>JACCHZ010000109.1:2137500-3337500 GCA_018907045.1 Wiebesia pumilae | reverse complement strand
AAAAAAATTAGTATTTATTAAAAAATATAAAAAAAATAATACAAAATCACACTCTTGTCACCTAGAATGTGCTCTCTTTCGTGGACAGATCCATAATCCATAAGACCATGGGCCTCCGATCTATGATAAAGTTAAGCTAAACCGCTTCGCTTAATATTATTAAAAGATCGCAAAAGTCAAGATATTATAAGGAGCGTAATGTTCAATTCAATAGGTGACAATATATACGTTACATAGACATGTTTTTTTCTTTACAAAAAGAGAGAGGAAAGAAGTCTTCAATCTCCAACGCTTCGAACCAGTACTATTACCAATCATATTATTTTTTCTTCGTTACATTTTTGTTTCATCCATGATCCTCGAAAGGGTCAAGTCAAATCACTTGAATTATCACTCTTGATGCGGTGGCTTGTACAATTAATATGCTTCGTGACTTTCGAAAGTGAAAACAACGTATTCGATCGTGCAACAATACTATATGCATCTTTTAACGTTTCATATATACGAGATAAGAAGAGTAAAAGAAGTCGCAAGATCGACGACATTTTCCGCACTTTCAAATCTCTGACTATTTCTCGAGGGTTAACCTCGATTCATTTTATCATCATTATTTCGCATTTTTAATTTCTCTCGGTACCACGTGCTCCGAAACATCACTGTCTCGCGCATTAAACGTCAGCTTTCCATTATCTTGATGTAATGTATTGTATATATTTTCTATTTTAAAAAACGCGAATGTGAATTAATATTTAAGCTACGCTGCTCTGATGTCAGCGTAAACTAAAATCAACAGTTACGAACAACAAACTATTCTATTACTTTTGCGGGATTCCTTAAATGTCCTCCTGTCTCTCGTCTAATTTTTATCTCTCGCTCACTATGATAAATCATGAGAATAAGACAACAATAAAAAGAACTGCGTACACCAAACAAATCAGAATTTATGATTGGATTAAAAATTCTTTACGGCAATCTACGTAAGAGATGTAATGATAATTTTGCGATTCCGTGATATTTGCAATGATATCTCGCCGCCATCGCAACGACTCAACGAATCAACTGTATTGATATGCAAAAGAGTATAAAATTGCGTCTACGCTAATTACTAGATGGCCTTTGAAAACTTTTCAGAATAATCTCATCGACGGCAATATCTTATAAATAGCAATATTATTCCGGTCTATTGAATTTACGAATAAGAATACGTCTTTCCTCGCATCGATAAGATTACTTCGAAAAATCTTAACAAGAGTGCTGCTGCTCCCTTTTCCTTCTCTTCCTCGCTTACACATTCACACAGGCTACGCATCGAAAAAAAAAAAGAGTCAATATAAAGATTTACTTTAACGCATTATCGCCCGGCATCCCTCGACTTTCGCACTCTTTTTGAGATCGCTTAGAGGAGATATCCGAGAGTATTTTATCATTTCGAAACTTGCGAACATCGAGAAATACGTTCGAAAATCTCCGGCTACTTTTAAACTTAAATAATAGATTTACCCAACGAATTCTCCGTGGGTTACATAAAAACAGAGTTGCAATGAGGAACGGTTGCTCGGGACACGTTCTTAAATAAAACGACAATTACGCACGAAGGAAGAAAAGGAATGGGTCAGTGACAAAAGTATACGTGTGCATATAGAGAGACAAGAGGAGTTGAAAGTTAGATAAGTGAAACGTGTTTTTTGTCCCATTGTTTCCTGCCTAACCAAAAGCAGCATCTTTCAAGTTCTTCTCTCTCTTGTGAATGACAATGGAGATATCGATGGTTTACACAGAAAAGAAGGTATATAAAAATAAGGCGCGTACACTTGACAAGGCGACGATTCAATAAAAATTGTTACGTCCAATGTAACTTATGCTTGAATTCTGTACAATTTTGGTTCAACACAGCGTTCTTTTCTATAGCGACAACACACCATTGCCCTTTCAGCTTTACAATCTGATGAACTTAGCTAGGGCAATTATGTATCTTTTCTTCGTTATTTGCTTTTGTCAGCTATCGCTTCTAGATGTACCGTTTTCTTATGAAAGCGCTTTTATCTACATGATTTTGAGAAATTCTTGAATTTTGAAATATTGTTTGTCATTCTAAAAGGAAAAGTTAGCTCGACGTCATTATCTTAATCGCGCGAGTATAATGCTATTCGAAATCAAAGTCTTTAAGTGAAAAGTAAAAATAAGTAATGGTCTAAGTGTAATGGTCAAAAAAAGAAGTTTTTATGCACTACCGTAGACTCCGTTTGATATGTCAGTGTTAATTACAGGAGTCACCCGAATTGGTCAAAAATATTCTTTTAATGCTTTGTATCGCGTTGGGAGGATTTTTAAGTATTTGATGGTTGGTCACTGCCGTATTTTTCTCTAAAGCTGTTGTCTTGAAATTAATATAGCAATTTCATTATAATGACTTTATCTTACATCTGACATTAACTGCGCCACACCTAACGACGAGCACAAGACATTGATTACGAGAGCCTCAAAACACACATCTAATCACCAGATTAACTTTACTTGTGCAAGTTCATCCAATGAGACATTTCAAGTCACGTAATAATCCGAATTTCATACCAAAATTATTTACATCCTTTTTGTAAAGAAAAAGAATTCCTTTTCCATTACTTTCCAATAGAGTAATATTAAAATTTTAAATATTTTTACGTTAAACTTATGTAATCACAGTATAATATAGTTTAAATATAATTACATAATGTAATTATGTTTATTTGTATATTACAATACATGATATTTATTATTTACAAGTTATATATATATATATATATATACACATATATATATACCTATATTTGTAATCATATAAATTTGATTTGATAAAACAGCCTCTTCTTCGTTAGAACCTTTTTTCCTTAAAATCTTGGTCATGTTTTACAATTTATTGTTGATACTGAATTATGGTATGTCAAGAAAAAAACGTTCAAACAATCAAATAATTCATTTCTTTTCTTTTTTTTTTTCGATCACTGATTTTCAAGTGATTACATATTCTCAGTGCAGTTAAGCTCGTGTACATATTTATTTTTTAAATTAACGATAATTTAGTATTTATTAAGAGATTAGATTTTCTTTTTTAATTTACGACCAAAATATATTTTGCAACTTTTGTAATTTTTCCGATTTTTTATTTTTCTGATCTTTTCCCTCTTGTATATTCTTTTATAATTTTCAAGCTGAATATATATAAGCTGAAAATTTTTTTATTTTAAAAAGAATATTTTCAAAACTCAAGATTTTCTCATTTACAATTTTTGATATGAGATACTGACGATGTTATTATCGTTTTTCCGATTATTAAACGTTTATCACTGTGGTAAAAAAAATTTAAATATATTACAACACAAGTTCAACCTCAACATGGCGAGCAATATATTTTGCCATAATTTTTGTTCGCTTTATCGTGATTTTAATGATCAAAATATCACAACTTATTCTATATTGTATAGTCGCCTGAAAACGACTCATTCGATCATTATATAAATCGTTTGAAGAGATTGTGAATACGAGTTTTATTTTATTAAATTAGAGAGAGACAGACAAAGAAAAAAGAGGCAGGCAGACAGAGAGATAGAATGATGGAGAAAAAGACAAGAGAGAGAGAGAGAGGAGAGAAAGGTAGAGGAAACGCTACAGTTATGAATACGTCTATCAGGTAAATCATAGAATCCATGAATAAGTAGAGCTGCTCGCTCTTACTTTGAAGTCCTTCTTCCTTGGTGTTAATAAAAATCTTCAAAGCACGGATCTTGCACCGATCTACAAGAATCTATTTGATCGAATGCCGCATAAGGACTTCTTTTTTTATCCGCTTAATCTTGAATCAGTCAGTGATACTGAGAGCGAAACATCTTTATTATAGAATTGCGGAACCCATAAATTGATACTCTCTATCTCTCTTCATACCGCGACGTATTTTGGTTTTGTCTCTCGCATTTATTCGAACCATTTATTCCTATATGTAATTGTATATATATATATTTTTTTTATTATTTTATATATTGTAAATATACTTTAATTGATATGCGACAAGTTATTCTTGGCGCATAATCTACAGACTATTTAGTTTATATAAATGGTAAAATACGATATAATTGAATCGAATGATATTTAAAAATTATTAAAGACACAATTTTTATTATGTTATTTGTCTGACTGAACTTCATTTATTCATTAGGTTAGTATTAAATTTCTACAATAGTTCTTGAGTAAACATCAGGAACGAAGAAATTTAATAAGATCCTCGTAAATTATAGGAATAGACTAAAGAAACTACTATTAAAATATAATGATTTTGTAAGATTATTAATACCAACTACGGTGGTAAGAAATGTGCAGCTTTCGGTTTTCATGCACCATACAAATGTCTGCTTTCTCAAGAGGGAAGATTACAATGCTTTAAGATCACGAAAGCAATTTGACATTTGTAAATCCTATTAGAAAATAGGTTAGCACAGCTTCATAGTGCACACGATGGAAAGACTAAGAAAGTAAAATTCTTATTATAAAGAAAAACATTTTGTCATTAACTAAGAAAACTTAAATTGTTGTTGTTATAATAATTATAATTGTAATGCAAAGTAAAAAAAGAACAATTGTTTCGTAAACAGTCAATTATAAAGACTTGTGATGTTGGATATCTATGCTTTATTATGTTGAGTTAGCTTTAATGAAGATGAAATTCTAATTAGCGAACTACAGCCATCGCCACACTGTTCACGTTACGAATTCGGGTATGACAAATATCATAAATTTGCCACCTAATACAGTGAATTCATATTTTATAAGACATGTGGCCTTTGAGCGAACGAAAACCACGAAAACGTGTTCTCTCCAATTCGACAAACAAAAAACACCGTTATTGTAGTCTAAATCAGTTTTCTCGGACAAATGTTCGCCCATCGTTTAGAAATAATAATAAGATTCCTGTCGACATTCCAAATAATCAGAATATTTTCATACATTTATCGATAAAATATCAATCTTCGAAATGACGTTCTTACTGTTGGTCCTTTTTGTAATATATTATAGAAGCATATCTCTAAGCTAGTTAATGGCACCCTTTAAAGACCGCAGCCCATTAATACCTTATTATATCAAATAGAACAAGGACATTAGTTCTATCAGTTGGTGAATTATAGTAAATGGTGCATTTATATACTTAAGTAAGAAGAAAATCGGTGTTCTTAATGAAAAATCGTTTCGAAGTTTATTAATTAAATAATTTTAACGAAGAAGTAGGTTTTCATTCGTGGATTTTTTTTTAATTTGAAACCGAAGTCGCAAGGTGTAATTCAACTCGACGTCACACACGTAACACATTGATCCCATACTGCCATTTGCTGTGCTACACATTTATTTTGCAGTTTCGTCTCCACTTATAGCTAGGTATAATTATAGCTAACTACTACAAGGGATTTTATTTGCCACCTATTAACAAGAGTACGATTTCTAGTTTTGAGACTGCGAATAGCACCAAAACTATGACTAGCACTGTTGCCAGTGCCACGACTTGAGTGTAGACGTCGTTGAAAAAAACTTCAAAAACCATGAATTTATGCAAATACAGTACACATGACGAAACTACCAATAAGACTATATTTTCATTTTCTATGGTATTAATACAGAAGATTATCTCTATTATTTATCCGTTCTTTTATCAATAAACACAGACAAATCGACAGCAGTAATGGAACTATATCTTTTACACATCTCTAAAGAAGCATCGAAACCTTTTACAAATTTTTCCTTTAAATATGAGAAATTCATATCCAGTTACGTTGGACGATCATGGGTCGAGCGATCACCCACCACAGAATGGACTCATGCGATACGTAAGCATGGTGTGATGGGCGATAACGACAGGAAGAATTCAGCCGAGGTATTAGTTTTAAAGGACGCAACTCTTAACAAATGAATGTAGCTACGAAGAGTCTTTAAGCATAAAACTGGAATTTGGAATCGCGATTTTAAGTCGTAATTACATTTTAAAGGGTTTCAGAACAATTTCAAGAGAATAAATATTATATTAAGTGCAACGACCTTTTCCTATTATATCAAAAGCAGTTGGGATTGAATTATCATATCTATATAATATGGTTATAATTTTATATTTGGAACTCTATGTTAGGTACTCACTGTACAAAATAAAATTAACGAGTCAATAAAATCTGTCCATCCAGACCATCCATTTACTTACATTGCCTATGAATAGTTGAAAAAGTCATTCGAGTGATCGGGTATACCGACAGTGCAACATCCCACTGGTCGATGTCTTCGATACCTTCGATGTTGATACAATGACAGCAAACATACAAACAGCAATCGATAGAATGGGGAATACGTTTAAATGACCCATTACTGACGTTCAGCTGAATTTTTTCATCGTATACGCTCTCACCAAGATAGTGTACATAGAAGTATGTTTTGCATGGATGTTTGTCTATTAAAATACTATTCCGATATTATGGAAATTTCTCATCTGGTGCAATTTAGTCATCGCGTCATGACTAACGCAGTACTGTGCATGGTGCAATAATATCAATCACGTGTGTTCTCATCCGAAATCTCTGTCATGTCAAGTACAAGATTGTACGACGCAGAAAATGCTTGCAACTAAGGCTTATCTATAAACGAAATAGTTGTTTGTATGCAATTGCCGAACGCGATATCAGCGTCTCATTATTGCCGTAATGAAACACGGTCATTACCTTAGACCATTCCAAATTAGGGACGAGCGATATCATAAGCCACTCCGGACATTTATAGAAATACGAAGTGACGGGACTCGCCCAAAAGCGACACAAATCGTATAGAGTACAACAGTTAGTCGTATGGCATTCATGGTACCGCGAACAATAGGATAAATTGATGGAATTATCTCCATTTGTCGTGAACGATAACCTAAGTTTTACTTAACATTTTGCACAAATTTCTTTCGAATAATTGTTCAGTAAGATTTTACAAAATTTTACAAAATAAAAGTATAACAGTTTTTTTAAACGATGATTCATCCTCTTTTTAATAATTAGTCAAATCATTCTTCCGTTTGAGAAGAAAATAAAAACCGATTATTTATTAAATCAATATTTACAAGTTACACTTTCGCGAAAACTTCTCCATCTCTTTATCTTTCTATTTAGTGCAATTAATGATGAATTGTTAGAAAATAAAATAAAAAAATACGATCTACAGCAAAAAAGTTCGATTAGGCGCAAAAATTATCTACGAAATCGAGTCGAAAAATCTTCTCACGTTATATCTTACTCTCCTTCTTCCTCACGCGCTCTCTCTCTCTCTCTCTCTCTCTCTCTCTCTCTCTCTCACACTTTCTCTCTCTATTTATCACGCACGCGCTCGCATCATTTATACGAAACAAATTTAAAGGCTTATAGAAGTTTAGCTTTTTTTTTTTGAATTCTTTTACATGTTACAACTTGCAAGGAAAATGTATCCGCCGTTACGCTCCGTCCTTTCATCTCAAACAATATGATAAATTTAACAATCATGCCTCCCTCTGTAACCGGACAGTAGACTCGTGTATATTCGCATTTTACTAGCCTCTTTGTAACTCCCATAACTGGGTGCCGGGCTCGTGAAAAAATCTTGCACACTGGACTGGATCTCGGATAGTTAGGTCATATAGCGCATCACCGCGCGTAATGCATACAGCAGCTCAGCTTGCATACGAGCTTCGAGGATCATTAGATTAACGTGAACCTAAACAGAAAAAAAAGGAATTTGGTTAAGTTTGTGCCACAAAATTACTATTTCCGCTTGCACACAAACACGACTAATTGTACGAATAAGATAGAATAATGATGACAGTGCTCGGCTTCTCTCCGTAAAAGGTATTAGAATTTAAGAAAATACAAAATGATAAATAACCTTAATCCCAAAGTATATGGAATAATTGAAGAATTCAAAATCATCGCTCAATAATGTCTCTAATGTTCCTTTAAAAGGAAATGACGAATGCATTCGAAGGAATAAAGAAACGAATAATACCTTTTCGCTATGCTTGAACTCTCTCATGACACGGTCGTAATCCCTTTTCGTGACGCGCTCCGGATAACACACAGCACTCTTGATGAAGGTCTTGAGGCTGCGTTCGATTAGCTGATTGACCTCGTTGTAGTCGTAGTCATCGTGTCTGATACCAAACATACATTGAATGTAATTCCAGATGGCCCGCCTGAAGCGCGAGGTATCGACTTTGTTGTGTGTGCCCATCGTATAATACGTGAGATTGTAGGCCGTCTTGAATTTATCGTCGAGCAGATTGCCGACATCATTGTAGAGCCTATTAACCAGTGAATAGCCATGATCGTCCCAAGAATAGTCCTGCACGCGGAACGTCGGGATGTCGTTTAACTGGCCACGCTGTGAGAGTACACACGAGGAACATTAATACGCGCGCGAGAGTCGACGACGGGCCTAAATTCGAAGCCTCGCGCTTACCTTGGCGAAGTCCTGATAGATGAAGGCGGGGTCCTCGATGAAGAGGCCGATGTCGGAGTCGAGGACAGAGCTGATGCGCTGAGGCGCCGCGGCCAATTCAGCGGACTGCGTCTCGACGGTCTCGAATCTCTTCGACAGCTCTTCCTGGGTAATCTGGTAGGACTCCGATTTCTCGGAGAGTCGCTTCATGCGCTCCATCAGTGTCTCTACGCCGACTTCCTGCTCGCCGACGATGCTTGGCGAAGACGGCGGCGACGGTACTTTCTCTGTAAACGGTCGCAAACAAAGATACTTTTAACTCTCCCCCGGCCATTCGTTTGATCATTAACCTCCTTGCAAGAGCTCGCTCATTTAAAGCTGGATTTTCACATTAACAATTACCGAGTTAGTTATTCAATGGAAAATGAGTCTAGTACCTAAACTCGGACTTGCAACGTCCCCAACGTACCATTTTTACCGATGCCATTGGGAATCTGTTTGGGGCTGCTCAAAAGCTTGTCAGTCGTGGGCTTGGGGATGTTGCTGTTCGCTTGGATGTTCTCCTTGTAATTGTGCCCCATTACGTTGTCTAGCTCCTCGTTGATGCCACAAGAGAAGACAAAGGACGAGAGAGAGTGAAAATGTGCCAGCAGTACTATCGCGTGCACAACCTCCGCTAACGACCAGTTATCCGCTCCTTTTGTCAGTTTCTACAAGGTTAAGCGGAGAAACTCCTTATCATTTTTTTTTTCAACCGGGCTTTCACATTTCTATTATACGGACGCGTGCACGTGGGCAATCGCAATCGCAATGTGCACGCAATTTATTCACTGTCCTCGATATCTTGCTGACAATTTCAATTTACGTGGCCCGACCGAGTCGAAGTCGAAGAACGCGTTCTAGATGAAGATGAAACGCGCGCTGTAAATACCTTGCAAATTAACGGACCAACGGTATTAATATTATGCGTTATTACAGCCTATATCCGGAATTAATAATAATTAAGAGTGAAATAGTCGCTAATCGGGATAAGTAGAACCCATTTTGCATATCGAAACAAGGCGTACGTCAAGACTGTTGGGCTTGTTTCCACAGCAAAATAAGATGTTGTAAGAAAGCTCGCTTACCTCTATGTGTGTTTTGTTTAAAAGCCAGGGTCTGTGTGCGAGGATCTTATTGATTTCGTACAGATCCTGAAGTTTGCTTGGGATGGATCTCAAGCCTTGCAACCACGACTCGTGACCTCCCTGATGGAGAAACTCTGTCTTCTGCAGGTTTATCAGATAACTGCACTGGTGTCTTCCTGCGGCCTAAAAACAAAAGTTTTCATTGTCTCTGGACTGCAGCACTTTCTATTAATTTCCGGCACGAATGTCAATGCCGCTATTCGCAAAAAGCTCTTTTAAATTGCACAAAGCTCAACTCAATTACGGATTCAATGCGTTTGTGAAATAACGCTATCTTAATATATAGACTCGTAAAGACGTCGATAACCTCCTTCGCAAGTAATAAAAATTTCCATACAGATTTTTTCACGTTTCAATCGTAGTCTCGCTTACATCATAAGGTTGCATTATGCCAAGCGCACATATATACCGCATCTTACGCAGAAAACTGTAAAAAGCCGATATATGCTAGAGATAAGAGCTTTGACCGGTCGCCAATATCACCATTCCATTTTCGCACGAATTTATATAACAACGCACAGTACGGCTTGCTTTTGTAAATTCGAGATTTCCTTCCCCACGCGCATAACCGTCATAAATATAGCACCGAGATTGAGCAATTGGATTATCAGCCACGCGCACTTGCAAGATGCATAAAAGTAACGCTGATGCATGCGTTTACTGCAGACGCCCAGCGAATCGATTGTCTGCGCAGATCGGCAAGCGATAAACTATAAGGGGCCCAATAATACTTAACACTTCGCGAAGCTTATCTGGAATCAAAAGAGTCAAAGAGTGCACGAGCGAGTCCTCGTTTCGTTTGCTCAGCTCGACCTTTTGGAAGAAAAATACGAACGACGCGCCTATTGGACTGTTCGGTAACGCCGGACCAAAACATTCATCGAGCAAATTTGATCGAGAAATTCTGGTAATCAATAATTTTCATAATTCCCTTGATTATTATTTTTCCTTGCGAGTGAGGCTTCGGTAATTCAAAAGATCTAAGCTCGAACGTAACGAGCTGAAAAAATTCTAAGCGAGCCTAGATAACGTTACTACAATACTGACTGAAAGTAACGCATAAATTTCGTACATTTGGTACGCGATAATACAGCTCGTACTACCCCACAATACCTTTCCACGCAGAGACAAATAGCTTTCCCGTACTTTATTTTCTCGTACTTTTCGCATTGCACGTTTTTACGTCGTCCCCTCGGTCTTCTTTTCTGCCTCCGACGTATATCGCGAAAAAAGCTTGGACCAGGAAGAAGAGAATAATTCTCGCGGTGATAAAAGCCGCTCATTTTTTTCCCCCTTTTTTTCTCGCAATAAAAAATTATCTCCTCCATAGTTGCCAGAGTCCTTCTTTTCTCGTACGAGAAAGAGAATCGACTCACGGTACCACAGCAAGACTTTTTTCTCTCCCGATCCGAGTGCTATTTACCGCACACGAGAGCTTGTTTTTCAGGTACATTATCTTATCGTTTATCACATGGCTCAGGCGTGCGTACACGTCCGCACAAATTTTTCGTCCGATTAAATGTATTTTCAATCGATACGCAGACAGACACCTCGTGCCATATTTTACGCGACTTTTTCCTTTAAAACGTGCGAGAAATACATAATAAAGATCTTCGCTCGTAACTAACTTTGCTTGTGTAAGACGCGTAGGGAATGAATGCACTACGAAATAAATTCCTCCGATAGTCTCTAATTTTTTTTTTAACATAATTTACCTATTGATTTTGGATGACCAAATAGAGGAATTTCTGAAAATTGTATCGACTGTTTTTTCATCGAGCATTAAAACTTTTACCAGATAATACAAGCGTAAAATTATTTGATAACGATAATACCACCTACAAATCTTTTCACGATTTCATAAAAATTGTATTACCGACAGCAAATCTTTTTAGGACATCAAACCACTTATACAGCGCTGATAACGTATTTTACATTTTTAATCGAAGCAAAATACACGTGGTATCTGCTTTAGTACTGTAACTTTTACAAATTCAAAGAGTACCTTGAATTTGTGAAATTGTTGTACATCTCGTAATCGCGATAAAAGTTGAAAATTAATACGAAAGAAAATCGGCAATTCCGGAACACAAACACGCGCGCGCGCACACACACACACCCCCATCCAAACAAATCAATGTGAAAAAGATTCTACCTGATCTTTAGAACTAATAAAACTTTACCATGATCACGTGACTTGCGTTCGCGCACTTTTCCAACGGAATAATAGCTTAGAAACATGCAAACGTTAGTATAATAATAAATTCGTATAAATTATGACTACGAAAGAAGACATAACTTTTAAATTTGAAAATTTGTGACGATTCGTTCTCTTTCACTTAATTTTCTTCCGTTAATTAGTCAAAACCACAAAGTACGACATAATTATATCCACGAATTTTCCAAATTAAATCAAATCGGAAAAGATTCAAGAAACGGAATCGTATAAACGTAGTTATTTTAAATTATTTTAAGTCAGACTGTGCACGCATTAAGTTTGTTGTACTTTACATTTGGATTGCTTTTTAACAATTGTCACGTGAAAAGATAAAATTTCTTATTGTAAATTTTACGAAATAATTATCAAATATATCCGGTATAAATCCAACGTGTGCCAAAATTCTATCGGAAAGAGCACGATTTTGTCGATTACACAAGAAAAAAAGGAAGAAGACAGCGCGATCTGCCATCGTATACTTTAAAGGCAAGAATTCTGCTATCATACGAAAAGCAATTTATTGCGCGAAACTTGGCCAAGTGCTACGACAGGGACAGAGAAAGGATCGATTCTCATTTTTAGAGAGCGATTTAAAGAGTCGCATTTATCGGTTGATTGCGTTACCTTTTTTCACATTTGCAAATATTAACCGACGGTAACTCTCTCTCTCTCTCTCTCTCTCTCTCTCTCTCTCTCTCTCTCTCTCTCAAGAAATTAAACGAAAGCATTTGTTTATCGGACTGTGCAGAAATATTTCTAGCAGTAATGCCAGCAACGATCGTAGGAATATGTGCATATCTAACTACGTAAGACTGTTTGTCTCGATAATGTCAAGAGAGTCTTGTTAATAAGTATCGGGAAAATGATAAGACTTTGGATCGAGGAAAAAATGTATCACAGGATACAAATTAAGACAAGCTTTATAGACTGTGTCAGATATGAAATGATGAAATAATTTCTCTGAACAGAATTCAACGAATAGAGTGAGCACGAATTTACATAGAATACTTTTTACACTGTAATATAAAATACGTAAGCTTAGAGGCACTTGCGAGAGCCCACATTTACGAAACAAGAAAGTAGACATTAGGAAAAGAAGCAACTTCTTCATCAAAGCCAAAATCAATGTGTCTTCAAGAATTTCGTACATTTCGAGGCCTAAGTACCAATCGCGCCTCGTTCGATCCGTCCTTTTATTCAAAAGTTGAAAACACAGGGGAATCAGAGTGAAAACAAGTAGCTGAGAAAATCGTTTCGCAAGTAGACTCGCAGCTGGAAGTTGGAAGATGCAATACCAAAGCGATCCTTGCGAACTTTATTAAGTAATTCTTGTCGCGGTAAACTCTGACCCAATCGTATGCATGCACGTACGAGAAATGCGATCGAACAACGTCGTGGAAATTTTAACTCGTGCAGTGAGCGGCGAAAGCAAGCTTTTAAGGTACTTTCGCGCTACGATGTAATAACGCCACCGGCACACAACGAAAAAACAAAGTTACGTTGCGTTAAAAACGCATCGTTCGATACGATGCATCTCATTGGGCATCGCGAGCATCGGTGTCACTTGCAAGATAATAAAAATAACTCTCCGTACGTCTCGTAGTCCCTAGTAACGGCAACGGTTCGCAAACCGTTCGATCGCAAGTTTCTCTTCTGCGCAGCTTTTTAACGCTATCGCTTTTCAACGCAAGCTTCAGTTTTCGTCGTCTTTACAAATTTACGCTTGCGTTACACTTGCGTTACACTTGCGTTACACTTGCGTTACACTTGCGTTACACTTGCGTTACACTTGAGTTACGCAAGCTCGTGAGCGGAAACTCGATGAAAGCTACTTTAAATAACGACTATCCGGCTGGAATGAATTCCAAATAACGAGAAATATCGAGGTCAATGACAGTAATTAATTAATTGTAATATGCAAACGACATTTTGTCTGTGTTTTATTGTAAAACTTGCAACACACGCCGCGATTGAGCAAACGGAGGTCAATATAGAATATTAAATTCTATTAACTTTCGTACGGCTCGACCAAATGAATACATCAGAGAATATATTGACCTCGTTTGTTATTCATTTGAAGAGCGAGATAAAAGTGCAGTAACTCACCATGATGGCGATAAGATGACGATAATCGTACGGAAGCGGTCCGTCGCCGCGTAGAATGAAGTTCTGGGTGCGCAAAAAGTGTTCCAGGTAGGTCGGGTGCGAAGACATCACTCTGGAGACATGGTCCAACCTGTTGTTCTGCAAGAACGCATCCATCAGCAGCATGTGTGTCTGCAACATCGGAAAAAAGAGAGGGAACATTTAACGAGCGGTAAATACACGAGAAATGAAGGCGTTTTTCCGCGACAACTCATTGCTCTACAATCGAGGCACACCGTGCACAAGCTAACGCAGCGGCTTACGACGACTGAGCCAGGCGATGGCTTTCTTGTTCTCGCGCGTATCTTTCCAAGAGAATTATCACCCACCGGATTCGCGGGAGTGGAAAGCGCGAAAATTGGCCCCGCGACACCGCCTCTGATAAAAAAGCCAAGTCACCGGTGAGATCGCGCGGCAAGAACCAAAGATACCAAAGAAAAGACTCAAGGTCGATGGTTAATCGAGCGCGCGCGCGAACGGAAATGGCTCGTTGCCGAGAAGGCGCGTGCGTTAATGAGAAAAAAATCGGGGAATCTGCGGTGCGCGTACAACCTCCCGACCCCCGCACCGCGATTCGCGCAATCGGCGCATCAAGTGCGCCTGAAAGTCGAATCACTCTCCTCGGTGACCGTCGTCTCCTTGAGGCGCGCTAATCTCCTCGCGAGAACGAAGGTTCGCTCGAGACTCGCAGAGCTTCGTCAGTCGAAAATACGTTCTCATTGAACCCCCCGCGCTCGAAAAATAACGGAGGAAAGAGCCGAGGGCAATCGAGCGCTCGAGCCCAGAGGCGTTTTCGCTATAAATATAGTCTCGTAGGAATCGCCGATACGCGAGCTTGACGAGTACCTAAGAAAAGCCGGTATTGCTCAAATTTTTCACGAGTATCACGCGTTGGTCGTAACGTGCGATGTGTATGTACCGTACATTCTGCGCGCACCTTCTGCCTAGGCAGCGGCCGCGTACAATTTTATTCGCAATCCACAGCGACGTACTTTTTCAATTGCCTCCATTTGCTTCCTCAAAGAGCTATCGTACACGTTGGTGCGCTAACGAACTCGACGTGATCCCGTCTAGGTCGAGTCTATCGCGCAATCAGGTGTTTATATTGCATCATTCGTGTGCACGATCGGTCGAGACGAGCATCGGAAATACTAACCTATCGACGAGAACACACAAGGAACATAGGGAACAGCAGCTGCGTGCAACACACGCGTGAAAATTGATCGTCGCAGAGCGTGTGTGGCTTTTATCGCCTGTGTTAATGCGCGAGTCGAGTGCGCCCGTGTTATCGCACAAGCCCGCACTAGTTTGCCCGCACGAAAAAATGCACTTTTTTCTCTCTCACAATAGCACGGCACAGAAGCCGTCATTGGATGAGGATGAAAGGCATTGCACGAGTCTCGGGTGCGATCCCCGAGAAGAAGCTCATTGAATGAGCGGTGGGGAGCCGGAAAGAGAAGCTTTTTAAGTACGTAATAAAATAACGTATTTGTTATTTTGTGAGGGCGAATCGATCCGTATGGAAAAGCAAGCCCTAACTTCTTTGGCAGCGCTGCCACGTGGTGGAGAGCGTGTTTATCCAAACGCTCGCCTATGTGTGTGGTAATGTATTTGTAAAGAAAACGATTGAAATGGAAATAGAAGAAAGAAAATCCTGTGCTTAGCCGTAGACACTGTCGCTCAGAACCAAGAAACCTTCGTCGTGCCTTCTCTTTTCACTATTTCCTTCTATTTTCGTTTCTCTCTTTACTCGAGTCTTTTATAACCGAAGAATAACTCGTCACGAGGCTGTGCTATAAATGTATCCTTCGAATCCAGTAAAGAGCAACTTTCTCGGCGGGAAAAACTTTTTCAATCAACAGCAGCGAACCTTTCGCTTAACATATTTATGTTGAGCCCGGGAACGGACAGACTTGCTTTGAAGTTGCGTAATGTAGATTATCATCTTCGATGCACCTTAAAGTACGGAATAATCTTCAAATTATAACATTAATTAAAGGCCCTCTTCCGGATACACGTTTTCTCTCTTACCATTTTTATTAAAACACGACTTGGTGTATATTTTCGATCAATATGTTTCAAAGCGAGTATGCATACGCGCGCAGAAAGCTGATGAATACTATAAATTACGTGGCAAATTATATTCGTTTTGAAATAACGAAATGCAAATAAATACTTGCTGCATTTGTGTGCGCGTGTGCGCGTGTGCGCGCGTGTGTGAATCTTTGTATCAGAAAATGCCAATTAAAATACTAATCGAGTATTATAAGCGAATGTATCACAACTGTCATAAAAAATTAATGAACTCGAGAAACTCGTATCGAGTTACTCATCGTTGAGAAGAAACATTGACACTTTCATTGTGAATGTAATGAAAATAAGCGGCATCTGACTCGTTCTGTTTTTTGGCAATTCTACTGGTGTTTGTAAGGAACTTATCAGTGAGTCCCGAGAGTAAGACGTTAGCAGGGACGATCTCGTATAAGCATCGAATGTATTCGAGTACACGCGAGTACTCGCTTTACCGAGACTCTAGACTCATCGTCCACTTCGTACACTGCAATGTTTCGTCTGCATCATTTTGTTTTTGAAACGAGCGCGTATACGCGTGAGAAACACGCTCCATGTGCGCACATGCACGCGAACTCGAACATGTTTCGTCTAGAAGCTTCTTAAACGACGAGACAAAATTTCTCGTACACACCTGCTCTATGAGCTGTGCAATGAACTCGCGCTTGCTTGCATAAATGCAAACGAGCGTAAGACCATAATACATTTATCAATATCGATTCAATAGCATCGCTTTATCAATAGCTTTGATAAAGCGCGAGTTGACGCTGCGCGATTAGATAATCGAATCAACAACCGAAGACGCGCGCGATGAAAAATATTGACTTTTGGCGTACGTGGCAATTACTCTGGATTCTTCTACATTACGTTTTTCCCCAAAGGCAGATTCATTGAGAATCGCGTGATTGCTTTTGGAATATTTCATTACGGTCTACGATGATGCAGTTTATTTCACAGTACGAGTTCTCGATTCTTAAAAACGACATTTTCCCTAAAAGTAAATTAAATCTGCTTGTACTTCGTTCGACGAATTTTGTACACGTTATAGATAAGCAATTTCATAAATGTAAATGAACGCACGCGCGTAATAATAATTTTTCTAAGATAAATGTGGAAGACACTTTACATCCTCGATAGAAATAGAGCGAACTACGCTAATGGTGTCGCCAAAATAAAATCCGAGTACTTCCTTCAAAATGTATATCTTTAGAAACGGTGTATCTCGAATAATTTCTACAAACTAAACGTATTTGACGAGTAAAAATTGAAATAATAACTTGGAACTGATTATGCTGACGCGTGTTAACCAAACCGATTTTTACCAATCAATATTTGAAATATTACTAAATCTTTTGAGCATTATTTTAAAGCTTCGTCGCGTTTTAGTTCTCTGAAAGAAGACGTGCATTCGAAAAGTAAGAACTCAATATGATAATTGACAAAAAAAGATTCTATGAACTTTCATAAATTTGTCGAGTACTAGAACTAGCGAGTGTGGTAATAGCACGATTTAAAAATACCGTTTCTTATCTAAAGAAGAGAAGACGAGTAGACAGCGACATAAAATTTTTACAATATAAAATTACAAAATATTACACTACCCGTGTAAGCGATTTGTGTACAACATTTTCAATTTACGGGAAAAAGAAGTAAATGCCTCTTTGTCTCGTTCTGCATCGTCTCGCTCCAATAATAACTTAATTTCGAAAATTAACTTCGAAACATAATCAAAGAGATCTGAAATTGAAATCGTTGCTAAAGGCTGCCTAAATACATTTTTACCAATTCGAAACGAAACAAGAGAGAGAGAAACTATGCCGTTCAACGGCGACATCGCCAGTCCTGTACAATGTTGCCGAGCTACAAAAAAAAACAAAAAAACACCGATAAGAGCACAATTATTCAGTATTCCATTGAATCAAGAGGAAGAAGTACAGTTGCATATTGTACAAAAACACGATACATATTGCACGAAAAACCTACTTACAACGGACTCCACAAAAGAAATCGAATTATGCGGCATCATCGGCGCAAAATAACAAGAGTACACCACTCGCTCACAATGGAATGACTCGTGCCCGATCGTATCACCATCTTCGTATCACGGATCTTTTTTCCGAATTCGGGAAATCCGAAAAATCCGAAAAATCTTCAACCAATCAACGATGGGATTATGCAAATAAACGCGTACCGAAAAAAAAAATGCAAACGAGCTGCTTGGAATCGGACGTTTGCTTAAAAAGTAAAGAGTCTTATTTTCGCTAACAGTCGAGGAAAACGATATGGAACAAGTGTTCTTCTCGTAAATAAACAACAATACTTTTCATTGCGTTGGAGCGGTCGTGACGCGTGGTATTAAAGAAGAAAATATTTGTAAACAAATGCGCTTCGTCGCAAATAACTTATAAATTATACAAACTGGCAAGTTCTTTGAACTAGATTAATTAATCGCGACGCAACATCAGCAAGGCTGCATTTCACCAAAATAGACGCGCAGGATAAAAATGCGAATCAACGTAACCTTTTTCAATATTCCGGCGATTCGAAGAGCGAAGCGTAACGCTCGACGAATCCACGACTCGATTCGAAATTTCCCGCTTGTCGGCCAATTTGACAGGTAATCGAACGAGCGGGACGAATAAATGCCCAATCCCTTTTCGTGAAAATAGGTTGCAGCAGAGTGGACGAGTACGCGAATTCTAGGACAACTCGCAAAAAGGAAAACTGCCAAGTGACTTTCCCGAGATACCTCTCAACAAGCGCAACCGCGCGTGAGTAAAAAGATTGCTTGAAATCTGCTTGAAATCTGCGTGAAATCTGCGTGAAATCTGCGTGAAATCTGCGTGAAATCGCAAGACAGGAGGTAGTAGGTCGAAGCAGCGAAGAAAAGTGGAAAGGAAATCACCCTTCAAAGGACAGTCACGTATGAAAGCCAGGTATATGCTTTAGAAAACATCTTATAAACGAAGCCCTTTAGCCTACTCCTTATTTTTCTTTTTTATTCTGGGTTCGAGGGACGACAGCAAACCATGAAAAAATGGTCTGCGCGGATAGGCAGGTAGTCGTAGCCGTTGGCTTAAAGCCCCCGCCGCGTGCAAGAAATATTACGATGTAATTGTTTTTATTAAGAAGATGTTATTAAGAGTCCCTCGATTGTCAGCGGGATACAAAATACATTCTATTGGCCTCACGGATACACAGAACGCAGCGAGGAATATTGGAGCTTCATCTCGTTTATTACATTTTCAAAGCTCGAAGCTTGAAATTTAAAAAATGTGGCAACATCTTTAAGGATTCAAGGATTCAAGATTTCTGACGAGGATGGGGTTGTTTTTTTTTTTTTTTTTTTTTTTTTTTTTTTTTTTTTTGTTTTGTTTTGTTTTGTTTAAACCATACCAAAAGGAAAGAAAAATTTCAGAATCGAGGATTTGGATAATTTTTCCACGATACGCGTTTGCCAAGAAGATTTGGCGACGAGCCCAGATTTAGCGATGAAAAACAAGTTACGAATACCTTTCGAAACCGAATATATAACGCAACTTATTTCCATTAGCTCTGCTTAAAAACAAAAAAAAATCTACCTCGTAATACTCTTAACTACAAATCAAATAATTCGAAAAAGTCTCTCGCACCTTTAACGCACTGTGTATTAGAATTTAACGAGTTTCAAAACTGAAACCAATTCCTGTCGAGGTGGACTGAATATATTACGGAAACGTGTATACACACACTAGCGCATGTACTCCATGATCACGTTATTATAATTCTATAGGCCCAGTTAATCAAAGTTGCCAAGACTACTCGAATGGATTGCCCTGTTAATAACATAACGAGTCCAAACGTTCGAAACAACCGCGCACAAAAAATGGGTGATCTTTGAAAAACCATGGATCGCTATTGGCTTTTCGAATCTAGGAAACGAGATATTAATGAATAATAATGAGCTACCGCGCAACCACCTCCGTTCTCTTCCTCGACGATGACGCGCTAATATTAAAGCATAGCATAGAAGCAAAAAATTCGGGATCCGATGGAAGATCGAGTGCAACAAGGAGGGATCGGAATCTGCCTGGAATACAGCCCGTAGTGTAATGTAGGTTGCGTAGAGGCCGAGTTGCTCGGATAAACAGCCACATCAATTTTAATGACAGCTTACATTTTTAATCTCATCGAGCCCCCGAGATACACGGCTGCTCCCGTCGTACCGAAGCAACTCCTGGTAGAGGAGGACGAGAGTAACGAGTATACGAGGAGAACAAAACGCCAGAAGAAAGCCAGAAGAAAGCCAGAAGAAAGCCAGAAGAAAGCCAGAAGAAAGCCAGAAGAGAGACGAAGCGACGGTGTAAGGCAAATGGATCACAAGGAGGGCAAAGAATTTTCTAAGCTAAAGCGGCGAGTTGCATAAATTTCGCTCGGGAAAATTGAGAATTTTTTTTCACCGCAAAATTTTATTTCCTAATCGCGGATACTTCATTTCTCATGAATCTTATCACGCTTCGAGTTATCGCGTTTGTGATTCACGGGTTGATTCGCTTTTTCGGGATATCAAAAAAGCAGGAAAACATTTCCTTTTAAAAGCACGATACTTTCAAGAATATTTTCAAGATTATCAATGCTAAAACGAACAATAAATAAAACGACTTCTCGCCTCGATATCTCTCAGATAGCGTACAAGGGAAGTGTACGCCCAAGAGTACAGCAGCATTTATTTTAACGACTATGTACAGTAACTATGTATCGTTATACATTACGAACGGTAAAAAAGAACGATAATATGAAATAATTGTTTGCTCGAGTAATAACCGACTTAATTAAAATTAATAAGCTGCGCGAGGCTCGAGCCTACGACGCTTGGCTTTTGGGGCGATTCTACACTGCATTTTGCACGCTTAGCCTTATCCATTTTTTTTCTCTTCGTCCATCTCTTTATTTGCGACGCATCGCGGCTTTGGATTAGTCGCAAGTGGGAAACATTGGGAAAATTTGGAGAAACGCCAGAGTGATTCGAGCTCTCGCTCTCTACATTCCTTATCGAACGTTCGTTATGCGTTTGTTCTCATTACGAGTCCTTTGACAACCAAGAGAACAATACACGGCACATGTAACTAATAGCCTGCATGTTTTACGAGAAGAAAAAAATCAGAGCGGAAGAAGCGAGGGATACGAGAGCATGGGAAAGTCGGACAAAAGTATAGGTTTCGGGTTTTTTTTTTCTTTTTTTTTCTCTAACCCAACCACCACCCACCCCCCCCCTCCCCCGCCCCTGCGCCCCGTTTAAAATGCGTGTACGAAAAGATGAGATGGTGAGGTCTTTCTCCCCGACATCAACCCTTCGTCAAGGGGCCAACCTTAATCGCCCTGTTTACTTCCTTGGAGCACTAACGCTTTCTCAACGCCAGTCTTTGCCCGCCTCCCTCGTCACTCGTGCCTACACGAATGTATTTACTCGAGCATGTATGTACACCGAATTAGAATGATTATTGGATGTGCCTTTTTACGGCTTTTCATTTATTTCTGGTTGCGGGAGCTATTAATTTGTCGTTAAACGAGAATTAAAGGGAGAGAGAAAATAATCATTGGGCCAAAAGTCATAAAAGGAAGGAGATTGCGCACATAATCACCTATAGCAAAGCTCTCGAAGAGCGAACCTTGGAATCAAAGGTCTGAAAATAAAAATTGCGTCATGCATGAGCGCGTAAGCGAAGCACACCAAACGTCGAGCGACCTCGATTCATAGACACTTATTGGTTTTAACAATGCTCTTGTTCGTATTGTTGTTCTTTTCTTAATGTGTTTTTCTTTATCACTTTTTACAAGTATAATGAGTCGGATACGAGCGCCAAAAATGAGAAGGTGTTGCCGTGCGAGTTATTATTGTATTACACGTCGTCGCTGGTATTCTTTCTTAGTCCGTTGTTGTTGGAGGGATTCTTAAAAAAAAAAAAAAAAAAAAAGAAAAAAAAAGAAAAAGAAAAAGAAAGAACGAAGGAAAGAAAGAAAAAAAGACGTGCCCGTAATAATAATAAGTCGATTTTTAATGCATAAATTTATTTTCAATGGCATAAACACGCGCGTCCGTTAACGCATACCTATACTAAAGCTCCAATTTAAAATTTAAAAAACCGAATGGTGAATAAGCGAGATACGATTTTTCTCAAAGCAGCTCTCGGCATTGTTAACTAGAAGCAAAATACAGATTATTTTCAATTATTTTCAATACTACGAACGATCTTTCCATCAATCATCGATCCGGTTGTCCGTGCTGACGAATCCCAACGGTAGAATATTGCACGAGCACTTTTGTAATTCGGTAATTCATTTCGACAGTTCTCAGGGACCTTCCGTCAACCGAATATACCGCAGAGACGAACTCGTTCAACCTAAGACCTTATTAAGCGAGAAAAATGATCTTCTCCTACGCATAACGAAAGAATATATTATTGGTTTCCTCGGTTGAACCATCGAACCGTGCGTTCATCACTCGGCGTTCCGGAAGCTTGTCCTCGTGCTGTCGGTGATTCTCGATCGAAAAATTGTCCAAGTTCTCGTGGTGAGCCGAAGGCATTGAGAATGACAAGCGGACTTTATTCGTTTTAAGCCACAAACAAGAACCGAAGCTACAACAGCAGCAGTAGCTCGTACCGGTTGATTTGCCCATTGATGGAAAAGAGAAACGTGCCTCCGTTTATACTTGTGAATCGTACATGGCTCGTCCAAAAACAAAGAACGAGCAAAAAAGCACGAAACGTCGACATATTTAAGAAGCAGCCAAGCCTGCTTACGACCCGCTAATTATCTTACGCGCTGAGAAATACGCGCTGGCACCACTACCGATCCGAAATTTCAATGGATTTACTACTCGAGATTCGTATCCCGTGCTAACAAAGACGGGCTTTCTTCACGAACAGATGCTCGTTTTTCTCTTCACAGTCCATAATTGTAAAACTTGCTGCTTCTCTGTGGTTGCGCAGTTGTCTGTGACACGAAGGGAAATTTTCAAAGGATTAGGTCGTTACGTCCGGGTGTGGAAGCCTTTTTCTCAAAACAAGCAGCCGAGAGAATCATTTTTCATATTCTCTTATTATCTAGGAGGAAGAGTCGAAAAGAGGCAGCGCTTGATGTAAAAAAACTGAGCGAGTTACGCATCCAAGGTCCACGTGCTGCAATCGAAATTAAAAATACACGATCGTTGCACGGCCATTAGAGGCAAAGGCATCCACAGTCTTTCTTACAAATTCGCGTTAGGCCTACGCGTTATTTTTCGTATTTTCAGGCAATTTTTCTAAGCTCGTCGATAAGAAACGAAGGTAAAGGACCAAAAGTTAGAAACACGCGCGTAAAGATGAATAAAGAGAAATACGTAATTTAATGAAAATAATTGACGCGATTTACCGTAAATCTTTCATTGGATTCAATTGATATATATATATATATGAAGAATAGAATCAGCGAAGGCAACGAAATTATCGGATCCCATTCCGACACAAATTGCAAATAATTATTCCGAAACCCTCTTTAACTCGTATAAATTAATCAACGCGAAACATGAATATCAATTATCATCTACCCATGCTTGTTTTTTAATGTAGCAAAAAAATAATTAAACATATTATTCTTTCTGAGAAGCGTTCCAAACATAAACGTAAACATTTTAAGCGTGTAACCGATGACTCACGCCACGCTAATGAAAATATTAATGAACATGTTCAATTTCCAGATGAAGTTTAAAATTGCGTAACATTCGATCAATGTTAACGAATGATTTTGTATGTGTCAGTAGTGGTCCGTACTACCGTACTAATAGACTTTCTGTGCAAGTTTGCTCCAGTTTTCATTTCGACCGTAGAGTCATTTTTTTTCAACTACTGTTTGGCTTCATCCGAAATTATCCGACAAGTAAAATTCTGTGCACAATAGAATAAGATAATACGAATCGTCACGACCGACACAATCTTGTGTACAATCGGTGCCATTTTCTATCAACGTATCTTTACGATATGTAACACACTCGAGGAAAAATAAACTAAAGAAACGCATAGCGTATACGCAAGTTTATTAATAAAGCAGAACAGTGAAATAGTCAAAGGCTGCGTTTCGCACGAATCTCAAATGAAACCAGCAAATAGTTATTTAACGTGGAAGGAGCCTTGCAAATGAACTTGGTACTGTAATTGTTCTTTGCTATATTTGTACGCGAAGCTACAATTATGATTTTCGCACGTGCCTGCCTAAACGTGCACGAGATAATAAAATTCGTTTTTCGTGAAACGATCGTAAGCAGATTCACGATTCGCTTCCAATACATTTACCGAAAACATACTTTTCGAATAAAAGTAAATATGCGATGCTCTTGTTTTAAGCAAATCATTCAAGATTCATTTCTGCATCGTTCGCGCGTCAAAGTTTGCTGGGCTTGGAGAGCTAAACTCCAATGACGGTGGCAGTTGCAGCACACGAGAAAAGGCAACAGCGATCTTGTTGGCGTTGCTGTTGTTGCTAACTTGACGCTCCTAACGTTGCTAACATACCGCGACATACCGCGACAAAATTAAAATGGACGCTCGGTTATTCGTAAAATTTATACCTCGGAAGTATAAAATACCAAAAATATTACTTCCGTGCTCGTCCTTACATCTGCGGAGATAATTTTAAATTAAAAAGGTTAAACAAAAACAAAAATTCACGTTGTAAACAAGTGACCCCTCTAGTACTGAAATAAGTTCAGAATTGCGTTATTTTTTGCGCCAGGCACTTTGGCAACAATCCACATCGAGACTACAATTTGTCGATGCGCAATCGAGCTTTAAAATTGGAGGATTCGTTCGACTGTTCGCGCGAATGAAATCGATTGAAAATCGCTGTCACGGAACCCCGGACGGCGGCCTTCGGCTTTCGGAAAATGGGAAAAGGTGGAGAACCAACTGCGCGATAAGGGCTTAGTCGTCGGCGTCGTCGGCGTCGTCGGGCGAGGAATAACGAAGAGGCAGCTAGGCAGCTAGGCAGCTCTCTTTAGGTAGAAAAAGGAGGATCGGTGAGTCGGTCTTATTGACTCGCACCTACACCGCGCCCTTGGGCTAAAGCTGCGGTCCAGGACTGCGGCCGTTACGAGCGACGCGGAGGCAATAATTTATCGCGTTTCCGCGTTTGTCCATCCATGAAGACAATAGCACCGCCTACCGCAACGGCAGGAGAATCGGGTTCGAGATCGGGTTCGAGATCGGGTTCGAGATCGGATTCTAGATCGGATTTCAGCCTCGCTTCCGTGAACCGTGTGCGTGAGTGTGCATGTGTGTCAGCAGTGCTCTCGCTCAGTAGGCCGCTCTTATTTATTAAATAATTATCGGCAAGCGCGGGCGCAAAAAAAATCAAAAAGCCGGGAGAAAAATCGAGAACGAATGCGGAGCGCAGACTTGGTTGAAGCGGTGATGCAGGAGTCGTTGCATTAATTTGAAAGTTTAGTTAATGGTTACGTATATTTCGTTAAAAGTTAATGTAACGTGAACGCGCGAACAAGGGCTTACTGTTAAAGGTTAACTGAAATGTAACGCTCACTTTGCGTTATGCAAAATCGCGGCTCGTATTTATATCGTCAACTATTTTTTTCGTCTCGGGCCTTGGTGAACTTGATATATACCCAGATGCTACCGAGGAAAGAATGTACTTGTGTTTAACGTAGTCGTTAACGGTGAGCGAGTATCAATTGGATAATAAAGTACTCCGTATACTAACTAGAAAGATCTTTCTCGGTACATTTGTGCAAAAATGTCATACTTCGTTGGTAAACGAATCGCTGATAAACATTTTCTGTAAACGTAGCTAAATAAAATGTTGGATTGAAATGCTGCAAAAGAAAAAAAGGAACACGTTGACTTACAAAAATTAAAACGAATAAAAGAAGTTCATCTAAATTGAAAATATGTTTATCGAAACAAAATTCTCTTACGTGAAGAGAATACTTAAATTTTCTTACTTTAATAATACAACCATTTTTAATGATATTCCGCTGCGATAAAACGAACTGAGACTTCTAGAATAAGCATATGGAGCCTCAAAATGTTTGAGGTTGGAACTTTTTCTCTGCTTCTCACTCTCGCTTCCCCCCTCCGTTTTGCCCTTCCTCCTCAACGCCTATTTTTTTCTTTCTTTTTCGTACGAAGACGACTGCAAGGAAAATAGAAAATAAGCGGCCTATCGTTAATTACCCCGACAAATGTTTTCTTCGACAAGGCACGCTTTTTTCTCTTCGAATACTCTCTCTCTCTCTCTCTCACTCTCTCTCTCTCTCTCTCTCTCTCACTCACTCACTCGGTCGTGCTCATTGCTCAATGATCGGCTTGAATATATAATGCTACTTTTATGTCCGACCAGTTTCGTGCTTGGACAAACAAGTTGTATAAAAAAAAAATACATTTGTGAATGCTCCTCTCCCCCCCCCCCCGAGTGCCCCTTTCCAACGCACACTTGTTATTATCGGTTAAATTGAACTCACATACTAAGAATAGAACAATAAGAGAGAATTATCGATGTGGCGATATATAATATCGAATAAATGATTTTAGTCGATAGCTGAATTTCGTCTACATTACTAATTTGAATTCTTGTAATTTAAATACGTTAATGGCTCTTTCCATTGTTCGATTCACCGAATTGTTTAGTAATAGAAATACATCTTTAGTTACAAAGGACGGGAATAATCCGTGCACTCGACGTTCCACGCCGTGTACTAAGCTTTCAAAGCGTAAGACATAGTCGTAGGATATAAATACAAATAATATAATCATTCTTGAAAATATGAAAATGAAAAATTAAGCGATCTTATCTAAGAGCCGAGAGACGACGCGGACGCGTGCAATAATAATTCAAGAAGGAAGGAGTACACGATTTGCGTTCGCTTTGTCAGTGAATCGTCGACGTGGGTGTGATACATACTTAACATATAGCACAAGGTTTAGCAGATTGTATAATCAGCCGGTATACTCAGAGAGCTGCTACCGCCACTACTAATGCGACATCATACGTACATACTCGGTTTTAAAGTTTCGCTAACAAGGAGCATTTGCTCCTCGTCGCTCGTTTACACTCTTCCGCCGGTCGGATTCTATTCGCATCGTCGTCCGACATCCGCGATATTTTTTCTCGCTTTCTCTCGCTGTCTTCGATAATAATAAACATTGCGAGAGCTCGTCGACGTTCCTTTACCTCCTGCAACGATCATCATTTCCGTTTGCATTTGCTTACCAAAAATTAATCGGTATTAATTGCTCGCGAATAGCGACACAAGCGCGTCAACTTTGAAAAGAATTTCGCTTTATCGAAACATCGGTATTACGTAAGATATTCTTTAGTTGCGCAAACAAAGTACCGGACATTATTAATGGCGCTTACGCATAGCTTGGACGACTTTCTTAATAATGCCGACTTATTATAATACACGAGCGCCCAACGATATGTGCATTATTTATGCTAAACTACATTTATCAACTCCAAAATCGGAATAATTTGTGGTGCTGCCCTTGCAACGAGAACCCAAAATTTTATCGCTAGCATAGCAACACCTCTCCAAGAGCTTATGTGCCTCATTGCTATACATGCCGAGCAGCAGCAGTCACTCCTCGGAAGTGACTTTTCAAATGACTTTTCAAATGACTTTTGTACTTTTTCTGCCGTACTTGAAAAGAAAACGACAGGGGATACTGGGAGCAATTTACCTTTGTTACGGAAGTACCTTTACAAATCTCGTACAGTCGAGTTCCTTTACTACATGTCCGTTCGTTTTTAAGTAAGAACGAGCATTCGGCTCAACGGTATCGACTCTTACACATATTCTAGTACGTCAAGGCTGAAAAATCGTATTTGCGGCATCTACTACACGGTTCCCTGCAGCTGGTCTTTCTTCGACGGGTATCTATCCGTTTTGGAACTCCACACGAAATAGACTGCCTGTTCCTTTCGACCCGTCGTCTAGTAACCGCACACACATTCAGCAGCGCTCCCAGTGGCTTTTTCTTCTTCTACTTCTTCTTCTTCTTCTTCTTCTTCTTCTTCTTCTTCTTCTTCTTCTTCTTCTTCTTCTTCTTCTTCTTCTTCTTCTTCTTCTTTAATAACGTGTGACACGTGACTACTTGGCCTTCAACCAATACCCCCCTCTACTTCCTCATCTTCTCAAAATAAAAATAAAATAAAAAAACTCAGTATATCCGTGCTCGAGCGATTTTTACGAGCGACCGCACCTACTACAGAATTTTTTCTCGAGATTACATCGAGTGCGTACTGTACTTGTGCCCAGGAGCCTCCCGAGTCCCTTAGTAAAAGCCAAGTTCCAGTAGGCCATTGTGTTTCACTTCATTCATACGCGGTGCAACTATTCCGCGATCTACGACCGAGTGCGCTGGCCAAATATTTTACCAAATGTCAATATTGGTGGGATTTTTGGTCTTCTCGGTTGCCTTGAAAAATTCCAACGATCCAAAGCAGGAAGTTTCCAAGTAAAATATTTCGTTGGGTTTCGCTCGGCGTTCCGCGTACGATGAAAGTCAATGGAGATGGCACTGGGCGTATTTAAAGCTTCTGGAAAACAACTCGAGACATGAAAACCGAGACACGAAAATAGAAATGCCAGCTTTTACACCTCGAATAAGTCGCAAGAGCGAAGACCAAAAGTTCGCGCGAATTAATTGCCGGGAGCGATAAGCGCCCAGAGCGGAGATACGGGAAAGAAAAAGTCCGATTTAAACAAGGAAATTGAGAAGAGTCAAACACGCAAACAAACATTCGACAAAACGAGTTTCGCGTTTCGCGAGCCCCTCTAGTAAAAGAGAGGAAGTACCTCGTCCATCTTCCCCGAGAGATGCAAGAGGGTTTGTTTACCGCTCGCTAGATTCTATCTTCACGCGCGCACAACGATATATTCTCTCGGCCCCTCTCCCTCTTCCCTTCCACACGCAAACACACTTTTCCTCTTGCTCTGGTGCGCGCACGCCCTCGGATACAAATATGCGTGTAACTATACCGAGCGAACGCTCGAGAAAAATAGACCGGGGCTCCGCGTCCAGACTCCTGCTATGCGTCCTGGCGCCGACTCCAGACGAGTAAACAGCTTCCCTGGCGAGAATTGTGCCGCAACGTTAATCACCTATTATAGTCATCGATCTAGAATCTTTCACCACCGCCTCCCCTCCTCCCTTGACGCTCGACTTCCCACGGCAACCATATGCGCCACCACCGCTTTCGCATCGAGGCCCTGCTCGAGTCACTCCGCGCACAGTTCGATAGAGCGCAATAATATTTACGGGAGTACCAGATATGCGACTGTGTGCGCTCTGTCGTGATCACTACTGCCGTCGATCTGATCGCCGTCGATGGTTCCGATTCGCGGTCGCTTGGAATTGTCGTCGCCCGTACCTACATCCGCGACTCGCGAGAGATTACGGCGTTTAGGTGCAGCAGCTTTGTTAGGGAAATTGAATATCGGTGAAAAACAAGTAGCGAATAAGGCTATTTACAAAGTTGCGTACACACAAGGTTTCCGCCGATCAACGGAAGAATATACATCTTTCGCGAAGACAAACCGAAAATAATTAGCGTTGGAATGTAACGCGCATAAAAGTCGCGAGCGGAGACGACGACGCAGGATTAAATTGACCGGCAACCAAACGGTAATTATAAAAAGCGAAATCATAAAAACCCAATGCAACATAGTAATGGCGTGTAACCCTGAAATCGTCGTCCAAGTATACGCCGTAGGCGCGTCCGTAGAGCAGCGAGTTTACGTATTCGCACCGAGCGCACTTCTCCGCGCGTGTAAATTCACGAGTGCTCTTACGTCGCTGCGTATATATTCCACATCATGCGCGTTGCGCGTTTGTGCGCAAGGAGCGGAGGCTACAACGAAAGGAAAAAAGAGCACGGCACGAGAAGAATAAGAAAGGGGTGAGGCCGAGCACTACAAAAAGTATGCCGAGCTGATGAAAAAGTGGATCGTTGAGAAAAAGACGCGGGAGGGAGAAATGTCGAAAATGGAAAAAGAAATAACGCGAAGAAGGAATAGAAAAGAGCTTGGCTCTCTCTCTCTCTCTCTCTCTCTCTCTCTCTCTGTGTGTGTGTGTGAGTGTGCGAGAGAGAGGGAGAGAGAACTATCTCCCACAATCTATTTTTAGTTCGGGCGATCGCACGCGCGCAACAAACCTGAACTCGATAGAATCAAGTATGGTAGTGAGATACGCAGAGGGAGAGAGGCACAGACTCTCGTGCGCACACGCACGTCGGGCTCAAACTTATTGGGGTCTTAAACAAAGTTTAGGAGATATCGATGGAGAACGCGCTTACAGAATTGCTCCCGTGCTCACGAGGGAAAATACGAGGTGCTTATAAGAACGAAAATAGAGACGCGTGTCCATTCTACGCGCACTTCACGGCGTTTAACGCGTCTTTAACGGGCTTCGCTTCCTTATACACGAACGCGAGACGTCACTTGGGAACTGCATTTTTTCTCGACTTTCGTCTCGCGTAACGATGATTTAAGAGCAAACGAAAATCTGAGTAAGGAAAATTAATACTAGCCAACGCACCCCCTTCCGACTTTCTTTACGCGCTCTACTCGACAAGTACGACAAGTACGACAAGTACGACAAGTACGAAATTCTCCCAGCGAGCTCAATTTATATTCTGGCTTGACGTTTTCGCTGGAAAAAACATTGTTTCGCCTCGGGATTATGACGAGCTTGAGTACATACGTATTTCGAAATACTTCCACTGCGTGGAAATCCATTGAAGCTATTCCTTTAGCGATAACCGGAATCGAAATCATCGATGTATGGTGTGGAAATCACATCAAAATGTATTTGCTATGGCAAAAAATAGCTTGCATTCCACTGGAATTCGGTACGATGGAAAATACGGTTTCCCTCCTTTGATGAATTCTGATGAAACCTAGATCATGCTATAATTCCAAAAATTTGGATTTCTAAATTCTTTTATTGAAGTTTCGCACTCTCCCGTTGGCTCGTAATTAATTTCCTAAAAGTAGTTGTCTAGACAAAAGGTGTCTAAATATAAATTTTCATTGGTGGTGCCAAGTATCTCTCTGGTTATTAATTTCCATTAGCAATCTTATTGGCCTTAATTCAAGGAACGGTCGACGTGCTAAGTCGAGCAATGAACTCTGGCTGTTTAAAGAAGAAGTTCGACACGCGTACACAACCTAATTCGATTTAACTCAGCGTAAATGCCTGCACAACAGCTCTCGGTAAGTAAGCAAGCCTTGTTTTGGCTGACACGTTAAAAATGAACCTTGATTACCCCTTCTGGAACGTCGCATTTCCACGAAAGACCGTCACATGTTCCATATTACACGTACGCACTTCGAGTCTTACTATGCTTGCGCGACGAGTCTCTCCGTGTGCCACCTAGTGGGGGTTTGCACAAATAATCAAACGAACCCTTTAGACCTTGACCAAGAATTACGTTCGTACGTGAGTGGGTGCGACGCACGGCCTATACACGTGTACGTAAGAGTGAGTCAAACGCGTTTGGTATAGCGAAGCGTCGCTCGAGATTCATTTTTCGATTCGCTTTTCCATTGAAAGGCTAATTAAATGACTCTCTAATTCTACCTGTTCTAGGGCTGAATATTAATAGGACTGCTGCTGCTGCTGCTGCTGCTGCTGCTGCTGCTGCTGCTGCTGCTCTAGCTTTTCCTTTGTCACGACTAAATGAGAAGCGATAGTGAATAGTCCTTCGAGATCCTTTGCTCGGTTCTCATTTTAGCTCGATATAAACTCGGTATAAACAGCAAAATCTCCCTACTAACCGATACTACCGATCTATTTCTTTCGTTTCAAGAAGAGCTAAACGCGGAGCGCGATTAAGTAATCGTTGTATCAGGAAAAAACCAGACGCTGATCGAAAAATCGAATATTGCAGGTTCGAATGAACGCTCGTTCGATACATCGAAAAAAGGATAAGAGCGACTCGGCAGCGTGGGCACGTGGTCGTGGTATACCGTGTCTCAAGGTCACGCGCGTACGCGAACACTCCCTGAAATCTTGGGCATCGAGCGCGACACGAGCTAAAGCCCGAATATATTTGCGGCTCTTCGATTTATTTTCAGATTAAAGAGGGGTAAAACAAGAGAAGTGCGATGACTTCTCCGTCGAATCGTGACAGGAAGCAAAGTATCACCAAGCATCTGTTCACCCAATTTTCACACTTGTGTCGCGCGTTAATGCGCGCCCTTTCCATTTATATTTTGCGCGTAACAGCTTATGTCACCGTTACTTTTAGAAAGACGTTTTGTTTCTTTTCAATTATCGCTACAGCGACGTTAAAAAATGAGCGAGTAATTGAGAATTTTGTTTGCCAATACCGCTGAGCCGTTAGCTTTTACTTTTATCGAGGTAGAGGAATCGTGTTCTTTAGCCTAATAACTTGATAGCGTTACTTTGAAATATCAAATGATTAATGTTTTTACAATCAGTGGATTTGTAAAGAAAGTTTCGTTGTAAGGAACTCCGGGACTAAAATTAATCTTAGTTATAGTTAAGGTAAACGAGAGGCGACTGCCAGATCGATTCTATTATTCTTTAGATACGATTCTAAAATCAGAATCGTATCGAACGCGTATGACGAAAAACTGTTTAATCAACTTGACTAAATAAAAAGCCTCTCTCTCTCTCTCTCTCTCTCTCTCACTGTATTGGTATTACGATTAGGATCGTTTTATAAGTAAAACTTAAGTTAAACATATCAATTGTCATTAGACGAAAGTTTAAACAGCCACTTTTAACATGCCTGACTGTACCCGTATGAAAATAAAAGGTATAAATTATATGCGCTACACAATTCCTGATTACTGTCCTATTTTTACTCCCATCTTATCGCTCTTTTATTACTCGTCATTTGAGGTCATACAAAGTAGAATAAGTGATACATCGATTAAAAAATCATTAAAAACGCTCGTCCGCTTCTTCGAAATTAATAAAATGGAATGACAAAGATGTCGAGGCCGAATGCTTCAGGGCGACCGAAACGTATCGATAATAAAGGCAAAAATCGAAGTACATAGAGATAAAGAAGAGATAGCTCGGAAAATAATCGAGAAGAAGGAAATGATGCGGAGAGAGGAGAGAACAAAGAAGATCTTTCCTCCATCCCGCTGCGAGTCAGCCGAGGTTCCTCGGGTTCGATGCTCCTTCTTATCAGCGACTCCGGCGGCTGCTCGGGCGACGATTGGTCGCGAGCGGCGGTTGACGCTGATGTCATCCTATCGATTAGCCTCACTACCACGTGACTCTTGCACGAGTCCAATCTCATCCCAAAGGCTGTGTTGTGTGCTCGCTTTCTTATCCCGACACTGAAAAGCCGCTTGAAGGCGGGAAAAAATTTCGAATCGTCCCAACGCTCGACTCCAAACCCACTTCCTCACCCCACCACCGCCGCCCGCGACATCGTCCAGTTGCTTTCGTTATCTTGGTTCTTCCGCGGAAATCGAGGAGGTACGAACTTTCGTCGACTCTCCTTCGCAGAGTCGACGAAATTTCTCCGTTATAATCGATCGCTCGCGGAACGCCGAGCAACGTCTTTCCTTCCTCCTTTCTCTTATTGATAAGCTAGCTGTCTTTCCATTCGCAAATGTGCCTGAACTGAAACTAACTTGGCACTCGTGCACCAATTGTCGAAAATTCGATTATTTGAAGATTCGCGTTGTCGAGGGTCGTCAACTCGTGCTGGAAAAACTAGCGTTCGATGGCGTTTAGGACCAAGCAACGAGCAACTCGATCGTGAAAAGGCACGACTTTTCCATCTTTATCGAATAGTAAGCGACGCGCCGTGCATCGTGTTCACGCAAACTTGAGAATTTACTGTTTTTGATAAATCTATGGTGATTTGTGGTTTCCCGTTTTTATTGTGCCTCGTGACGTTTTTCGTCGTGCTACTCGGCCAAGCGGAACTGAGTTCGTCTAATATCTCCTGTCCACGGAATATAACTCGCTGGACAGATTCAACGGATTCAACGGATTCAACGGAGACTACTGTTGATGGATACGTTCTTTCTTCGAGTATTTGACAGCAAGCGCATTGCATTACTTCCATGCCCTTTTATTATATCCGCTTGCTTGGCATTTTTAAAGCACCACTCGAACTGAAATTTTTCATTTCACCGTTCCCGCTAAAGTTTCCAATTTAAACGAGTTATCGTTACATAATGAATTTTAAATTACATTACCAAGACAAATATATTTACCGATTGAAATTTAAGAACCAAGTTGTATAACGTCGTTGAAAATTTATCGAAATTTAAAAATGTTTAAAAAATCGGTTTGCTTTGTACGCTTCTTCGGTGGAATTGGAATAAACGTGATTTTAAGGCTCAAAATAAACATTTGCTCAAAGGAATTTCGTATAAAATGTTTTTCTGTTAAAACAGGAGTGTCTTGCGTAATTAAATATATACGAAACGTATCATCGCTTAATTTTACTCGCGCCCTGGCAAGGACTTTTGTGCTCGTGTTTGATACTGCCATTAATTCCCAACGTCATTTACCTACAAATCACGTTCATCTTCAAATCTTCATTCGGTGCTAAAGGGGAAAGAAACCGAGGAAGAAACTGTGAGGCTCTTTGTCCGTGTAGGTTTGGGAAACATGAAAATACAAGTCACGTATATCTCGTATACTTAAGTGGAGCGCGAATGGCTTCAGCGTGCGCGAGTTGAGGCATCGTGCAGCGGAGAGAGAGAGAGAGAGAGAGAGAGAGAGAGAGAGAGAGAGAGAGAGAGAGAGCGAGAGCGAGAGACGTTTGAACGAATACATCGGCACTTCCCCTTATTTCTATCTCGCACTCACTCGCGGTTTCCTTCCTCTTACGTAAGGTTTTTCGTTTCCGTAAAAGATCGTGACGCTTTTGCATAGCGCGTTTTATCAAGTAAACACGCACCCACGTGTCAACGTGGCTGTAGTGGTAATGTGACGAGCATTATGTTGCAAGGGCGACAAATACGCCTATCGTAAAAATTACAATCGTAACTAATTTCTTCACGAATATCGACCATCTGAAAATTCATTCAACCTGTTCAACTACGATAAGTATCTGTAATAAATTTCTGGCTTCCGTGATCGTCTTTCTACAAGCTAAGGTCGGTCTATAAATAAAAATAATACATAAAATATGTAAAATGATTCTACTTTTCACTGCAGCATAGACTTCGATCTCCACGCACGAGCAAACAAACCTAAAAGAATCAACGTAAGATTTTTTTCCCAACACGCAAACTTAAGTAACTTTGATATCCTTAAGATTGCTAGAATTATAACTATAAACAAAATAAACAGCAACAACTCCTAGTGTTACGTAAAAATGTTCTACAATGCGGGAAGAACGGCACGAGTTTTTAAATTTGTTTAATAATTTTTTACAATGGGTGACAATAATGTAAAGGGTAAGTTGTAACTGGTAACTGGTAAATTTACTAGACTACACAGGTTTACTTATCATTTTTTGCTTTTCTTGTCAGGCAATCGTTCTTTTGTCTTAAATGCAACTCAGTCGACTTTTGTTACATAAAAAGGAAAAAGAAGAAAAAACTAGCAAAGTGACGATCAGCGCTGAAAAGTTCAAGCACATAATTCTCTCTACTTGTTTTATAATAACGTGCTGGTTTTGAGAATTTAATGAAACGGGAACAAGTCATTATATTCTTCTTGTAATCGGAGTCTTTTTGTATGCGGCACTTACATCATCGCAGAACAAGAGAGCAAGTTCAAACAAGTCAATGAAAAGAGATGAGGAAAGACTTGATTCTCGATCGAAGTAATAAAGTAGTAGTCCTGTTTCTCTTCGATCTTCTCTCGCATTCTTACTTCCTCTCTCTCTCTCTCTCTCTCTCTCTTTCTCTCTCGCTGTTTCCACTCCCCCTCGCGCCAGGCGACAGCTTTTTTTGCACAATCGAAGACGGCTTATGACCGAACGTAAATAACGTTGGAGGGAATTCAGGTATCTATACAATTTTCTCTCTCTCTCTCTCTCTCTCTCTCTCTCTCTCTCTCTCTCTGTGTGTGTGTGGGAGTGAAACAAAAAGAGAGAGAGTCGAAGGCAGATCCCCGCTCGTGTATATATAGATATACGCGCTGAAGGATTTGCTCCAATCATGTTATACCATACTCCGCGAAAAGGTAAACATGGCAACACCAGAATTATTTAAGCTTTTACCGACACGTAAAGTCAACGATAAAAAAAGCCTTAAATACCCTTTGATAAAGTCGATAAAATTATAAGAAACTGAGCTTTGAGCAATTTAATAATACTGATTGATATAAATTATATAGGTGCAACTGTAGTAGTGCTCAGACAGCATGTCTAGATATACGTTGCGGTAACTAATTTTTGTTGGCTCGGTGTACACGGACGCACTATTTATATACGTCATATTGTGTAATTAAGTTTTTAACCGAACGATATTGCTAAGTGTTCGGTATTTAATTTAATTTAGTTTAATTTTACTCGCGCGCTGGCACAATATACTGTAAATATAATGACAAAATTCTGAAACCTTACGCGTTCATCGCCGAGATAAATTGCTCCAACACTTATTACTATAAACCTTTAAACTTATTTCAGATATATCAATCAGTGTTAAGGCATTGTAAATCTGAAAAATACAGCTTTCGCTTATACAAATTAAATATTTTATTATTTATAAGGTACAAGTATGCACGCGAACGTTGCGCTCCAATGCTAAAATATGATCGTAATGTAATACTGATTTTACAAAAAGCAATTGATCCAAATTACACGCGAAGACGAAAGATCGAAAAGTCTAATTTTTTAGTAATATTATCGAAGAGTTTGGTATTAATTGAAGTATAGTCTTTGTTCTGGCAACGAGTCATACGCGAGTATCGAGACGTGCTCAGGTACTAGTGCATACATTTTATCATTCGAATACAATCAGAGATGTGATATCTGTTTTTTCCATTCTTTTTCCCTTTGTATACGGGTTCGTACTCTTTACAACATTTCTATTCAATTGAAATACCGTAGACTATATCTACTCGAAAAAGGACTTTGTCAGAACTGAAAAAGAGAATTATTGAAAGAACCTGTAATTGAAATATGAAGCATTGTTAATGACTATGCAGTCGGAAGGTCTTCAAGTATGTCATTGATTAAACAAGAAAAGAAACGTAACTTTAATGCGTTCGGTTCCCTAATGTTGCAGCAGTTGGTCGCGATAACATATATTTGGAGAAATAATGAAGTACGAAGGCAAATTTGCGAGAAAGCATCCACAACGACTTTCATGCACACAGGGAAACAATAAAACGAATGCGTTAAAGTTGCTTAAATATATTTTCAAATATGTTTCATGATTGTTTTTCACGAACCGTTCTAATTAAAAGGCATTATGTGCTGTGCATGAGTCACATCGTATTTAACTTGTAAAAAATCAGATTTTAAATACGCACCATCGCAAATACATTTTGTATACATTATGTAAATAATTTACGTACGGGAACATAAGAAGAAAAGAGAATTTACTTCGTGTGTGGGTACGTGCGTACGTGCGCGTGCGGGTGCGCGTGCGCGCGTGCATATAAATAATAGCGGGTACAAGGAAATATTTGACGAGAAAATCTTACGAAACGAAACGATTTATATCAATATTAATTACGTGACATTCAACTTACTTTAAATTAATAATGTACGTAGCTCTCCAAGTGACAAAATACAATTTTCAAAATCGAAATCTTTCTATTCGCGACATGCTAAATAAATGCTGAGCGTGACTTCAAAGTTGCGCCTCCAAGGGTTTCTGGAAGGAAAAACCTTTCATTTTGGAGCGCCAAAGAGATTTAACGAAAGAAACAATTGATGTCTCGCGAAAATTCACCTGCTGGCAGTCGCTCATGAGCTCATGAATGAAAGACCGGGGTGCCATTTGCATGAAAATTATACGAAGCAAGATTTTCTTCGGACGACGTAAGCTGTTGAAACTTTATTAACGGTTCGCGGAGCGTTTCGTATACGCGTATACGAAGTATTCCCGTACAGCGCGATATGTCACTGTATAATCGTGTAGCCAAGAAGCAATGAGAATAGCTTTTCCTTCTTTACTCACCGCTGCTTTGCAGAGTCACTTTGATTTTCCACGTGCAGTATAAAACACGAAAAACGAAGCCGGAAAAATGTGCAATCGCAAAATTATCCGCGAATGTTTAAAGCGTAAGGAGCATGTGCACGCGCGTGCGGCGGTTGCGTGTGTACGTGCGGCTGTGTGTCGGTAGGTGTGCCTATGAGGGAAAGAGGTAGCGGGGGGAGAGAGAGAGAGAGAGAGAGAGAGAGAGAAAGTAAAAAAGGACTAGTGGGGGAATACTTGGCGTGTGCAAGCTGGCCTTGGGCTCGACGAGATAATCGATACGATACGTGGGTGTGAAGCAGCCCCTTTGTGTCTAAAAACCCACCCTCCAAAAACATTTTCACCGTTTCCGCGCGAGATAAAGGAAATGAAATAACGACGTGTAGCCTCTAGCCGAAAAGGCGGCCAATTCTGAAATACCAGAAAACAAGATTACGCGATCTATCGTCACTCCCAGATGCTCCAACATCGCAACATCGTAAAATCAGCTTTATATCGAACAATTTATCGCCAAATCACGACCTTAGCTACAAAACCTCCGATTTCATTCTCGAAGGTAGCAAAACACATTTCGTTTCTTCAATCTACGACAGAATAACGCACGCGCAACTTTCGACAGCTTATGCGCGATATTCCAGGACCCCTGCAGCAATTAGAAATTGATCTGTCCACTGACGTACGTTCGCTGCAAAAGGTATCGCGCGGTCACCTTGAATTTAGCGACGAGGCTAATCGTACGTGCAAACGAATTTGTTCGCACCGGAGATGAAAAGCTCGAGACAACGAATCGGGAAAGTGGGAAATTTTCGTAAATACCGAATACGGCGTGGTGACAAACGTTCGTTACGTGCCCAAGGGCTACGATCAAAGACGTGCCTTATCAGTGCGCGCTCGGGACAACGTCGGCGCGACTTTAGCCTTGGCAATTTGGTTCGGCGATGACTCAACCGCTGGCGACTGGAGGACCTCCGAGTCGAGATGGGAAAACGCTCAACGAGTTACCGCAGGCTTTATTTAATAAACGCCGAGGCACCGGAGTAGCTTAGGAGGAGACATTTACCGGTGGACCCGAAGTCCCCCTTCGCGAGCCGCGCGACTACTCGTATCATCGCCAACGGACGTTCTTAATCTCGGTAAGCTTGGCGCACTTACTCAATACGACGTAAATACAAGCGCGGTTGGGAAAAGCTAATTTTTCAAAGCCTTCTTTAATATTCGGCTGCCACTGTTGCACGAGCAGCAGCAGCAACGTTAACAACAATAGCAACATCGACACACGACGATGCGAGTTTACGGATAATTTCAGCAGGTCCGCGGAGCTGCTCCTAACAAAACTGGAACAATAACTGCTTTTGTTGCTCGGCATGTTCGTGTAAAAGCCTTCGGAATTGGTCATATTCCAAAACCTTATTTTCCAATACACTGACGCAATGTGAGGAACGGTAGAGGCCCGTATAGCATTTTCGTGCGTATGTAGCGCTTGAGTCGTAAAAATGCACTTTACACAAATAAAATGCAGTCACTTTGTAAAGTAAACTCACTCTAGATCACTGGGTCTAAATATAAATCGTATGAAAGACCTATAGCAAGCATCGATTATAAATTGAATCTATGCTCGTTATTCATCCGCGCGTTCAGCCAAGAAAATCTCCGAGTTACGCGTGCGTGCGTGCGTGCGTGCGTGCGTGCGTGCGTGTGTAACCGTCGGGAGCTAGCTGAAAGCCATTCTTTAAGGGCATTACAAAGGGTATAAAAAATGCACAGCCTCGGTGGGCTGTACAGAAGCCCCCCTCGCGCACTCTCTCTCTCTCTCTCTCTCTCTCTCTCTCACTCTCTCTCTCTGAATAGAGGCCCGTGGCCTCCACGGGTAAATAACACTCGGGAGGCTCGAGTGCCAGCAGGAAGTTACGGGGTGTTTCGTAAAACGCGCGCGTGTTCGCTCGATCCGCGCAACAGGGGGAGAGCGATGCCGCGTTTCAAGGTCGACAGTAGACAGCGCGAAAACGACGCTCCGAACCGGCTCTCGGAGCTCGGGGAGACCGGTACCTCTCGCTCCGTACAACAAAAAGAATATCCGCCAAGAGGAAAAGCCTATTGCATCAGAAAATCGGTAATCCCGAACGATTTCTCGAGATAAGCGGATCGCTCCAACGACGTCCCCCGGGCTTTTCCTTCGATCTCTCGCGCTCCAATTTCCAAAGGCACAAAGCCTCCAGTAGTACGCCTCGGAGCAGCACATCGTCGTTCCGAGAAAAAATGCAAAGATGTTTATTGTGCAACTGCTGCTCCTCGAATAACATTTTGCAATGACAAACGATATAGCAACGAGCGCGCGCGCGCACGCTCTTATTCATTGTTATTATTACCACTGGTATTAAGGTTAAAAGTAAGAAAGGCGAATCAGCTGAGCGGCCGACTCGAGGAGAGCTGGAGTGTTTATGCCGGAGCCGAGCCGCGGAATCGCTCGGGCCTCCCTTTGTCCCCCGGGCGTGTCGCTCGTTAGCCGGATCCCCGAACTAATAGAGAAGTTAACGTTCGGTAGGAAACTTACGTCATTGCCGATTTGACCCATGCTGGCGGCGGCGGCGATCGTATCCGCCTCTGGGCAAACCTCCTGCTCGTCTGCCACAGGAATCTTGAAGGTTTGGTGGGTGCTCTTGCTCGCGTTACGTCCGCTACGAGTCGGCGACCCGAGCACACTCAATTACCCTAAGCGCAAGTTTAAAGGACGTCCGAAAGTTGTCACTTTTGAAGAGAATCGGCGAGAAAACAGCAGTCATAATACGGAAGCTCCGGTTCTCGCGCTCCTCATCGATCGATCCACGTCGTCTGTGCGCGCGCGTAGATCACAAGGGCCGACGGAGACGACTCCGCTCGAATAGCTCTAGCGCTCACCCGGGCGCTTATATATTTTATCTCTCTCTCTCTCTCTCTCTCTCTCTCTCTCTCTTGCTGTTGCTCTCGGACCGAGAACGGCTCCGGTCTTTGTTCCCGTCGGTGTGCAGCGAGTCGCCGAGATACGGAAGCAGCAGCGGCTCTCGGGTCTCCGCGGTAGCAGCTACGAGGTCGCGCGGGAGGTGGGAGCGGCGACGAGGCCAAGATGCACCAGCTGAGAACGGACGGAAGTCCGCGCGAGTTAGAGTGCGTCGTCCACGTCGCGCGAGTACCGGTTGCTAACTGACGCCTCGAGCTTCTCGACTGATCGAGTCTACGCTCTCCCTTGACTCGTCGGACGGCCCGCCGTGATCGGCCGGAGCGCAGGCGCGTTTCCCCCCGGCCGCGACCGACCGCGATACCACTCGTTCGCTCTCGACGGAGCTAAGCCGGCCGGTCGGTAGGACGTAGCGTCGCCAAGCGGGGCCCCGCGCCTCCTCGGGCACGCCCTCGAGGTCGCCGAATTTCCCGGGGACTTGCGCAATTTCCCCGGGCGGACGCGCGCGACCGTCCCCGCGGGTCCACGACACCCCGAGACACGAGTGCTCGGCTCGACCCGGGGACCCCGCTGGCCGAACAAAGGCAGCGGGAGGCGCCGGGCGCCGCGACGCAGCCCTGCACGAGCTTTGGCACAGCCGCCGGCGCGGATCAGCTGATGCCTTAGCAACAGAGTTACTAGCCGCGCTAAAAATATCGGCGCTGACGTTGCTGCGTCAGTGTGTTGGTGCGTAGGTGCGCGTGTGCCCGGCAACTACGGCCGAGGAGGAGCCGTCGAATTCATTAGGGCTCTGCTCAGTTCGACGCTCTCTCTCTCTCTCTCTCTCTCTCTCTCTCTCGCTCTCGCTCTCGCTCTCGCTCTCTCTGCCCCTGCCACCGGGCGCAGGCGAAATAATCGGTCGCCGGGTCCTTCGGGGATGTACCGCGGCCGACGTTTCGCGAGAATAGAACACTCCGGTGAATCCGGGGGAACAGTTGAAATTCGATGGGCTTTGCGTGTAGCGTGTGCAGCACAAAGAGAAATCCCTTTGCGTGATCCATGCGCGATACGTGCGCGATACGTGCGCGATCCGTGCGCTCGATCGGAACGCAACGAAAAACCTCGGCTTCGGACAACAGCGACTTTTGCAATAGTAAAGACACTCTGGGACGAAATTGTGTCGAGTGCCAGAGTCCCGTATACGAGGAGCACCAATTGTCGCGCAGTCGCATTTCAAAGTAATTGATAATTGCGTCCCGGTGGCTATACTTATTTAACCTCGTTCCGGGTATTCGTTAAGAAACGATTCGAGCTAAATGTGATTTCCAAGCGGCGGGTGGGTGATGACTTTGCCTCGGTGATCGTCCCTGACGTGAAGCACGAGCTCGAGATCGATACTCGATGCGGTACTCGATGTCCAACGCTGGCGAACGTAGAGCCACGTAAGAAGTCCGCCCGGTGCGGTTGTCAAGAGTCGCGCGGAAGGACGAAGAGAGCGAGCGGCGCGCGTGGATCTATCGGTGTTCGGTGTTTGCTGGCACTGGGACGACGTAGATTCGTTATGGCAACCACTGGTCGCTCGGGTGCGTTCGCGTCGGGCCCCGATCGTCGGGACTATAAATAGGGTACGAGCAGCCGCGTATCGAAGCTCCTTTCGATATCGTTCGCTTTCCCTTGGTCCCATCTGCTTTTCCAAGCGGCCCACCCGGTGAGCGTTGGGCGTCTTCGTTGCGGCTCGCCGCCTATTTTCGATCGCCGGTCGTAAAATTTGAAGAGAAATGCCCGGCCCAAGGGATACCACGGATGCGTTTTGCGCTGTTTTACGTCGATGCGAGTTCGCGGACGAGGATGGCGCAGCAGTGACGCCGTCGCTACACCAACCGGGAGGGAAGAGTGAACTTGGAAACTAAAGCTCGGACGCACCCGAGTACCTTTAAATACAATGCGGAAACACAGGGGTGCAGTGCGGGCCGTCTTTCTTATGTCCCCGTCGACGGTACTGGAAGTAGTGCCGAATGTAAAACACTAAACACATACCCGTATGTGCACGATTACTTATACGGAAGAGCCGTCGTTACCATTGTAATTTTCTCATCGCATCGCCGCCAAGTGTACGAAGGAGAATGGAAGAAAAAAAGATACGAAGCGTAGTTGGAAAAATACGTGGAGGTCCTCGAGGAGGATCGAGAGAGCGAGACAAAGAGTCGGTAAAAGGATAAAAGAGAGGGGCGATAAAGAGAGAGACAGACGCGTGCGCGTTACACAAAGAAAGAACGCCGAACGAACGCCGCTCCAAAGTTTACGAATTACGTGCAATTGCTCCTCTTCCTATCCATTTGCCAAGCTCTCTCTCTCTCTCTCTCGCTCGCTCGCTCGCTCGCTCAGCCTCGATCAATCGGATCAATGCATCCCGGCTGACCTTTGGGGGTAAGCGTGAAAAGGAGCGCGCGTGGGGTAGTTGGATGAAAAGCCATGGAAAAAGCGTAAGAGACGAGAGTAGACAATGGAATAAAGGAAGAAAGGGAAAAGGAACGACAGCTTGACATTTTGCATTTATGAGGAGGGATATCTAGATAAAGTAAATCCCTTGTCGATTCTTGTTTTAGCGATCGATTTTTGCATTTTAAGCAACAGCGATAGCAGAGTTTACGGCACCGAAAAGTAAGGTCGATAATAGGTATATACCTAAAGGTAAAGTAAAATATGGCTTCGGCCGATAAATGGAAGGCTGGTGTAAGTAGGACGGGCAATCGGTATTTAGTAGGCAAACGCTTAATAACATCCTGAGACTGTACATGAAAAACAAGTAAATTAGCTTCCGAAACGGTTGAGCAACCGTTACTAGCTCCTTTTCTCCCTTTTCTCCCCACGCGTTACTGATTAATGTTATTGTTATTATTTTTATCGTGTTTTTTTTTTACACATACGAATAGCTAAGATTTACGATAATTCCAACGAGAGACTAGTTTTTCGGAATTTTTATAAATTTATAAATTTTGTAGAATAGAGAAAATCTTGACCGAAATAAGCCACTTGGAAAAGTGTCGTAAAATTGGCCGTTAATCTACGGCAGTGGGTTTATACACTTTGCGGTAACAAGATGAATATTATTACACCTAAGGCATGGTTAATGCAGTAAACTTGAACGTGGACTTAAAAGCATTCTCGATGATGCATTGTTACGTCGCTTGGTTACAGGAGTCGGAATTAATCAAAAGCATCTTTTAATAATATACGAGGTGCACGCGTGACTACTTAAAATAAAGAATTTACGAGTATCTATTGGCAAATGTGGTAGCGAGAGAAAATAATCAATGCATACGAGATAAAAGGACCACGGGAACAAGGACACAGGAAAGAAGTGAAAGATACGGAGAGAGAGAGAGAGAGAGAGAGAGAGAGAGTTTACGGCGTTGTTCCCCCTTGCTTTGTTGCGCTTTGTCTTAGGGAACACCGACAGCAGTAAAGGAGGCGAATCCATTTTAGTGGGGAGCGAAAAAAAGGCTTTTTCCTTAACGTGTGCCTGTGTTTCCACAAGAGATTCTTTGCGCCCGTATACCTACGCGAGCTCAGCACCACTCATTTTCTTTTTCTCTGCCTCTTGATTCCCATTGCCTCTGCAGCTACGGGCCGAAAAAGCGAGAGAGCGTAAAAGAAGAGCGAGGAAAATTCTTTGTTCACCGCGGCCGCTAGGTTTCATCGTCGGACACAGTGTGTATAAGTACGTACACGAAAAAATCCCAAGAGAGAAAAGGAGGCGAGGCCTCGCGTCACGCACACGCTACGTAAAATCGGGAAAAATCCTGGCTACGAATTTCCTTAACATCTGCGTCCTTTATGCTTGGTTTGGAAAGCGGAGCCGATGTTTACCAGAGACACCATTGGATTTTCTCCAATTATAGTGATCGGGCTTGTTTAATTAACGATGACGTCGTTACGGTAATAGCGTCTCCGAATCATAACATTTTATTTGATTGATTCAATCGTAACTCTCCTAATGAATCGATATTACAATATCCCGAGGTTTGTAAAACGTTTGTAAGGCTACGTTACACGAGTAATACGCACGAGTTGAGAGCGTGAGTTCGTCTTCTTATGTACGTAACACATATTTTATACGTATGTAATTGAAGAGTACGTTATACGAATTCTATTTATTTTATTGCTTTTGGTAGATTCAGCGGCCTTAGAGTCATCGGGGGCAGCAAAACATTGTTTAAGTTATTATCTTTTGCGAAAATAGGTTATCTCGATAATTTAATTTCATTAATTACATAAAAATGTCGAGCCAAGATTACAAGAAAATATAAGTTACCGATTAATCATTAAATTCTAGTGCTTTACTCTAGTCTAAAATTTTTACTTACATTATGCGCGTGTTGTCGCGTTCTTTTACAAATAATCTACCAGCGCTTCGGTATTTAACTATGTTTCACTACCTCCTTGCTAACTCCTTAATAAATGATAAAATATTTTATTCCGAGATTAAATTTAATGTTAAATCCGCATTTTCTTTCGAATTCTTTTACTTTGGATGTACAGTACAACGGCATAGATGTGGAAAAAAAAAAGCAAGGAAAAATTTCATTTGAATTTTTTATTACTCATCGAGCCAAAGTTTTCTTATTAAAGGCCTTTCGTTGGAATAAAAACTGTGGAAAAATACGCTAGAAACACAAACACTGGCTTAACTGCTCTAATTCCGATAAAAAATGTTCATTTCAATCGCGGGATAAAACAGTAGGCGAATGTTTATAGAGAACATTAATTACGAACGAGTACAAGAATTAGAAGTAAAAAGTAATTAATCAACATTAGCATAAAGCAAAAGCATAAGAATACACTTAACTGTCAGTACGGATCGAGAAAGTTGACTCTTTCCTTTATCGGTAAATTCCAGGTAATCCTTTATCCAAAGAACTAAATAATCAAATAGTCTTTGGACTATTGGGGGAGGGGGAGTCTAATATACAATAATAACCTTTTGCAATCGAATCTTTAAATTTGAATTTGAAAAACAACAACAACAACAACAACAATTTCTTATGTCAAAAACGAAAATACAAGTTGAGTGAAATACTTTAACGCTCGTAGGCGGTTAAAAAAATGTTAAATCGAAGTCAATTATCCGACGTGCGTACGGCTGTTAAAGCAATACAGTGATAAAAATAGGACTTTCACTTTCCGCATATGGCAATAAAACTCATATTAACTAATTTTTATATTAAAAAAATTATCATAAAGTAAATTATCTATGTGCCTAATCTCGTTCTACGAAATTAAGTTTTTTTCTTTTCGAAACTCAACTGCAAACTTAAAGCTGCAATTAAGTTACTAATGCGGACCTGCCAAAAGCTGACGTATAATAGCGAAAATATATATTAGGCGGGAGGAGGCAACGAGTACGCGAAACTAAAAGTTACAACGGTGTCAGAGCCAATCGACGAATAGCAAAAGAATCGTATAAATATAAAGTACAAAAATGTGCGCATAATTATCACTGGTCATGATGTTCATTTATTCATATTCTTTGTATATAAAAGTGCAAAATAAAATCGCGAACAACGAAAAACGTAGGTTTTTTGTTCGATATGTAATTGTAAGGCGCGTTATGGCATTATGTTAATAGGATCGTACGGTCGATGCACTCGAGCTTTTCTCTCTCTTTCGTCCTCTTTGTTTCCCTCGTTCATAACAGTACAGAGAGTATTTATCCATTGTGCCATGGTCGATCGTCCAAGGGAAACGGAACAGAGACAGAAAAGTGAGAGGCAGAGAAAGGCAGGCGAAGGAAAAGTGAACAAGAGGGTGGGAGAGAAGGAGAGCCGGTATATGCCGAGAATCGCACAAAAAATAGATCTCGATTTTCCTAAACACTTGGCTCCTTCCCCATCTATCGCATCTACCAATTGATAGTGTTGTACGTTGAAATAACGTCTGTCAGGTACAACGAGACTCGATCGTTCTTTTTCTTTCGCTCGTCGGTGAGAGCACGAACCATTCTTAGGTAGGGAAATAAAAAAATATAAGGCCATCATTAGAGAGAGCCCTTTTCTCTTTTTTCCTCGCGTGTTCATCCGACCGATTCTCCCTTTTCTGTCACTTTGTGTTTCCTATCTCTCGCTCACTCTCTCTCGCTCTTCCCCCCTGATATCTTACCCTCCCCGACAAAAATGTATGTTCTCATATAAAGAAGAATCAACACGTGCCTTTATCGGGGACAAAGGGTCGTTTCAAATTACATCGAGCGGTAATCACGTAGATGGATCCGAGGCCATGAGCTACTAACGGAACAACCAATGGTCGGGTGTTGTTAAAGCGTTAAAACTTGACTGTGCTTCCGAATTACTTACAGGATTCCGCTAACTACGGCATTATAAATATTACGCTTACGCCTCTCTATTTACCTTGATAAAATATTGGCTCAAAAAGAAACCGCTCTTCCCTGTACCGTGAAAATAATAAACGATTTTATAATACTTTAGTCACAGGTATACCACCTTCCAAAGTAATCTCCTTCGTTTTTTAACCAAAGTTTCATGTGTTTCGCATGCTATGGATATTTTATGAGTTGCCACCGTACCGACGACTGTACCACTTAACGACCATTCGACCGGTCAAACTACCTTACCTTAACATTATGTTTGCGAAGCGCGTTACGAGGACCTTTTTGATCCGCAGGTGCATTACAGCTATAATGTTTTCAAACGCAAACGTCGCTGTATTGTACAATGTAACATTCGGCTACTCGGTGCGCAAATATTTTTCGAAGCAACGGCATCGTTCAACGTCGTTCAACGTCGTTCAACGTCGTTCATCGAAAAACACCGATGACGCGATAAATGCACTTTGAAGCCGAACGTCGCGTTTGCGTCAAAGAAACTTTCGCAGAAATCAGCACGTAAGCTAAAAATAGTTGCCAAGTTCGTTTACAAGGCGATCAAAAAAATAGCGAATCAAATGAAAATGTCAGTCTAACGTTAAATCACCGCATTATGAAATTTACTTTACCTTTTTTTTTAAGGGTGAAAAAAGGCTGAAAAAAGACTGAAAAAGGCTCAAAAGACGCTGCTGGCGCTTATTAAGCATTTACGTAATTTATTTTTCCGATGAAATTAATCGAAATTGCTTTTAAGTTTAATTGTAAATTTCAGTATGAATTTTAGTGCCTACGTATATTGTCACTGCGTTGATAATACAAAAAAGCCGTTGACCTGGAAGTCATTGTCGATAAAGGCACTAATGAAGAAAAGAAAATAACAAGGAAGCAGAACGTGAATTGTCAATATCATGCGACAGATCATGAACAAAACAGAGTTTCGCTTTTCTTTTAGGCATTGTATTTTTCTTAGGAAATGCACTACTAAAGCCGTAGATGTAACATCGAGTAACATCGAGTAACATCGAGTAACATCGAGTAACACCAAGCATCTGTACGACTCGTAATAACCGAGTGAGCAGAGACAATAAGGAAATATAAAATATTTTACAATTAATACGAGTAAGAACGTTCTGCAAATCACTAAACAGTCTGAGAAAGCTGAGACAGATAGCGCGCGTCAAGTGCGTGAATTATTAAATTATTAAATTCCGCGTGATGCGAAAAATCTTTGGAACTCTATTAACAGATGGACATGACGAAATTTACTGACTTTATCAATGAATTTATTAAACTAGATCTGCCACAATATCATTGTTCATATGTGTACACACCCAACACGCACACGCAAAATAACTCTACTACTAAATGTCGACCAACGAAACTCCGCAGTACGCGTATCGTTCTTTCGGAGCTGATACTTGGTTGGTGCAAGTGGTAGAAACACGAGTACTTATAAATATCCATCTCCTCTTGGCGGTAACATGCGAGATGTACCGAGGCTCATTTACGACGATTTAACGATGGACGACCGTTTGTACGGATACTTGCGAAACAACTCGCAAAATAACAACAAACGCTTTCGCCTTTCGACGTAGCATATAGTTATATGCTCCAAGGCACTGCTTTGCTCTCGGAAAAATTATTGAAATCATCGACTAGACTTCCGTATGAATATTTAACGAAAGCTTTAAAAAGCTTGTAAACCTTGCGGAGTCAACCACTGTCAACGGTACTACGGCCCTTGTATTTATGCGCAAGCAATAGACTGACAAAAAAGGCAGAACGCAGGAAATTTCACGATATCTTATGGCTGATAGCCATTTCTGATTAAATGTAAGTACCTTTTATATGCAAATGTTCATTATTCCCGTATGCGTTTTCGTCGAAACGACTTTTTTTAATGGTGGAATTTATGATGAAGGAACGACCTTCTTTGTCGTTCGATTAAATAATTAATATATATGTCGCATCCAGCGATGTCTCTCGTAAGATTCGCGAATATATCAACGAAGTAAAGCATTTGATCTTTTTATTTCAGAACGTATCGTGCAAAAAATGGAATAACAGTTCCTTTTGCTTTTCTTTTACATCGTCTACGATCTAAGTCTCTTTTACGATCGAAAAGATACAATGATCTTAAAAATGGATTGCACTTTTAAATGATGCGTATAAGTGCAGTAATGTCCGGTAAAATGCACTATCAATTTGCAGAAAAATAAAATCCGGCGCGACAAATTTACCTCTGTCGAGTGGATTTTTAGATTGATAAACTGATTACGTAAATAAATAAGAGATTTACTTAGCAGCGAATCCTAACTTTCGCTTTGTCATCCTTGTGGGAATTAAAGAAAGAAAAAAAAGAAGAAGAAGCAGAAAAAGAAGAAGAAGAAGAAGAAGAAGAAGAAGAAGAAGAAGTTGCACTTAGGTTTATAAAAAAATTATTCGCGTCTTTTCGTTCGTACGTAATATAAAGTCGTGGCTTGACTAAATTTCGACATCATTTTCGTACAGAGGAGAGAACACTCGCTCATTAGTCTGAGATCGTTGCTAGTAACGACGGGTATTTCAGTCGCAAGAGATTTATGAATGTAGAATTGTAGAATGTAAGAGGAAGCATGTTTCTTCGTAGCTGACTCTTTGGACGATACGGAAAATGAGGAAGTTGGAGCGCTTCTGTAGGAAAGTAAATTTTTAGTGGTCGAAATAAGAAGGATATACAGTGTACTACGCAAGATAAATTACCTCCGCTCGACACAGGGACGCACACGCAGAAAGACGGAATGTGGACTATTAAAGTGAACAGGCCAATGATCGCCGTTGGAAAGAGAGAAAGAGAAATATACGCGCACGTACACGCGGGGTAGTTAATAAAAGCTTATTAACGAGTGGTAAAATTTAGCCAATTATAAAGCGGTGTCTATACGTGACTGTGTATTCTTTTATTTCGCTCGCTGTGCCACTGTGGAAAATTTAGCGGTGCTACACCGCGCGCAAATCAAGAAAGACGAATTAGTACGACATGTCGCATGTCTAGGCTCAATTAGGAGCCTAAAAGCTCGCACGAGTGAGAAAACATTTTTTTCTTTTACGTTTAGCCTCGTGCGCGTCCCACTGATCGCGAGAAAAATCATCGGAATAACTTTGCCAGGGGAAGGTTTTCAAACGGTTATTGCCCATGCGAATCCTACCCTTACACTTTGTGATCTACATTAGTGATCTACCGCGCCCGTTTGACACCACGTTTTTCCCGTTATTAGATATTTCGCCAGGAGTTGCTATTGCAGTAAATTCATAGGTGGTTATGATTAACACGTTTTGATGCAAAGGATGTGGAAATCCACGTAAATAATTTGCAAAACTCGTCAACAGCTAATCTTGCTAAACCTTTGTTATTGCAATACCGTAAAATAGTGCAAGAACGATGCAATTTTATTTAAAGTAATACGCGAATTGTGTTTTTTCGAGTGAATTATAACCGAAGATTCTCGCCGATGATCATTTACAATGATAAACAATAGAAGAACGTTGAATATAGAACCGACAACAGTAAATGGAAGTGATTCGGGATTTACTCGGTTTCACGTGGAAGATTATTATACACTGGTTTAGACTTCATTTAAATCGAACCGAATAATCCAGATTAACATTGAAAATCTCGTTCTTCTCAAGAATCCGTCTAGTTTAATTTCCTTATTCGTCAAGGTTTACTCGAGTATAAAGCAATTTCTACCTTTAAACTAGAAATTTTGTTTCAATACGTTTCAGTGAGTAAAAATTCCAATTGTTACTAATTCTCACTAAATTTATAATCCATTCGAATGTCAGAAAGAAATTAAAGATAAAATTCTGACTGCCGTCGTGCATAGCAACGAGCGTTCGAGCAATTTCGAGGAGAATAGAAGAAAATGAGCCTCCAATGCCCAGTGACCCCGCTTCCATAATTTCACCCCGCGTTCACTCCATCGCGAGATTTTGATCAGTGCGAAGCCAACATCTCGAATTAGATTTCTACCATGGATTTTGATTTTTCATCGTGAATCGCGAGTCTAATATTTACACTAGAGCAGCCAGTATTCGAAATGTCTCGCATCCATTTTAAACACCGTACCACAAGTTTACTGTCAATATCAAATTAATGCGAATAAACTGTTTTACAAAATCGTAATGTTTAGTAAAAGATCGATCGACTGAAAATTATTTTCGTACTTAAAATAATCTATTTTCTGAAACTCGTTCCAAATATTTAATCCGACGCAACAATAATTACGTAGGTATCGGAAGTATTTTCCAACTCGTATTTTCACGTAAACTTTTAAGATATTCTCGGAATAATTAGATGCGCGCTGTGCGATCGAAGTCTGATATAAATAATTTTCTTTGTTTGAAATTTATTATATTTTTTTATATTTTCAAACGACGTGTGTCGAATCTGTCGAATTAACCCTTGAATTACGCGAAGCTTAGCAAGGAAAATGCGAGAAAAGATAATTCAGGTGACAATATATCATTTATTTTAATAATGTAAATAAGAAAGAAGAGCCTCTAGAAGTAATTGCCGGTAAAGATGACGCGTTCATTCGGTTTATTAGTCTTAGCAAAGGCAGATCATCTCAGGAGATGAAATATTTTAAAACAACAGTACGGTACCTCGAGATAGCGCTCCGTAGTACGAACCCGTTGCCGTACATTTCAAATCTGCATTTCTCGAGGCTCGAGATGCAATTCAGCCGGAAAATCAAAATCCGTATTGAATGGGGGGGGGGAGGGGAAATGAAAACCACCGGCTCGAGAAGTCGCGAGTGTGGACGAGGATGGCCAGGAAGGTGCGCGAGACGTCATCGTCGAGGGGCTCAGCGCGTCAAAAAACATAACGAGCGTCCTTCTCTACGTATCAGCTGGCGAATCGGCGGAATCGAACGGGTGAGGTTGACGCTCTTTCTCTTGGCCGCTGCGGCCTCTCTCTCTCTCTCTCTCTCTCTCTCTCTCTCTCTCTCTCTCGCACGCGCGCGCTACGTGCATTAGAAGCCCGAGAACAGAAAGACAGGAGAGAGGTCAACGCTCGGGAAAGTGCCTCTCGTTACTCGGTGCGGTCGGTTCGCGTTCTATTACGGGCCGGTAGAAATCTCGGGGCTCTCGCCCTCTCCGCACCTCTGCTCCTTTTCCCGTGCGCCATTATAACGGGCGCAGCCGCCGGCGGAGCTCTCGTAAACCACCCGGACATTATAACTCACTCCGTTCTTGCTAAGCGGCGCGCGGCTGAACCCTTAGCAGGACGACTTCGCGCTCGGTTAAGGACCGATCAGCGTGGGATGGGGGGGGAGGACGACGACGACGACGACGACGACTCTTTTTACACTCGACCGAATCGACGATCGACCAAAGCGGTACCGAATACCTCCTTCGGTTCATCCGGAGGCGCAACGATATTGGATGCAAGTACTCCAAGCCCTTCCGTAGAGCAGACTTTAACGACCGACAATTATTACTATGTACATTAGGCGCGGTATCGAAGGCACGATAAAGTCAACTCGGTATTACCGTCGCAAGATCGACGCTCTTTCGAGCGATCTCAACAATGTTTCATTGTTATTTGAGAAATTTCCATTCTGCCGTATGGCACACTTACTCCGCCGATTCAAGGTTTTCAAACTACTTGGTACTTTAAAAGAAAAGTATCGTTAAAAATTATTTAATAATTCGGTATAAACTCACGATTTTCAACTTTCAACAACATCCTTTCATACTTCCATGTGCTAATTTAACAAAATTAACAAATTTCTCCTTGGTTAACGAATAATTAACAGTATGCAGTAGCAGGGATGTTGCTTTCGTTTACACTAGATAAATTACGCATTGAATCGCGATTAAGAAAGGTAGGCTACATATACGTAACAAATGTCATTGACTTACACGAGAAAGATGTAATAAATCTATGATTTCTGCGACTCACCTGCAACAAAAATTAGAAATGCCATAATTAGATACGTATAAACTAACAAAATAAAATTAGGACTATGCGTCGATTCGCATCGTCGATAATGTTGTTGAAATGACAAATGTATACATTAAGGAACGTAACTGGAACTCGAGGTTTGGATCACAGCAACCGTATAATATACAGGGGCGGGGCGGGGTGGGGGGGGGGCGCTTACATTCTGTATAATAAATAAAGGTACGTATTTTTTTCTGACAGTTGGACCGACGTTATGTGGCTGTAATAAAATAATTTTAAACGTAAATTTTATTTACAACGAATAAAGACCTAATTTCGTAAATACCGAAAAATAATAAGTTTCTTGTTACTGATTGGATAAGCGCATGATTTAAGCTACAAATTTACTATCGACATTCAAAGTTAATGTTTCTTACGTATGTCCGTAGAATATCGCAGTAGCAAATTAGCAATTAAAAAGCACTGTTTAACGTAACCGAATATGTATCAGCACGGTGATGCAATTAATTTTAAATTTAAATTCAAGTACAATCTTTGAAATAGATTTTTGCGGCTATGCGATTCGAGACAGAAATTGAAAGTGTGATTAGCAGTGGATCGTCATTCAATCATCTGACAATCGTAACAATAAGGAGTCAACGGTAAGTATACAACAACGTTATATAATTCTTCATTACCGTAGTCAATCCCTTTGTAACAACAGTCTTGATATTAAAAAAAAAGTCGAGAAACGCCTTTAGTAATATGGAAAGCATTGCGGTGATATTTTTCATACAAGTTGAGAATACGAAAAACGAAGTGAGACGATTTACTGGAAATTTACTGGAAATATTGGTGCACTTCCGTCATAAAAATGAATAATTGTTGCTTTGTTATGTTATTCCAATATAAGGCTGATTTCATTTCACGCGACGGATTTAGCGTGGTACACGACATCGATGAATCAGCTCTTTAGTTAGGAAAACGTACTTCTTTTTCGACATTGTGACCCAGGTGTCGGCGTGTCCGTATTTTATTTGCGTATGACGTGTACTGCAGGTGACAAGGACGACTCGTAGCATTTGCGCCCCCCACTATTTATTAACGAAAATTCTTATAATAATTTCCTAATTCTACTTGAATAAGGTAGCAATTAGAGTTCAATCGACGATCGCGTAATAGTACTTACACGCGATAAAAGGAGGAAGGAAAAAATACGTAAGATTTTTATTGTCGATTGTCGAACAACGTTCGACATTACATTGCAGCTTAATTACTCAAATCCAATGAGAAACAGCCTTTGTTGTGCTAACAAAGGATTCCTCGATCGATACACTAGAATTTTATACGCTGACATAAAACAAAGACATCTTTTAGATTGCATTAACTATAAAATCATTCTAAATTACGGAAATGTTTATCAACGACCGTAATATAATCGACCGTTTACTTGGTACTTTACAAGGCTTTTGTATTAATCGGTACAACGAACTAAAGCCAAGAAATAATATTCCTTTTAATGCGCTACGATTTCATCAAATGGCATCGCAATGTCAGTTTTTTCACCACAACAGAGTTCTACCTCATCGGTGTGTGTCTTTCCATACCTTTTAAGAGCGAGTTGTTCTACGAGTACACAGTTTTCCATTTTGCGTTTCGACATCCAACCGCACAAAGCAAGAAATATAATGGATGTGCGTTACGAGCTCGGATGTCCCTGGAAAAAGGTTGGAATAACAAAGAAAATCGTTGTTAAAGAGACGCTCGCTAAACCTAATCGTTTTTACGTTACGGACAAAATGCTCGCGTGAATCCGTGTAGATCGACATTGTTGATATTATTTTATTAACGCGAAGCACCTCTTTCGTTCATTCGCTGCATCGCTTGCTCTTTCCTTTTTGTTTTCCGCGGAAGAAAGTGTTCACGTGTCACATTGTTTTTACGACGATGAAAATTAATGTCAAAATGTATATTTTAATGGATCTGAATGTTTTCAAGGCCACAAAATTTGAAGCTCCTCGCGCGTGTATACGTGCAGCTGCGTTTAGAAGAGAAGGTTGCAATTGCAATTACATGTCCTACACATTCGCGGTTGCTTACCTATACGTCTGATGAATTACGTTTTCGAGTGAAAACGTAACTAATTTTACAGTGATATCTCGGGAATCTCTTATTTTGTACAACACCTGTTCGCGAAAAACGTGAGATAATTCTCTTTCGCGTTGAAAATTAAAAAAATATTTCCATAGATGAAGAAATATCTAGTTTAAGCCTTAAAATAGAGGAATATTCTCATAAATGTTATTGCGCGTTCGTCGTCGATGGATTTTTGTCTAATTTTATAATTCTGCAAACAGCTTGATGTTATCTTAACTTTAATCGAGAGAGTATAATGGTATATCGTGGTGAGTGTTATGTCATCGTAATTATCGAGCAGTTTCACATAATTCAACAAGGTTTTACAGTCAATCGTATTTATTTTAAATGATAATTGATAAGATTTCGATTTTTAAGTATCGAATACGCTGGGAATAAATAGATATACTTCCCGAGAAAACCTAGTATTCGTTTTAATGTGTATTTTTAATACAAAGATCTCTATGATTTACACGCTTTTTTCTCTGTCCTTTTTTCCTTAAAAGTTGAAAGTATTCTCAGGTAAAATTTTACGAAGCATTTCAAACGCTTTTTGCAAAACAAGTAATCGGATACATAAAAAAACGTACATCAACAAGTAGGCATTAATTTAAAAGATACTCAATAAAAAATTTCGAGCATGGAAAACTAATTCCGTAATTGCGAGTAGCCTAACGATAATAATAATTGAAAATTATTAAACCGCATATTTTATTGATAAAATATTCCTGCCAACAAAGAGAAAAATCATTACGGGATTGCACGTTTAATTGACCGAAACCGTTTTATACTTTTTAACGAGGACAAAACGAAAGAAAACGTTATCCCGCGAAGCAACAGCGAAATATTCACGATAACTGTAACGTTAGGATTTAGAATAATATCGGTGTAAGAACGATCGTTTATTCATCGAAAAGAATCAGCATACGTTTTCATACGTGAGATTCTCTCGGACAAAATGAAAATCGAGATGAATTTCTCAAAGCAAGAGAGTAAGTGGAGTAAGCGAACAGACCATTATAACGTTATCGTCCCTCGATAGCTCACCTTTCTGTTGCAACGAAACGACGGCTTTCCGTATATTCTAATTTAATGCTGAGACTACAAAGGCAGGAGAGTAACAAGTTTTCCTTAACCGACCTCATAATTTACCTTATTCACGAACTTGGTTCGCTCGCCACACAGGCCACATAACGCAGTCGCCGACACGAATTCGCGAAAAGTGAAGCTCTATCGGTACGTGCAAGACTACGTACGTACGTACGTACGCGCGCGCGCGAGTGTGTGTGTGTGTGTTTTTTTTATCGTGTAGTGTAGCTCCGTAATGCCTTCCCTCCACTCTTGATACGAGGCAGGCATTTAAGAACGGGCACATCGACGATCTCGAATCTCGATAAGTGCGCCTGTGGCTCGCCCTCTTGTACCCGTGTGCACGGACGTATGCGCGAGCGAAGGATTTTTTGAAAGCTAACGAATAGAAATCGGCTTTATGACACTGGCAACATCATGTTACTTTTCCCATGAACCGAAGGCTCGTAAAGAGATCTGGCTCGGTACTTCGAGACCAGCAGCACCACCGCCGTCGCGGGCGAAAGGTGAAAGAACGCTAATAAGGAGAAAAAACGTTAGAAAGGCAGAAAAAAGCAATTCCGGGGAAGGAGCGATGAAAGAGGGCGGCGCAGATATAGATGCAAGTGCCGATAGAAGTGCGCGCCGTAAAAATATGAGCGATTGCACTTGGTGAACGACACCCGGCGTCCGGTGCGTCCGTGAGTCGCGGGCATCGAGATAGCGATTAGCGGGAGGGATTAGAGGGAGTTTCTTAGGCCGTAAAAGCGCGTTAGAGCCACTCGCGGAAAAGAAAGTTGCGCAATTGAAAACTGAGTACCAGCGACGAGGGGGGCAGATAAGGAGCAACCGAGGAAAAGGGAGAGACCGGCCGCGGAGGTGGCCATAATGGCGAAACCGAGCCGAACCGAGGGAACGACGGAGAGCGGACGATTATGACTCGTCGTTATGTTTATGCCAGTCGCATGTGCAGCATGACACACATGCTCACTGACCCGGCGATGACGCATTCGACAGCCACTCGCGAAACAAACGCACCTTCGCTCCTCTCGACGCGCGGACCCGCTCGCCTCTTTTTTCCGTCTTTCGCCCGGACGACGGCCGGTGGACCGTCACAACGGTCCACTACGGGGCACCGTAACAACTGCCCGTAAACGCAAACTGCCGTTCACGAGGGAGATGCTGACTCAGGGACCTTGTCTACCTTTGCTTTTACGACGCGCTCTTTACGCGTTCTTACAGGCCGACTTGAGCAATTGTTTTGACCTTATCGGTAATTGTAAATTCACGCTTGTTTCTTTTTACGCTCCAAAATTACCGCGAATTTCGCGGCATTCTCTTACTTGCAGCGAGTCGATTGTCGCTCCGAGATCAATCGAATAATCGAATGTGTTTGTAGAGCGGAGAACACCCTCTTATCCGAGAGGGTGTTTCCTTAGCCGCACTTGTAAGGCAAGTTTTCGTCACTTACTTTTCGGAGGTGAGAAACAATGGAGCATTCGAACACTCGCGGGGGCGTTTTTATGTATTTTTTTCCGTTTTTTGCTCATTATCGAACGAAATAGGCTTCACGGTGAAGCCTATCGTGGAAAGTAGCTCAAGTGGATGATAAGGGAACGTAAATTATAATATATTCATGGGAAACCATTAATACAATATTGGTTAATATTATGCTTGGCATATGGGAACAAGAAGTAACGTAGAGCGTTAGTTTTTAGATAACATTCGCGTGGCTATTTTCAGTGCATGTAACAGGTAGGAACTCGTAGGTAATTATAAAACATGTCGGAACACGCACTTTTTTTCCTCTGCGCTCCAGTATGATTCTGTTAGTTTGTCGTTGTATACTTTCATTACAAATGCTAGTTACTGAAATGTTTCATTAAATTCTATGATTTGCATCGCTGCCGAGGACATCAGTCACATCTAAACTACGTGACTCGCACTTTTATCAGAAAAATTCGTATTACCGATTGCTCGAGACTACATTACAGCCGCTTATATGTAGTATCAAAACAGGAGTAAAATTATCAGCTTTCGTTGTTGTTATTATTTCTCAATGTTGACAGATGTGTAAAATTGTTTTTTAATACAAAGAAAAATTATTTCCTAACTTTGCTAAATTGAGAAATTCCGATCAAGTATCTCATTGCATAACTATTGTGCACGGCATAATTCTGCATAGAATTATAGCAACCAAACTTAAAGCGCCACGATTCTGGAACTGAATATTATTTTATTTATAATATGTACTTTCATGCAATTGAAATTGCCGTCAGAAACGGAGGTGCAATAAAATGATAATATTACATTAAAAAGAGTAAAATGGATTACCGTATTGCAGCAAATTAGATTCCAAGAAGTACTTTGTATATTGAATAAAAAAGTGTAAATTACGAAGAAACTGTTGAAGATTCTAGTAATTATTTGAAAACTAGAAAGAAAAAAAAAATAGAGAACTTTTAATTAGTTGTGATTTTTTTTTTTTTTTTTTTTTTTTTTTGTACTCGGAGAAAATTAACAACTGTTGCAACTTTATTAAGAGGGATAAAATTAAAGAAAATTTTTTCAAAACAAAACTTATTACAAGTAGAACAATAGGAATAAAAAACTACGAATATCGTTTAATTAGCACAGTTTTAACGAAGGAAATTTTCTTAATTATAAAAGCTAATAAAGCGTACGAGCGTGCAATGGATCAACATCTGTACATAAAGTAAGGTATTTTCACGAAAAAGAAATCTTGATTGTTATCATCGTCTGACAAGGTCAGTATCATATTACATTAAGAAAAAATCACTAAATTCAGAATCGAAAATTATCAACAATTTCTTACGATGGACCGTCATCTGACTTCGTATCTTTATTCTCGGCATTGAAAAAAGCTCAGCGAACTCCAATAACTCGAAGTATTCTCTTAAAAAAAATTAAAGAGATAATGTTGATCAATAGGGAATTGATAGTGATGCATAATAAATAACAACAGATAACGGTTTCACTACATTTCGAAAAGAAGCTTTAAATACGACTGATATACCTTGCCTGAAATTCTATAAATAAAATTAGGAATAGCGTCGAGAATGGTTTCGTGGCATTATTTTGTGGAAAAATAAGAATTTGCTGTATTTGAGAAACAAAATAACGATAAAGTGGGAGCTAAAAATAATTTACGCGCTTCGAAAGTAGATTAAATTTTGATGATTTGCTAGATGTGATGAATGGTGCATGGAGATTGGAAAAGAGCAAATTGAAAAATAGTTTCAAATAATTAGCAAATAGTAGACTTGTCGTTAAAAAAGTATTGAACAAATATTATTGGATATAGAATTGATAAGAGGATAAAATAGCGGCAATAAAAAAAAAAAAAAAAAAGAAAAAAAAAAGAAAGTTCTGGCAGATTTGACGTAGACTTGAAGAAAAAAGTGATGACCCGATAAATAGAGAATGAGAAATGTAGATCAAAAGTATTGTAAACAAATAGATTCAATGCCAAAATATTTGGAGGAGTATAGATAAGTTGAAATATATGCACATTAATCATACCGAGATACAAGATGTAATTATTAATTAGCAAACAAATATTGGCTAAGATAAAAGTGCGCAGCAGGAGTTGGAGCAGAAGAGCACGAAAATGTAAAAATAGATAAAATACGTTACAAAGGGAGAAAATGAGAACATTAAATATTTAAACATTTAAATAGAATTATATAGCGCGCATGAGCTTTTGAAACTATTGACGAAGAGGATAAGAAAGGGAAGGAATTATAGAATATAGATTAATTAGAGAAGTTATTAACCCAGAGACATATTTAGCGCAATACACGTGTTACTCAAAATATATGAATTTGCGAGAACATAATATTTAGATTTCTTTATGCAAAGCAACTCTGTATGGGCAGATAGTTTCTACGATACGTTTATGAATATCAAATGAAATGTCTAACGATAAAAAATAATCAAGGCAATTAGATAAATGTATTATCGCTGATTTTTGCACTGTTCAATTATGAAATATAAATGAAAATGAAAATCTGTGCAAGTCAGGACAGATCGATTTTCAAAGGGTATTTATTCGCCAGAAATTACATCGAGCATTATCCGAACTTTTGAGTCTTTGATGTGCACCTTTTGTGTTGGTACGATAAATTTCTGAAAATGAAGCGAATTGTGCCACGTGTGCCGAGACTCAAATAAAAAGAAATATGATTTTGCCCTCTTGTCTCATAATACGTACTCGGATGTCGACGTTCGGCCCTTGTAACGATCATTTGTCTCCAGACGATTAACCCCCCTGATACTTCTTGCTCTTATCTTTTTCTGCAGCTAGATTTCCCAACACTCGTTGAATCTTCCAGGGCAGCGTCGTCGAAGTCTCGCAATGGCTTTGTATTATCTATCGATAAGGTAATTTTTCACGACTCTCTGCTACTTCTGTCATTAACATATCTATCATAATAGTTGTATCTTAAAGCTCATCGAGTGTTAAAAAACCTTAATGGTTCTCTTCAACCTAGAATCCTTGCTTTTGATTCGCAAGAGGGTTATCTATTTCATATTTCGCGGTTTCCCATTACCATCCATCATTCTGCCTCGTGTATTCCTTTACACTCTAGTCATTTGTTACTTAGTCGTTACTCAAAGCTCATTACGTATTTCTTGTCTTGCATACGAGAGAACACGTATTTAATAATCTCCGACACTCGTTATTCTCAGAATTGCGTAGTTTAGAAAAAACGTTCGTTTCAAATCATCGAAATATACGTTCAATTAGGATTATTGTCCATCGTACCTTTCCTGTTCAACGTTGTAGCACTCGGCAAAGTTAATCCGAAGAATATTCCATTGTGGCCTTGTAACGCCATTGGTTTGTCCAATACATTTTTACCACGAGCAAGATTCGTGTTAAAGAATCTGCAAATATTTGCAAAGTACGTATGCTGCTGTAAAAAAATACCGGTACCCCCCCGCCCTTCTTTTCCATAGTATCCGACGTAAAACCAACGCTAATTGCTTATTAGGGTACATTGTTTTTTCCCGCAATCCTTCCAATTTTCCGACTTTTACAAAGAAAATATGCGCTTCGAGTAATTTATAACGCACCTTCTCCAATGTTCATAACTGCTACCCTCGTTTCGCACTTTTTAGTCTCAATCTTCAAGCCGAAGATAAAAACGTGGCATTTTGCAACCTCGATAATGCATTCCGAGTTTCCTATTTAACGTTATTTTCTACTTACGCTTCTAAAATATCCAGCTTTATAAACGAGGCAGAACACTTATGTATATTTTACTTCAAAGTATACAATAAATGACAAAAACAAAACGTGTTCAAACATAAATCACAGACGCCTTGAAACTGAATTCAAATGTATGCTCCCATGGTTGGTATCTCATTCTGAGACCGGTTCCTCGAATCTACCTTTTCACATACACACATTTGCATATTTATCTTCATCTTAGAACTCTTCCACCTACTCTCCCATTTCTACTTATGCTCACTGCAGACATAACTGTACATACTTTCCCTCATTCTCTATCTTTCTAAGGTAAATGCACGGTCTTCGTCTCACATTCACGTTTACTACTGCTATTCCCTTTATTTACGATACATTTAATATTTCAAAAGCTACATTTGGCCTTTTACTTTTTATAACAGCAAGTATGATTATTAAATTGGGGAACACGATGTAAAAGAAATTTTCTCCCAACACTCGCGTAACTCCGGCTTTGGTCTTTTTTATTATATTCAACAGCCAGCTTTTTTATTTATCAAATCGAAATCTGAATTTTTTAATCAGACGTATAGAGCATGCTAAATTTGGTATTCAACGATATTCCTCATTTGTATTTTTTACAAAAAAGTCGAATTTCTTTTACATATTTTAATTCCACGTTAGTTATGTATAAATATAACGTTAATGTTATTGGTAGTGTTTAAATTTGGACGAATGATTAATTCCCTGATAAAATATATTCAGATGTACAAATATCGTGTACGTCTTATATACCAGATTCTCATTGCGATGAAATATGGATATGGAAGAAGGAGCTCGGCTTAAATATTATTACGCGTAAGTGTGTTAAGCGTCATTAGGGTTAGATATCTAGTTAAAGAATGCACAAGAGAACAAGATAAAGGATAGCGGAAGAGATACGAGGGGAAGTGAACGAGCACCAATATTGAAATAGAGAAATTAAAATAAATTAAGCGATAAAACAAAAGTCTGAAAGTATAGCAGAGAAAAAAAAGAAGCGAGACAATGTAATGGAATGTATGAAAGAATATATGAAGAAGAAAACTCAGAGTATTTAATGGAAAGGACGAAGGACAAAGACAGACGTGAGAATGAAGTAAACGCAAAAGAATATTGGAAACAGGAAGAACAGAAGTTGTGCAGAATTTGCGAGGTGGAGGAAGAAGGAAGATATTGAGAAAAACTGCAGAGCAGGAAAGGCAAACAAGGGAAAAAGCACAGGGACTAAAGGACGGACACTGAATGTTCCTAGAGGCTTTTGAAGGGCAAGGAGGAAGCAAAAGGTAAAGGAAAGAAAGAAAAAACGTTAAAATAGCAAGTCAAAGCCGAATAGGTTTGAATGTCGATACGAGAAGTGAAAGTGAACGTGATTTCGGCGAAAAGTGAAGCAAAAAGAATAAGATGGGTGAACATCAAGGTATACACCAATTTTAGTTAAAGAAGAAATTAAAGAATCAAGTATAAAATAAATAAATAAAATATATCAGATTCTTCGATTTTTTATATCGTGATAAAGGTCGCACTTTGCGAATATTTGATAACTAAAGTAATCGAGAATAGTATAATTTAATGAAATTACCGTGTTAGATAATACAAATGAGGCAAGTGTAATGTGACTAATATATCGCGTAATATACCGTTAAATTTTACAAAAATTGTGTATCTTTTTCACGTTATTAATGATAAATTAAGTTTACGTTTCTCTACAAACATTTTCAAATACAAACATTTCTACATACATATATGCATATATGCACGTATAGATAGATAACGTATTTATGTAATCTGTTTATGTGTATCACAAATCAATGACTTTCATGTCGAGCATTTCATTTAATTATCTTGTTATTGCATTAAAAAGATACAAATATATCTCATTCCTACATTTTTCGATGTAAAATTTATACATAACAATAATTTTGCATTTCAAATATATTTCAAATATTACAATATTTTAATAAGCAAAGGAGTGTCAAATTAGAAATCACTGTATCAGCTTTTAATTTAAACACTTTAACAAATATAATAAATTTATTGATACGCCATTTGGAGCTTTTGCTCGTCGTGTGCACATAAATTTTCATAAAATTCACAGTGCGCTGTGAGAACTGACCAAAAGATCTTCGCATACTGAATTCGTATGCTACTGTAATTGTCTCGAACGAAGTCATCGACTAAAAATATTCTCTATTCAAATCTCTTTTCGTTTAATGACGTTAGTTATTAAAATTGCCGACGAGCGCATTTACATCAAGAGTAAATTCTATTTCCATCTTTCAGATATTTGCAAAACAACGAGAAGAAACGTTCACCAAAAGCGGTTAAATAAATAGCGAGTGCAATCATTTCTCTACATTTCATGTTTACTATAAATCTGTCATTTCTTAAAATGAAATATATTGTAAACCTACAAATTATCTTTATTACTTTTTATATATTCACTTATCAGTGTCGAGTTGCATGGTGTTCTCTCCCACTAAGGATCGGTATTACGAGCTCCGAGTCAGGTAAAAGCTACGAATTTAAAAGAAATCTAGCGTTCATTAACATTTACAACCGAGGCTACATTTTTACACCTGAAAAATATCGTATGTGCAGTATGTGCACAATTCGGCTCAATAAGATAACTTCTTGGGGCTTCTTCAAGAGCACTAAATTATTCGTACAGCTTGGCAATTTTTCTTTGTCTGTGATATAATGCCAAAAACATTAACTCGTCGGTCTGATAAGAGAAAGAAAAAAATTCTGTGACTTTTGGTCATCGGACTTTTGTAGTACAAATATCCTAGGGTTTTTATTGCAAAATCACAGCATTTATCAATCTATAACGAATTCTGACGAATTCTGGTGCATTTTATAAGTTTTTTATTCAATTATCTGGGAACTTTCATACCATTACTTTGCATTTCACTTTATTTTTTAGTATCGCGTCGATCTTTTTCGTAACAGCAAAATGCACTCAAGCTCCATTGCATTCAAGTGATAAGAATAAATTTAAAATTCTTTTGAAAATCTCGCGGTCTTTCATGCCACCGTCACGCGTATACTACGCTTCGTGCATTTTCATCGATGATCCGAATATCTGTTTTATTGCGTCAACTCACATCTTTAATGTAGGAGTTTCTTGATTCGGTAAACAAATACTCGCACGATGTTCTAACTATACTTACGATTTCTCCTCTCCCTAAACGAGATATTTTTTATAAAAATTTGACTCTTGGCGCTGTTGTTGTTTTTAATAATCTCAACTAAGCCATAAATTCATTCTTATCGATTGTTCAAGTGCAGTTGTTACATTCAACTACTGTTTTCCGTTACATTAAACAATAAATTTGTGGAGATGCCGTTGATAAAGTTTCGGTAACGATAACGATTGACACGCTATTTTACCGATCGATAATATTCTCTACAATTATCATAATCATCGGAACCCGTAACGACGATGCGCTCGTGTAAACGCAAATTACACCGATATCACAAGAAATGTGCTTACTTTTTTCCAAAGCACTTTTCACACTTTGCCTCGTGTTACAATGTCGAGTAATTATTTAAATCGCGAAACGAACGTATCGCATACCGCAAATAATAAAATCTTGCGCTTTCTTCAAGTTTAAGTAATTATCTCATAATTGTACGTTTATCGAGAGCTATCGGACAAAAAAGCACGTTTGATGTAACGCTCTAAAAATGAAAACGTCGAAAGAATAAAAGTAGAGAGACGAAAAGCGAGTGCACGCAAAAGCAACGAAAGAAAAAGACAAAGACTCGAAGGAAAGTAAATAGACTTGGTCGTTGACTCTTGCGCTAGCGAACAATGGCAACATACTCCTCGTGGTACGCACTTACTCCTACAAATGCAACGCACAAAGGCTCTCGTCGACTCGCGTTGACACTAATCTGGGAAGACCTCGGCTCGAGGCGTTTGGTGCTTTTCCTCGCGCAACTCGCGTAGCCGTCCTTCCCGGCACTTTTCAACCGGTTGTCGTGCATTCAGCGTCGAATGCAACCTCTCGCTCTTTCTTAGAACCACGAAAAATGTACTCGGCGTCCGACAGGCGTCCGACAGGCGTCCGACAGGCGTCCGACAAGCCTCCGATTGTTCTCTACCCGACGACTCTTGATGCAACGTTGCGCTCGTTGTCAATAAACGACGGCGATGGAATCGTTGCTGGACGGGCATCGACCCGCAAGGGCTTAACGGTGAAAGTATGAAAATGCATAAATAATGCGGGCTGGTCGAGATACTTCTTTCATTTCTTCATTTCCGCGCGTAAATTTTCAGTGCTCTTGCATCATACTGTTTATTAATGTTCAGCGCACATTTGTGCGTAACCTTCGTAACCCCAAGTGCCCAGTTATGCCGCATCAATACGTTTGAAGATATGATTAAAAAATTCACCCGACAGCCCCCAAGTACGATTATGGAAATGACCAATTTATTGACTTCTAAGGTAGAGGACGAGAGGTCAACTTGATGCGATGCCTTTCATATCTACGAAAAATACTCCTTGATTATTTTCGAGAACATTATTGCATTTTGAAGAAATATAGGAACATTTTTAAAACGGTATTTTTTCACTCAAAGAAATGACTATGGCCGATTGCAAAAATACTCCTGCACGTAGTGCCATCACCGCAATCTACGGTGATTGTGATAATCATTAAAGGAAAATTATCGAAATGTTCGCGTCGGCGATTCTTTTCCTTTCTTGTCACTTTCTTTTCTCCAAGATAAGAAAATAGACTGCGTTTCCAAGATCGGTATTCAAAGTTTGAATACGTGTACGATATAATGCTTCGCGTACTAATTATCAGGAAACCCAGTGCTTAGAGGGTGTTTTTAATTTTTCATTGAGAAATTTATGAAAATAAATGTTATGAAAATAAATAAGTGTTGGCAATTACAGCTTTAATAAGTTACATATTCGTGAGTTCAGAATTTGGCTAACGACTTGGTTTGCCCTGGATTTTCCACGTTTCAGTAATCAAGCTGGTATTATGCTGATTCACATTGTAATTCTTATACGAACAAAATTCGAGTGTAACATTAAAGTTCTTATTATTCACTAACACTTTGCTTTCAAATTTTCGGACCAACCAGATTTCTCATTGTTTTTATACGAATATTTTTGTACAGATACTAAATTTGACTTTATTATTAATAAGAATTCTATGTCCGTAGAATGGCGTTTCAATTTATAAATACGTGAATAGTACATTTTAAGATTCGCATACAATAATTTTTTAAATCCTTAACTTTTTAAAATCCCCCTTTCCCAAATTCAATAAACCGTGTCCGAAGTATCATCCTCTTAAAGTCCTTTTGTGCTTTATCCTACGAACATTAAGGAGATGTCCACTTCTCGTTGAATAGCAATTCGTTATAAATAAAGACTCTCGACAGATTATTGTCTTATAATTAGTCATATTATAACAATCTACGTGCAGCTTAAAATTGAACAACGTAATTCCAGTTTAAGTGTAAAATGATTGTACCGGGTTACAATTACATTCGTGCGTTTGCTTCGAGAAATAAACACATGCAAAATTGTCCAACCATTGTAATGGTTGTGATTTTCTTCTCGGTTGTAGGCAAATAAACTTTTTAGCGAGTAGTACAATTATTTTGTTACGCAAGAAAAGATTAGAAAAAATAGAAACTTCACCGAAGACGCGAGTATAAAAATTTAACGATATTACGTTAATTTAAAGACTCTTAATCTCGAAGTAGCGATTCATTATCTGGAATTCCGAATTGTATTCCGCAATTTTCTTAAAAATTTCTCTATTAATTGCAAATACAATACACGCGTTTGAAAATGCAGTCTTTTTTTCAACTAGAACCACGATTTAATTCATTAAATCGCGAACGCGCATTTCTTAACGTTTGAATGCTATTAAGACTGTTTGTAGCAATGAACCGATTTACAATACCGAGTTACAATAACAAGAATGAAAAAAGTACGAAACATAGAAATCTTCGATTATTGGCAGAGCTAATATAACAGTTAAAATAAATATTTTCAGAATGGTTCTACCGACAGTCTCCCGATTGTTGTATATTTCAAATTAGCGCATATTTATGTTTCTTTCGTTGATGTAAGAATTAAGATTCAGCATCTTGGGCTATAGTTAATAAATAAATAAATAAATAAGAAGATGAAGAAGGAGAAGGAGAAGAAGAAGAAAAAAACACTTTAAGCCGAAGGATGTTGAATAATTTATGACCAATTTAAGTCGGTTGTATTCAACATATTCTGTCACGGTTGAAGGATATACCTAAACATTATTAAGACTGTCGTGCATGCGATTAAAAGCTGTTACAGCGGCTACTTTCCTTAAACGGCAATCCAATTTTCATATAAAGCTCTAAATTATTAATTTATTCTTCGATTATGAAATAAATCACGAATACTTCTGTAATAAAACGATCAAAGATATAAATTATCAATTTTCGTTTCAATATTACAGAAAGCATTGCAATCCCAGTGCCATTAAACGCGCGATAAGCTATATTTTATCATAACTAGCCTCTTTCCTTCGCGTTCTTAAAAATATTATTTAGAAGATATTCCGCTGTAATATTCGAAAATGTAAACTTGGAGTATCCATCGTGCTATTGTAGATACGTACTATATCGCGATAAAGTCCGTTTCCAGCGTAAAACATGTCCGACGTAAAACGACGCGCGTCTGCATATAAAGATAACAGAGAGCTCGGCTATCCCATAAGCATCTGGTCCTTCAAACTGTCACCTTGGAAAAGTCATTTCTTCCGCTAAATTGACTGTTTGTACCGAATCGAACCTATGCTTTGTCTGCAAGATTATTTTTCTTCCTTTACGCCGGTATTTCCCTCTTCTCTCGTCAGTCAGCGAAGAGACGCGTCTCGGTCCCTTTTCAATCCGAGAAAACTTACGACCGCTCGGTACGTTGTTACAAAGGTACGTTAGCTTTTTTTCGCCTTGCTCTTTGTCTTTTTTTTTTCGTTCTTTTCATTTGATTCATTCGGGTAGGGTGACGGCCGGCACGCGATCGAATAACGATCCGCGTTACTCGACCAAACTTACGCGAACTAATAGGGGATACCTACCCCGTAGCCTCGACGGCTGGCAATAATTTCAAAAGATTTTTATCTTGAGCGCGAATCAATCTGATACTTGGCCCGTTTCTTGGGCTTTACACGTAACGACACCCCGTGAAGTGTATGCAATCGATTTTCCCGTTTTCTTTTCTCATTTTAACAGATACGTGATAGTGAATCTGTTGTCGAGAGTTATGAAAGGCCTTTTAAGGAAACCAGTTTCTAATTCCATGGTTTTGTGCACACGAGATCTTATTTGTCTATTACAGCCCGAATAATTATCAGATACCTTTAACCCACGAGCACGATATATTATCTAGAAGTTCGCTGGGATTTCTTCGATTATTCTCCCCCCCCCCTCTCTCACTCTCTCACTCTCTCTCGCTCTCGTGAGCGCTTTTGACATCGTCTAAAAATAGTAGAACCTAAGCGTAGAGTTACGCTGAGAAAGACATAGGAATTTTATTCGTAGAGCTTTCATGCCTTTGAAAAGCTTGCTGCAACAAAGTGTTTTTATTTAACAACGAATAATAAAAGTTCCTTCTATCAGTCTTATTCGTATAAAAAGAAATATTTGTAAAGTAAAAAAACTGTGTAATAATTAACAATAGGAGTCGAAAAGAACGAAGTCCAAGCTATTTCGTACAATGAATTTTCACGGTCACGTTCTTTCAATCAAACATTTGACTTTCAGTGCCATTTTCTTTTTCAAATGATTTGTAGGTTGCCGAGTTAGAGATTCTGGTGCACATTTTCACTGGAAATTGCTGATTTCCTAGAAAGCTGGGTGGGACCATTAGATTCAGGAGCGGATAGTGGATCTCATCCTCGACTCTGACTAAAGACTGCTTCAAGATCCTGGCCAAAGTCCGTGTCCCGAAGGTACGATACTTCCCTCGTAAGGGATCATCGCGGACGAGCTACAAAGCAAATCCCTCTGCGTGACAAGGGAAAATAGAGAAAGGCTGAACTTCAATGTTATCGAGGCACCATCCAGTACCCGAGGAGATAGAGTCACCCGGTCGCCCGATCGCGCGTACAAGCGGAAGACGCCAGGGTGCGAAAGTAATAGTAGCTTACACGTCAACAACGTAACAAAGGAGTCAGAGCGCATGCGCCTTCGTAAACCAGTGTAACGGATTTACGCCGTGGGCTCTGCCTTCTTTATGGTTTAGCAAAGCGAGACTGCGGGCGACTTTTCTTTCATCCACGAATTAAATGCCAAAGCAGATTTTTTCCAATACACGCGAGAGCAATCAAACAGCATTCGCGACATTAATTTTCATTTTTTGACGGATGTTCAAGTCTCTCAAATGGCCACGTGTTTTTATCGTACCATGGATCTCGAACGGAAAATCGAAGCGATAAAATGTAGAACATCCGATACGCGGGTCGAACGTGGTTTGAAGTCTCTCAAGTGAGATGTGCATTCATATGTACAGATTTTTGGAAAAATAAACGAGAACGATGACATTTAATTTTTGTCCAATGTTGCGTCGTTTCAAAATGTCAATCGAACAAAAACAAAATATTATCCATTTGCCGTGAATCCAAAGCGAAAGAAAGCGAAAGAAAGCGAAAAATCTTCACGATATTTACTTGTTCGGCACAGTTTTATAAAAAAGAAATTGATCAAACATTGAATCAAATATAATACATGTACTGCAAGAATAGGTTAAAAAATGAATAAAGACTTTTTCATTTTGTCCTTAAAATTTTCAATAACTTCCAAAAAGTATGCGTTCAAATTGAGAGAGATGTAATATTTTTTTGCAGAGTACTTTTTTGCGATTCAGAAATAGAAAGAACCACCGAAACCAAGATATCGTAATCAATTAGCCCTCGAAATTAAGACACATTAATGTATACGCGTATAATATACGCGTTTCGCGGTATCATCTCAAGAGTAATCAATTGTACTAATTTCAAATCGTAAAACTGACGATTAACGTATTGATAAAGAACAGATTAACGACAACGCGTAGCGGTAAAAATAAAATACAGTGCAACACGTAAGGAGACGCGATTCGAATAGAAGCTGCCAGTAAAGCAGAACAAGCCCTCTTAGCACATGTAATAATGCGCTAATTATAATTTTGCACGCTCACACCCGAGGCACATAACTTGATGTAAGCCAAAAATTATTTGGTTCCTCCTTCGAATGAATGTAACGAAAAGAAAGGTCGTGTGGTTGTATATTATACTTATAACGGTTAACTATACTTTTGCACAAGAATATTCTAGTTGTAAATATCTGTCAGGTTTCATCGCGTAAACGTATTTACGTAATACTATCCGTATAAAAATACTTTTCAAGCTATACTCCTGTCTTGTACTTGCAACATTTTTTGCGAGTATCGAGATTTATAATTAACCAGAGAAAGTTGCAAGTTTTCTTTGCCAACTGAAATAAATTGGATAAATAATAAATTTTTTATCAGAGATAAAATTAAGCTATTTAAAATAATCTCGTAGACGTTCTTGTATTAGAAATCTTACGCGTACCGTACAATGTCCGTTCTTAGCCGATATTCATTTATTCAGTCTTAACGCATTTCACAGAGTTCAATACTTAGAAACTTATCGAGTTTCTAAGTCAACGATAACAGTAACGATTTTCTTTTATTTATATTGCACTTATTTATATTTTCTATATTTATAGTTATGAGTGTTGTTTGAGTCATTATCGGTAAACTTCCTTGGAAAAATACAATGATCATTCTCTGCAGAAGAACAAAAACACTTTTTAAGTAAAGCTATTGGCTCTTGATTAACAACCTTAGAAATCTAAACACGAAAAATTCTTTTACACCGAGAAGTAATGATTTCTGAAATGTTGTTTTATCGAAAGAAAGTTTTAACTATAATGCTATCAGAATTATTAGACATTTAATCAAAGTTTAATGATTGCCTTCGGTTATATCTGTTTAAGTTAAGTAGCACGTTAGATAGTAGAGGAGATTAGGCGCTGAATTTCTTTCTAAGATATGTTTATTTTAAATATTTAATTATATGCAATTCATTAGAAAAAGTAGTACAAGCATTAAAAAACCAGAAAATACGTATAAAAGTAGTTCAGCATTTCTATTCTTTTATAGTGTCTTTGTTGGATCTTGCTTGGGAACAAAATATTACAGTAATGACCAATGTGTACTGGAAATATAATAAATACATTCCAGGTATTTTATCATCAAGTTGATAAATTGTATATCTATTAACGTTAATTTTCTTTTCCAATTACCGCTCATTATTCGAGAATTGTAAAAGAACGCGAGTTCATTGAGTCTACTATTTCTTTTAAAGCACAAAGAGACACGTAGCTTTATCTTTGTCGCGTTTATTACCGAGGCTTTATCATATAATAAAATTATATCTGTGGAAATCAATTGGTGGTGCTCACAACGTTGTTTATCGAATGTAAAGTTTAAGTCGGTAAAAACAAAAAAGACCGAACATTTAAGCAGGTGCTAGACACATTTCGTACGTCTGGTAGTTTCGTACGAAACTAAATTTTTTGATATGAAACTAAAATTTCGATCGAGCCGCCATTGCTTTAGGTTTAGGTCATAATTTAGGTTCCGAATTTTCACACGGAAGTCCTGATGTGAAATCCCTTCTTCTACAAAAGCATTTACGCACAGAGCATACGCATGAGTGAGTCGAGAACAAAGAACGCGGGTTGTACTCTTTACTCTTGGAGGAAAAAGGGCAGCGTTTTTACGACTTTTGCCGACTTTGATAAAACCGAGCGAACGACAATCGTAAAAATTAAGGCTCGTACGTAGTACATTGGATAGCTTAGAGATTTTCTTCGGAACGGCCACAGAGAATATCACGGTTATTAAGGATATACCTCTGCACTTCTGTCGAAAGTCTCTCGCTGTTTTCCTCTTGCACACAAGCCAAGCCAAAGAATAATTTTTAAAGAAGCGATGATAAACGTCAGCGATCTTTTCATGTACGAAAACAGATTTCTTAAGGCATCGTATAATTATGTTGGGAGCGAGAATATAGTCAGATTATAGAGGTTTTTACGTGAGCTACTGCCTAGGGTCAGAGATGGTGTATAACGCTGGCATGCGAGCCAAGCACGAGTGGAAAAGAACCGTGAGAGCGAGCGAGAGAGAGAGAGAGAGAGAGCGAGAGAGAGGGGGGGGGGAAAGAAAAGAAAATTCGTAAACAGGAACTGGAGCATTGACCGAGAATTCCGTAGAATTCCAAATACCCATCCGGCGTTATTGGCCCATTGGCTTAGATCGGGTCTCAAATTAATGCGGTGAAGGGAAAGTAGAGGTTTCGGAAGGGTAAATGGTTTTTTGGACCTTCCCGAGAAGGAAGCTGCTGTCGTTCTCATTCGCTTTGGGTCCACGTGCGCTTATGCTAATAAGTTTCGGGTTAAGGGAACAGAGGCTGACGTGCGCGCGCATCGGTGTATCTCGCGCGTCTCGCTCAATTGAGCAAATTCAAACTCGCCCAAGTGCGATAAAGCGCGGGCACCTTCTTTAAGAGAAGCAGTGTTCGATTCTCGGTGATACGGCGACGCGATCTTAAGGGTGCGAAATATCGACGTGCGCAAGAAGCAACAACGAGATAATGAGCTTATCGAGCGACTGATGCAACGCGGAAACGACTTTCGTCATCTTTTTACCAATATCGCACATCGATTTAATACGAACGTGCTCGCGAGCAAATGCACTCCCGCAATAGCGCCCGCCTAGATTATTCAACCTTTATCCGGATAAGGACTATAAGAGCGTGCATTATTCTAGGGGTATTTGTACGGACTAACTAGTAACTAGTACTAACTACTAACTAGTAACTAATAAATAATCGATGCCTACGAAGGCATCGATTTGAATAGCCGATAGTGTCTCATTTTCAAGCGATTCGATGTTGATGCGCGTTATCTGTCATCCCATAAATCCACAATACGTAATAGATTTACTAATTACTGGGAACAAGCGCTCGGATAAAGTAGTGATCGGGCGAATGTATGTATTAATTTACAATTTGGAATTGGGACATTCGATATAATTCTCTTCGAATGTTGAAACGCGAGGTTAATTACGCAAGGAAGATTATTCCAACTATTTGTCAAACAATGAGCTAAATATTTTTATATCTTATTCTCAATGTATTCAAGAATCAGACATATTTTTAACAGCCTGATGTTGTCGAATTTTATTTTTTATTTTATTCTATCTTATCTTATCGATCTCGTATTCCGAATAGATAAGAGATACTCCTCTAAAGTTTATATTTAATTAACGAAAAGAAGCATTTTAATGCACAACCGCCATTGTTTCATCAGTAATAATTATCGCCATTGATAATGTTCATGAATTTGAGTTGTATTATTATTGCGATGAATCGAATGCTAAATTACATTATGAACATATACCAAACGCGAGCGTACCAAACGTTTGAATGAAATTTTTATTATTTAATAATTCCGAAAAGCTTATCCTTTCACTTTTAGAATTTATGACAAACGAATTGGTAAACTACCTAATAATTACGTTAAGATACATTATTTCCAGCAGACCTTTCAAAGAAAACTGTTTCATACTTACGACTAATATGCTGCTTAAAAATATATCGCTTCCAAGGCAGAACTTGGAAATAAAGTCGAAATAAAGCCAGATTTAAAAGGAACTATTTGGCAACATCCAGAATAATTACGAATCGTCCATTCGGGCATCGCCTCTACCCTCGTATTACCCATAGATGTGGTCGATTCATTTCCCCCTTGTTTCAAGTCGAACAAAGAGTCGACGTGGTAGGATCGATAATGACATTTAATAATGACAACATGCGGAATAAACTTGCCGCCCCTTTGTGCGTGCACAGTAGTACATTGACCCACATAGCGAGTGGGTCAACAGCCTTACTTCGGTTTCGCTTAATTTTCGGGCTTCTATCGACTCGTTGCCTGTTTAACGACGAAAGTAACGACCCTAGGGGGGAAAAAATACCGTGAACGAAGAGCACGACTCTTTGTGCAGAGCTCGCGGAGAATTGATGGAGGATAGATTAAAAATCTATGGTGTATTTTGAAACGTTTTAGGAATGCTCGATTAATTGAAACCAAGTTAATATTAGTTTGCTGTAAAATATATCAGTCTTGCCAACTGATAATTTATTCGCTCAATTCTAAAAACCATTTGTACTCGTACGGAACCATCACACATCGCGACAAGTTCATAGAATTTATAAAGCATTTTACTACGAAGGAGCCATTTTACATACGGAACCTCACGGCTCGAAGTTTCTTGAAGTTTCGAAACTAATCGACAAATGATTGATTAAAGTAGGGACTAAGTAGAACCTACGCGTTCTCCTAATTAAAAACGCGCAAAATTTTGTAGAAAACCCTTTATAAAAAAAGTTACATTCTATATAGCACACGCATGGTATTAATAAAGAAAAATTTTATTTAAAATTTAACGTTTAAGTGATAATGATCTTAACGATAAAACTAAAAAGATAAGGATAAACTACCGTTCGTTAAAATTAATATTTATATAATCGAATCTGTGATTATAGATATCTGGAAGAACTTCATTATCTTTCGAAGTCAATATTTAAATAATACATAATATAAAAATTAAATATGTTGATAAAAAAGTTAACGCTGAACAATTTATAAATTTATTTCAAAAGCAAACGCGGATCACGAAAATACGTATATCCGAACGTTAACGAGAGCCTAATCATCATAAAAAGTTGCGGTATAGAGTATCAGCCAAAAGAAGATTTACAACAAAGCGGGATAAGGATGCTAGAGCGCGTAATTAGAGAAATTATCTACTGCATACTTTCTTGCATTTTCTACCTCGTATTTAAGTTTCTTTCGAGCCAAGAATCATTGTCACTAATACGTTCATTATCGCAATCAGTACAATATATTATCGTCTTTATTACTATTATCACTACAATAAACATCAAAACAGCTACGAAAATTTTAATCAGCCTCAAATTTCCGATAATTTCCAATTTTTCCAAGATACGTTCCAAGTGCAGCAGCAGCATCGCCAGTATCCACACGCACTTTTAATAAGAGCCCGTTAAAACACGTTCAGCTACCATTCTAAAGTTTCACTTTACTCCGAACTTTAATCGAACGGTTAATCGTTTAAAATTAAAACAATTTATGTAATACCGAAGATACGTTTTGCCGATTGTATGTCATTTCTTTTACGTTGTTTTAAGAATGAAAAATAACATTTCGTCACATTCGTCCAGCTTTAATCACAGGCTAATGTTATGCTTAACATGTGGCTCCTTAATTCCGGGCTTCATTGTTTTCACGCTACATTATCGTTGGTTAAAGCATGAAGCCTGCGATTGAGCGCCACACGAGGAGCGCAATTATCTTAAGGATTGAAGAAACATTGCCAAAGTTTAATGGTAAATCGGTAACACACCACTGGCAAAATTCAAGGTGTAATTATAATTTTTGGTAGGATTAATCTGAATATGCTTTTTCGTAAAATTATTCGTTCTTGTCGTAAGTTATCCGTTGCACGAGTAACGAGTACGAGTAAAACACGCCTGACATGCGCTTGTAATTTGAGTGTCGTAGGGTGAGAACAAAGAATGAAGCTGAAAATGTTTGCTATGCTGGCTTTGTACGAAGGACTGCTCCACTCTATCATTCGCTAAAATCCATCGTCGCAGATTAATCCTAGTCGGTGTTACTGTAAACCATCAGAATCTCCTTTGTCAGCGAAACCTCTTTTTGCCACATGTATAATTCAATGAAATATCTTCGTGAGACCAGCTTTCACGGAGGGGCGGATCAATGCTTTCATCTCATTTGACAATCTACATGCAAGCTTTCGTATGCTTTGTTCGCCAAAATTTTAGAGCGAATCAGCTACGTTGGAAGAATAAATGCTCTTCCGTCGCAAACCATAATATTTTGCGTTATTTATCTTTGTCGGGGCACCACCGTTCCCACCTTTTTTTGTGCGCACGTACCTAAAGAGTCCATGAGCAATATTTACTCGTTGAATTGCACGCTGCCTGTATTGAAAACTTAATTTTTCTGACACGAGTATGCATATTTAACGACTTGTGGTGAGTAACATTTATTTTCAATTCAAACTTACGTATTGTTGCGCAATATTCATCAACCATACATACCGATTACCCAAAGACATTCGTTACGTTATATGTATCAATAAAATAAATGTATCACATTCGGGTGAATAGTTAACGCGAATGTAGCTTTAATAATCGCGTAATTATATTTTTATGCATACTGAAATACTTGCGTACCAAGTTATCCCGGTATTACTCCCGGTATTTATTCCCTCGAATTTACGTAGCAACTGCGATTCAAAGTACTCGCGATATAAATACTTTTTTTTTCTTTTTTTTTTTCTTTTTTTTTTTCCTCTCTTTTTTCTTCCTTCACGAGACCTGCGTTCGTATTGCCGTCTAAGAAGTGCCTAATTTTAGAGAACTTAAAAATGTTCGATTTCTCGGACTTGGACAGATTCACCAAAGTTGAGTTTGTGCCTAAAAGAGAAAATAAAGTCGAACTAGCCGTCTAGTGAAATGGTACAGCTCTCGTCCCGTCAGGAAGTACAACTGAAAGGGAATCTCTACTTCCTGATTTTTATAGAGCCAGGCTATGAAGAAGGGGAAGGATAGTTAGTTTCCTGCTGGGTAGTCCGGAAAATTCTATGCCTTTCGAACAAAGAACCCTAGCAAGAGTCCCTAAACTGGTTAGAAGGGGATGCAGATAAAGAGAGGAGAGAGACAAAAAGAACGGAGGAATTTATAACCGACCAGAAGACGCAGTGAATCTAGTTCTATTCAAAGAATTGCAGGTGATGGTAGTACACATATGCGCATGTGTACTTGTACTTGCGACGAGCCTACGAAATATGTACGTGAAAAAAATTGTGGGAGCCTTGAGCTGCCTTCCCCATTCGGTGTTAAAAATACGCTTTGTTTGCTTGATAATCAAGTTGAGGATTTTTCAGTTTAGAGTTTTTCGTTATTTATTTATCCTACAGTATGGTAAATATAACGAGTGGAACAGAGCCAGAGACAAAGGGAATAAAAATACAATATAAATAGTAGCTAAATATGGGCCTTCCTTAATTTGTGTGGCAGTATTATTACTCTAAATGTGCTATTTATGTTCTTCTTCGTTACAAGCTATCGTAGATTGATATTTTTTTAATTTTTCCCTTTAGCATGCTAAATTTGAATACTTTGGATTACGGTTATTTGTTGAAAATAAAAAATGAAAGAGTAAAATGATAATTGTTATAAGATACTGTGCTGTATTTACATTAAAATACAAAGATAAATTATAAATAAATAATCAATAATTTATTTGAAAAATAAAGCATTATTTTTATTTTACAACAATCCGAGTCATTTTAAATCCAAATTTTGTTTATTTTATGAAATTAATGAACGTCTGCAATTTTACGTTACAATACTAATGAAATATGCACTGGATACTGTAATCTTTTAAACGACGTGAAATCTTGATTTCGATCATAAGTGGTTGAAATCGAAAGAAAATAAGCTCTTTCGTTTGAAAAGAACGTTGTAAGAAAAAGTTAATGACAGTGCTAATATTAATGGGAAAAAGTAATCGTGGTACGTATTATTATTTTAACTAATTTAAAATACGCGAGCTGTACGTTTTGCTTTCTGTTCGATTACTGCTCTCGGTCTTAATTAATTAATGGCCATATCTTATGGCGTTAAAATAATAGGGAGAGAGAACATGAGAGAAACAAAGTTGATCAGTGAGTAAATTGTTGTTCCTTCTAATCCACTTAATGATAGAACTTATTTATAGACGTGAAAAAAATTTTTATAACGATTAAGAATTTATAATTACTTTATTTAGATTTATAAATTCCTACGAATTCATTATTCCAATTGTTTGAGCTTCATTTGGTATACGTTATTATTATTATCATCGAAATACTTTAATGATATATAATAGCAGCAAATAATTTTTATTTTCATTTTAAAAATAGTTGCGAAATATTTTTTATAATGAACTTGAAGATCATGTCCTACCTTACCTTACGGTAAGAATCTAACGAGATGTGTTAGCTTTTATTAAAATTTGAAATGAAAAAGGTATCTCTAAAAATAATGCACGCGTAAATTAAAACTGAAAGAAAAATTCCAAAAAATTAGGGCCTTGTATATCATTCAAGCTTGATCGATCTAACTAGCAAAGTTAAGAAAAACAAAGCGCATCGAGACAATTTAAATAAAACATGTTAATAAAAACAATGTTAAGTTTACTTGGTAAATACGTCATTTGTCTGCGTCATTCCTACATTACTACAAATTAATGCTAAGCCAGATTACAGCGATCACGTATTGAATTTTTTCGAAAAACAAATTTCTGCCATGAAAAATAATGATCGATAATAGAATTTCGTTTCTCTAAGCTCCACAAATCTTGTAAAAATAAAAAAGAATAATTAAAAAAATCGCATGCCCCGATACATATTTAGCTTTTTATCCACGAGTAAAACTATATCTTAACGTAATCTCTTTTCCATCATAAAGCTTGAGATTATTAGAGTACACATGCACAATTCTTTTCAATATAATTTTCATAATTGCAGGAAAAACTAGCAGAAATCTTTTTCCTTCGGTCTCAAGTACGACCGTTAGTATTGATAAGATTTGCAAGCAACGAATGACTATATCACAGGCTTCAGTTTACCGAAGACACTTCCTTTCCAAGCGTTTGCAATTTGCAATTTTGCAATCGAGAAAAAATGGCGAAACCATTTAATAATTGTTTTACACGTTCAAGCCTTAACTTTTAAGCTTGGCGTATCGTGAATTTTTAAAAGCATATCGTATTTTTAAATCCAGCTTAAATAGACATGGCGAAATCAACGAGCTTTCTCCGATAATAAAAATAAAACCAACGCTAAAATAACTCGTTAACATTCAACAATGTTTTAATTGCTTTGTACTCCAAAGTTTTATTTCGATTTGTTTTAAAACATATACCGAACGATTAGCGATAACGCATTCAAAGTAAAATTATTCAAATGTGCTTATCACACGCGTATTACACATTTGTTTCAATTTCATTTCTAAATTCATTCGAATTTAGAAATCGTCATTTATTTATAACTAATGATTCTCTTCTTATTTAGAATACACTCGATAAACATCGATGAAAGCTAAGCTATCTTTTCAATAATGTAGGTTTCTCAAGAAGTCGTTACTACTTTAGAAAATAAGCGGTCAGCAATGAATCTATTAATAACGAATAAAAATCGTACACGAGGAAATGAAACCAATAGCACTCGGCCGTGTTTTCATCTTCGAGGATCGATCTTCCGATCTTGATGGAATAATTACAGTTGGCGGAGAGGAGAAAACTCATTAGAATTAAACTGTAACTATACCATAACGAGGTACCGTATTAGCCAAATCGACCGAAAATACTCAAGTAAAAAGTTAAGTAAGCAGCTCATCGCGCAGACCATTAAATATTAAATAAAAACAGAAGAACAAATAGAAAAGAAAGTCCTTGGATGAAACGCGAAGGCGGTAAAGCAGCCGCTTCCACATACCGACATCCAAAGTCGGCACAAAGTCGGCACAAAGTCGGTAAAGTTAAACGATATTTACCGAACACATTCAAATGAGAAATAAGACTAAATATACGCCTTCTTCCATGGATTAGCAGGAGAGTAAAAGTCGCCCTCTATCCCCGATATGAATTTCAGCCAATTTCAGCCAAGAATCTCGGCATAAATAACACTCAAGCGAACTTGGAAATTTTACATCCTCCTTTACATCGTATAGGAAGTGGACACAATGCGTCGTTGAAAATACCAAAAAGGGGATCCGATGATACGGCTCTTTACATAATCGACTCGTCATTATGCTGCGTACACGCGATGTTTTTTCGCTGGCTTTCCCTGCAAAAGACGCTTTCGGTGCCCATACTCGTACTTGCAGAGGCAACGAGCGCTACGAACGCGCCGACGAAACGAGCGGTCGTGAGGTCAAAAAAACAATAGACACTTGGCTCCGCCGTTAATAGTCGCCGAACGCTTGCAAAATAACAGTAGCGCAAGAGTCGCGTGTGTTTCTATCGGGATGACACGACTTCCCGTAGCCGCGCAGCGTCGAAGCTGCAGATCGAGCCGCAGATCGAGCCGCAGATCGAGTCGCAGATCGAGTCGCAGATCGAGTCGCAGATCGAGTCGCAGATCGAGTCGCAGATCGAGTCGCAGATACGACCTCGGGAGCTCTTCCACTCCAACGAGACTCGTGCGCTGTACAATCAATTATACGCAACGCCGGAGGCTCTCTCTCTCTCTCTCTCTCTCTCTCTCTCTCTCTCTCTCTCTCTCTCTCGCTCCAACCTGCGCAGCTCCTATCCATTGTAGCCCACTGAGCGCCAGCCATGCGAGTATCGCCACTTCTGCCTCGCCTTCATCTCCGCGCTCCTGTGATAAATCTCCCGGGAGAAACTCCTATCGTCGCCGCGCGTTTTTTCTCCAACTGACAAATGCCGCTTTTCATTACAATAAGTAATAACGCTTGCTCGCGTCCCTCCTCACTCCGACACTCTCGACCGCTCCGACCTTTCGCCTATTGCTACTCGAGCGTTCCTCAGTTGCATCTAACCAAGGAACTATATCGCGACTTAATTTGTCGCTGCGTCGAATACAGCGCGTACACGCGAGAGAATCGGGAAAAGAACCGGGAAATAACCGTTTCATCTGTCTTACGGCTTGAGTCTTACGACTCAACCTTACTCAACGGTTTTGACAGAGCCGCAAACATACAAAATTTAAGTTACGCGTCCGCGCAACTCTTAACTGCTCCTACGGATCAATTATGGGGCCAAGAAACGCTGAATTCCACAGCTCGTAATAACTGTGACTTGAGCCTATTTACCGAAAGGCGTGAGACGCGCGCTTATTCAAACTAAGTGAACGGTTCCCTCGTCATTACCGGCCGTATAAAGCAGCGCTCGCTCTTCTCGTTTCTCTCCTCGCGCAAACATCCTTTCGCGCTCCCACGCCACGGGATTCGCGTGCACGGTACACGCGAGCGATTCTCCTCGATAATCATTAATCGATCGTATCGCTCGATTACTCAACGCGAAGATTGAAAGATCAATGGCTGCGGTGGAGTTCCTCGTGGTGCGCGGCCAGGATCGCGCGTTTTCACCTTTGCTCGGTCCTCGTCGAATCCTCGTCGAATCCTCGTCGAATCCTCGTCGAATCCTCGTCGAATCCTCGTCGAATCCTCGCCGAACGCGGTCTTGAGAAAATTGCGCGCGCCTGGTGATTTCGTTGGCGAAAGGTCTCGCGTTTCGTGCGTTTCGTGCGTTTCGTGGGTTTCGTGGGTTTCGTGGGTTTCGTGGTGCACGGGCGCATCGGGCGCGTATCGAGCCCGATGGATTGCAGCTGGGGCGTATTCAAGAGCAGAGCTAAAGAGAGAGGATCGATAATCGGAATAGCGCTACTCGCGCGATTATTATTGTGAAAGTGCGGCTCGGCCGAAGCAATTACGGGCTCTAACTCACCGCAAATCGCTTCTCCGCTGTTGCGCACTGCTTTTTCTCTATCCACTGCTAAGTACTTCTCACGCAAAGGAAGCCAATGGTGCCATGCATCACACTCGTGCGCCTTCTTTTATTTCTCTCTCTCTCTCTCTCCCTCCCTCCCTCTCTCTCTCTCTCTCTCTCTCTCTCTCCTTTCTATCTCCTTTTGCCGCTCTCACTCCCTCGATCGGCAGACGCACTTTTGTTTACCATTTGTTTACCAAGTCCGCTGCTGGCCTGTCGGTCTAACTCAATAAACAACGAGAGAGGCGGTTGAATAAATACTCAAGAGTAATAAGTACGCGAATCCGAGAAATCGGGTAAGCCGCTTCACAAGTGCAACAAAATGCACTTTGCGATCTTTCTAATTTCAACGTGAAATTGTGCGTGTGTAAGTGCACTCGAGGCGATTTTCGCGATTTGACACTCGTGTGAGAATTGCAGTGCAGTCTCTTGTTCGTGCAGCGCTGTTAATGTAAATGCCACCGGCTACGGTTATAAGTTATGTAAATAAAATTGATGATTTTTATTTAACGCCCTGTAAGCTGACTTTCGAGTGTTCCGCTGTCAGCCTTTTTACGTTAATTATTTTTTATTCGGAATTTTTACTTAGCATTTTATTTTATTGCAACAACGCGTCTTCAACGCTTCCAACTTTTGTCGTTCCGAAATCCTCGGTACGACAAAATATCAGCACAAATACCATTGAAACTAATATTGTCACCGACAATCGACATTATTGAGTTAAAAAGCAAATTACTTTTTAACCTTTACGAAGAATCGGATGTAATGATAAAAAAATTCTTGGTAAAAAATACAAGACACGTGTACCACGTGTACTTTTTTTTAATTTAAATAGTTGAATATGAGATTGTGCAACGCTCGAGCAGTAACGTGTATTGAAAAACTAACGTAGAATTTTTTCTCAATTCTTTAACTGCTTCGCAGGTTCAGAGTTATCGAAAATAATTTACTTTTATAAAGGATTAGAGTCTCGGTTGCAATATTGAAAACTACTTTTGTAAACTATTAGCTTAAATGTCACGATATTTGGCCAAAATTTTCTCGTTTTTTAAGTTTTTCGATACGCTACGTAAAGGTAGGCATGCACTTGTGCGGAATACGCGTGGATACGTTCTTACTTTCATTTGTACTTTATCAAGGAAAGCACATTTAGCAGCTTTGTGTGGCATTTTTTAGTTTCTAATCATGCAGCACGTCGCACTCGCGTACTTTGTGAATATTCCATTGGTCCAGGAAACATTCCGTCGCGTTGCTTCGCATTTCCTAATCTAAATACATAAATTACACAAAGTCGCTTACATCGGTTTAACAATAATATGTACTTGCGCCCTGATATTTTCTTAGCGTTCTGTTCTTAGGTTATAATATCGTTACTCCGCACTACGTTACTTAAGGTATCTATCGCTCAATTGATAAATAAAACTTGGAAATTCTAGGAGTTTAAAATCTCAAAAAATAAAATATTTCGTTTTGATCAGCTTGCAAGTATTCGCAGATAAATATATGAACGTGTTTATTCGATGAACATGAGTAATTGAAGGCAATTATAGCATTATTCGCAAATGATAATCCGATGATCCACAAAAATTATAAAATACGTCGCTCGTATTTTTGACGTTTTCTATTAGTCGAGTCATATACTTTTGTACGTTTTGTCGTGAAACTGTTTATTTTATTTAGAACAAAGTTGCTTATACATTATACTTGAATATACTATACAGACAGTTCCTTTTGAATTATCGTTTTTAGAGATTTACTGCAACGATCGTGATTGTAACTCATGATTCCTTTTAGATATAAATCATGCGAATGTGATATTGATTGCCAATGTTCTCTGGACTGCAAGATTATAATTTGAAACATTATGTTGTCAATCAATATTGTATACAAGATTGGAACGGAAAAAAATACAATTTACGTTGAAATTTACGATAGAATTTAATTTTTACTCCTCTTTAATAAAAAAACTCTTTTTCATGAAAATGTCGAAATACTTATTTTAATAATTTTTATATCTAATAATCCGCTAAGATTTATATCGCCAAAAGTTTGGTTCACTTATAAGTATAAATTATTAAATATTAAATATTAAAAACTTACTCGCTATTGCCAAACTTAAGCTTATACAAATTAAACTAAATCTATATGTTAAATTACAAATAAAGTACGTTATATTTCATATTTCGCATTATCTGTTCGCACGAATATAACCAGTATTTATGAATGTTGTCTGCCAGCTATGAAACTACCTTTCATTCTAAAAGAGATACTGCTACTTTAAATTACATTATTTATAATATTAAGAAAAATTACAGATATCAAAGAATATTTTGGTGTGTCAACTTTTTTAAATTTAAAATAGCGCTTCTTTTTTAGAATATTCGGACTAAAAAAATTTTTTTTTCAAATAATATTTTGTTTACCATTTTTATTTAATTTGTTGCCTCTTTTTCCTTACAATAGAATGCACTTTGTGAAATATCTCCACTATGACTAAAACTGCAGATAAGCACTTCCGTCATCGGTGCCATATAAGATAATTCACGTTGTACATCATTCAATATTTCTAAAACCACGTGGACTAAAATTAAATATGCAAAGTGGGCTTCGAGCTTATCTATTACAATAATTTGAAAATTTTCCCTACATTATTTTCTTCAAGTCTTCCAACAAAAATAGTTTATTTTGTAGCCGTTAAAACTTCGATAGTGCAAAATTAACTGCAAGTACGTCTCGTACTCTTTTTTTTTTTTTTTTTTTTTTTTTTTTTTTTTTTTTTTTTTTAAGAGGAACGATAGATGCAAGAATTGACAGTAGTTCGTTCTTCTCGAAAACATGACACTCCTTCTTTGAATCGGGCCAAGAAAGAATTTTGTTCTCCGCGTAACCTCTAATATCTTGTACTCGTCATATTCATCATTGCTCTCTTTATACGATCGCCAACAATTCGAGCATCTAGACGATATTCTAGACGACCTCTAGACGCTTCTGACGTTGACGATTAAGGATAACGAGCGATCGGACGATAACGCCCTAGTGATTTATTCGCTGGCTGATCTCACTTGTCACCCTAAACTAGTTACAAATGATAGTAGCAACAGGGAGTAACAAAGCGCAACTCGAACAAAATCAAACAGCTCGAGTCTTATTCAATCAATGAGCGTATGGAAATAATGACTGGCTTTGTTCCGCTGAGGTTCTGGCAACGACGCACCAGCGCTTTTTGTGAAATAATCATAAGTCGTTTTTTCGTCAATCCTGCCACACGCGACAGCGATTCTTAATTTACATACTCTGATTACACAGGCTCTTCCATGCTCACTGTGCGTACCTATAACTTACGTAAATATTGAAAATCGCGTGTCTCGCTATCAATGTGCAATACAAAAATTCAATCACGTTATATTTACGAATTGTGAGCTACGGAGAATTCGCCTCATTTAATTCTGTATACATTTGAATATATATATATATATATATATATTTTGTTTTATTTGAAATTATTAAAATAAATGTTTGCAGTCGACGTCATCAGACGGATTGGTACGTTATACGTACAATTGGAAGACTAGATTAATTATTAGAGCGTAAAGAGGGATAATAAAAAAATTGGCGTAAAAATTTCTTCTCCAAAACAGCGTTAACTTATAATGCATATTTAGCAACTTTTAATATCTGAAGCTCTCGGTGTCAATATGAATTCGGTAGACTGGATGAAGTAAAATGAAAAAGTTAGCTGTTTAGTCGCATTCGATATAAAAATTGATACACGTCGGATTTTAATTCGATGAATTACAAAAGAAAGAATGAAAAAAGTATAATCTTGCACGGAAATGACCTCCTTAAAATTATGACACTGACGTCGTTTTTTTCTTTAGCAAAATGAATTATGTACGTAAAAGCATTGCATATTTGCGACTACAAATGTGCCTCCTTCGGTTGTATCGAATTAAGTTCAGATCTGTTAAAATGCACACGTGATAAAATTTGAATCTCCTTTTTATGAATTTTAAGGAATTTGACGCAGTGTAGTTTTTCATATTTTTGTAAAGTTTTTGATCCTGATGTACTTTCAATAAATGTCACACTCGGTTAAATTAATCGAAAAAATAAAACTCTAATTAACAAATAATTGTAATTAAAAAGTAATAAACGTGAATTTTTTAGAAAAATAATAAAGAATGACACATCTGACTTCATTTGAAACCTATTAAATACTCATTAGCCTTATTCATACAGTATAAAACTGATATCGTTAAAGTAACAAAAGATGTTCGTATGAGAAATAAAAAGAGAATAATTTAAAAATGATAAGTTGACATTTTAGGAAAAACATTGATGAATTGAAAATACAATAAGAGAAAATAAAATCTCAGTTTCAAATTAAACACAAAGTAAATAATTTTTAATTATTATTGAATAGAAATTTATCGTCGGGTGAAAGACGGAATAAAAAATAAATCTTCGATAAAATACATATTTATCTTAATGTGGTTTTTTTACTTGCTAGATTTTTCATAAGTTAAGGTGTACAATGTAAATAAGTATATCACGATGTGAAATCAAATTTTAAGAATGTACATACACTTCATCAATTTGTTAAATTATATTACTTATTTTAATATTTTCGTCGTAAACAATTTTCTGTAGGAAAAATAAGCCTCGTTAAAAAATGTTATTGCTTCTTTATATTAGTGTTTTGTAATATCCTGTAGGCGCTAGAGTATAATTATTTTAAAACAGATGAATATTCTTAGGAAATCTTATGAAACTATTTCAAATTACTTCAGAAAAATTCATATTAATGTTTCCTAAGATAAAGATAAAGATCAACTAGTCGATTAAAATATATTAATCAGTCGTTATTCCTTGGACGTTAAATCTATATTTATTCTTATCAACTGCTTAGATTTGAAATGGGCAGAAGAAAAAAGGCTCGAAATATTTCAGAATGATTTTTGTACAGAAATAGTTGTTACGTATAAAATCTCACGAAAAAACACGATTCCTACGACATTTCAAAGCTTACGAATACTAGAAATTACGTCGAACGATGAAATCTTACTGTACAGAGAATATAAAATTGAGATTTTGTATAAATTATTGCAACTAAGCAATGCAATACGGAATGTCAAAAGGTGAAAGCTGATACCAATTATCTGCCCAGAAATAATTCAATTACTACTCAAATCTATTTAAAACTAGTCAAATTACCAGAGCTAAATAATAAGAGAAGTGGTAATTAAAGATGTATAGGAGTGTGTATATGTTCATTTTTTCGACGCGTAGAGCTCAAAAATTTGTTAAGAATCTACAGTTAATTACAGTTAATTAAAATTATATTAATTTGAATAGTTAATTAAAATTAATATTTTTGCAGATAAACGACTAAAACTGAATATTTTCCATCAGAGATATTCATCGTAATATTATTATGCTTTTGATATTAAGACTTATTTTTTAGGTATTCAAAATTAAAGAAAAACTCTAAATGTTCATATTAGTGTTGGTTATGAACAGCTGTGTCTTAATTACAACTCATGCATTATCAACGCTTGTAAGATATTCCAATACGTCAGTTCTGATAAAAGTTCTTAAATTTGTCATACGTTTTGAATATTATGATCCATAAATCTTCCTATTTATCGTCGCGATCTTGAACATTATACACTAGTAACTTATGACTCGTGCTTTTTTTTTGAATATATTATGTTTTTAGGTTACGACTTGAGCAAAGCATTAATGCCAGTATTAGGATACATATATAACTTACAAATGCACGTGTTCAGTTTAACTATTAAAATGTGTTAATAATTTTGTTGATTGGTAAGTCGCTTAAAAATTATATTTATAAGGCTAAATTTTAAAAAGTTGCAAGAACATTACGATAATTTATCTGCGTTATTCCTTATTTATTTGACCATAAATAAAGCACCGATAATTTACAAGAGCATTAACATTGTTTGTGAAATTTCGATGTTGAATCGTATGTATGAAAGAAAGCCTTTTTAATTACACCATACAAACAATTGCAATATTGCAAAAAGCTAAATAATGATATAAATTTTCTTAATAATTCAGTCTTGTCAAAATGGCGATTATCCTTCGAAATTTGTTTTCATAATTTCGACACAAATATTTCATTATCAAGCTGACTAAATAAAAATGATAACACTTTTGCCATAATTACAGGCGTACATGTAGTATTTTCAAAATTCATTTTAACTATTCAAATCGAGCAGAAGCGATACCTTTTTATTTCTGAACTAATGGATCTAGTGTATCATGCCTATAGTGAAATTGTACTTTAAAAAGCAGTTAGCTGGAATTGAAAAATTCATGCACAAACTTTGTCTGCGCTTGGGACTACAAGGTGCACCCTTTCTTTTATTTCCACACCGACGAAAAAGAATTTAAAACTTTTTAATTACGAATATGCTCAAGAGGATACATCATCGATATTTCAAAACATTTATAAAAGAAATTTTGTAATGACAATATTGTAATGACCATTTATAGGATTGACTAAATTTGCATGGAAAATGAAATTTCTTATTAATTCGTAATCCTATAACGCATTCACTTACTCAAAATGTACTATTAGCGGCATGAACGATCAATTTCTAATGATCAATTTCTGACAATAAAACTACTTAGCAAACGGCAGGCAGAAATATCTTTTTATCGTTTAAATTCTAAAAATATAATATAATGATAATGTATTCAAATCAATTGGGCACTGTATTTAAATTACTGTATTTTAATCTTACTATTAGATTGGTAAAATATGTAGGACTTATCACCTTTTATTTCTAAATTGAGAAATAGTGATAAATAGACAAGATAACTAATTATCATCCACCGATTCATGGAAAATTAATTTCTAGTCAAATGACATTTCAACAAAAAATAACGAAAATAAATGTTTTCAATTTATTAAATAATAGAAATGCTTCCAAAGAGATTTTCTGTAAAGAGATAAGAATAATTGACGTATAATTATCGATTAGATTACCTATGATAACAACTCCATGAAAATTGTTAATATTATCAATAAAATTAAAAATTCCACGTGCATACAGTCAAAAACACATAAAGTTTCGTTACTTTAGAAGAGAAATAAACAAATTCATCGTTTATGACTGTGACAAAGGAAGAAGTCTTCAAATCGTTTAGAGTGAAGTATTCCTTACGTTTATTATTATTATTATTGTTATTGTTATTGTTATTGTTGTTATTATTGTTATTATTATTATTGTTATTATTATTATTTTCATCGAAACGCATTATTTCTACACCAAACTGGCGATTTTTTAATACACCTACCTAACTTACAACTGAATATTATTTTACAAGGTGAGTATTTTAATCCAATAAGCCAAACACGTAGTATTCCTATTGTTATACCGAAGTATATACAAAGAGTTCAAGAATAATAGTACATCAATTATTCAGTTTGAAGTATTTGTCTGTATTACACTGCGAATAATAATCTGTAACAATAATAGTACGTGAACAGAAACGAAACTAGAGGAGAGTTTCCTTTTTAAATTGTAACTATTACTGTTATCTCGGTGTGCATACGAGTTAGAATGATAAAAGTTTCGAATTATTACGGGTATATCGCGATATTTCCATAATAAATAGAAAAACAAATTGACGGGGAATTCATAATGAGATGAATTAAAATAATCTTAACAAAATAAAGGAATCAAAACGAGTTCCATCAATTATAAATATATGCATAAAAAAGAGATAGTACTTGGTTAGAGATTTTTCAATTTCATGAAAGAAGCGTTGTCCATTAATTCGAATCCACACGCATAACACTATCGCGGTGCAAGAGTGAGTGTAGCAATGAAAATCCGGGTCGTAGAAAGTTACTGCAGTTGACGCGTACTTGCAATCATCTCTAAAGTTGGCAGGACATCTTCACGTATTAAAACATTAATAATTTATCGTCAGTTATTTGTAAACTGTCGGCGTACTTGATAAAAAAAAGCTTGTACATTGTTATATCTCATTAAATCGGTCAGTACCTCAAAAGCAATAACGAATTACAATAAAAAAAAAAAAAATAAATAAAAAAAAAAAAAAAAAAATTATCATGCTCAAATCATTAGCAATAATTTTCTTTTAATCGACGAATTTTCTCCTCATTTATTCTTATTACACTAGAAAAAGTTGCAAGTGGATAACTGTTAAATTACTATAAATACGCAAAGGTGGAAAAGTAGTCTTATTATTTAGGTCTTATTATCTTACGTGTAATGAGTTAAAAAAATTTAGAAAAAATGCCCACGGATTAATAAAATATTTATCATAAAAATTTACGATTAAAGTGCCTTGAAATTTGAATAAGCCATTTACCATGCGATGACGACTGTATTCTGACGTTTATGTTTAGTCTGGAAACGGACGATTTAGAATAGTTAGAAGTAATGAACCCACGTAGACGGTTTCATTCGTATAGCTATGGCGAGCTAAAGAAGAATTGCTATTAACATTCGTTTCCTACATTTATTTCATGTTAAAACGTAAGTGTGTTGTGTCAGGATTCTCGGTGATTGCATCAGTGTTGAAAAAGTAAATTTCTTTTTATTGTAATAGTTGGGTAGCTTATTTATCGCCTTCCTTGGCTCGTTGCTTAAAACTTATTTTCTTTTTCTTCTAAATAAAAATAAATTCGTATGCGTGTGTAATGTCTATATAAGCAAGACCTTTTATCTCACGAGCTTCATCATAAAAAATGTTTACTCTATTCGACAACATTTCAACTTATCTATACAAAAATATTGCAAAATTTCTGCATTTGAGAACACTATAATAAAACTGAAGATGTGTACATTGTATAAAATTATTTACTTTACGTTTTCTTTTATTCCTATTTATTCATATTAAGGCGTAAGTAAAGGCATAAAAGGATACGCAAAGTGATGTAAAATATTCCTTTTGAAGTCACATTTTTTTTTACCTACAATAATTACAATTGCAACGATGTACTATTACTCGATATCTAATACTCGGTAGAAAAATTTTTATATAATTATTAATTACATTTTAATAACATCAAATCAGCTATTATGCATAATCTAGTATAAAATTATTTACTTTACGTTTTCTTTTATTCCTATTTATTCATATTAAGGCGTAAGTAAAGGCATAAAAGGATACGCAAAGTGATGTAAAATATTCCTTTTGAAGTCACATTTTTTTTACCTACAATAATTACAATTGCAAAGATGTACTATTACTCGATATCTAATACTCGGTAGAAAAATTTTTATATAATTATTAATTACATTTTAATAACATCAAATCAGCTATTATGCATAATCTAGTAAAAAATTATTTGGCTGAAAATATATGATACGTTTAAGAGTATCAAGAAATATATTATCTATAAAATTTTTATTATTATTTGCGAAATGGAACATGAAAGTTGTGGCACATTCAAAGTTTTTCTTTTCAATTTTCCGAGCACCAAAAGAACTGATTTGTATCTTACTAAGTGTTTTTCTTTAGTATCACGCGGTTAATTACGGAAACAAGAAACAAGCACTTATTACGTAATGATTGTAAATTTTGAGAAATGAATATCACCTATAAAGTTCATAATTTAAGATAAATTTTTATTTTTCAAATGCCCCAGTCAAATGAATTTCTGTAGCGAAGTAAAATTATCTCAAAACTACGCTATCGATCATTTAACATAATTGTCGATAAATCAAAAATATTTAATTTTAAGCGTATGTTTTACGAAAAAAGAATCATCCCTAATTCTTCCGCGTCGACCTACGAATAAATATATTTATCTTACTTTCTGAAGGATTACAAAAGCACGTGGTTAAAATACGCTTAAATTTTCTTGTTGTAAATAACGGTGTAATAGTATACATAAAGATATTTTTCGAATATTTTTTTATTCACACGACTGCTTGATGACTGATTAAAGTACGTATGGTAATACTTTATTAATATCAGGCGTATTTGAGTTATTTAATTTAAGTGAATACCGTTAATTTATCGTTAATATATTAAAATTTGATACAAATCACTCTACTTTGTAACACACAGATGTTCGGTATTTATTTGTAATATAATTTTGCACGAATAAGGAATCTTTTTAATATTTCAAAATCGGCTAATTCATTTAAATATAATAATTTAATATCACTATTAAGAATTAATGACAATTTATTAGGCATTGTCGACTTTAAAAAGCTAAACACTTTTGTACACGGTGAAATTGTTTAATAATAATCTAATATACAAAACGAATAATATGTATTTATTTTAACTGTATAATTTAATATATCGTATTTCAAGAGGAAGAAAATGCTTACGATCTTTCGGTAATTTTGAACCGATTGTATCGTCAGAGAAAGTACATTAATTTAATGCTTTTTACATTTCTGATTTTCCGAAAATTAAACACGTAATAATATACTCTCATAGTTAAACATTAATCACATAAATGTTCTTTTGTAAATATGCTGTACGTAAAATCATTAACACATGCCCTTAAACCAGATAATAATATCTGCAACAATTATTATTAAAATTGTGAGCCAATAATGATTAATGCGAGCATTTAGGAGTCTTAGGTATTAACAGAGCACGAGAGAATCAAAATTTGCGCCAAAATGCGACTTATTGCCTTTATCTAAGTAGTTTAATACGACTTGGCAATTAACATACAGCGTCCTATGTTACAAACGTAAAATAAGTATTGCATCAAAGCGAAATAATGTGATCGGTATTGTAAAATGAGAGTGTAAAGCACAAGGCTAGCGAGTGCCCGTGGTTATGCTAAAACCTGTCCAAGATTTAATTAGCTTGTATTTCATTATTTTGATGAATCAGTCGGCAACTCTAATACTTTAGTATCAAGGAAATCATTTCATTTGCATTAAAAGTAATAATATTTTATTGTAATTTTATTGAAAATCACGAGCATTCAAGTTTAATGCCTGTTTTGTGCTAAATGATGCGGCTGTACGATATTGTATTTTATCCAAATGAATTTTAATCTTCGAGGACTGGTTTAAAAATTCTAATAAACTGTAACTCGACAAATACAAATACACATAAATTATAATCTACTTACTACATATAAATCATAATGCATCCAAGTCATTTACGGCATTGTTTAATGCTAACATTTAAAATTGTAATGTATCAAAGCAGGTTTAGAAACTGCGTTCATTAAAATTTTGTCAGTGATCATTAATTATGTTAATTACTTCCGGAAATACATTTTATCGATTTTGATCGAATAAATTTTTTGCCAAAATTTACGTATCTTCGTCGAACAAAATGAAAAGGATAAAAGCATGATACGAGCACATCCTCGATCCGAAAGTGAACCAGGAACTCTTGCCTTTTCGGAGTCCGGGCATTAACTTTTAGCAACCGATAATTTTAATTAATATTCCCGCTAAAATAATAGATTGTTTTACATATGTTAATTGACTTTCATAAGAAATAATGGTCTTACGAAAGAAGAGCCTTGCTTTCAGAATATATTTTTTTTGGCGGATGTTTTCTTGCTTCCTTTTGAATGAACACGTTACATTAAGTAAAATTAAGGGAAATATTCGTTTGCTCGTATTAATTTAATAAGTGTTTTACGTCGATTATACTTTCTAACGATACACCTCGAGTCGTCTTGAACGATATTTTGTAATTACGAATGCGCGAAACGAGTGTGTGTGTGTGTGCGTGCGTGTGTTTTTTTTTTTTTTTTTTTTTTTTTTTTTTTTTTTTTTTTTTTTTTTTTTTTATAAATTACTTAGAACTCGAGCTAGAAGTGATCACGAAACGAGGTTTTTCTTTATACAAAAATAACGGTATAAAATTTAAGGTAGATTTCTTTCGAGTACGATTTTCTTATTTCTTTATGCATCTGCCTGTTATACCGTTCTATTAATTAGATAAGAAGGCGTAATCTCCGGTACACTAGATTAAAAAAGCTTTTTCTTCGAAATTCGAAAGGCGGTCTTTTCACACCAGAAAAGTGGTAAACTATAAGCCTCGTATCTTTGATATTTAATTTTTCCGTCGCAGTTTCTTTTCGGACGTATTCCGCTGACTTCACTCAAACTACACAAATTCTCACGAACCAATCGAACTACTCGTAAATCCAGACATACGTGCGAATATTATGGAAATATTTATACTTCGAGACGAAAAATTGTCCTACTAATTTCAGAAATACCGCTCTAACAGTAGCAAAGAATATCTCGATGTAGCAATTCTTTACGAGCCCTCGCACGAGTGAGAGAAAAAGTATAAGCCTAATGCCAACTAATACAGGAATATAGAAATACTACGGTACCTGACGCGGAGCCTCTAAATGATTAGAAGAGCGCAACTGGCGATTGGTAGCAGTTTATTCTAGCCAACATAAGAAAGTTAGGAGCGGCTTGGCGTGAAGTGCGTCGAGCTATTAAAAAGTGAAATTCATTGACTTGGCTGAACAATGATCGCATGTATAGCCGAGGAAACATTTTCCCATTCTGACTAGCAACACGCATATATAAAGAGCCGGGATAATGTTCAGAAATAGAAATTCGCCAGAAATGCGAACGAGTAGGAAAAAATTCTATTGAAAGGCTGGTTCCTTTTCTTTTGCTGCCTTTAATTGCGCTGATTAAATTATTAAGGTATTGTTTTATCGTAGGCAATGAATAAAGTTTTATCGTGTTCGTAATGCAGTCAATGCTGAGATAAACTGTTTTACGTCTTTTGAAGTTCGAATCGTATTTTAGCAACTAATCGTACTGTACTAACGCAGCTCATATTCTTAATTAATGACTCTTGACATGATATCGATTTAACATCGATCGAATTTTATCTTCGCCACTACGTTATGTTGGAACGTATATGCTTCATCGGTTGTCAATAATGCGTCGAGTATTTAATTTTGAGACGTTACAATTTACAGTAATGAGGGAATAAATATATAGTTCGATAAGTGAGAAACTTTTTTCAATTTTATCAGTTATGTGCGACTAACGGCAGCCGAGCAATCGAGAAGAAAGTCAGTGAGACTGCGACGATGACTAGTAATAGAAGGGAGTAAGATCGTGTCGAATTAAATAAATCGAAAGCATCGAAAACCATTATATTGGAGTCTTACCCATTGGATATTCTACATCTGGGATTAACTTATAACAAGTAACGCAAATAACAAAAATGTGGTCAAGTTCCGCAAAGCAGTTGGCTTACGCAAACCGATATCGAAACAAAAATTATACAAACCTTTAATGCTGCAAGATTTTTCTCTATAATCTGTACATGTACACATATAGTTTCAGTTTTATTATATAAAAATACGCGCCTCGTAATTTTTCCTCATGAATCAGCAACTCGTGGAAAAAGCTATTTTACGCTTTTTCACATTAAGTTCGGTAAAATTGCAGATTTACTTTTATCGTGAAAATACATCCACTAAGAGACGTATAAAAAGTGAACTCATTATAAGTACATGATGTCGTGATATTATGATGTTTTGATGTTTTGAATTTCGTTACTGTTAATAGACTATTACTCTTTAGTAAGAATTGCTTCATTTTACACGTTCTCGTGTAAAAGAGTTCTTTTCGAGCGAACAACTAATCGTACGAGTTCCATAAAATTGTTAATAATTGAAAATAAGAAGAGAGTATTAAAAGGAAACATTTTAAATGCATTTATTGCACAAGTTCGACCGTAAACTTGTCAACATAAGCTCTTATAAATCTTTTTGGTTGAAATGATGCTCGTATTCATTTCCACTGTTTTAAATTTACAAAAGTTGCGTAGTAAGATATGAAATAACATCATACTTTGCGTTTGCAGTTGGCAAAGTAATTTTCATCAACGTTATTTATTATTTTCGGTTTTATTACTTAATTTTTGGATCGAATTAGGCTGTGTGTTATTTAAAATAATAAACTATATCATTATTAATTTAGAAAACACACACACACACACAAAATGATTTTATGTTTTACTATCTTATTAATTAACCCAATCAATCGAGTCGAGTCGAAGCATATATTTAATGGAATGTTAAAAACAAACTTTCTTGTTAGTTTCCGAAGCTGAAAAATGTTCTGCTGTTAGTTAGTCGAGGTTAAGTTCATTTATGTTTATTTTTTAGTTTTTGTTTTGCACGAATAAAGCAGGCAATACGTATAACTTAAACTGATGATTACTTGTTCCATTATGACAATTTAATGCGGATTTGATACAATAAAAGTTAAATAAAATTGCTAATAATCTACGTTAAATGAAAAAGTTGCACTTTTGATCATTACTGACGTGAGCATTTTTTTTGAACAATTCAAAAAATTACAGGACGAAAGGACGTGCATAAAATTCGAAGAATGTTCAAATTAATTAAAGGAATATTGATCCGCGAGCGTAAAAACCTCATTATATTTTCCCTGTAGCTTTTCAATGACGACAGAGCTTGGTACGTTATTACCTGAGAAAGACGTAACACATGTTTCATTTATAAATGGAAGTATAGCAGAGTTAATTAAACTTAATTGTTTATAATAAAAACATTGATAAATCCTATTTATTAGAGAATTTTATACAAAAAATACTTTATGTATAAATATTATTTGGAAAACATGTATTTGTCATTTTACTTAATTTTGTGCGTAATCAAAAGCATTTTAACGTTGAAAAACATTCTCACAAAATACATAAAAGCATTTTTATCATTTTCTACGCCTACATAGAAATAATCTTTTTACAACCACTGAAGTTATAGTTATTAAACTCGTTTAAAATAAATTCCCAATGTCCGTGAATTACAATAAAAAGCTCTTATAAAATTTAAATCCCAAAGTAATTTTTTGCGTTAACTATTATTTTATTTTTTACAATATTTGATAAACTAAAGAATGTACAAATGATATAATCGACTACCTTGTTTAAATAGTTTATGGACATAGATGTATCGATATAAATGTAATATTAGGTTTTTCAAAATTTATTTGAATACCTTTTCGTTATCTACTTATTGTTAGAATTTATTTTTTATAACACGAGTTTATGTAACTATCTCGTGTGCGTTTCATCAGAAAAAAATTCAAGATTGTGCAATATTTGCTGGATTTTTAAGCCATTTTTTGATATATATTATTTCATTATATGAAATAAATTCTATTCAAATTAACTCTCCGCCGAATCGCTCGAGTAAATTCTACTCGACCATTAAGTAACGTTTACTAAATATTATGTAAAATTAGATTTGTTTCGCTTAAAGGGTTTATAAAATATGATTTATAAAAATTGAGTCTACCTAAAGCCATATTAATCGAAGGAATTGTATTTGATTACAATTTCTCATAATTATAGATTAAAAAAGAATATTAAATTATCGTGGCTCTGCAATGCTATAGTGAGGCTAGAGGTTTTGTAGAAACTTATTTCAAGTCTAAATTTGCAATGTAAATAATAGATAGAAGTATTTTGAAATAGATTTTAAAGTACCTAATTTTACATGTTGATTATGTGCACTTAATTATTCAGATATTCTTAATAGAAATCAATTATCGGAAATTAAATTTTTTTTTAATATAAGGCAATAATAAATATATCTACTTAAGTAACTTTTATTATCCACCAAGAAAATCATAAATTGCATAATGTATGATATAAATAAATTGAACGTAAAGGCTAATGGCATCACTGTACTACATACGGTTTAAAAGTATTTAAAATAAATGAGTTAATTGAAAAAAAAAATTTACCCAATGTAACCGATACATATGCACACAGACCAGTTATACCAGAATATGTTGTGGCTAAACTTGTGCGAATGCATTGTTTTATGATTAATAACTTGTATTAACGATATTATCGATGCAAGTAAGATACAAATAAGATCTCACTGTATAATAGCATCATTAATAATTAAGACTGCACGAGGTGCTGATGCGATAGTTTCTCCACTCCAATACGTAAAGCCAAACTTCAGTTTTAACTCACCTGAAACAAAAAGAAAGAAAGAAGAATGTTATCACGCGGACACTATTATGTAAATAAGTGAAAAATATTTAAAATCATGGAGGCTGTTTAAGAAGTCCATGGAAACTTGCGCAGTTCATTCTCTCTCAATTATTTATCCAAAGCAATAAAGTATATTTAAATAATTATATTCGTTTAAATTATTCTTGAAATAACGCTTCTGTCGAGCATAATAATTATTTCCTTCAATGTGTACATACACATTCGCATAGAGAGCCAGTATCTTTCCACCCACACGCGCACGCACGCGCGCGCGAACACAGAGAAAGCCAAACATGTAAAATCTTTAATACTTTTTATGCATTTTTCTATATTAGAACGCGTTGCTGAAATGTTATTAAAAATTATTGGCACAATTATAATATTACAATAATATTCTTAGGTATTCTTTGAAAATTCAACGACATTCATTAAAACAAAGATTAATCGTGTATCATAAATCATGAAATTTGTACTAGGAATATAGAAATAAAATAAAGATAGTAATCTAGAAATAAATAATTTATTGGCATTTTATTAGCCATACGGAATATCATAAGTATTACTAAATTATACAATAAATTCTGGAGGTTGTATTGTAAAACAAGGAAGCTAAAGTTCAAATAATTCATTAAAAAAATTGTAATTAAGTTGTTATTGGGTTGCAGTGACATCGACTGGTGTTTGAACAAAGAGCTAATATAACTATCACAGTGAAGAGTATTAATAAATGTTTTTAGCATAAAATATTCGAATGATGAATTTATTAAACTAATAGGGAATCATATAAATATGCAATAAAACAGTGCTTTGTAATAAATTTAACGCATGAGGTACGGTTATTGCTGATCACGCGTAAGAATGTATCGGTTAATTATAAAAGTTTAAAAACTTTTCTCAGAATTAATTAGAGTATCGTACATAATAGTGTCCAGTTGCTTATCAAAATCATTCGTGTCTGTATATTTGGATGATGCTGGATCGTTATTTAAATAAAATAGAATATAACTGTTGATTATGTACGTAAATAAAATTAATAAGGGACTTGCGTTTAAGTGGACCAAGGCAGATGCACGAACTCAATTATATTACTTTATCAAGTAGTGGAGCACAATGGAGTCCTAATTTATACGGAATTGCCATAAGAGCGCTCGATATACTTTTAAAAAAATATAAATTATTTCGAGAAACTCAATCTTGGAAATTACTCTGAATTTTTTGTCCTCGTATGAAGCGACTGAAGTGCGTTTCAATAAAAATCCCTAACACTATACCAGACATTTTAAAATAATCATGCGTAATAGAGAACAAAGATAGTGGAATTATTTTAAAACATTAATTCATTATCGAGGCTCTGACACGAATGAAGACTAAATTGTTTATGCATGGACAATTGATATTTTTTTATCTCTATTCTTTTGTTTGTGATACTGATTCAGAAAGTCGAATTTTCTTACTCTGCTTAGTTGAACGTGACAATAGTTGGCAGTAGGGAAGAACTCCAATTGAAGTCGTTGAGTAATCGGTAAACGGTCATTTTAGAGTACTGTAACTATAGAACGGTGCAAGACGTTTCGGCATGTTATTATCGCAGTGAGCTCATAAAAAAAAAAAAAAAAAAAAAAAAAAAAAAAAAAAAAAAAAAACACCCCACTTCAATTATAAACGCAATTTAAATAAAATAAAGACACGACGAATGATCAGAAATAATACAATATCGCGAGGTAAGCGATATGCTGAATCATAATGCAATGTAACAGCCTTAAAAATTTCAGCTTGATGCATTATTTCAAAAGAACATCATTAATACGGACGACGTGGCGGCATTGGAAATATTACACAAAGTAGCCACGCTACTCCTACGACGAAACAAAACCAAAGGTACGAAATGTACAATGTTGCAGCTGGTGGATGCACCGCCGATACAATGCCTAAACAAAGAAACGAGAGTACACTTGCTGTTTTCCGAGAGATCGCCTAGGATAGTTACTTCTCTTTTATCTCCTCTAAGACCTCGGTAACAACAAATTCATATACCCGAACGGCTAAGGCACAGTTATTGCAAAGTGGTGCAGTACCGTTTCTTTCCCGAAAGTCTCGAGGAAAAAGCAGCTAGAAACGCAATTGCCAAGTTTCGTGCAACATCTCATAATAAGAGTAAATAAGTTTCAATTTCTATTCGAATAAAGTACTAAAAGTAATAAATTCCGACACGTTAAAAAGGAGTTTCGAGGGAAAGAGTAAACGCGGATTGGCGAGTACCGTCAAGCTGGAGAAACTATGAAATTCTAACCAAGAGAGCGAAGAAGTAAGAAATGCGCTGGAAGAAGGAGCTGAAAGTGGCGATAAGTTTAATAAATAGAAGAGTACGGCCGATCTCGTTATTGCTCGAAGCCGCAATGACTGCGGCACTCGAGGCGGTACACAGAAAACGGCACGAAACCACGTGCGTCTGATGCATTTAGGTCGCTTGCATCTCGCCAAAGTCCGAGCTCATCTACAAATGCACAGGACTGTGTGTGCCTAAGCAAGAGCTGCAAAATTAACCGAATCTTTCGCCTCGGTTAGCAGTCGGACCGCTGCCTCGTTTCTTCTTCGTCTTCGTTAACTCCGCTTCCTGATTTTCATCGGTCAAGTGGGGAAAAATGCACCAGCGGCAGCTAAATTGGAGTTAAGATTATGCGAGCTGAATAAACGAAGCTTGAATTATCCGGCAAGTTGTTGCTTTGCTTGGCTTCGCTTCGCTGCAGCACTGACTTTATTCGCGCACGCGCGACGAATCGTGAAATTTTTCTGTCCTACACTTGCAATATTTATTCGATAATTGCATGTCGATCGTTGCCTCGGCGTTCGCGCGGTTAAAATTTTGAGGAAGCTCGCGGCTTATCGATATCCTTAAAGCAACGGTACAGCGGTAGAATGCGTCAAGTTAAATGGAGAGCGGATGGAGTCGTATCGTCGTACTGAAACAGGGTTTTGTAACAACGAATCCTTTTAATGTGAAATATTTAAAATATTTAAACGTTAGAAATTGAAATAGTTTGGCCATTATTGCATTTCATTAATTACCTTTTCCTGCATTGGATTTTTTAGTTTCGAAGTAAGTTTGAAGTTATTATTATAGATACGTGGGATCGAAAGGTTTCAAGTTAGTTATATTAAAATCATCTGATCGGCATGAATTGCGTGTTTTTACGTGACTTTAAGAATTTTCGAGCTTTCCACTTTGACAATACATACGTGCTTAAGTGTAGGTGGTACAATCCCAAAGATTTATTTGTCAATTAATACATTGTGAATTACAGCAGCTTTTTATGTATTAATTTTTTGCAAATTAACGAATAATTTGCGAACGGAATTTTTCAATCATGTTTTTAAAAATTTCTAAACGTAAAACGCGTTATCTGAAAACTTTCTTAGTTCGGAATAATCGCGATAGGAGAATGAAAAAACTCCTCTCTTATGAACGTACAGCCATTTTGCTTTGATAAATTGCACTGAAATTAACATAACCTTTCAAATACAGTAGCAAAAGATAAGGCGTTTTAATCTTGAATTTTAATAGGTGAACGCATTTTTCTGCACACAATTGCACTCCGTGGTATAAACCTGTCATAAATATAGAGAGTATTTTGGGATCGTAGATTTAGGATATAAATTGCAACTATCAACTAGTGCGTACCTACGAATGTGTAATTAATGTGCAAGTAACGTAGGTGTAACAACACAGAAATTAAAATACAGATTTCCCTTTCGAATAAAAGTAGAGCGGTCGATTTAACCCCTGGAAAATAAAATTATTCCTCATTCGTGTCTTCGATAAGAATAGAGGCTAGATATTAAAGGTAAATAGCAGTAAAGATATTGAGTTGAAAATAACAAACGTTGTTGCTCTTCTCGAATACATTGAAAAGTCATAGAAGAGCAGGTGTATACGATCTTGACATTGTAGCAATTTAGAAAATGAAATGGTCGGAAAAGGGCAAATAGCTTTTGGCAACTCTATAAGTACATTCTTTTAAAGCGGAACGAGTCAACCTCGCTTGAACAGACTTAATAAACAGAAAGAAATATCATCCATTAAACGGATTAAATCTATCAATGGCAGAACGTCGCTTATTGTTGTACAGGGTTGACTCAACAAATTAACAAATATGTGGCTACGAATTTTCAGTGAACCAACAATAAAATAAAAAAAAAAAAAACAAAAAACAAAAAACAAAAAAAACAAAGACGCGGAACGAAAAGTCGATTCCTACGATAAATATGAATAAAGAGTGAGGTAAGTGAGCTCGACGCCGTCATATGTATTTGTGAGCAAAGTTATACGAAAGGAAAAAGCTTTGAAATATTTCAAAGAATTTGGTTATAAAGAAAAGTATACCGTATAAGAAGGTACAAGAAGGGTAATATCGACAAGTTCGCATGAAACTGCGTACTAAAAAATAATAATAAAATAATAATTGCGAGGGTTTCAGCCAATGGCTTGAGGATGGATTACAATGTTGATTCATTTCTAAGTATTATTTTAATTGAATATTCAGTATTGCGAAAAGAAAGCTGAAATTGAAATTGAATACAAGATGAACGACATTTACCTTCCCTACACAGACATTCCAATTTATTATAAAAATTTGTGACTTTTCATTAAATTGAAGAATAATTAGATCAAGCATCTCGGTACGTTTAATGCAGATAAAATGACGTGAAAATATTTTTGAAGATTATGACTGAAGGTCTTAAAGCTGCTAAATTGCACTAATATCTAATTTAATGTCGAATTTCAGAAAAGTTAATTAATCCGTATCTGTTTTAATAATAAACCAGATTAAAAAAGGGTAATGAACTCTTGCCATTTTATTCTTGAATTTAGATTGCGTTATTAGATTCATGCAAAAGAATCACAATGAATTCTTTCTTTCTTCTAAGCGAATTTAAGCGCTTACATCGTAGTAGATGATCTAAATTTAGTACGAGATAGTAAAGAAATCATCGTTTAAAATGCAGAAATATTATCAGTAAGAGAAGTAGTAAGACAATGAAAAGTCATATAATTTCATAAATTAAAACTTGTTATGAGGACATTTAATAGGGTAGATAAACTTTAATATGTTAGTACGATAATAAGTAGTATAAACAAAATAGACAATTATGAAAAATTACATTCAATTAATTTCTGTCTCTCTGTTTGCTAATAGGCTATTAAAATTTCAATTATTTTATCGTAATCTAAGAACTGTAATTTTATAAAACAGTCGCATCGGTTTATGCGAAGAAAAAAATATGAATTCGTATAATTCAAAAATCCAAGCATTGACAAAGAAAAAGCTAAAAGCTTAGAAAGAATCGGGGACAAATAGTACGCCTGAAACAAGAAATATAAGTAATTATATAATCTCAAGATAGAGAGGCTCTATAGTTTATTTTATACGCTAAGACGAATTAAAACACATAAACTAAAAGTACATGTAATGTAGATTGAGAAATAAAAAGATAGGAAAAATTCATTAGAGTATTATGTAAGATTTGTTTAACATACAGGACTTTAGTGGAATTGGATTTAAAAGGAGTAGAATTATTATCAAGTATCGTGTATGAACTTGTTTAAAAAAGAAAAAAAAGAAAAACAAAAACAAAAAACAAAAAAAAAAGAAACGACCGAGTACCTCTTGTATATTGGTGAGATAACGAGCTTACAAGACTTAAAGCTACACAGTCAAACATAGAGTTTGTAAAACATTCACCGATCCGACAAGGATTAAGATAAGTCAATATAGATTATTTAGATTCTACCATCTAAGATTATTAAAATATCAAATTTTATTATACCAATAGAAAGTTAATACCAAAAAGTTAATCTTAAAGTAATGCTTTTAATGCACTAAAAGCGACTGCGTGAAAAAAATTTTAACGATATAAATTTTTACGAGCACAAATTGTGCATGAAATCTTGACGCGTAAGAATTTTTTCGTGCCTTTTTTTTCGTATTCGAACGATTTCGTCGCTTTAAATGTACAAAGGCGTTATCGATGCGAATGAAAAATATAATAATTCTAAGCTGAGAAGCGATAGATGTTCTCCGTGAAATTTGTTTATGATTTGATGCAGTATACTTTGCCAAGACTCAAATCAGTACTCTTTTTTTTTTTTATCTGACTCAATAATCTCTCTCAATAAATACAAAAGATAAAGCAGAAATTACAATTTTTAAAACTGACAATTTGAAAATGAAGTGTGATTTATCTGCGATGTAAATAAGATTTCATTTTCGCATATTGATAATAAGACTTAAATAAACAATATTATCGTAAATTGGAATTCCAGTGAAAATAGTATTATCGTTCTTCGTTTTTAATGATACGGTCGAAAATAGAACCTCTTAACGTTTCAATTCCAAGCCTTTCAAGAGACAATACTCGTGAGCAGCAAAACCTTCCACCTGATTTGACAGGAAACTCAAATGGTTATTTCGGTGGAATTGCGAATCGATGCTTCGCATTCTGACTGAAAATCTTGCAACGAAGATAGAAGCTCTTTAAAGCGCCAAATGTTGCTCTGGGATTATCAAATTTCGACGACAGCCGTACAATTGTCGACGGGAAGCTAATCTCCCAACTCCAGTTTCTCGCGAACGCGAGAGAGAGAGAGAGAGAGAGAGAGAGAGAGAGAGAGCGACAGGAGCGGGGAGTCGGGGGAGGAGAGAAAATACGCGCACAACCGAAATGCGGGAAAGTCGCGATTATTTCAGACCTAAAAATAATGACTGACAGAGGAAAAATAAAAGTATCGTAAGGAATGATGTAAGCCAGTGCGGCTTTATTTAAAGTGCAAGTGCATAAAAGACGGACGCACGAGGCTCCGAAAGTGAACCGGCGAGCGAGTGGTGGGGGATCGCGCCTCGGCATCTTAAGGAGGCACCTGATGCAACGGTTATTTTGGGAAAGCCAGAGGCCTTCTAAAATCTGATATACGAGTATCCCCGTTTCGCGCGAGCGAACCACACCAGCTCTATAGCTAGTGCACCGCTTTCGATTGTCCCTCCTGGCGCGGGTCGCGTCACGTTGTCTCGCGTAACCGGCAGCACTTCCACACGTCGACACGTGCCAAGTTCGCTTCTGTGTGCGCGTCCGTGTGCGCGCGTCTCCCTTGCGAAACCGCGAAAACGACCTACTCGCTTTTCCAGGCTGCTTTCCCACGTGAGTGCGTTTGCTCAAACCGCTCCTCGCAAATCCGCGACTTATGCGCGTTTCGCGCTGACGCGGGACCACTTGTCTGGAGGCGCTGCTTACGAAATTCATTTCTTCGCGTCCGTCGAGCTTTATCGAGGTTTCGCTGAGTATGACGACGAAGCCGGTTCTTTATCATTACTGCGTTATTTGCTACTTATCCTACATTCTTCTCGAGCGACGCCTTCGGTTTCGTCTGCTTTTTCCGTTTGGATCTATTTTCTCGTCTATTTTTTCCGGCGGTTTGCAAACTTGACGAGCTTGGCGAACTCCAGCTGCACGGAGAAACCATTAAAGAAGCATTACTGACCCGGACTCGCGAGTTCGCGTTCTTATGTCCACCGATTGATACCCCTAATGACATTAAACACCATCAATGCTTTCTCGTACGTTCGTGAATTTAAGGTGCGCAACTTCGCGAACGCGATTTATTAGGTTCTGCCCGCACCACCTTGTGCCACCATTAGCATTTCCGTATTACATTTATGCTCCAAGCAATTAAGTGCTATTTTGCTTGTTCAGGTTGCTAGTTTGCTGTTTGCAGGTACTCGATAAACGTACGCATACTCGAATATTCAGCGAATAATTCAACTGCTGGGATTGGCTTAAGCTACTCTTTGCGTTGACCGCGTCGATAATCTTTTCAAAATTGCACTCGCCTTTTTTATCGAATTTTCCGGTAATCCCGGTGCACGCTACACGTTCCAAAGGTCAAATCGTCGCAAACTGCCAAATTTTGCGGATTCAATCGCATAAAGTAGAAATGTACGCAAAAATTTGCGTACCTAATGCATACCTAATGACACTAGAGAACCGTGCAACGGCCATTAGCGACTACTCGAATAAAAAAGTACTTCATCGCGTATGTAAAAAGCCAACGTTCGCTAGGTTGCAGAGCGAGACGATGTACACGTTTCACCGATGTACAAAATTGAAAATACGTCCGCGCGAATAAAAGTTCGTACCTAATTCACGGCAATTGCCGCCTATTAAACATTAGAGCAGTTAATAAAAAAATTTAACAATCAACTGGAAAAGCCACCTACGTTATTTCAACCTCGATAACTCGTGCGTTTACATTTTACAAGAATCAAATATCTTTGTATCTGTGTAGTACTTCGTCGATTTGTAATCGATGAGAGGAGTTGCGGAGTCAAGGTTTAGATTACGCATCTTCTTCGATGCATTAAAGAGAATACGCACGTTAAACAATACGTATGCGTAAAGGTACCAAGCGATGTAAATCCTTTTTTCTCCTGATGATTATCTGGTTTGGATAATGTGATAACGTCTTTTTTTCTCTGTTACCGTTGATGGAGCAGCGACGGAAAGCCCAAGAAGTCATCGGCGCACTACAAGCACAACGGATCGTGCATTTTGCCCTTCCATAAATATCGATAATATTGCTATTGGAGTAATTATTTGCGCAATTAGGAATCACGTTTAAGTGGCCCGTTCGTTCCACAATTCATCCACTAGGTTGGCGCGCACCCAAGCTTCATTACCTCGAGAGTACACCTTCTCTTTGGTGAGCGACCGAGCGGATTCAACTACAAATGGGCGGCATCGAGTCTCGATGCCGTATTCCGATTACGAGAACGCGCCCATTTCACCTCACATTAATGACATTTTTGCACGCGCCAATCTATTGCGCCTCGATACTCGTTCTCCCATTTACTTTCGTTACAATACCGGCACTTGGAAACATATTACCTCCCGATTTTCTAATATTATTCGCAAAAGTCATTGTATAAGCGGTGCTTGACGCATTTCAAACGTATACTCATCGGGTATGTATTTGTGTCATTAAAATACTAAAAGAAACACGATTCCTCGCAGTGTGTACAAAAAAAGCACGTCCCAGTGCATTCATCGTGAAATTCCAAGTAGATTCGATCAAAATCAATCGAATTTTGCAAATTCATAACGCTTGCGCGGGTATTCTTTTAATCGATCGGCTCGTCGGCTCGAGTATTTCAGTTACAAAACGGACCGTTCCGAGTAGGTGTGTAGGTGCCTTATTACGATAAATCACTTACTTGTGAGGAACACAACACGCTTCGCATAAATATCGCTAAATGTTGCTAATGAGTCGACTCCATACTTGAGCCGCCGCACTTAGTATTCATACGGAGGTGTCGCTCGTGTGTTACAAATGTAATGCAAGGCCTATATTTTGCGAAAACTGCGGTACAATCCGAGCTTTCAACATCGCATCAATACAATACAACCCACTGAAAATTTTTATTTTTAATCCGCAGTGCGATATCGCATAGAAACCGAGTAAAACGAATACCTTGTGCTAATTTTTACAACAAGCGAGAATAGCCGATGAATTTAAAGGCGAATTGCTCGGCTAAAATAAGACTTAACTCGCTCGCAGCTGCGGAGGCTTAAGGTAAAATAGCGAAACATTAACGTGTTCTCGTTACCGGTGTGTCAAAACGATAACGATTCGAATAATCGGCGCGCACTCGAGCGTTTGGCCAGAACATTTGCCGATAAAGCGAGCAAACATTCCGTCCCATTCCGTCCGACTAAGGACGGTATCGCGGGGAGGAAGCCGCGATGGTCACGACGGACAAGTGCAGAAGCGAGGCATGGAGGCATTACGGGTAATTTTATACACAGGCGTCAAAGTTACGCAAGGGCCTCCGTGCGGACCGAGAGGAGGTTGTCAGCCCACGCCCCGACCGTGGCCACCCCCACCCCGAGCACGACGTACGACCGACCAAGAAGGAGAGACAATGAGGGAATCGAGGCCGGACGCCGGGAGGGAGAGAGAAAGCACGAGGGGCTATTGCGTTCGCGGTTGGATCGCTGGCACCAGGCGGTCTGCTCGAGTCGACCCGACCGACGGCGACGACTCTGCGTGCGCTCTCTCTCTCTCTCTCTCTCTCTCTCTCTCTCTCTCTCTCTCTCTCACGCGCTTGATCGCGGAATACGACTCCTGGCAAGCGGTGCTCGCCTTTTGCGTTATGTGGCCCCGGAACGAGCGCCTCGCCGGGCCGCGTGTGCTATTTCGCGGATGGGGAACGACACTTGGACGAGGTGCCGATAGGACTTTTCGAGCCGCAGCCGACCGACGGAACTTTCCGATCTTTTTTAGCGCGATGCGCCTCGGCAGCTGCAGGATCTTTCGTGCCGCCCTAGAGTCGCCTTCCTCCGACGGCTTTTTCCGCGACTATTTTTGCGAAGCACCTGGTGGGTCGTAGCAGGACGGCGGTCTATGAAATTCTCTCGATTCGGTGTATAAGAGCCGAGAAAGCCAAGAAAGCCAAGAAAGCCAAGAAAGCCAAGAAAGCCAAGAAAGTGGTGGAGTTCGCTTGGAACTGTGATTCGCGCGGCAGTTCGCAAAATACGAATGTGCCGTTGCTTAAATCATAAGACAGTCGAATTATACGGCGACTTTCTCTTAAAGGAAAGTCACGGCGCCTGAAAAAATGTTGTCTTTTAGCGCATACTGTTAAACTTAACGCGCAACTCATATTAAATAATTTAAATCGATTGAAAGTCCAGTTATATAAATAAGATGAACCGTGCCAGAGGTGAAGGCGATCTAAATAATACACGATCGCTAATGAAATATTTAGTTGTAGAATTAAAACCAATCAACTTTGTACCATGTTTTGTTAGGATTCGGATAAACTTCGTAACAAGATGGGAGTGGTAGACTTAGTTTTCATTATAATATATTAATATAATAAATTTATGCACACGTGAGAGGCTGCGATATAAATCAGAGAAATACGAAACTGTTTATGATATTAAAATAAGGAGGTTTTGCATTTTGCATAAACTTTTTTCTTATAATTTCAATAAATTCCTTATAGGCCGAAATTTATTAAACAAAAAGGTCTCGGTGACTTCTTCTCACTTTAGTACATGGAGAACGTACGCACTGGTAAATAATTGGTAAATTAATACTTGTACGAGTCTCGCTCAACGATTTTTGTTAATTTTCTCGCACGGCAAATGTAAAAAGAGACAATTTCTCTAATCTTCTGAATTAAAGGGGCAAGTTACGTAATGGACAATGGACGGTCGTACATTATCAAGTAGACGAAAGAAAGTGTACGCGAAATGTATAAACTAATTTTTCCGATTTCATACTTTTCTCATATTTATGTAGGGATGATATAATTTGCGATATTGCGGAGAAAAATTCTTGCTGCAACGAAAGGAATAATCGGTTTAACATTTCATCGGCACAAGTGTTCTTTTGTTCTTTTGATCCATGCCTCAAACGCATGGATCTCTTAATGGTAGAACCAGTGCTTTCAAAATTTGTTAGCAAAACTTGGTCTGAAGATTTATCGTTCTTTAACAATTACAGCAGTACACGTACGATATTGATTGCCAACGTTTCGCGAACGTCGCAGTTTACTACTTCTGAGTAGGTCTGCGACTGAAGGTTTCGTGCTACGTTGTCGCTCTAAATAATAAATGACGATGCTTGTTATTAACCAATGGGCTTTCCTTATGATTGGTTTTATGGTGAATTTGATTGACCGATCAGTTTGAAAAACTTAGAGAAGAAAATTCTCGCCTGGACTCATGATAAAGATACGAGGAATATTATTCCAATTTCTTTGGTTACATTTAGTTTAATCGTTATTTTCGAGAATTGCCGACTCGGTGAGCACATTTTCTTGGCGGTTTCGATTGGGATTCCGCGTGTAAGTATACAAATTGCCAATGCTTTTGATAATTCTTCGAACGAACCGTTATTACGAAAAATTGAAAAACTTTTATAAATGCAAATTTTTATGACTGTTTTTATGATAATTGCGGTTGCTCGTATTGTTGCGCATTTTCGCATTAATGAGCCTAATTTAATTAATAAGCAATAAATTAATTTATTGTAAAATAGGAGCTTTGTGAAAATAACGTGCTTTACTTTACTTCGAGTACTCGATACCTGTTCATAAATGCGAAATAAAATACCGTTGATTCGCACATTTGAAGCATTTCTGACATTGATTAATTTACATGTTTGCTCATCAAATCAATGGAATACGTGATGTTACCGTAATTATAAATTTTGTTTTCACTTATAATGATTTCATTATAATTTTCATAAAAACATTAATAGTAATAAATAAGATTGCAAAGCCATAGCTGCACGTATGAATATGTAGCATTGATCTGAAATTGAATATTCAAATAAGAATATGCACGAATTAAACATTGTTCTTTTAGTAAAAGAATACTGAAATGCTTTTACGCTAATGATTTTACAAAATAATGTACTTTGTTAAATAGAGAAGACGGAATAAAAATATCCAAACTGACGAGGATATCTTATAGCAGTGTTATATCTTCTTTAATTTTATGTGAGACTTCAAAAGAGTTTTCACGCGTATAAGCTAAACTTATGCGCAAAGGCTTTCAAATATTCAAATATATAGACTGTGAGAAAACGTCTTATATTATAAAGTACGTAAGACTATTAATGCTCTTGAGCGGAATATTATACATTTTTTTAGAGATCGTGTGCTCAAATTAAATTATACAGTAGGCAATCATAAGTTTAAGATGGCCATGAATTTGTTCACACTCCTTCATTACACAAGAGACTGTAATTGTAATTAATATCAATTATATTAAAGCCCTGAAAATCAGATTCAAGTTGTTACAATGTTAATGTAAAATTAATTACAGTATTCGCCAAATGTTGACTGTAAATGATATAAAAAATATCACGATAAAAACATACGAGTACCGGTAGCTTTATTGAAGGATCGCTGCAAAAAATTCTACATTTATTAGCGTTACGATCAAACGTAATTTTTACAAGAGTACGAATTTTAATGGCACAAGAATTTAGAAATTCAAGAAGTTTTAATTGTTCGACCATTCCATTAAATCGTACAATTAAACGCTCGGTTTTATTTCAATGTTTTCATACGATTACGTACGCTTATAATCGTTAAAAAGTTTATTTTTTCTTACTCTTACTCGTCAAAATGTAGTTATCACTTGAACGTGACAGCTGAAGGTTAAATAGAGACGAGATAATTGGAAATCCATTATGTATCCATACGAGATTCTTTTCTCTGTTTAATTTTCAAGACTTATTATCCATTTGGAATTGCAGATCAAAAATGTGTATTTAAAAATATAATTAAAAAATTCTAAGCCACTCACTCGATAATAATTGCTGAATATTCTTCTTTTACGACACAAATATGGACTTGCAAAATGATCTTTTATCATCACGGTTATAAATATTTATTTATCATTTGTTGTAAATTTATTAACTTTATAAGTGTAATGCAAGCATTCGTTCCATTCCATTAATTTATTATTGAAAATAAATTTTCCGTTATTTTTATTTGTATTATTAGGCGAGCAACAATTTTATGCACTGTATCCATGTAATAATATTCATAGAAGCATCTGAATTTTTCTTTCGTTACACATAATTGACGTATAATTTAAAATGAAATCGTAAAAATTTATTTTTACGCGAAGGTCATAAGCATTTTCTATTTGCAGAAGTCGAGCAAGTTTTTTCATGGCTTTTACAGTTCTTTTTTCCTAGAATTGATTGTAAAATAAGCTCCGAGGTCCAACATGCCAGAGTACCATTCGAAGAAAAACATGACTGTGTCTTCAATGTCAAGGCGAAGGTTTGGAAAAAAGTTTAAGACGACAAATTATAATTTCGAAATAAAATTTTAAGTCCGCGCTTATTTAAAATGGGCACGCAATTACTCATAAGTCTGAAATTCAAGTGACAATGTTTTCATTACTTATTTGTGTCCGATCGATACACGAATTTCAAACCACCTTATCTTATGACAAATAAGCTAAGATCCGAATAAAACGGGATTCTAACATTGTTTTAAAAGCCTTTTTGAATTAACTTAATTACACGAGCACTGCGTATTCTCTCAGGCACCATAAGAACTTAAAGGTAAATAATATTTTCAGTGAGAAATAAATTTTGTCCTACGCGTATTAATGAACAATTTTGAAATTAGAAACGTAATTTTAACATTTTATTTTACAAACATGTAGTGTATAATCACTGAAATTTTCAAAAAATTACTGTCTTCGAAAATAGTATAAAATGAGCTGACGTAATTGGGAAAAAGAATTTTCTTTAAACGTGTAAGAAGATTTACTTAGGAAAAATGTTTCAAATACCATTTTAAAAAGTTTTTAAACAATGAATTAAGTACCATTAGCATTTATGCAAATTCATCGTAAAGGCTAAACTGTTAGCTTAATTAATTTTTTCTTTTATTTATGTACAAATTGAATGTGTACTCCGTTAAATACATGCTCATTTTGTAAAAGTGTCTGTTAATTGGATATTTTAAACGCACGTTTTGCATTTATCTTTAATTCCGACTAAATTCTAACTAAAAAGTAGTATGAAAAAATATCGTACAAAAGTATTGCATTGCAAAGGACAATTTGCCATAAATAAAATGTAATTGAAAGTTCTGTCACGCTACAATTTTCTAATAATTTTAAATGGAAGTTTTCTCTTTTCACGATTAGAAAGTGAATAACAAATCTATGATATAATTTTGTGCATAATTAATTTCATTTAAAAAAAATGAAATTTGTTTTTCTTCTTTTATTTCAAAATAGTGGAAATGTTGATCAAGGGAGATTCCTTGTGAAATAAGTAATCGAAAGTTACATTAAAAGAGAGTGATTTTAGATACGACAGGTATTAATGAAAATTTTGTTATCTGACGAGCATACCATCAAGGATCAAAGGGCTTCAGATTTGCTTCAGGATGCAGAGAGATAACAATTTCTGCGTTTTATCTAGCAAAACGACCGTAAAGCGAAACAACGATCTTTTTTACTCGACTGATCTTTTTCACCGAACGCAAGTTCATAAAGTCACCGAGATTAACGTATTTCGAGAGAATAAAATATTTTCCCGAATCGTTCTTATCGCCCACAAACTGTCAACTAAAAGCGTGATTTCATTACCCATTGTCAATACTTTGAGTGCGCCACCTTCATCGGCAATAAATTTTTCAAAAGCATTTTCATTTATGCAGACAAACTGATCCAGGAGAAAGTACCGAATGAATCGATAATAATCCTGCAATTGTAAACATTCAGGTTAATAGATCTTGGATGTGGATCAATTACAAAAGTCTACTTTCCAAGATAGAATTATAAGTGTTTTTCGTTTTTCTTCGCTTCGTTCGCGTATTCACTTCACATAAGCACCGAAGACAAGCACGCGTCAAATATCACAGCAAATTAAATTGTCCACAAACAACTTTGGAAGTAGAGGTTATTAATTATTAATTATTAAGTTTTCCCGATTGTTCGAAAACGGAGCTCGACTCCGCTGAACGAGAAACAATTGCCATTATCCAAGATTTACCCACGGCATAGGAAGTGCGGACAATAAAAATTATAATTGAATGCAGTAGCGTCGTTAATGTAAGCGCAATCTGCGAAAAAATGGGTTGGATCTGCATCTAAGCTCCATATTAGATTCCATTACATCAGACAAAGGGGAATCAGACTTACCGTAATAGAAGGGAAAAAATGCGGCACTCGGAAAGAGAGAACGTCGCCCGTGACAAGAAACGCGGCATAAAGCGTGCACTCGAGCCTTGAAGGATCTCGCGGTAAGAAAAAGGACAGGAAATATGCATAGAAACGGAGCTAAGGTAGGCAGGCGCGCGTGGAGAAGATCCCGTATCTTGCGGTATCGTTTCACGTCACGTTCTCGGGCACAGTTTTACGGATCTGACCTCTGGCTTTGACCTGCTTCCATTGTTGTTTCTCTTTCTCCTTTCCTCCATCTCTGCCTATCCATCTCTATTTATTTGGGCCTCGTCGCTGCGAGGACGCGGCGACACGAGTCTCGGGCAAACCAGGGTCCAAGACAGTTCTCGGCTCGGGTTCGATCCACCCTCTCACTCCGCTCATGGAATTTTCCAGCAGAGATCTTGTCGCAGCGATACGCCGGTTAAGCCATGCTCGGGTAGTCTTATAAGGTCGCAGCGCTTTTATCGCTTTTATTCGTGCGATTTCACGAAGGCCTTCTTTTCAAGTCGAGTGCTCCACCACGTCGTCGACGTGGAAGCGTGCATTTTATTAGCGCATACCTAGGTACACGCTAATCATGAAACAGTGTCTTTAGCAAATAGTCTCAGTTTCGAATGCCATTAGGAGTACTTCGATTGCCAGCAGTACTTCAAGAGCTGCACAAACGCATAATGTGCCACGGAGAATACATAATTACACGTTTTTAATCTTTCAAAAGGATCCAGCGTCCCACTTGGAGGTCAAAAATCGAAAGTATCTAAAATTGCACAGTTCCGAGCACAAGCCTGGGGATCAAAGGGTCTCTCATCCCAGGTGAAAGCCGTGTGTAACCCTTCTAATCGTAGAAGATTTCCAATACGGAATCACGCACGCGCGCTCTCTGTCCATTGTACTTGTCTACAATGTTAGCACGAGCAATTTATTTAAACGGCCCCCTCGGCAAGCCGTTTTGACTTTTCGCGCGGTCGAGCGGTCGAGCGACCGGGATAAATGGAGAAATAAAGAGGCGGATAAAGAGGCGGATAAAGAGGCGGATAAAGAGGCAGCCACCACGAATTGTTCGTTAAAGAGAAAGCCAAATGTTAGGTACAGGCGTCTTTTTGTTTGCTGAGAAATTATGGGTCTGATCGTTGAAAAAGACGGTAGCTACACGTCATAGCTGCGGTTTTACCAAACGGCCTGCCCAAAGAGAAAAGATATAAAATAAATAAATAACCGGTCAGTGCGGAAATTACGATTGGATATAAAGAGATTGTGGAAAGAGGTGGACGTTGAGTGGTTGCATTGGAATGGAAAATGTACTGTTTTTAGGATAACCAGGCATCGGCTTCACCTCGTGGCTAACAGGCGAACTAACAAACATCTCGTTCCAATTTCCTCTCCTCTCGATCAACAACTCCTTCCTCGTGACTCTTTCCCTACGATCCCGCCGAGTTACACTTTCTCTCGCCATCTTCTTAATTAGTCAGCCAACGACTCCTTTTCGATTTTTCGCGTTTTCTTTTTTTCATATTCTTCTCTTATTTTTACAAGAGGAGTTTTACGATACGAGATAAATACATTACTGGATTCGTATTCTCTTCGATGGATACGGGTTTGAAAAAACACATGGAAATCAACTTTTGTGAGTAAGAGCTAACACAGAGACTAAGATAGAAACTGAATTCAGTTCTTATTGCGTTAACTCAAAATGTATCTCACGGATAATTCACGATAATTCACGATAATTCACGATAATTCACGTTAATTCACGATAATTTACGGACGCGCCTCGCACCACGTAGGATGGAAAAATAGTTGATATTGATAATTGAAAGTAAGATATGAATTTATCGATATAAAAATCTCTTTGGCAAACTAACAAACCGTTACTAGCCAACAACAAGTTGTACACTTAATATTATAAACATTAGAAAGTTTAACATTAACATTGATGAAAGCTAAACATCTCTGAAACTGCTGCTTTGGTCGGTATTTTTACTCGAGCTCGTAGTTGAGAATTTCTATTCGCATTACTTAACGCACTCAAAGTCATGAAATATTGTGCGCAGCTCATGATAATTTGCACGCTACTTTTTATGCCCGCAACAAGGATGAATTATTGTACGGCAAGGAGTCTGAAGATCAGCGATACCAACAAAAGTCAAATTCCATTTATCCAGAATCAACTAGTACTACTAGAACTCCTTATGCTGTTCACGACACGAATCGTACAAAAGTGCACTATGTATACTCTGCTAACACGAAAATACTGAAAAAGCATTAAATTAAAGGCGAATTATTTTCAATTTGATTAATGTGTACGCCTCGATACCCGAAGTAGCTAACGCGACTAAATTGAGAATAAAAGGTCCTTCGATTTTCCGTTTGCTAGAGTTGGAATTCGAGATTCCGTACCATTGGCATCTGTTGCATCCAGGAGTCATGCACCACTTCCGATCGCTATGGCTCGTAAAGTGCAATTCGGAGGAAGGAACAGGACGCAGGTGTTGCCGGAAGCTGTTTGGTTATGCGACGGAAACAGCACGTAAATCGATCAAACTATTGTATCTCTCGTCTGTGTACCCACTAACTTGGCGTTACTCGAAAAACTATTAATTACAAATAATTTTGCTACTACTATCGACATGAAAAAAATACTATTAAAAATGGCTTTATTGGTACACGAATCGGCATTACAGGGGAATAACGGAAATGAGAAAGCTTTGCATAACGTGTATTTGAAATGTGCTTTATTCCATTTTCTAAATGACTATGGTTATAAGAACAACTCGAGATCTAATTATGATATTTTGATGGTAATTGATTAAATTATAATTAAAAAAAATTCCAAGCCGGTAAAGTTTAAAACCTCATTAGCACAAGATGCAAAGTTTAAGGAAGATTAATACGTGCAATAGCATTATTTTACTTTATTAAAAAAAAAATTCTTCATAATTAAAGGCCGTCGTAACATTTAAAAATAAACGTGTTTAAATTCTGAAAATAATAAATTTCATTTTCTTTAAGTAGTATGATTGATATTATACGAAAGGAAATAAATCTTTTCAACGCTGAGAAAAACTCGGTATAAATGAAAATAATAATATTTTCATTATTGTTTCTTCTAATCGCTTAGTGATTTTGGAGTTACTTACTTAAATCTATCGACAAATTCCACTGGGACTGAATTCGGATTTATTAAAAAATGTGTAAGATAATCTTTTGCGTGGATAATGATTTTAGTTTTTACTTTTTAGTCCGGGCTCTGCTAGTTCATCAACTAGTATCAATTTTATATTGTTTACAATAGCGAGAAATCTCTTAAATTAGTAAACTAAAACGTCATGTAGATGACTTTTTCAAGATGACTGAGCGTGATCGTAATTTTGTGTTAGCCCATTAAAGTATCAACTGCTTGGAAATAAGGTAATTAAACATTTCTAGTAGATACACAAGTATTCCTTTTGTAAACATAAATAAAATATCTAGTTTTGCTACAAATTTTTCAAATGTAGAATAATAAAATAAATGTTTCAATAAGATTGTCAGAACTTGTTGAATCAATAAAATTTGTCAATAAACGTCTATCTGGTTACACCAATGAAATGTACGAATAAATATGTATTGCACCATTACGCTGAATAAACAAAGAAACATAAAAAATAAAAGAATGACTGCGCTGCTTTTAAAGTTTATTCTGTGTATGAAAATTTCATAACAAAATGTATTAAGAACATTTTTAATTAAACGAAATTCGTAGGTGTTTGCTGGTTCTAAGTACTTTAATTCCAAACAATTTAATACGTTACATGTTAAAATGACAAACTGGTATTTCACTTCATTTCAGTGATAATACTTTTTGAAGTTTTCATCAATGCCGATGGTAAAGAATTTATTCGTAACTGACTTGATATATTATTTATACACGCTTATTATGAACACACCTATAGGATTAATATAAAAGATGAATAGATTACATGAAAATTTTCAATAAACAATGTATAACAAACATTATAATTTTTAATAGAAGTTTTTTTGTTGAAACGAATAACGGCTGCTTATCTGTGACTTTAAAAGGCACTTGTCTATTAAATAGACAACTGCAAATACACATAATCTCACATAAAACTGACAGGCATTTAATCGAATGAATTATTTGTTCATTTAATGATTAACACTTTCGGAAAATAAAATAATGATTACACGCGTATTTTTCGCTAACCTACCGAAACCTCGAGAATGAATATGCAATAAGTGATTAATGTAGGAAAATATAGGGTAAGGTAAGCCTTCTTTTCATTATTAGTATTATAATTTACAAATTTTCATTCGAAATTATCTAAATATTTATTTTCAGAATTTCGATAAGGATATTATAAAAGAAAAGTAAAAATGTTTTCAATATTTACCCGATCAACATTAATATTTTTACGACCAATGCTAAGATTGATAAAGTTGATGTACATTCGTATTGAATTGTATTTCAAAATAGTAAATTATAAATACGCTAAACCAATAAGCTATTATTTGCAATATTCTCTCCTATGCGAAAAAACAAAAAAAAAATTTGGGCCATAAAATAAACAGCATAATGTATATAAGAGTTAAAAATGCGAACGAGTTAAAATTGTACATTCGTTATTTCAGCACCAGATCATGAAGGTTCCCCGTTTAAAAATATTATTGTGTTTCATTTTATTATTGAAAAATTAATGTTAAAATTATTGAAATTCGAAAAGAAACTTTTATACGTGAGAATTTAAATTCATGAGAAGCTTGTGTATCAAAATTAATTCTCTTTACACGAGAAAAAAATGTTGTCGTTAAAGGAAATTACAATATTTTTTTATAAATATATTGCGATAAACCCTGTCGTATAAAATAACTTAGCTGTACGTATGGATCGTTCTCAATTTCTTACGAAAATCGCACGTTCTCTTGTAATACTTTGACTGCTCATTTAAAACGAAATTAGATTCATCTATTGAAACAGCTTAAATTATATCACACACAGATAACTAAGAAAAAATATCATTAAAAAGAATACATTTCGAAAACCTATCTTTAATAATTGGTGTACAAATAATAATGAAATTGCATTTAAGTGTAAGGTGAAATAGTAAATAAAGTAAATAAAGCAATCGAGTCCTATTATCTGATTTTTTTCTTAAACTACCGTCAATTTAACATTTGTACGTTTTTGTGAGTCAAGCTTAGATTACAATCTCACCACGTTTTGAACTGTTTAATATCGATTGTGTCAACTTTGCAATATTAAAGATACGTTAATTCGCCGATTTTTTAATGCATCAATTTCGGACTTTCAAACTCTCGCGTTTGCAACATCATTCGAATTATGTAAATCAATACAGAACGAGGAGTTTTACATCAACGTAAAAAGTAAACGTTTGTTTAGAAATATTCTGTTCACGATAAACTGTTGATGTATTCGGTAGAATCGTCGCTCTGAAGTGGCATTTTATCATTTATTGACAGAAAAATATTATTTTCGTTTGTATTGGAAAAGAAGTGTAAATGTACATTTTCTTTGATTTCTCATGCATTGTGGATTATTGCGGATTATTATTAATCTCTCGATAAAGAGTATCCGTTCTTTTTATCTGCTTATAAAAGCAGATTCGCTTTTCCGAATGCTTATAAACCGGCAAAAATTCTCCCCAACCTGTCATTTATCCAAGCGCATTTTCTCAAGAAGCCATACTAACAAAAATTCGAAAGCACCACAATAAACGAGCATAATTCCGCGCACATTCGTCCATCGAACTTATTTATATTATTCTCAACGGCGAGCTCTTTACGAATTAATTTCCAAGGCCCAAATGGCAATCTGTGCGTTGTAGCACGCAAATAATAATCACGTTAGGAGAAAGTATACAATTATTAATTAGACTTTATAACCGCGAGCCAGTTGTGCCAAACGGGAACATCGCGCTCGAACAAAAACTTTATGAAAGAAACGATCGAGCGAATTTGCGAAATAACGGATGCTCTTGGAGACGCTACTCGCACGTTTACGAGGACTTACAGCAAGTTGGAACCGACGGACGGACAGGCGCACGAGACTAGTTTCTTAGGCTAGATCTCATCAGTGGGGAGTGTCTCTTCTAGGAAACACATAGGATGCATTTAAATGCTCGCTTGTGTGTGTAAGACCGAGCCGTAAGCCGCAAATCGAGAACAACAGTATAGTCAGATCACGATGTCGATAAACTCTTGGAGGGACGTCTTTGCATACCGAAATGAGCCTTTCAACAAGCCGCTCTGCTTTTACGCTCTCTATTGCACGATTGTTTTTTATATCGCATGCATAATCGCCCATGTCTCCCTCTCGACGGCTTTTTTATTTTACTAATTGTTGTGTTTTCTATTACCCTCTAGATTCAGCCAAGATCTACGAAGCTTCGTCTTGAGTTTTACACTTGAAACTGTATTTAACAACTGTGAAGATGTAGAGGAGGGCCACGTGGCAATATAGCGCGAGGATATTCGATAACATTGGATTTACATAGTTTTTTAAATAAATTAAAAAAAAAAATAATTTTAAATCATTGCCTGCGCATGAAAAACTGACGACTCTTACAGTTAGAGCTTTGATACACTGACAATACATTTTGGAGTATTGAATAGCTTAGTATTATAAAACCTGCGAAAGATCCCCTTTTAATTTCATAATTACTGGGTGCGTTTAATTGAGTAAATAATTAAAAACCTGGTGGGGCTTGTTTTTGTTTCGAGGTAGCCTAGTCGCAATTTTTACACCTTAATTTATCTGAATCTCAAATGTAGAATCAAATGAGAGTGCAATTATTAAGTAAATAAATTTCAGAGTATTTGGGATTTTATGTCATTTATGTGGCTTTGTAGAAGTTTCTAAAACTTTTACACGATACGATTTTCGTGTCTAGCTGGTGTATTAGCTAGCCGATGATGGGATTTAGTTGTTGGCTTACTTAACTTCCTGCGAGTACTCGAATAATAACACTGTATACATAGTATGCATGCGCAAAGTCGTTGATGGCCGTGTTTACTCGATGCATTACTAAATAGACTCGTAAAAAGCTCGTGGCAGACAAAGTAGATCAGACAATTGTGGAGTTGGAGCACCTGGACACCGCACTTAATGCAACATTACATCTACTAAAATAAAATCCCTTAGCGCACCTGGTGCACCCTGTCGTCAACGACCTGACATTTCTGAACAATAATTGCGCTAATGCGCTAAACATTTAATAAATGCATCTTTTTTAAAAAATTAGCGATTACTTGGTTGTATTCGGGGCTTCGGGTTGCATTCGTAGCCTTCGGAATAAATCATTTAGAAATAACATCGTGTTACTTAACTTGTGTGATTTTAACGTACAATTTATACGTAGTTTGCGTGACTAAACTAAGTTAGGTGATAATTTATTATAAAAATAAATGCATTCAAAGCCGAGTGTTCCATTTTCAATAAGTAATAATCGATCGAATGAAAAATGTAGGTTATGTTTTTCTGAAAACTATATGGAAGTTTCTTGTACAAATTAACAAAGTCATTGGGTCAGTTATTGGACAATATTACAAAACATTATTTAAGTATAAAATTATGCACAGTTTATGTAGCTTCATGTTTAATGTAATTTCCCATTACTGTCATATTATACAAAAAGGTGAAATATTATTTAGATCAACTATTATATTCGTTAATTATTAACGGCAAATAATAATAATAATAATAAAAAAAAAAAAAAAAAAAAAAAATCTGCAATAACCTACATTTCATTCGGAATTCTTTATTTATTGCGAGTATCAAATACAAGCACATGAGGATACGTATCAATACTCGCATTTGGATGCTACTATATATGTAAATGAAAACTTTATCGTAATTTATTAGCTGCCTATTATCAATTGAATAAAGCGTCGGCAATTAATATCTAATAAATTTGTTTTAATATTAAACCACCAAATAATGGAAACTCAGACTAAATAGTTAAGCAGAAATTCAACGGTTTCGTCGAATTGAATTAATTAATAACTAAAGATTTAATAATAGATTTATACTCTGATAATAACATTATTAATATGACCTTATTTACACAATGGAGTAACCTTATTTTTATATTTATAGTACTTTCTCCTCGGTTACGAGGAACTTCACGCTTGATTACTAAAAATCTAAACTAGAATTTCCCACTAGTTGCTAGTACTATACCTCTTTCTTGTGAAAGGACAAAATGGGTATTCTAAACGTAAACTAACCTCTATTAAAAGTTCTTTACCTATCCACTGAGAAAAAATGCTAACCCAGTTACTTTTGACACTTTTAACGTGCGTTTACATCTTAAGCACATATACTAAAAGATATCTTAAAGCAGTGGCTGTCATATTAGATTAATAGCAGACACGATATCTTTATTCTGAAAAATAATTATAATTTTTAAGCATTTCTATCCACTTGTATTGGAAGTACTTCACGTGTTCCAATGTATTCTTATATCTTTCAAAGTACCGACAATTATTAATATGTAAAACTGGTTCTTACCAAGTACCGAATAATAAAGGATAAATTGAATTTTTTTAAACAAATTCAATAAGTATAAATTTAAGTAAAGAGACAAAACTAAAAAATTCAGGTTGAATAGAAAGAAATTGTTGATATTAATTGCATTCGATATCAGTTTTGTACAATAGTGATAACCAAATAGTCTAAAAATTCCTATTAAATACGAGAACTTGTAATACTAATATACTGTCCTAAGATTTTGAAATTAAAACCATAAAATAATTTTTGATTTCTATTCAAACTTCGTAGTATATAAATTTTAAATTTTCATGCTGATTTAACAAATCTAAATAGTTGCTCGAATCACGTTACGTGTATATTACTCAATGTTTCATCAACACGATTCACGACCATTAATACTATTCTTTTATATTAATTTCCTACAACATCTACACGTATATTTTGAATAATTACCTTTTTATTTTGCAACATCATTGCATCGACAATGACAACTTTAGCAATAGTAACTCAACAACCTCGAATTTTTATTTTAATATTCTAATTTATCCGGATTTTTAAAAATATCTTTTAACGTGTTAATGGTCTTTTGTCCATAAAAATTTATGCTCCATTCAACCCGTTTATATTCCCTCAAGCATTGTTAATAACGACTAGAAGAACAAATAAGACAAATACATTATTGCAAAAACTATTTAAAATATAAAATTAACAAAGTCTATAACGCATAAAAATATATAATTGCGAACTACTTCTAAACATTAAAATATAATGAACGGCATCCTTATTGAAATATTTCTTACTTAATGTTTTTGCAATTTTCGAAAGTAAAATTGATGTTCTATAACTGATCCAGATCAATTGAGAAGGGAAAAAAATTAAAATTAGATAATTACATTATCTCAATTACCTATTAAATCTTGCAAGGCAAAGTGATTTGAGATATTCAGAGATACATCGGTAAAAACAAAAGTAAAAACATCAAGAGAAACCGCAGCACTACGGCTAATGTAATTGATATTATTTCGAGAAAGAAAAAAAGAACTTTTAAAAGTTTAAATGTTTAAACAATTTTTAAATTAAAAGTTGTTTGGATGTTCCCAATATTTCAGAGTTCACGCACGCATTCGAGTATACTTTCACTTGCAGATCCATAATTAACAAAATCTTGAATAAATAAATATCTTATAACAAATGTATTATAGAAATGTGAGCAAAATGTCCGTAGCTCGATGAATAAAGTTGATGAAATAAACAGGCAATGAATAAGTAGCAATTCAACGGAGAACTTAAACAAGCTTTAGATGACCTGAAATTAAGTAAAAATACCAAGCATAAAAGATCTCATCATTTTACTGAACACATCTTCTGATGAACACGCTTCAAAAGATATAAGCGAGGCACTCGCTTCGAAAAAACTTCAGCATTTGCAGTAATTAAAAGTAACAGTATTTATTAAATGGACAAAGCGTTACTTTTACATTCTCAGTGAATAAGAAAGTAGTGTAGATAGAAACTGAGGTAACAAAAATTAATTCTTCCTCTTGATAATTAATCCTTATAAGTATGGTAATTACTTATTTCCTCTAATTTAAATGAGCGCTAACTCACGTGCAATGCAATAAGGAACTGCATCTTGCTAAGATCTTTTCTTTCTTTCTTATCTTGCACAACATTTAACCTTTAGGTATGTTTTAATAATTCGCAGTAGGGCAATAAACTCCATTTGTTACACTCGGTGGAAAATCTCTTCGATATATTATTCAGCAACGATATTCACGAAATTAAAAGTAACACAAGAAACCATAAAGTCATTAGCCTTTTTCAAAGCATACGTATATGTTCGCATTCGAAGATTTTTATTTCGCCAAATTCGTTTGTGAAAAATATCGATCCCCGTTATATCGTCGGATTATTTAGTGAAAACTGTATTTGGTTTATCCACGTTCTATCGGTTATTTTGAAACTGGTCGTTAAGCTGCGCTTTAAAAATGTACGGCACGTGCTTAACACTAGAGTGAGATTATCTGTCCAATACCGTGCGTACAGATATCAAGAAGCAATAATCGCTTTTACAAAAGTATCGTTGCGCCTATTTACCACGAAAAACATCAGTTAAGGAATAAACTTTGTCGCGCGTACTTTAAAAAGTTAAGCAGCTGCAGGATTCTGGCACTCGGTATACTCATAAACATAAGATTTTGGCGATCCTTCGTTGTTCGAAGTACGACTTGTACCTCATTTCGGCAAATCTTTCTTTCACTGAAAAAATACATTTTTCGGAATTCGTAATTTCCGGAATCGCTTGGTGACGTTGTTCTCTTCCGCTAATTTTGGCTGTACAACGTAAATAAATGAGTCCAACTTGTTTTGCCCTTGAACGGCACAAATTCTAAAGTAATAGTTCACATACTGGCCGTTAAATTCAATCACTTACACCGGCATTATTACTTGGATTGTTTCTCATAAATAGGAAAGGATAGATTTTAAAACGGTCGATATGATTACTCGTAACAAACGCTGCAATTGAGCGTACGAATATGCGCCGAAGCTCAAAAGCTCCAATCGATTAATTGTATCATCGTGGTCCGCCGATAAGAGAAAACTGAACGCAGGCAAACGTAGTTATTGTAAAGCGCCAACAAATACGTTTTAAAGAGAAAAGAAAAAAAAACGCCCGAACAGGGACTCGAACCCTGGACCCTCAGATTAAAAGTCTGATGCTCTACCGACTGAGCTATCCGGGCAACATGACCAGGTCACGGCAGAATATCTGCGCTATTTCAAGAATTAGTGACTATTTTACAAAAATATGAAATATGTCCGTCGTAGTCGTAAGACTAAAGGAGAAGAAAATACACGAACGAGAACTCGAATCTCGAGGTCGCTCGTGGTTAAAAGAAGTATACGTTATGGTTTAATTGATATTTATAATAATTCCTCTATTCGGAGTTCGGTGTATTCGTTTATTATTCGCTGATTTCTAAAATATAAATTTCAAAAACATAAATCAAACAGTACTTTAACGCTCTATCTGCATAAATATTTACCGTTTAGTTATACCGATAGTTCGAGCAAAAACAAAATGTAAAAATATGCGTTTTAAAATAAATTTCCGACATTATGTGTAGAAAATACCTGACTCTTCGTCTGTTTTTTTATGTAAAACCGATAAAATATAGGTTTTCAGAATCAGCAATTTTAAAGACGGATATAGCGTTACCTTACTTACTATTACGTAATACTTTTATTGCACTAATCTTTTTAAACAGTGTCTACGTTAGATAAGACAATATATAAAATATATAACTGTCGTGTTTAATATTTTTGTTCATACAGAGTATTACCAGAACGTTATTTTTCCTTTAGATTAAAATAGTAAGTTGGGTGATGCAATTATGCTGATATATTGCCAGTTTATGCTATTTTCTATTATTCGTAGCACTTCTTGATGCACTGATCCTACGTACTTTTGCATAATGCTTCGTTGTGTGGTCAAAATCGCATTAAATTACAAGTCTACACTTGATAAATTTATTATTATAAATTCAGTTCTCTTCGGTGCTTAAATTACGACAAGTAGCATAAATTTTACAAACATATTTTTATCGATTCAGGAATTTTTAATGATTAGCATAAGATAATCCAAAAGGAAAAGAACGTATTAATAACATGTAAATGTGTTCGCTGAAAAATAATAAAATTCTAAAAATTTTGTACGATACTTTTTAGAGTAAATAATGTGTGCTTTATCTGTACGTATTATTTATATAATTTTTTCTTATCGATAGCCTTTCTTAGCCGTCATTAATTTGATATTAATATAATTTGTTTACAAAAATTTTTTTCCAAATGACTAATTCTTGGATATTTTATAAAATGGATTTTAAATAAGAGCTTACGTATTAATGTTTTTGTCATTTCAGCTACAACTGTATTGAAAAGAAAATATACTCAACGACGTATTCGCTGGTGATATGCAGAAAACGTTAACTGTATCACGAGACATGAAACTAATTATATCCTCTGCGTCTCCGTACATTTTACTGTAATAATTGATAGCTGACATCTGCCCAGGGACAAATTTCTTATTGTTGATGAAGCACTACAATTGTACATACATAATTTTACACTAATACATTATTTTTCATTAATTGCTAATGTTTGGATAACTATGAGTATTTTTTGCATCCACGTCAATGCACAAATAACGCGTTATAAAAATAATAGAATTAAAGCGAATGAAAAAGAACTATTTATTATTTACACCGGACGAAAAAAACTTGTTTTTCTTCATAATACAACAAATGATATCGCATTATTTTCAAATCAGTTTTATTGTAAAGCGTACGTAGCTCAGCTATATGGCAACAATCGTTACCAGTACATTACTTTTTTTACAAAACAAAGTAAGTTAAACTACAGTTAGGTAATTCATTTTCTCTTAGAAAATTGTCATCCTTACAAACTGATAAAAACATATCGCCTGAACATTAGTCTTACATCGTGAAATATCTGCAATAAAATCAGTTAACTCAAACCGACGACCTGAACAGAATTTTTAAAACCAACAAACAAAAGTGTCTGAAAAACGAATGAACAGAATTATTTTATTACTTTAGAATTAATCAGCTGAGTAAACATGAAATTTTACAAATAACTAGATATTTTTTCCCAATACTTTTTATAAAAACTTAGTACTGTAATTTTTTAAAATATAACTTATCTTCAATAAAGCCGATTATCAGCTTTCGAAAATTATTTCTAGAAATACCGGTACATATTAAGAAAGCTACGTTTCCCATTTTTACAAAAAATGAGCCGATGATGATGTGCATTTTTATACGAGTAATTGAGTGAAAAATTAAAAATTAAAAGAAAAATCTAAGAAAGTAAAAATAATAAGTACTTTTATTTGCATTTTTTCAATTATAAATATGCAGTACTGATACTTAAAAATATATAAGGAAAAACGTTTTAATGTAATTTATTGAAGATAATAAGCATATGTTATACGAAATTATAATATCATTTTTTATGCACAACTACTAAGCGTTAAGACTGCATTTGATAATTAACATTAGATACTTTGAAGGCAGTGGGGAATGTAGAAACGATGTTATTGTTATCAATTCGTTTGTGAATGTATAAATAATCAATGAGATGACATTATAAAATATCATTTAAACCATTTATAAAATCCGAATAAATGTCTGCATTAAGTCAGCATACAAAAATCTTTTTCGATTAAATAACATATTAGATACGTACATCTACTAGTCTACTGTCATTTTTTAACAAGTAATTTTAGAAGTCTTGAGTGAAAATTAAAACGTGCAGATATAGTATCCATCGTTATGATCAAAGCAATAAGTAACGTAATTTCCTTTTTATTGTAAATGTAATGATGGTCTATTAGTAGACTCATTATCTTTCTACATGATGATTCAATCAAGCAAATACGAAAAGTAAGAAAATAATATAATCTTCGCAAATCAAAATCATATTCAAAAGAATTTTGTTATTGCACCAGTGTTAACAATTTCATTTAGCCAGTTCATTAAAATTATATAAAACTATCTTAATTGCCTTACTGTTTTAAACTCTATACTCTAAACCCCCGTAATAAATTAACCTTATTCTGGTATTAATGATTGTATTTTATAGTTCGTAACCCTATAATTTTCGTGAATTCGTCCGAAAACCAAGTTTATCGAACTGTGAAACATTAGCTTGCAAATAAAAAATTTGACTTTTAAGAATTTAATTTGCATTTTCACATAAATTTATAAACAATTAAAAGATTTTATCCTCGAGAAATTATTAATAGTAAACATTGATTTGCGTACGTATATGACATCATTTATCTAAACCAAAGTCTCATAAGCGATACATTGATATTTCACAGAAAATCTCAAGTGGTTCAATTTAGTTATTGTCGTATGAAAAAAGTTAATTTTACAGCAAGCAAATAATATCCTGAAAGATTGACCCAAACCAACCAACTAGAATAAATCATTTTCAAATACCGATGAATAGATTTATCTTACGTAAAAGCAATCCTTTCTAGTATTTTCTCTAAATTAAAAAAAAATTGAGAATAAATACATTTGCAAGAGGATATTAAACCGTACAATTTCTGACATTAATTCTATTAGTAATACGTGCATGTTGAACGTGAATGAATTCTTTATTCTTAACATTTTCATTTTGCCTTTTAATTATGAGAACTACTTTTACGTTGAGACTGTATATATGAAATTGCATGCCTTCAAGCATTACATCGCGTCGATTGCGCATATTACGAAATTTGCTTTTAATTGAAGGGTACAATCGATTTCTATGCAAAATAGTCGGGATTTTTTCTTTGTCGGAATAGTCATAAGACAATAGTAAACTTGAAAAATAATTATCATTTTACGTATAATCCATTATATCATAATTAACAATTACTAAGTGTAATAATAATGAAATAAGCTATAAAAATATACAGTACTAAAATACGGACACTAATAGTTATAATCTCTGATAAGTATTATCAGCCGGAGTAAGCAGAAGACAAATTTAATCTTTTATGGTTTTCAATTACATGTGTATATAACACGATTTCTGACATTGACTTATGGATAATTTTGTTTATTCAATCTCTGAGCATGAATAATCATATTCACTATATTTGTCGTAATAAACAAGCAGAGGAAATACAAATTTAAAAAAAAAGTTTTTAATTTTACATTATGTAAACGAGAAATTTCGTTATAACGAATGCACGTTTAACGTATAATAATCATAAAAATACACGATAACGTATAACGACAGTTTTCAGATTTTTTGCACATAATTGTAAAATTTATGTGCAATGCAATACCCTCGAATAAATAACGACTGGATATACTCGTAATCTACATACTATTAACTATCATCAAGAATCATAGCTGAATAATTCAATATCACATACAAAGGCATTCGCAACGATATGAAAGAAAAGTTGAGAACTTTCTCGATTAAAAGCATCATTTGGTCTGACACATACGATATCATTAATAAATACATTAGAATTACTAATTACTAGCTCTTTTACATGTATCATTGTAACAACCTCTGTGAGGAAAAATTTAATTTTATAATTTAAATTAACCATTCAAAAGAAACGCAATTCAATATTCGAAATTCACTTTAATTTTAAACTTAATGCGAAATTCGATTCTTCGATCTTCACAATGGAATTATATACATATTAACTATTTAAAATAAATTAAAGATATCGCGTGATATTGGTGACAATATTTTCTCTATGTATTCCAACTAGAAAACTGATGGTAATGCATATTCAACTTTAATCAATACGCTTGAGAAAAGTTAATAAAACGTTCGCTTGTACATTAACTTAAGATCGGATAAAGGAATCAGCCAAATTATAAAATAAATGAACCCAGTGGACAAAGAATGCTTTTTCGCATCGGATTTGTAAATTGTAGGGATCGGTACAATTTATAAGTATTCAAAATGCCTGCTTCCTAGATTTCAACTCGCAGAACTTGCTTATCCTTTTTTTACAAAAAAAGATCCTTTCCCTCTCCCTCGCCCTCTGCCCGTCAATCTGCTGCCTGCGTATTTTTCCCTTGTTACGTAAGCTGTAGTAAAGTAAAAGTAACTATTCCAAGTGCCACGAATATTGCTTCCGAAACAAATTACCCGCGCGATAATTTTTCAAATATTTCTTAATTCAAATTTAATTGCAATTGAAATAAATAGTAATTGGTATGGGTGAAGTGAACGCATGGTATGGGTGGTTTATCAATAGCAGTGGCATAGTGTCCCGAACATCTGGCGATAGTAGTTAGCTCGGCAATGGAACGAGAGCTCCATCGAGTTTGGCAGAACAAGAATAAACACTTCTGAAATAGAAACCTTTGACCTGGATACGTTTGTAACGTTGACCGAAGAAATTCGAGCTTTCCATATGTTGATTTGAGCAAAAAAACATAAAATCTGACATTAAATTATCGAGCTTCTATTTTCTAATTATTTTTCCAGAGTAGTGTCGAGTCCGGGGTATCGAAGAGCGTTAATAAATAACGAAATTTCGTAAGATTTTGCGATAAACAAAATCATTAAGGATTCGCGACGATACCAAGATCAAGTCATAGATTATCGAAGAAAAATAAAAAATATCTTATACCGAGGCAGGATTTTTGTCTCTTAAGCTCCGACGGCCTCATGGCATTAGTGTATGTGAGATTATTTGCGATTATTGCGACTGTGCTTAGATTATTCGAGGCGTGCGCAATGCATGTGCTCAAACGAGCGAACTCTTATTATCAACGTCACACTGATAACAGTAGAAGAGGCCGCTTAAAAATTAATTCCCAGATAAATGAACCTCGTTGCTACGAAAATAGGATTGCACTGCGTTTTACAAAATAAGGAAAAATAAAGAATGACGGAAAAATAGCAGTTCACGACGCATTCTTCTTATGTGCACCCTTATACGAGATAAAGCTTAGAAGGAAGATATAAATGAAAGTATGTTAATTCTCGACTGGACGTTGCATCAGGTACCGAAGAAGCCGAAGCTTCTAGTACCTGAAAAAATATTATATTTGTTTTCGCTGAAACGTCGTGCGATTGCGCAATTAAGTTAAAAATAAATGCAATGGGTGTCCTATCATTTAAAACAAATATCTAAAGCTCAGCTCTGGAAGTTTAAATCTTATTGCACATCGAACAAACATTAACATTACGACATTTAAATGTTTTTTTTATCACACCCACCGAAATTGTTTTCCAGAAAATATCGCTACTCAACAACAAGTAATCTACATGTACGCACGTCACCAGCTGTTTTGTCTTTTTATCGAGATTCGACTGCATTCCATAATTCTCGTTAGAAGGACGAGCTGCGCAATTATGATAATATATTCAATATTTACTTTCCCCATAAGATAGACATTTCATTGGCATTTCATTTGTCTTAATGCATCCATTATTGTCATACGACATTGTCAAGCAAGATTGCCGTAGTTTATCTAGTTTGCAAAAATTTCAAATAAGAATTTGTGCGCGACAAATATTTATTTAACAAATTATTCAACGAAATTGTCATTATTTGACGTGACATCGACGTGTAATTCTTAAATTAGCAGCCCCTTACAAATGGAAAAAACTGCACCAACAGATTTAAAAAAAAAAGCCTTCTTTTATATTAAACAGTTTTAAGTGTTTGTTCGAAAAAATATTATTCAACGATACTCGCGCATATCCAATGTCACTTGTGATAATTTTTTTGCTATCTTTCCGGACTCAAATGCAATCTGCGTCCACTTTGCCACATCGCGCGATGAGTAATACAATATGCCATTTTTCTCTACATCGTCTAAGCCATTCGTTGCTATATTATAAACCACAAAACAAGGTCACGAGAAGAAGAAGCCGATTCAAAAGGCTTGTTTAGAGGAAGGATGATCTTGATAATGATGCCGAAGTTGTCCATAGTTAGAGTACTTTTAGTACCGATGCTCATTGGGCTCTCTCAGTTTTCCAAATAAAGCTTCGTAATTCCTATTTTCAAGGCGAAGCCACTTCGAAGCTAGTACTGTGATCTATCTAGTCAAACGATGTTAAAAGCAGTTCGCACAAATTCTTAGAAAACGGCGAATGCGTTATAGCGCAATATAACGCGGTCGATTCAACTCACAACCCCAGTTAAATGGATCGCACCGTCCTTAACCGTGTACTTAGATGTTACATTCTTATTATATTTTTAATAATAGCATTTAATCGCTTTCGCGTAAAAAGTGTGTGATGAATCTAGAGGGGAACTAAAATATCGAAAAAGTTTAATAAGACACAGCATAGAAAGTACCTTGTGATCTCAATTTTTTTTTACTTAACATCGCACAAATGATTTAACGTATGAGTAACGCGCTCGGGGAAAAAAAGACAACAGTACTTCTAATGTGTAAATACACGTTATTTCTTGAACTATAAAAGGAGTAGTGCATTTACGCAGAAGTAGTAATAGCAGGCTCGCGTGATTAACCGAGAAAACCCGATGATCGTGCTCGTACGTCGACCCACGGGTTTAAAAGTGTACGTGAAATAGAAGCAGAGTGGGAAGTACACCTATAAGAATTCGCGAAGCTAGAAAGCATCCGCTGGAGGTTGGCCAAAAGGTCCACTCGCCAATATATCCGAGCTGCTATAGTGTAGCGGCTCTACACAAATAACAACCGATTTTTTCAGTTCTAACATCTCATACGAGCGTACTTTTCAGTTTTCCTTGTGTTTTTAATATTTTCAGAAGTAACCAACAACAACCAATAATACGTCTTGTAAATATAATCCGTTTCGGCATCATGAATTCGAAGCTAAATAATTTATCCGAGGAATTAATGAATTTTTAAATAAAGACGAAAACTATTAAAAATATTAGGATTACCTGCAAGTGATCAATAGTGCATTTATCGCTGTTGCATTTATGGAAAATTTATTTTATTTGCACTGCTGTTTCATTTTTGTTTTTAAATGCATCAAAGGAGTTGGAATGGCGTTTAGTTCAAGGATACCGTATAAACCACCTAATCGTATTACACGTAATTAATTGCGGCTAATCGAACCGATATAAATCTCATTGATTCTTGCTTATAAAAACAACGTAATACACTGCGTGCGTACGCAGTTGCGTGAAACTCGAGATGAAAAAAGACAAGAGGAATAAAAAAAAAAAAAAAAAAAAAAAAAAAAAAAAAAAAAAAGATGACTCAACAAGGATAACCGATGCCATCCTGAGATAAATCTATTTTTATTCTCCTCTTGCTCCTTCCTATGTGGATGCGGTTTTTGAAGCTCACGTGTCTTGTTCTTCAATTTGCGGCGCAATCTTAAAAGAGTATCACTTGAAAAAAGCAGTTAATAAAAAAAAAGAACGTTTAAGTTTATCAGAGCATCGCCCTTGTATCGTATTTCCGAATGTAATAAAATAAAATTAAATAATAATAAAACAAAGGTATTTCCTTTCACATTCAAGTGATAAAAATATAAAACCCTTATTTCCAAATTACGTTTCGCTTCTACTACCACTAGTACTACTACTATTTTCATAAAATAAAATAGTACAATAAACTTTTGATCAGCCGAGCATTCCCACAATTTAAATTTATCATTATCAGAAACGAAAACATTACGGTACACACATTTTACTATTGCTATCACGAGCAAATTGTGCAGACGTTTATCTTTCTACGTAGACTTATATTTGGTTTTAGAATTGGAGAGAATTTTTATTAAAAACATCCAGCTACGAAAGAATGATCAAAACATTAATTTGAAAGTGAAATTTTTTTCAACTAATAACAACATAACGAAAAGCGCACGACAAGATAGCTAGGGCAGAATTATACAGCTAAAATGGGAATTTATAAATTAGAGAAAACGTAAAAGAACACGTCAAAAACAAAGCCTGTACAAAACATTTAACATTGGCATTAAGAAGACAATCCTGAAGAAATAATGGGCTCAGCTGATACATGGTAAAAATAGTTTAAAAACGTAGAAGGCAAAAGAACTTGGATAATATGCTCATTACGGTAAAATTAAAGCTCCGTTTGCTGAATATCAAAAACATTTTCACAAAAATTATGTCCGATTGCATAAACAGCAGTTGTACTGTTTCGTTATATAAATGGCAATTCTAGAGAAATTTTATTTAACAAGTTGAGCATTTTTCTCCAAACACATTCTAGTATATGAAAATAGGTTTTTATTTTGGAGTAACAAATATAAAAAAAGAGTAGTCGGTAAAGTTAAAATTGTATTTCTCCGCAAGAAACTTTACATGCTGTCCCGAAGAATTTTTAGTTCGCACGTACGCATACTTCCAATGATACGTCAGCAGAAATATACGAAAAACAAATGAACTTTTATTAAGAATATACATTTTAGGTAAAGTTTAATACAAATAATAACAACCTCGATCACGATTGCTCCGTGAAACCGCATTTCTTTATGTTGTGCCTGCTTTAACAGAAATTGGATAAAATGGAAAATTGTCTTTCGAATCAAACTAAACCGTATCGTGAAAAAGAAGCTTTACGAACAGGTCAGAACCGAGTATCAAATTTTGCAAAATTTCAAGCATAATGTAAGAATCGTTGCCAAGTCTCTAGATTATATTATTGTTGAATTTATCGCTACCGCTAATGATGAAAGTAAAAGCATTTTTTGTGCAAGTATTAAAAATTGCATTTGGTAGAAACAAATATATTTATAGTCACATAAATTGTTAGTAATAGTTAGATTCCCGATTGAAAATCATTGAGTGAATTATCCAGTCAAATTGTTACGTGGTTGTTTTTAATGTGCGGCAAAAATTCCTGACGTCGCGGATGACTTTTCTATTACTTACTAACAAAATCCAGTCAGTCTAGTAATTTCATGTAAAAAATGTTAAAATAAAAATAAATAACAAATAATAACTATTTTTAATGTCACTAATTGGCTCAGTCATCGTAAACAATTCTAGGTACTGACACATGTGTAGATATAAAGTAATAGGCGTTAGTGTGTGCTTCACCAGTAAACGTAAGTATGCAACTTATTTTAATAAAGTTCTAGTTTGAGTGCTGCATGTCATTGATCGATCTGCAACTGATACTCCTTGTAGTTGTTCTGTAGTTGTATCGTTTCTTCGATCACTGTCGCTTGCAAGTTGGTAAAAATGAATACAGATAAGAATTTCTTTTTATATCAATTCCAGATAAACGGTATTATAGAGTAGTGTAAGAAGAATGCAATATGCACAAAAAATATCTTACGATGATAATAATATTTGAATTATAACGAAACAATATAATCTACGAAATTTATGATAGAGATATAAAAATATTTTCGCGCAAACAAAAGTGTTCTGTAATAGTTATTACTACTGTGTTTTTATTTTTAATAACAAGCCTATATCACAAAGTGTATCTTTATCGAAGGCTTAAGAAATAAGATCTTTTTAATAATGAAGATTGTATTATTGTAAAGATATTATTATTTTGAAGTTACACAGGAATAGAAGGAGATGACAAGTAAGAGCTGATATTTAACAAGTTCACCAACCTGAAGAACTCAAAGAAATCTTGCAGGCAAAAGTAAGTTCTCAATGAATTATTGAGGAACTAATATACGTAAAAAGAGAATAAATGTAATAAATTACTTAGTCGTTCACGAGTCATCACAAGGCTATCAATTACAATTAATAAATTAATTAATAAATAATATTGTATCGAGGTTGAAGATTCTCCGCAGTATCATCCTATAAATATCTAAAATAAAGTATCAAAGTGAAATATATTCTACTTTGAAATGAACTCTCTGAGATACTAAATAACGTAATACATATACATTATTTTAATTTAGTCACAATGTTTTTTCTAAGTTTAGAATGCCAAGACAAAAAAGAAATAATGGTTTATATATTTTCATTGCAAACGAATTGCCAACTTAATGATACAAATGTTGAATTTAAAAATAGAAATCTATTAATTAATAATACTCTATAATTAAGAAATATTAATTGTCGACTTTCTTAAACAGTAAACAGGAACTATTCAGTTTTATAATCCTGTAATACGCGGTATCAAAAGCTCATTGATCATTTGAATACGTATGTAATAATAACTGTACTAATTCTATTGCGTGAGGAAACAGAAAAAACTCTCCACCTCTCTCTCTCCCTCGGGGCTTAAATGATAAATCTGATAGTCACTCAATTTCGAGTATTATAATATAAAATAACGTTTTAGTCTCTACTGATATCGAATCATGATCAATCTTATATATTATAAAAAAATTGTTTATGCATTATTAATTATTAAATGATGACATAAAAACTGAAAATAGGATCCAATTATAACCAAAGAACAAACATCTTGTATATTAAATTATTTAAACACATATATATGTGCACAATGTAAGTATTGCAATTTACAAACACCTTTTCAGAGATTCTTCTTTATATTATTCTTTATATTAACTGTAGTAGTAATAAATGAGATTCTTGATGTTATTCCAATGAAATTTTGTACCAAAGTCTAGAATAATTAACGCGAGTAAGTAATTTAAATATGAAGTTGTAAGTAAAAGTATAAATAAAATAATGATAAATATAAGAAGGTCGCACTAATCCAATTTATGCGGAATCTAATTTACGATTAATATCGAGTATTATTTTATTATACGTTGACACGTGGATCCCATTACTAACAGGCATTGAAAGTAATACAGGAATAAATTTCTTTTGCTCAAATACGAAGAATGGAACGACCATCTCTTGCACTCAAATCCCTGTGAATGATTCCGAAATTAAGATTTGGATACAAAAAAAAAAATAATAATAAATAAATAAATAAATAAATAAATAAATAAAAAATAAAATAAAAAATAAAAAATATAAACGAAATCTTATACCGAATATCATATATCTTCTCGATACACTGAATATTCAAGCTTAATAATTCATATTTGAATCTTTCGAAAAAATGCGATCTTAAAATTCATTCGCCTACATAATTTTTAAAAAAATGTTATCAAGATAGTATTCATAAATTAAGTGTACTATGTACAGCTGTACACACTTTTCTTAGATGTTTAATTAGGCTTTATAAGTAATGAAAATTTCATGTTCACGGAGTGTTAAAAATATAGTTATTTTTTAAGAGAAGTGTAAAAAAAACCACAGAAAATTTTACGATTTTAATATATCTGTGTATTAGAGTATTTAGACTGGAATTTTTTTTCGTAATGTTATTTGGTAATGGAGACAGCAATACACAAATGACTGGAAATACATTTGTCTAATAATTAAGACAAACAGTAAGACACGCAGTTTTTGAACTTTTTGACACACAGTTTTGTCTCCGAAATTAGTATTGATACTTGTACGTGTAAATGTACATTAAGTAAATTTTTTGTAGTTAGTTGGCCAATGGAAATTTTCGCCTCTGAGAAAAACTAATTGCATTTATGTATCGAAGTTGCGTAGACGTTAATTACATTACACACGCGCGAGTGCGCGAACACACGTACACAATGTTAACACTATTTAGATTCCTCAATTTATGTTATTCCTGTACGGAAATGCATTTATTGTTACTAAGTACGCGTTGTTATTATCATCATCAAAACTATGCAATCAGTATTTTTCAGTTGATTGTTTATTTTAAATTTCTTTGCACAGCTTCGTTTTAAATCGAAGATGAAGAAATTAAGTACCTTAGCTAGACTGCAAAAACTTATTTTACTCAATCTTCTATTTGTAAACACGTAATTCGCTAATTAATTTTTTAACTTAAACTTTAGCTCTTAATTTCCATACGATATGAAACGAACGTACATTTTTAAATATGCTAATTTAAAAAAGGTGAAATTGCATTTGTTGTAATTGGATATTGATCTGTCTATCTATTTAGTTCATTATTTTAAATTGATACAAGCAAATTATACGTATTTTTTAGATTTACATTTTATTAAATTACATGGTCTTCTTCGTATACAATTGTATGAAATAATGCATAATTTCGTTTATTGTACAAATTATATTGGTGAAATATTACAACTTTTTAAAGAAAATTTAGATAAATGCATAGTTAACATAAGCAAATATGATTTATGAAAAAGTATTTGTATTTGCATGTGCCTGGGAGAAGCGTAGCACAATTACGGCAGAAATTGGTTAAAAAAATTATAGCTTTTATATGTTGTCAGTGTTTTCGTAAGTAATAACGTCCGCAAATATTAATTCGTGTCGATCAACATTCGAGAACAAATATTTCACAATACACCATTGGGAAAAGATCAGTATTACTAACAAAATCAACACATTAAATTCCATGAAAGATGCATCATTACTGCTATTTCTTTTAAATTTGCTATTTTTAAGTAAACTTTACTTACGGACGACTGAAAATACCGGATTTTTTCACGTGCAGTCTAATTGCATGCCAATTGAAAAATATACTCCAATGATTTTATATAGTAGTTATATTTTTAAATAATACATATTTTAACGGTTATATATCCTTAACGAATAATTTATAATATGGTTGTTAAAAAATTAGAACTCTATCATTGTCTACCTGTTTTGTATAAAATAATTTGAATTAAAATTATTTTTTAGAAACAGTTAATATATTATGGAAGACGATAAACTCCCTAGTTTTCCAATTTATTCAAACCCATTGTCGCTATTGCAGAAGTAGAGAAATATAGGAAATATAAAATAAATAAGAATTACTTGAGAGAGAAAAGGAATTTGTAAAAGAACGTAATTTGAATAAGAGGATTTTTTCGAGGAATTAAACTTTCGTCCGTAATTATTTGGGATAAATAGGATAAATTGGGAATATTTTGGTTATTAACGTAAAAACGTTACTAAAGTAAAATATTATGTATCTCCTGTAGCTGATTTTGAAAGTATGTTTTCAAATTGTTATTAATTTACAATCCTAAAGGGAACAAAGTTTTCAACCGAGTAATAATGTATTGCTACTCCGATCACTGACATACAACCTTCTCATGGATATATAAATATATACTCTTTTGCACTGTAATTTATCACGCTTGTCTATTTCATAAATAGGCAAATGTATTTCAACAAATTAACGCTTACAAAAGATTTAAAAACTTAGCGAACAATACAACATTTATACGTAAAGCGAAAGAGAGAAGTGCCGCAGTAAGTCTGACTTTGCCAAGTTAACTTTACCGACATTCTTAAAATGTCGGTTTGTTCCTCTGTCAGTCGATCTGTCGTTTTATCTGTCATCGCCATCATCCGCTGCTTCGTCGTCCGTCGGCTTTTCCGCATTACATTCGGCTCTTCTCTATAATGGCTTGTCTCACTGTGTGCACACGCGTACATGTACATGGCTTTTAACAAATAAGAGTGAGTTACTGCGCCTACTTCCTAATTAACGCTTAACGCCAACACTTGCCTGATAACGCAGGATTTCAGATTCTCTTGTTACATGGGATTTCACCGTTTAAGACTTCAATTGCCTTTAATAACCAGCACAATTCTTATAGGATATTGAATTTTCAATAAACGTTGAATGAATGTCGAATAAACAGGCAAAGCAAGTCGAACTTGTAATCGCTTTAAAGAACATTAGAGAAAAGTAGGACTCGAATGGCAGATTTCTAAGTCTCGTTATGAAACTAAATTGTGTACCCGATGCCTAAAACGAAACGCGTAATAATGACAATTAAACAATTAAAGATTCGTGACGAATATAGCATTCGTTACAGTAACGTCATCATTTCATAGTTGTCTGTTCGCGTCATTGATTGGATGGATGGAAATCGTAAGGTTTGAAGGGCATCCGATGTTTTTAAAAAGCGTAGAACAGCACGTACGTAGATGCGTTGATTTTATTGAACTTACGGGCTAATGGTGACGTAATAGTTCCATTGTTATTAGTAGACTTCTTACGCGACGGAAGAAATGCCACTTTGATCGCTGAACACGTAGCGTAGGCAAGTTCGAACTCGTTAATTAAGTCGACGAAATGCCAAGATTCATTTGTCTTGCTTATAATGTTAAAAATGCATCGCTAAATTTCTTAATTGTTAAACGGACATGGCTCGGTTACAAATAATTTATTTCCCTGACTCTATTCTATTACGAATACTTTTGTGTGTGTCTCTCTCTCTCTCTCTCTCTCTCTCTCTCTCTCTCTGTGTGCGTGCGTGCGTGCGCGCGCGCGCGTGTGTGTATTCGTATATTCCTAAAAGAAATTGTTTGCGCTGTTTAAATGCACAGCTCGAGCACATTTGGAAGATGCGTGGATGTATTACAATAACCAAGTTTTAAAACATTAACAACAAAATGTGTCTGACGGCGATTGTGAAGAATTTTCTCAAAACAATACTCGTAAACAAAAAAGTTAACTCGCTTTTAAAATAATCTGCTTTTATCATTGTAGAGTTATTTCGTTTATATTTTTAATGTATTCGATAATATTGTGATCAGCGTGTCAGCGGACATTTTAACCCAATTTACAATGGCTTATATTAACTCTGGTCTTTGGACTTTATCAACTAATTGAAAATATCCGAGAACATTAGAATGGATCTGGTAATTTCATTAATTATAGCACCGACTCGATTCGCTGACCCTAATGGCACGTACTACAATAAAAAACGTAAAACTAGTCTACCGGAGAAAGTTCTCTCAACATTCTCCTTCAAAGCTGTTAGACTCAAATAAAATTGTTCGAAATAACGAGTTCGGATAAATCAAATCAAGTTTTATTCATCTGACAATGCGAATATTCTTCACAATGTTCTACGTAATTAGCCCAAACTAGAAAGATTCAAATTCACTTTTAGCAAAAGCTAATTCGAGGCGATAATCACTGTTCGTTGTAAAATGCAACGATTGGTTGTTACCGCACACTTTCATAATGCAACTATTTCGATTTTATAAAGTGTTTTTTACCGTAAATGTTTTTAATTAAGAAATAATGACCACGGCAAATTGTACATCGAAACATATAAATACAAGCACATTATCATGTTACTCGCAAGATATTTTGCATAACTAATTATGCATTCGTGTGTTTAAGCTTGTATTCATTTACAAGCTACGATAGCATAGCTCAATCCATTGCTGGAGCTTAATTGGATTGAGATTTCTAACTCTATCAGGATCCTCTATTAAGAAAACCCAGTAAATGAGATTGTCATCTCGCTCTCATTTATATTCAGCCATTCACGGAGTGGAAATTTCAGTTTAAATAATTTAAAGAGTACGAGGCATGGTAATTGCTTTTACATGGAGATGATATGCCGTGTGAAGTAAATATTAAAATTCATTACGCGAATAAAAAGCATAAGCGAATCGAAGAAGTGCTCATAAAATATTCACCCATCGCGATATCACGATATCGCGCTATAATCCCACTCGTTCCATCAAATTACAGTACACGGTTCCGGTAACACCCGAGTAGCCCCTCGAACAAGCAGCCCCCGAGAGGAAAAGAGCCAGAGTTTGGGATAAATGGTATTAACCCTCGCTCGGTACAATCGTCCGAAAGCAAAAGTTCGGGTGTCACCGCTCGCGGATCACGAGAGAAGATGAAGGATCTCTCTCGCACGATCGTTGGCTAATTGTACGCGTTAATCGGATGCAATCGAAGCGCCGAGCCGCTCGCGGATTTCGCTTCCATTCACCCGATCATCGGCAGCGCTGGATTTCTCCGTTCTCTCTTTTCCCATCTCGCGGTGGATTGAGCGCGAGGGTGTCGTGGGAAAGCGGCCGATGCGCGATTTTCGCCCGACGTCCATCGGGGCGCGACCGAGAGAGCCGTCGGAAAGTTCACGAGCGACGAGGACGGCGATCTCTTCCTTTTATCTCGCCGAGGCGCCGACGTGCCGAGGTCGCGGAAGCGAAAGTCGCACACCTCGCGGGACGCTATACTCCGTGCGTATCATGCGCGATGTTCGTGACACGGAGTCTATCGTGCTTGGCGCTTTAAAGACAAAGGTAAACAAGCCCGACTGAGAGCAACTTCTAGGCCCTGCTTTCGACGAGTGCCGACGAGTGCCGACGAGTGCCGACGAGTGCCAACGAGTGCCAACGAGTGCGATAATTCGCTTTAAAGGAGGCGTCCAACAACCAACGGCAGTCCCTCTGCTTTTTCCAATGCCTCTGCCTCTGACATTGTCGTGTTATTAGACGTTGACGTTTAACTGCCATTACCCGAGTGGCGGTACTTGGGGTTAGATCTGCTCTTTCTCTAAGTGGAGCGAAGACTAAAGCGTAGAATTAGTAAATCACGCCGAAATAGAGTGTCCGCGCGGTCCGCGACATATAAATGACAAAGGAATTTCGCGTAGTTGCGGTTATTTATATTTAATGGCCTCAGGTATTTATGTCCTCGTAAATTTACATAATTTAAACGCAGGCTGCACTTGGATTATACTACACTCGTCGTCGTGGTGATTGAACTTTTTCGATCGGTAAACGGGGCACAGCGACGGAGCGCGTAAACCAACCCTGATTGACCGATCGACGAGGTGCTGCGACTCGTTTGCGCGAATTAAGGCGACGCTAGGCAAAGGATAAGGACGCAGGACGCCGGTAATGAAAGTAGGAGGACTTGGGCTCGCTTCATTCGGGTGGACTTTTCCGTACCGAATGCGCGACCCGTGAAAATCGCTCACAATCAGCGGGTACTTTCGGACCCGCTAAAAATACTGCGCACGGATTCGCTCTCTTTCTCTCTAAGGCGCGCTTCAGCAGCGAAGTTGTTCCTCTAAAATAAACACGGGAAACACCTGGCACCTCCTGACTGGTTCGAGGCCGCTCTCTAGCTAAAGTCCAGGCACCAGTGCAGGCTTTTGTGTTTTTGATAAATTGGGGCACAAACGCAATATTTCACCTTTACTTTCAGCCTTCTTATTTTTGTTCAAAGTGCAATGACAAATACTGGAAAAGGAGGTCGAAATATTTATGCACCGGTGCACCTAGTGGTCCGCTTGTATCCGCGTTTCTTCTGCATTGGCATTCTTGGGTGCGTTGGTTCGTTCATTGGTATTAAAATAAGAGGTACCGAACGAAATACAAAATACTTTTCTCAAAATACATTCGGTCGATACAAAATATTCTTAATTGGGCAACTGTATGAATTCAATGAAACCAAAAATAAAGTCCACCTGTGCTAGTAGCAGTTTTCTCGAAATATTGTGCAAGGCGTTTCAGTGAAGTATAAAAATTAAATATTCCGGTTTAATTGAGCGGCTGGAAATTGTAAATCGCTTTAACCGAAAAAATATGCCTTCTATATCAAAAATCTCGAAGTAAGCTTTTCAAATCTTATCTTTGTTTATTCAGAAACAATATTATCTTCGGAAGCTGAATTATTTTCGTTTTTCTCCGCGACATCGAATTTTATGTAAAAAGAAAATTAATTTTAAAGTAAAATACGTAACTTTTGTTTTCTAAATCGTGTAAATTCTAGTGGTATCATTTAGTCTGCAATGGTTTATATTCTCTCGGTTTTTAAGCTAAACTTAATTTTATCGGCAAATTCTCTTTCTAAAATAATTACCGAAAGTCGTTGAATTTTTATTCAAATTAATCCGATAACATATTTAAAAAAACTTATCAATTTTGAAGACATTTAGAGCCGTACAGGATCCAACGTAAAAATACAAGGTTTACATACATTTTCACGGATCACGTAAATTTCCGAAGATATCTTTATAGATGTATTTTAACTTGTTGCATCGACTTCTCTCTGACTTCTCTCTAATTTGTAAACTGTGATTTATTATTATTTCAAAAATAGTGGCATTTAGAATATCGGTAAATTTGCACTGAAACAGAGTTAACCTCTCCTGATAGCATGTATAAACTTTTTGGTACATACAAATATTGATTTCGCAATCTAGCTTGAAGTTGTAATCGAAGGCATCGTAAGTGCCGTACGAAAATGGAAAATATTTCGTTAGAACCGTAATAGAAGAAGCGAACAAATATGTTCCTCTAATTTAAATAGTTTTCACCGTTATTTTTACTGTTTGAAAAAAAATTTTTATCAATTTCGAAAAGCAGTACAAATTTCTTCTTCATTTGTCTAAATGTATCAATATTGATAGATACTTGAGCTTGTTGCCACGAACAGATATTTCAATACATTCGCTGTCATTTAGTAAAATTGTTTCTCGAAGTGGTGCTCGATTACGATCTCACGCATGACTTATTCGTGAAAAACGAAGATCTCCAGTGATAAATAAAAAGCTAATATCAACAAGTCGTACCAAATAGCTACCTTCTTTTGCTGTACTAACTAATATACCTAACTGTTTACATTTATAATGAACTGTGCGGTAATTAGATCCATCGTGCAATTATAAGTTAGAGAACATTAAAGAACGAAAGAATAAAACATTCGAATCGTGATGCAGATTACCAAATGAAATCTAAACGCACTATTAACTCTTGCTTCTAATTTCTTCATGCTATCCTACTGCGTTAATTATCCATGCTAACTCCTCTATCATACCTCGATCTTTGTTCATACAGGTCTCTAAGTGATTACTTAAAGGTTTTTAATTTGGAATAGAATTTAAAAATCTGATTACACAAATTTATGTAAAAACAGGTCTTCCAAATACTGTAATCTGAATAATTTAAAGATTCAAATCTTTATTACTCGGAGAAGAAGCTGAAAAGCAGAAAGATCAGCATCCGGAAATCTTGAAGAAATGCAATAAAAAGTATTTATAATTTAAAATCAAGGGTTCGTCAGTCGAAGAGATTTAAGTGGATCCAAATTCATTCGGAGTACAAAAGACATCGTTGAAACTGTAATATTACTCGTCTGGAATGAAGGAGCCGTCAAAGTGCGACATCGGAAAGAGAACAATTACGTCCGAGCAGGCATCACGCACTCCTCCTGGGTGCTTTCGAACTACGTGTATCGCACTCTCAGGATCTCATCGACCCGCCGAGGATTCCAGATCGACACTTGGGGATCGTTGCAAAACGGAAAGGGCACACGTGTAACAATGGCGAAAGAATTTAGTGGATTGCATCGGATAGCTTATAGGAGGTAATTGCACTTTTCTTGGCTTCTCATGACTTTGATCACTGTGTTCAAAGAAATTCAGCGAAGGACGAGCGCAGGCGTGAATTTTGGTGTCAGAGTTCGCGCAAAGGCCTTTTCAAGACACGCGGCTGCACAATAATTCTTGACGTGGATGATCAATAAGGAATCTGGCCAACTGCCAAGCTTCCATCAATTTTTTTTCTCCCCACCGACGACTCCTATTATCGTTCACTTAAATTAATACATTGCCAAGTGGTGACGAGCTTTTCTTACTCGTCATTGTCCTTACGCTCTTTGTTTTCACTTCTTCGTGAAGCTTGAATTTTTGTTTCCACTCGACTAACTCCCCCTCGTTGCTCGATGCAAAGTCAGCGGTGTGGTTACGACAAAACTTACGATGCATTAAAGCAAAATAATTTCTTTTTGCCGCGTGCTTCTTCGTAGGCCATAAATGAAGTGTCAAAGCCGATATTTAAGTTCAAGCGAGTCACGAGTCGCTTTGGCGAAAGTTGCTCGTGAATGACGCGAAGCTTCTTGAAGCTCGCAGTTCTTTCGAAATCGCCGGGCAACGCATCGGACGCTGCTCTCTGTTAATTCCAGGCACTCGAAGAACAAAAACTTGAGTCAATATGTACGCAAAATCGAGCCTAAAGAATTTTATTTACGAGGATGAGCGATCACGCATACATTGATCACCTTGATCAGCTCCCGCACGTTTTCGGAGTTTCGTAAAAGTTGCTCGTGGTGCTTGAAATTCTTTTCGAAGCCTCTGACAGACTTTCAGACTTTTTGAAGGGAATTAATATTACTTCTGCAACGATAACAGACAATATAAACGAGTATTTTCAAAGGCTAATTGCAATTTCCAAACGCGCTTGATGACAAATTAAAGAAATCGTAAAACATTTGTTAATAGTATGTAGACTGGAGATAATACAATGAACGATATGAAAAATGTAAAAATGTCCGATATAGGGAAAAGAATTCTTACTGTATACTGTTGTTCTACTGAAAAATATATATTTATTCGAGATAATGTGAATATAAAAATGCATTAATTATTACAAGTCTAGACTCATTCAGCACATAGAGTAATAGGTAAATCATAGGCAATAATTCGTCAGTACACGTTGTATCACTTATATTTGATGCATTTTTTTATTGAAATCCTTTTCCTGATAATAAAATCCCGGTAACAGTTAATATATTCTAGTAATTTATTTTACGAAACCTCATCGTGCATTTCTTATTTTTCGTATATTCTGTAATGTTTTATAAAAGGCATTGATTCATTTTTCGTTAATTTAATAATTTAATTTAATATCTTTTAACGATATTAAATCGGGTTTGTCATTACGCAAATCTAATGGTAAAAACAAAAAAGAATAAAAAAAAATCTTTGTTACTTAAATGTTTATGCAGCATCGCCTAATTATAATCTATTATATAACGCCTGTTAATGCTCGGAAAACATTAAAATTACTATTCACAATTAAGATAGAAGAGAGCCTACAATTATCAATAAACATTAAACTATGAAATATAAATGTTTTACGTAATCGACACTGAAGTATAAAAATTAACTAAAAACATCTACCGCACTCTCAGCTATATCTTACCCTTCCGGTATCTTGTTTTCCATCAATGGGGAATCATGTTATTCTTATACAAGTTACGATTATTAAAACGTTATGATGCAGTAAAATGTAGTACCTAATTTTTCCATATAAATTAGTTAGAGTAATTGGTGTTTTTCAAGTGATATAAATATATTATATTTTCATGTTTACCCAAGAAATGGCATCTCGATACGATTACGTTATATAAGGTGTCTTATTCTTACTAAAAAAAAATTTATGCTGACATTACATTACATAATTTTCTTGTATTATAAAATGTATAAAAGTTTGTTGTAAAAAAAGATGCACGTAATTACAAAACTTAACAAAATATCATTCATTTTTATTTTAGAATTCACAGAAGGAAAGTTTCATCTTCGCTTACAAAATTATGATCCAAACCACCTGCTTAAATAAAAAATAATGTTGAAATGTATTTCTAATTGACTTGTTGCGTGATATTATACGTATGCTAAGCATAATAAACATTCTTTTTAATCTATATAATATAAGATAAAAATCACTCTTCCAACTTTGTTATATCCCGAATTTATACATTTTTTTAAACAACACTGGGGAAATAAATACGAATATCTTAAACTTATTACTCGAAAGTTAAAAGTTTTCTGCACACTTATATGTACTTATATGTAGGAGTAAAATTTGTGTTTTCAATCGTAAAGTGCTTTTAATAATCTTTACGTGATATTTTGACACATCCAATTTGAAAATTGACGTAATACAACTATTTCAGCAAACTGTTACAACGAGTGTTAAAGAAAAGTCTGCCATTTTTTAATCAGCGGATAGTGAAGCATCTTCTTAAATAAATCAGTGGGATATGTAAGATTACAAGTTGTATCAACAAAAATTGAATTAATCTAAATATTGATTTGGCTACGTTTTTCTTTGATTTTAAACAATTACTTTCGTTTCAATTAAAGGTGTATGAGAAAGCAGCTAAGAAGAAAGTTTTTATTTATAGTTATTTATTTGTCTTTATCTAATTTTTAATCGAGTCATACGATTAATACCGGCCATCGGTAATAAATATGGATACTTATAGTAATTCACTGTAAAGGCATCAAATTGAATCATAATATTGTATTAATATAAATATAATTTAACGTACAACTGGATTGCGTATAATTTTATAAGTAAATAATATAGGTTTAAAAGATTACTAAATGTTTATTTAACGACGTAAATGCAAATACTATAAATACAGTTATTATGACGAAATCGTGGATAAATTAAATAGATACCGCATTATTGTTATAAAATTATTTATTTTATTAGACTGTTATTCTTTGTTCTATTCCGTACTCTACTTTCGGCAAAGTAGAGGATAATAGTGTATTATATATATACTCTCAAGTTTAATGCTAATGGACAAAACCATGACTACTGATGAATACGTCGACATTTTAAATAAAAAATTCAAAACAATTATCTGTAAAAATGAATTTTTATTTTGGACTTATGCTAAAAACAGTCAAATATTGAAAAAATGGTTTCTCGGAATTTTATTTGTGTATTTGATACGAATTTACTTATAATCGATTTACGTCTGGAATATTAAGAACACCAGTAAAAACATAGCCAAACTCCTTTTAAATCTCGATACTTAAACAAAGATGTACAACAAAACCTTGACGTATTCATATTAACTAATTCATATACGCTAATTTAGCTGACTTTTTGTAGCACATCCATTAAACTCAATTGTACCTGATACGCTTCGTTATATTACAATCAAGCGATATGAATTTCACTCTCTTAATTATTAGAATTAATATTTTTGATCGTTTAATAGAATACCGACTCAATTATTTTATTCTCTAATAAAAGATTGATTTATTTAGATTATTTATTAAATTAAGTCGATTTCTCGTAATTTAATAATCCTGTCCACTTAAGTTTGTCCTCGACTATATTTATTCCATTCTATTAGTTGTCTGTTTGATGATGTATTGTTTCATGAAGAAAACCTGTTTGTAAAGCATATTATAAAACTGTTTATTTCAATGTACTTTTGTTTGCACAACTGTTGTATAATCTTATTTATAATTATTCAATACAATATACTCAACAGGTCAAAGATTTTAACAATTTCCGATATGATAATGCATTTTGTATTTTTGTCGATAAGAACGGTCTGAGCTGAATAAGTAATGCAATCATGTGTCACATTACATCTTATTCTGAACGTATTGAGTCTTTCGCTATAGCGATGAATACATTTGTTTCATACATTTTTAAATCTTTATACGTAATTTGACATCTAATGGAAATTGAATTCTTTAAATTTTAAAACTTATAAAGGAAAAAAACTACAAAATTATCGAATTAATATCGGTAAGTTATTATTAGACTATTAAATTGTTAAAAATTGTTAAAAATTATTAAAAAATTATCGAGACAATAAATTAAAGATAATAGTATAATAGATAATACGGCAGTGCTTACAGAAAATTAAATTTTTTACAAATTTTCTAGACAATTTTACTTTTCAACGTTCCACGTACAAATATAACTATATATTTATATAATATCTAATGCTAAGATCTAATTCCCCATTAAAATCATAATAAAAAAGAAAAAAATCATTCGAGAGTTTCAAAGCTGCTGTAAATTTTATTTCTTGATTCTTCTATAACCTCATTATAAAGCAAAAAGAAAATTCAATTGTCTTGAAATTTGTAGAACAATTGAATTGAGCAGCGGAAAAATTTAAGAACTTTTGTCTAATTAATGTATGAATGAAAATGAGAGAATAAAGAAAGACAAAGATAGACAGAGCGAGAGAGAGAGAGAGAGAGAATGAATATAAAAAAGATCTTAAAATTAACAAAAACAGGTTTATTCGAGTCTTTAGGCGAATATTTTTCTGAAATCGGAATTTTTTACAAATAATGGGTCTTCCCGATACAAGATCAAGCATCCATCCACGCATAAAAAAACTGAATGCCATTTTTACATAGTTATTAAGAATGAACTTAAATACGTTAACGTCATATATTTGATTAAAGTAAAAATTCGGTTAAACTTCTGTAGGAATAGAATTTACGAAGATAAAGCAAGTTTAGCGATTAATTTTTTGATTATGAAATATGTAATTTTTTAGATAGTTCTTATATAAAAATGCTTAAGCTTATAGTTCTTAAGAGGTAAATTATTGCAAATTTGTATTCCTGAATATCTACCAAATTAACTAAATCTACTAAAATTAACGATATAGTCTTATTAAAAAAAAAGAATACATTAGCGTAGGATGTTTCCGTTATTATTACGAAATATATAAATGAGCAAAATTTTTACTCAATGTCAAGTAATCAATATTCATAATATGTATACGTACGTAATCACTGTAAAAAGTACCAACCGTTTAGTGCAACCGAACAGCATTTTCATATTCCACAAAATTACCGAAATAGCTTCACCCATAAATGACATAAAAACTTACCGAATACGATTATCGATTAATTTTTTAGTTGAATTTGATTAAGCTTACGCAATTATTGCGAAACGTACGATGTTTCAACTATACGTTTGTCTTATTTTGTTCAACGTGTAACTACATTGTATAAAAACTCTATCACGTTGTTTGTATTTGGAATGTTTCACCTTGATATAGATTAATTATATTTTGTCAATATATGTTCCCGAGGTTTCTTTTCAAAATTATGATTCCATACATTATAAAACCTTTAATTAAAGATTGATCTTGTAATGAACTTTTTAAACACTATAGCTTTTGACTATATTATCGATTAAAAAAGAGTTCTTCGTCGATAATCCATCATCATAATTACTCACCAAAATTAACAAAGATGCACGTCATCGTCAATTTATTCTTTCAATTTTGAATATTATTGCCAGAACTGCTTCAATCAATTGCTACCATTCGCTACCATTAACAAATATTCCGTTTTACTTAAAAATGTAAATAAATCATTCTGCATTCGAAGTCGTATATCATAATAACAGTTTCCAACCATAATTTTCATTTTATTTTCAAAATCATTAAACTAGTAAGAGCCTGATTTAACTGGTTTTCAATAACTAATGATAATGTAACTAAATCTGATTTCTAACTATTACAATGATGAAGATATTTATATTTATTATTTGACTGATCATTAATCTTACATTTCTCGTTCTGAACTTCCAAGCCGCTCAAGTTTGTAATTTCAAAATTATTGGGAAACTATTTAATTAAATGTACGGAAATAAGTAAGTTGAAAGTAATCATAAGTTAAGAATATTTTATGTCCACGTCTTGTTTCTCGTTTATTGACGTCATTACGCACGTTAATAATTTTAGGGTATTATTTCATGGCTTCAATAGTTTTTACTAGTCAGTAGCCACTGTTTTTTAAAATAATTTTACCCATTTTTTGTCCGGTCATGCTGCATGAGTTATTTTTGTAAACTTACTTTATTATTGTATACATTTATTGATTTTTAATCATTTACAGATAATTTATATCTTTATTTTCACTTGCAAAACGTAAAATTTCCCTTTGAGTCACGCGTTATCATATCTAATATTAAAAATTTATACAAAATTACTTTTTCTAAGATAATTTTATATAATTTCCAATTGATACGCATTTGTTAAAAACGGGTTGGAGAAATTGCTACCGCGATTTTACGCGGTAAAACGCTCAGTGGAAACAGGTTTTCGCTCATTGGTTCGATTATTGGTTACTTTTATATGTGAAAACATTTAATTAAATACCAAGGCACAATTAAAACTTTATTTCTTCTTAAATCAGACTTAAATAAATACGTTAAAATAATACCTGGATAATACAGAAAATGTGCGGTTATAAAATAGGTGATAATAAACATTTATTAAACTTTACGATGTTCTTTAATTGCGCTCTTTGTATCTAAAGTAACTACAAGCTATACTGTGCTTTTATATTTTAAAAATTTATCGAATGCCCATCATGAACGCCAACTTTATTATAAGCAATAAAAACCTCGACCAGTTGAAATCAGTTGTAAATTGGTTGTGAATTAAAAATAGAAAAAAATCGATTTTTCGATGTCAGATACTTTTACGCGTAATAATTTCGATTTTTGAAAAAAATTGAAGAAATTTTCGTAATGATTACGTAAAAGCAGCTAATCTTATTGACACGGTATTTTAAAAAGAACGTTTAAATGTTAACATAATGTTGACATGTGCCAGATAAAACCAGCTTGGGTCCATGCTAATTTCTCTTTTCCATCGTGCATTTGCAGTCTCTCGGTGAAGTTCGTGCTGTTGGTAACTTCTCTTCTCGCTGTATATGCGCCGTATACGGTAGCCACGTTGAATTATACGCAGCAAAAGGAAGATGTAAAAAACGTGTAGAGAGAGAGAGAGAGAGAGAGAGAGAGAGAGAGAGAGAGAATCAAAATCAAAACGAGATCCGATTGGTGCGCCACAGCTTCGAGTGAGGGAGTAAAAAAGGGTAAAAAAGGCACATCGGACCCATAGGAATCAGCGCCCTATGAATCTCCGCACGAAGAAGAAAAAATTAGCCATCTTGTTTCTTCGTCACCTCGCTCCTTCTTCTGTCTTGGCAGATGTAACCATCCCATCCACTACCTTTCGTAGCTCAAGTTTGAAGGGATCTAAACCATTGAAGGCTTTCTTCACTTTCAGGCAGCTGCACCGAGAGCTAGTAACTTTTCTGACAAATATCCATCTATATTATTCTTTTATTTAGCCTCACTGTTTGGTCGCTCTAAATTTTTATCGCCTCAATCGCTGGAAATAATGGCAACTTGGAATTCGCGTTTAAATTAATGCAAATTGGTAACCTGTAAGGCTGCGGTCTGTTGGACAAGGTACAAAGCAAATCATTTGTTCGAGCAATCTTTCGAAGAGCATTTTGAAGTACAATTTCGCGAGGTAGACTTAGACCGATAAATTCCAAGCAGCAGACGCGCAACGATACAAAGTATCAATCGCCTGTAAAATAAGCAGTCCGAATGGAACAACCTTGTCTCAGAAGCAAGGAAGAAAAGAGAGAAAATAGCAGAACGTGGCGCATTTCCATAGCAAGGTAGCGATTCAATCGGAAAACGAGGACAGCAGCAACAGCGGTTGAGGTGCATTCGTATTAAGTGGCACGTGTGCCATCTATAGTCATAATTCGCTCACCTCCATGTGCGCAGTACGCATTCGTGAAATATGCAGTAAATTAGGCGTCAACGAAAAGTGCTCGTACCGTCGGAGTCCGTCGGAGTCCGTCGGAATCATCCCAGACTCCGGTCCCATGCATACGCGAATATGCAAATGGATCGCATTGTGCGGTTAGCCGACTTCTCCGTATCGAGCGTCTCCAACCATCCGTTGGAAGTAGGAAAAAAAATTAAGGCAGTGAGGGAGAGAGAGAGAGTGAGAGGGGGGGGGCTTAAGGCCAAGAGGGAATTTATGCATCAACGTGTTGCATAAACGCCGAGCCGCGGTGGTAAACATTACGAAAATACACTCTCGCAAAGCGAGAAAAAGCAGACGTTTTAAAAGCGACTTTTGCTCGACTCTCTGCGTTGTCCAGATATCGAGATATCCAGACTTTGGTACTTTAAATAATTTTACCATTGAGACGGGTAGTAGTCTTGCATTATAATAGGCATATACGCTCTCGAATTAGGTGTTATTAGATTTGGAAAGAATTGTCGTCTGTCCACGTTTCTTTCCTAAAATTCGTTCGTTGCTCATTTCAATAAGATTAATTTATCGCCGTACCAGATATCCAGATATTACGATGTAGACAAAACGTACGGCTAATCCGTGTAATATTTACGTTAACTGAAATACTCCGTGGATGCCGTACTCGACTTACACGGTGCAACGTACAGTTATCAGCTCTAAGATTTTAAATTGGAATTGTGTGTAATTTGCGGCGGCTTACACTATGCCCAACGAACGGAAAGCAGCTCAAGACAAACTGATTTTCCGAGGAATTTTAGAAAATAGAATTTAAAAAAAATACAAAAATAGTCTCGGAGTCAGCTTTCCCTTTCAATGAGTTCCGTAAGCTTCGGGAAATTGAATTTGCTCGCTTCCGAAATTTAAATAAATTCGGCTTATTTCGATATATCTTAAGACTCGCTATCTGTACGTCTGCCTAGAACTTTATGCGCGTAATTTTATGTACATATTCGTTTATGAAGACGACAAATATTCATGCGTCTGAGTTTCTGTTGCAGGACTTACAAAAGCAAACATTGTATCTCGTTATAATGGAGAGCGAAAAAAGCCGAATCCAAGGCATCTCGTCCGTTTTAATTTAATGTGTTTGCATTTAAATACATTGAGAATAGTCGAAACCATAGACTCCTAAACGAACCTGCGTGATTTCTTTCTGGATTTGCAATTGTTTATTTGCACTTCCGTTCACCTGAGCGAATTCTCGGACAAACGTATGATCGTTCGGAGGCATAAAGGGAGGCATATAAATTCCATACTCATGGCTCCATTGTTTTACTGATAAAAATAATGAATTCTCCTTTTCTACGCAGTGAAAGAAAAACATCTTTTACAAAGATTTAATGCAAATAAAAACCCTTTTATATTTTCATTTCTAGTTGATAATAATATAATACATATTCATGGGATTAACCAATTGTGCAAAGAAGCCTGTTTAATATACTTTATGGATACTTTCGTTGCTTTATTTGGAATGAATTTTACATTTTTCTTCCAGCTTTCTCATTCTAGCGAACCTAATAATTTTATAAGAAATTTTATAAGAAATTTTATAAAAAATACGTCCATTAAATGAATGCGTACAGAGCTTTTATTTTCCAGTTTATGCGTTATACGACTGAAAAAACAAATATTCCTCATTTAGACTTTAAGAAAATACATTTTTCCATACTTATAAAATTGTCGAGGAAATAATGAAAAATTAAGCGTTAAACCGAAAAATCATTTGTACTGGTATTTTATACGAGTGCTTTACACTCAACTACTGTCAAAGCTTCAAAGATTAAAAGTAACGAATCGCTTTGATTAGCGGAATTTCCATTCTCTTGAGTTGAGTCCTTCTGTACTTTGAGTTTATTACGAAAGTATGTCTTGCAGTTGCATTTCAATTAAAACAGACAACAACGACCAGAGTATCAACTACATGCAAATATAAATCCACTCTACATATACAGCGGGAGTCTACTTAAAAGTGTTTAGAATGTAAAATCAGAAAATATACGATGTCATATTGAATATGATACAAATGACAATGCACTACAAAACAAAGCGTGCTTAGGTATCCAAAGTAACTATCTCAACGAGGAAATCTGTACAATGTGCGCAATAACGAGATATAAGAAACTGCGAAAAGGACGGTCAAACGCATCTTTTACAAGAAAACGTGTAAGTGACGAAAATTAAGGTGTTAGTGTCGCACGCACGCACGCGCTCGCACGCACACGCTCGCACGCAATCTTTACCTGGAACATTAGCACGCGATTAACTCGCGAGTTACGCGAGTAACGCGAGTTACACTTGAGAGCTCGACCTTGGATATCTTTAAGGCGAATTTTGTCGGCACTACTGCGGTTTGGTCGAGAAACCGCTACGGTTACAAAAGCAGTGTCGCGAACGCTATCAGCGTATTGTCAATAACCAGAACGCTTATGCGACGAGAAAAAAATACTCCACGGAAAATATACACATGCGCAGAAATCATTTGCAACCGCATTTCATGCGACTAATTTATCTTACTGGACATTTTTAGCAATTGGTTGATTTTCAAGTTTCTTATGCAACGGAAGAAGCGCGATCCTTCAACTTTTCTCGGGCTTCGTTTTTACTTAAGCCAAGGTCAAATTCAAGCAAAAAGAAAAAATATAACTTTTCTACGCCCGAAACGCTTGTAGCAGCAGCAGCAGCAGCAGCAGCAGCAGCAGCAGCAGCAGCAGCAGCAGCTTTTATTTCTGATCTTTATCGCGTGCCATCGCACAAACGGGTTATGCATATTACACGTCGCACGTTTCATAATTTTTTAATGAAATTCAACGCACCGTTAATATTCACGGTAAGATGACGAAAACTGAAAAGTATTCGTTACAATGCTAAGACGAATTATATCAAAATGGGGATGCTAAAACAACGCAAGGGTTACGTTCGAAATTCTTGGAAAAGGTTACAAAGCACACGTCAACAACGACGCTCCGAGGGATTCCCGATGCACGAGCTTTCACCAACAAACGAAAGATAAAGTTTACAAACATTCAGCGAAAGAACAACCGCGCAATAAGTCGCAATCGTATCACGACTCAGCGCTGGATTAACTTCAAGCACCACTGCTGCGGAGGAAGAGATGATTTTTTGTCAATCGTAACTCCTTATCTCCACTCTCCTCTACATCGAAAGTGCGAGCTTCCGCACACAATGAGCCGATACGTATGCGCAAGCACGCCGCATCCGATAAACTTAGTCTCGGATCCACCCGTTCCGAAGGCAGACTGTATACGCGTCTCGTATCAGTCGGCGAGTCGACCACTTCTCTCTTTATTTACGGCGAGTACAAACAGCCCATGAGGCTTTCTTCCTTCATTCCCCGCCTCCTTCCTGGTCGGTCATACTCGAGGCGCCGCCAACGCGACTTTCGACCGACTTTTGTGCAAAAATGCGCGGCTCAACCACGAGCAACCACGAGCAACCACGAGCAACCACGAGCAACCACGAGCAACCACGAGCAACCACGAGCAACCACGAGCAACCACGAGCAACCACGAGCAACGACGAACAAACGCGCGCAAGACTCTGACAGTCAGCGACGCGTCAGCGACAGACAGATATTCGAGGATATCGAGACGCGTTTTCAACGGCGCAGGTCCGAGTGTTCGTTTTCGGCGCTGTTGGTCCCTGCGTCGAAGCACTCGCGTGGAGTGTTGGCCTTTGTCGACTCTAAATTGGTGACGAGGGAATTTTGGCCGATTCGTGAAGGAGTGGAACTCGGGGCGGACGGCAATGGCGACTTCGAGAGACTGCACTTCCGCAGCTCGAAGCTTCAAAAAATCACGATACAATAAAATTTCCCTTACCCTCCTCTTCTTTCGATTCCCATGCTGCTTTAGCAGTTGACCTGGTGAGTTTGAACACTGCGCACTGTTGTGGGATAAACTAGAATCCGTCAAGTCTCCACCCGCTGTTGATTAAGTAATAATGTCTTGCTAATAATAAGAGCACCTAATTAGAAGACCGTCCGATTTTCGGCTTCGGGACTTTCATCGAAACGAATTCATTCGCGTTACCGTTTTTCGGTAGGCATGCCTAATGTTGCGTTAAAAAAACGTAAAATGCCAGTTGCGTACTTGACAGCCTGTGATGTCGCACCCTAATAGTCGCGCAATTTCGTACTCGGATAAATTGCAGGTTGTTCGCTTGACGCGTCACCACCTACGAAGACGTCAAATTCCGCAGCATTGAAGAATTTTCATGAATTTCTTTTGGATCTCGATTCGCAATTGCGACACATCGACGCGTAGCGCGTAAGAATAATCGTCGCTGCGCACAGGACGAAGTGAAGCTGTGTACGTAAGAAAGGCCGATAATACGGGCGCTTGACCTCGCTATCAGCGCTGGACTACGATTCGCTCGATGACGTAGATACGTAACTAGGGAGCCTCTGATTAAGCGATCATTGGATTGTCGTGTGCTGGAAGTTCATTGCTTCCTTCGCGAGGAAGATTTTATTAAATCCCAACGCTGTTAAAAATAAGTGGATTTGCACAGCCAGGACCACTTCTAAATTTGTCTTGAACCCAAGCGAACTTGTGCAACTTATCAGCACCGTAATAAAATGATCTCTTTTAGTTATATTCGCATTCTTATCTTTGTAATACAATTTCATTCTCTTAATTTACGAGGAAGCTACGTCTGTATGTGTCACTTGTATTTTCGAAACATTGAAACTTTGATAAAAGTAAACTGGAATTTTGATAAGTATGTCAATAGATCGCAAAAAGTCCAGGCGATTGCACGATTAGTTGTTTTCATTTACAGAATGATCTACAGACAAAATGATCTACAATGCTACCGAGTTGAAATAATTGGCCTGGAAGCTATTGTTAATAAGGTCGCGATACGAGTCGGTTATCGCTCGTGTTTTCGGCTCACGGCACTTGCACTACTTTTGCCCTACGACAGTCGTCTCTCTCTCTCTCTCTCTCTCTCTCTCTCTCTCGCTCACTCTCTCTGCTCTTCCACGTGGACAACTCGTCCACCAGCGCCTGCTGATCAATCAATTGCCAATGGGCGCTATTTTTTCTCATTTTTCTCTAGTCGTGCCTGCATTCTGTTCTTTCATGCTTATCCCTGTTTTCAAATTACTTCTTTTAATGAGCCTTTTTCATCATTAGTACGTATAGATCTTTCCAAAATTCTCAAATCTTGGCCCGAATCCTTTCAAAGGAATAAATAATACCTATCGAAAAGCATTTTGACAATAAGTTGGCCATTATCTTCAATAACGCAATAATCTGTGCACTCGATGACTTTAAAAATGTTTACACTGCATCGTAATTTACACAAGCCTAATATAGCCCGTACGTGTAGTAAGCCGGCGGTTTTCTTAAAACGCACGTTTTCTTGCACGCTTTCCTCAAATCCGCTTAAAAATAAAATATTGTTAAAATTAGGAGATAACGTTACGCATGATACACACGTATAACCAAGGAATCGCAATACGGTTTCTGTTTTCAATCCTCGTTGAACTTGAGCGTATCCGAGCAAGGTCATTCGGATAAAAAAATACTAAGTAATTATTATCTGGTTCTTAATACTGACGAAAAGTTTAATTGGACATTTTAATAAAGCAAAGCCCTCGCTCGATCTTTCCTTTGCTCGATCGCAGCTGAATATCAACGCTCACGATTTCCAGGCATTAATTCCTCGAATGTTTCACTGCGACGAGAGAACGGAAAATATAGTCGTTTTATAAATTTCACACAGCGATTGGCCAATCACTGAGTACAATTAGTCATTAATTGGAGCAAACTTAATGAGCCTTAGATACATTTGCTACGGAATGGGACCCTTGCCCTCGCTTTTACTTTCTCTCTCTCACTCTCTCTCACTCTCTCTCTCTCTCTCTCTCTCTCTCTCTCTCTCTCTCTCTCTCTCTCTCTCCATACCACGATTCCACCGATGATAAATCCTCTCTCCCTCTTCACTGTCAACTTTTGCCATTGTCCTCATCATGTGCACCGATGACTCTACAACTTTTTCCTACAATTTTTTTTTAAGCACAAAGAGATAGGCCGAGAACGTCTAGCATCGCGACTACTCGGAACAAACACTGGCAACAGGAAACATTGATTTTATTTCATTTATAGCTTATCGGCAGTTTATTCGCATGCATGTATATTGTAATAAAGGTACCTGGAAAATATTCCAAGCCGAAAAATATTCCACGTACAATTATTCGATTGCTTTCCACGTTCACTCGATAAAATCGCGTTTATTTATTTATGATCATTTCATACTGTAGTACGAAAAAAGTGCTTTCCGACCGTTAAAATACTCATTTCAAATTAAAATTCATTCGGTAAAAAAGCTTTTATGGTCATCATAATTGTTGCAATAGGAGACTCGACGTTAAGCGTAACTTTCTCACTGTGAATACCAGTAACATATAGCAATATTCCTTGTAACTAAAGCTTGTAATACAATTCTTTATGTATTAATGTTACGATTACGCAATAAAATAATAATAAATGAAATCTAATTAGAGGTTAGCGAGACTGTCTTGACGCGTACGTCCGTAAAAATTTTCATAGAACACTAGGTACGTGTCCTAGCCTCGTCATAAATTTCTTTTATTAAAAAGAATATACATATTGCAAAACTAAGTGTACCATTAGAGTTAAATATCATTCGGATTTATTTTTGCAATCAAAATAATATTCAACCGATTCCAAAATATCACTCAATATCGGCGTATTTTATTTTATAAAGTGACGCACCTGGATATAACTTTCTATAACTATCAAATTTTTAAGTACAATAAGGAAATGCTTTCTTCCACGATTTCACTCGGGCAATTTGCTAAAGTTATTACATATCGGTAAATTATTGTCCAATAAACGTGGAAATTTCATGACTAAAATCAGAGATGAATCGTGTCTAATCTCACGGATGTCATACCATTTTCATAAATAAAGCATCAACTCCACAAAAAGGTTGCTCTCGGAAATATCAGTATTTTCACAGATAATTGTTTCGCGTCCAACGCGTATTATACATACGCTGGGATTATTAGATCAGAGCTCGCTTATAAATTGCTTCGAGAATGATTGTGAACTGTCGAGTCAGTAACATTTGAGAATTCCAAATCCAGCTTTCGATTACTGTTTATTATTTAATAAATTATGTACAGAGAATTATACTATTTTAACGTCTCATCGTTAATAATCGTCATGTTGAGTATGAACAGGACTTAGTTGAGTGTGCTTTACTCTATGTACGAGTGAAATATATCCTTCAATCTCGTATTTACATTTCGTTTCACATATTAATCTCTTTGTAATGATGTTGTTTATGCACAACGGTAGAACAAGTCAGACAATTGTATTTTCATTACAAGGTTAGAAGAGCGTTGCTTCATTTTTAACACAACTCTTTTGAAAAGTAATTAAATAGTCAGCGGTAAATGGCTCTAACACCCTTATTAAGAAAGTTTCCATTAAATTATTCATTAGACCAACTTTCCTCTGTGCAAACGTTATATTTTTCGCAAATTTATTTACCTAGATACCTTCGGCACCAACAAAGATAAAGTACGCTTTTTATTTGGCATGTATTGTAATATTTACGTAGAATAATCTAAAATTTATTTTTCAGAAAATCAGTACATTCCGTTGGAGTAAACTTTGAAAAGTTGAAATCAGATTGTACTTTCATGATATTGCTGTACTTTTATTTTTTTTTTGTACGGGTGAAAAAAACTTATTCTTCGCGTTAAAAAAATGAAAATTTCGTATGAAACATAAATTAGAGTGCTTTTTACTTACACCTATTTATATTTATCATATGTACCAAAATATCGATGATTTTATTTTTAACGTAAAAATTCTCGTATCAACAAAGCGCAGCAATACTTTCCTCAAGAGAAGATTACTTCGATAGTTATTTCACTTTTAGATTATTTAGCTTGATTACAATATACATGGGCTTTAAAAGCTACAGGAAACTGAGGAGTTTTATAAGTTTCCGTTAGTGATACGTGAAACTTGCGAAATTTAAAAGTATAGAGATTTTTCTTAAGTCTCGCGTTTGAATTTAAAAGGAGTTGTTCGTACCAAAAACAAAATGACTTTCATAATAATCTTTCGTAAATAGAAAAACATGAAGTACGCTTTATAAAAAATTCAGCAGAAGAGTTGAATTATGTACTTAATACGTTAATTAATTAAAACTTTTGAAAACCTTCTCAGTTTTTAGAAATAAATTTTCAATCAACTCGTAAGGTGCAAAAAATTCAAATACATATCTAATTTTCAAACACTGCAACTTTAACTTCTCTATTTAAAAGATACTGTCTATTTGACGGAACATTTAGTTTTTATTATTTTAAAAAATGCTTAAATAACAAAGTCTAAAAAAGAAAAACGTCGATAGTTATAGTTATCTTTATGTTCCGGGTAGTTGAAAACAAAAAATGATGTGGTCGGCATTGTTAAATGAAAGTGAAAATCACGAGGCAAACAAGTGTCAGGTATCTATGAGAGAATCTAGCCAACTTTTTGTTAATATGTAATTCATTATTTTGACGAATTAAGTTATAACAATTAGCTATTACAAAATTATTTAATCGGATTAAAATTAATTATACTCGCGTTAATAATAGCAACTATATTTCACTTCTATTGAAAGCATAAAATTTATTGCCATATAAATTATTCATTTAATAAAGACAATCTAAACTATTACGCCATTACTATTCCCGAATTTTTAATTTAATCAAGTTTAATAATAATTGATCTACATTTTTACAGGCTAAATTACTGTTTGTGATTTTAAATTCGTCACGTCTGCATTTTATGACCTAATGATCTGATGATATGACATGAATTACGTCATTAAGTGTGCTTATATTTGTCAAGTTATAAAGTCAGTTATTGTTGTTGGGCACATTTGTATAGTAAACTATTCTCATTATTAATACAACTTTTATCTTTATTTTTATTTATTTTAATAATATTATACTTTTGCGTGTAAATTATGTAATGTGATCATCAAATAATATTTATAAATTGATTATGCATTTCTTACAAGTTTTCGATAAATATGGTAAATTAATAAATATTTAATGGTCACTATTTATATATTTGCCATTGTTAGTGAATAGAGACACAATACAATAATACAATATATGCTCTCTTGGGTTATTTCTAAAGTTTCACTAACCATTACCATTAGTCTTAATCTATATTAAATGTCTATAGGCACTAGCAATACATTTAGACATTTAGATATTTTTAACGATCTTCTATATCATATAGTTCTTCAATTATATAACAATTTAGTAGATGCAGTAGCGATGAACTTAAATAAGACTTGTCCTAATAAATTTCGATTCATTGCATTAGTTTGTAAAGGTATTTATGTTGATATCGTCTAATACGGCAAATTTAAAATCTCAAATATATGCTTATTATTGTTTCTTTAAAGTAGTATATAAGATTGTATTAGACACGAATGCAATATTAATAGATTTTTGAGCTTTTTAAATTTAAATTCATGCAACTAACTAACTAACTAACTAACTTGTATCATCGATTTCTTCAATTAATAAATTCCTTTTTACAGTTGATTTTTCTATCGATAAGCTACCCCTGAGTACATATATACATATGGATAAAATTTTTATTGTAATATTTTATTACATTGGTGGAATGCTGCGAATATATCTAATTATATAAAAATCCTTACAGCCAAATAACCGAAAACTTTTTAGCGGTAAACATACAGATTTTTCATAATAGATAGTAAAAAGGTATTTCAAGACATAAATTATTAATGAATCGTTTTATTAGTTATTTAAAACACCATGCAGAAAATATGAGAATAATTATTGCCGAAGAGATGGGAGTCGAAGTTTTGTGATTTTAATGTGCTTTCTCGCCTTTAGAGTTACGAGAATTTTATATTTATATTTTTGTAGCATTACTTAATTTCACTTAAATTATATCGTTACCCAGCGAAAATATATAACATTTAATCTACAAGTATTAGAGTAACAGATTGGCTAACAGCATTTTCATAAAGGAAACGCAAAGTATACTAAAGACAATTAAAAAATAAAATTTATCTACTACGATTAAAATGTTTATACTTTTAAAACATGTACTTATAAATTATAATAATCAAAAAACATACGCAATAATTTATTTTTACGAAACATACAATATGGCTGCATCGATTTATCGATTTGGCTGAAGTTTATTGTTTAAATAAAAAAGCGCGCCAGGAAAATCGAATTTCGTTGGAAATGATTTACGCAAATTTATAATACAAATAATAAACTAAAAAAAGGCTGAGTTAATCTACAAGCGGACAGATATCATCTTCAAATTAACTGACAAACAATAAATAACAATAAAAAAATGACTCTGTTTATTGCTTTGTCTGAGCAAACTCAAACTTCTTGTACAGTATAGCAGAGAACCTTGATACAATACTTTTATGCAGTATTGTTTTATAATGAGGCGGTTAGAAATTGTATTCGTGACACCAATTGATAATAGTCATAATTCCTTATTCTCGGAGAATAAAGGTAATTAATATGTGACTTATAACTTTACCTTCGATATCTGTGTCAAGATCTTTGTCAAAAAAATACTAATTAATTTTACTACTGTTTAAAAAGTATGTATTTGATTGTATATAATATTAGACCAAGTTATCGCAATTACTTACATATATTTCATAAATCTATTATTAGTAAAGTATATTTCATTGTTTGAAATCATTACTGGTCGTAAAATAAATTATATTGCGTGCAGTAATAAATTATGGATAAAGACAACAAAATAATTACCAAAACGTACACGAGCGGACATTTATTTTCCACAATAACGAAGAAAAATCCTTCTTGAATAATATTATATAAGTAATCGAGCATTTCTCCCTCTCTCTCTCTCTCTCTCTCTCTCTCTCTCACTCTCTCTCTGTGTGTTCGTGTGCGTGTGCGTGTGCGTGTGCGCGTGCGCGCGTGTAGTTTCATATATACCATTGATATAAATTTGAAATAATTTCTTAGAACTTAAACTGATTCTTCTTCAGGTATTTTCAAAATTTATCATTGAAATAGAAAGAACGTTAATTGCTTTCAGTTTCTCAAGTTCTCGAGTAGACGATAGAGTGAAAGGATTTTTTAAAAGGATTATATTGCTTCGTTTACTGTTAAGATAATAAATTTAAATGACAAATTCAGCTTATGTAACAAAATCTGTACGGCAGTTTCACTAGGATCCTTTGAGCTCAGTTTGTCCAATTTTCCTCGATAATCAAAGGGTTAATAAACGTCTAGTTTTTAAGGCTTACGGGCTTTCGAGCCCTTACAGCTTCAATCGGTAGCCTTTGACTAGGCAAGTACCTTTTGGATTAATGTTTCGTGTAATTACCAATGCGGTTTAGTAGTTTCCTTCAGGAACAACTTTGTGCCACAGTTCACGCATGTAATTGCCGCACGGAGGGACGCACACACCCATCTAACCGGTAGTTCAGCTCTTGCCCCCTTCCCCTTCGTAAAGTCTCGTCATCCCTATGATTGCTCTTGCTGTGCATGCACGCACTCAGTCGGAGAGAATGAGCTCAGTCGTGACTACTGGCGAGATATTATTAACGGAGGGGCACACAATGACGTCATAATCAACAAGCGAAGATGCGCAGGCACGTGGACCTTCGCACGCCACCGAGGGGATGAACGACTAAGTAACCTCGACATCAGTTGCATTAATATCACATGTATATGAAATAAAAATTCTTTTTTTTTTTTTTTATACTCTAGATGGCAAAAGATGTCAGCGCAAACTTCACTTATAATGCGAGAATGTCGATATTTTTAAATATCAATGCCTACAGACTTCAAAGTGGTCTGTAAATGTGACGTACGTAAATAACGAGAATCAAAGTGAAAATAGTGATTTTCGACTGCAGCAATTAGAACACATTTAATTGCCGCGTATAATCTTATGGAGATATACGTGGTCTTGAGTACATTTAGAGTACATTATTACTTGTGCAAGATCCTTGTTAATTACATTAATAAATTCAAGCTCGAAATTTACAACGATTATATTCCAAAGTTATTATTTGCGTCTAATCTGGGAAGTTTATCAAAAAAAGTACTCTACCGAGATCGGCGATTCCCCCACAGTTACTCTCCTTGATAATTATATTTCGTAGTGAATCTTGATTGTTATTAGAAGAAAATAATACTACAACGTTTAATTATTCTACTTCTTTCTTCCCCTGTATGAAACGATACTAAATCTGAAAAAGTAGACTTTCTTATCGCAAGCATTGAAATAAGAAAAAAGCAAATCATCTAAGCGCAAACTGTAATATAGGATCAATGTAGTAATTGCTTTGTTTTTAAAACTCTTTTCCGCTTGAGATCATTATGAAAACATGCTACTTTTAACACATGGTAGCATCTTTTTCTTTACTCGTAAATTCTTAATAAGTATCTTATGAAATACAACGAGTTCAGCGAATGAAATATATTATCAAAATTAAGTAACTAAGGCTATTCGTAAGATGATGCCTTATAAATGTTTTTTTTTTTTTTTTTTTTTTTTTTTTTTTTTTTTTTTTTTTTTGTTTTTTTCCCCATATTATAACGCGGTTACACGAATGTGCCGCGCGTGAAATTCATCGTCACTTTTGGTAAGAAACGTGTGCGAATATTGTCAATTTTTTCCTACAAGCACATTACCTAAAAATTAATGACACATTGTTAAATAAAGAATTATTCCAAGCAAAGGTGAAAAGTTTATCAGTGTTTCATGTAACATTACGTATTGGCTCGTAAATAAGCTCGTATTGGCATAAACATTTTATGAAAAAATTAAATATCGTAAGTTAAATAACGCAATGCAATATAAATATAATCCAAGGGTATTCGAGATATTTTACGGGAGGAGAGCTTGTACATGCGCATTTCAGCCGAACGCGAGTCTTATTTCATTTGCACGCATGTGTACAAATTAGCGATGGCCCAAGAGGTAATTATAGACAATAATTAAAATAATCTTTACTTCGCTGCCTGGTAATGTATGTAAACAAGGTTTCCGCTCGACGTCTATTCAAAGGCGTTTACATACTTTTCATACTTTTGTATAACATTGTTTGACGTATGAAATTGTAATTTCATCCGCCATCCGATCCTTCAGGTTTGCATTTTCAATATTAGTTTTCAAACAATGTAACTCTGGTTATTCGGTATCAATTACCGAATCACCTTCGCACGCCCGACGAACTAACTTTTCTGCTCTTTTATTCCTCCTAGATTTTTATGATGTCGGCCGAGCCCGAGCTTAATGGCAACGACGTCTGTACGTCGTCAATGAGTCACGTCTTAAAGTCGTCGGGAGTTTCTTCCTCGGGACCAAGGGAATTTCTTGTTTGCTCGGTCTTGATGAAAATCAAAAACGAGTCTCACAGCTGCTCTCGGGATAATCGCCGAAGAAGTAAGCGAACCAAATAAAAGAGAACGATGGCGCAGCGATCGACAGGTGACGTCAAAGCCCAAGAAATAAATAGATATAAATACTGTGCTGGCGTAAAACTGTTAAAAAGAGGCGCGTTGCGATTTTTCCCGCTGACGCTTCGAATGCTGACACGAGAGACGCTGTAACCGGCTCTCGTAGTCGATGCACACGACTGCATTTGGCTCCCGCAGCAACTGCATATCTCGCTCGGCTGGCCGTCGTTCGCCTCCGACCACATGCTTCGAACGTCAAGTAAGCATTACTTTTCACGAGGACAAATAAAAGTTCGATGATAAAAAATAGACTTTTTAAAGCAATGAATTATTATTCTAAGCTGGCCATCGACGCGTTGCGCTTTTTAATTAACGAACGCAAGCACCTCCGCTAACGAGACAAACGCGTTTTTCTCCACTGAAATGATGTTTATCCGAAAGAACAAAAGGAGCTTGGAAATTAACTTTTACTATGAAAATTAATTTTGTATTAATTTTTGTATCAGTGTAGATTGCTCGGCATGAAGGATTCGTATCGAAAGTGCACACACTTTCGCATTAGTGGGCAATTATTGAAAATTTAGTGGAAAAAATTAAGATAACGCTTGTTCGAGATACGTGGTGGTATCTTCGTGATTTTTTCGAATATAAATGTCATATTTCTTATGGAATTATAAGAGAACGTCGTTAGAATTTAGAATGGCTGAGCAAAAAGACATTTTCCAGAACGAATTTGAAGATCCTTTATTTAAATTCAACAAATGCTTTCATTGTGCAAAACTCATTTTTTTAAATAATGAATCTCGTAGAACATTCATGAATATTCCTATGAGGATAATTAAAAAACCATCAAACACATACATCTCTGGGGCGGGGGACATTGGTTAATAGATTTACAAAAATTAAATCATAATCACAAAAAGTAATGATAAAAGCAGTCGTGGTACAGTGTAGCAATAAGAACGCGAAAAAAAGCCTTTTATATTTGAGAAATTTAATTTATTATATGAATTACAGTGATTACAAAGTTACATATACACGACAAACATAAAGAAAATTACGGTAAAATGTAACGTGGGAATGTAACGTTAGTAGCACAAAACAAGATAAACAATGTGCTTTTAGTGTATACGCGACAACTTAAGGTCATATCCCGGACAAAGAACTAAATTAAAGAAGAAGAAACGGCATCAAAGAGACGAGACACATAAAATTTCGACCGCGAATAAAAGAATTTCAGCTGTAAAACAGAAGAATGGCATACTGTAATAATATAAATTATATAAATTATATTACGCATAATATAAATACGTTTCAAATTATGAATACAAGTGGAGAATTGCAGTTTATCGATAATTGCGTCAAGATCTGCAGATCCTCGTTAAGTGAAGTAAAAAGAAGTAAATCAATTCTGATTTTCGTTGTCTTATTATTTGACTTTGCTTGTATTGTATAACAATTTTAATACTCTTTAACGCATCCGTTCAAAACTAATGTGATTAAATACGGTTCGTCCTGCTTTACGTAATTACAATATTGCTAGCAATTATTACGCTACTTTTTACTTGCTTGTTGTTGCTGCATTTTTAATATTCCTTTATTAACATTACTTTAAATCATTAGAAAATCAATTGCAAAACCAAAACATGCACGATAGCTGAAACACAATTAATAACGTTACTTTAAATTTCACATCATTGGTTCAAGTATAATGATAAAAATGCAATTTTTACGCTTTTAAATTAACCGATGTACGTATTAATAAAAACAGGTGAAAACATTATCGAAACAGTTTTCGAAACATTGCGCAACAACAATATGAAATTGGTAAGGCAATCGAAAGCTGACTGAATAAAACGATATATATCACGTGATAAAGTCATTGCAAAGAGTAACTTGGAAATAAGCTTGTTTTCTAACTCTTTGAAACCACACGTACAATAAAATCATTCTTCCCCTTGAAGTAGTTGTAATTTCTTCGAATGAAATCCGATAAAAGGGTCAAATTTTAATAGCGATTGTTGCCATTAATTTACGCAGAATTAAAAGTCATAAAGTCTCGTGCAATTTTACGATTAATCGTACTGCCGAACTTTTTTGGCAATTGAACTAATTTCGCACTTGAACTGCTCCTTGTTGATATTTCGATTGCTTTTGAAAGAAGCTTTCAATATTTACTTTGAAAACCATTGAATAATACAGTGCAGGTCTTTCATAGTGCACGCGTATCGCGAAGAAAAAGCTGAGCCTCGACGAAATCGGCTCAGATGGTGCACGCAAGTGATAAAAAAGGTGCCCGATGAAGGGCTTTTTCGAGAAAAACAATCGTTAGAGACCGACAACCTTTCAAGAGCACAACCTGAATGTCAAACCTTAGGAACGCTGCTGCTCTTTGTTCCTCAAAAAGTGTTAATTTTGAAAAAAGCGAAGTAAAGATTACAAGTAAATTCGAAGTACAAAGTTAGAAGTTGAATTGTTTTATAAAAAATTATGAACCTATTGTAAATACAAATCGATTTTTGTTCTGGTTTATGTTCTCGCGGTAATTTCAGCTGTCTCAAAACGCTTAATTAAATCCTTGCAAAAGACATTAAAATTAACGTTTAAAATCAAAGACTGACTCGATACGATTTTACAAGTACATCGGCAACTAATACTCGTTTATCAAACTTTATTATAAGTATCAAAATTAAAAAAAATTTCGAACCTGTTTTAAAACGTATAGTTTGTGAGTTATTATTAACAACGTGATATATACGGTGACTGTAAATTTCGAATAAAAATACTCAAAATCTGATCGTAAAATAAACATGCCGAGCAAAAATTTCCGTCCGCTCTGTTACATTTTTATTAGTTTAATAGTATTCAATAGTATTTCATTTTAATATCGTGGGAAGCATAAAAATCCTTTAAAAAAAAGTTGTCCATAGATCGTGAATCGTGCATCGTAAAATACATTTTTCGCATGTTCCAATTATAATATATATTATGAAAAATTGCGATTTTTCGAAACTGAACTAAATTATTCGAAAGATAAAAGAGATAACTGAATTTTATTTTCTCGACACAATTCACTTGCAACTTTAACCTCATTTTATTAATCTCGTAATTTTCTTCTTTAATAAAATTAATTTAAATACATCGACTTGAAGTATAAGGCCTTATGTCGTAAATACGATTATAGTCGTTTTACGTACACGTGGCCTCTTGACCCCTTAACGTTTCTTTATTTCCCTAAATTCTTTACCCTTTGACCTACACTTATCGACGAAAATGCGCGTACGTTATATTTTGGAAAAGCTGCTGCTGGAGCAAGAAGTCGCGAACGGGGTCCTGGCGGAGGCTCAAGAAGCTCGACGAAAAGTAAAGGAAAAAAGGCGCTCAGCCCGAAGCCCCGTTTTCAAACGCTTGTGACTCTCGGAGCCTCGGCAGCGTTATTCGTTCTCTCTCCCTCTCTCACTCCCACTCTCTCTCTCTCTCTCTCTCACGCGTGCGATAGCATCGAAGAGGCACTTGTTATTAATAGCGGCCCGATTTGGCAACCACTGTTGTTTACCAAGAGCTGCCATGTAGGGAGGCTGTCGCAGTCGCTCGTGTGTGAGTGCGCGGCCTATCGCTTGCGCCTCTTCTCCGATCGTGTACCGTAAGCGTCTCCTCCGTGTGGAGGGCACGCAAGAACGACTTCCAGGGCGAGCTGGAGGTCGTAACTCGTCATCGGTCTTTCGTCCTCCGCCAGTGGAAGGCTTTCGTGAATATCGAGAAAGGCTCGATTCCTAAGCGAAGTTTCGCGCAAATCGGAGGATTATTTGGGATTACCTCTCCTCGTATAGACTCGTGTTGGGCTGGATCGCGGGGAGGGGAGAACTCCACCTCCCTTTCCTTTTTCGTAACACGCGCGCACAACGTCTCGTCGACCGCCAACAGAACCCGAGTAAAATAAAACCTAACATCGTCTTCAATTTTTATTTTGTTTTATACGCGAATAAAGATTCTATTCCCTTCCTGACCTGCTGCGGAAGCCCCCCGCAATTTACATTTTATTTCATTTTTATCCTCGATCCGCTATCTGCCGATTATTTGTATTATTTATTTATTTATCAAGGCTTCATCTTCATTCTCTTTGAATTTTCGGACTAGACTGCAAACGTAATGTACACGAACCTCGCTTAATGTGGATTTTTTCGGGAGAAATTTTTAGAAAATCTTCGCACCATGGATGTTTATTAAGCGCACGGACATGAAACAAATAATAGATATCGCCAGAGGCACCGCTCTATACAGATTTGGACTTGACTATAAGATAACTAACGCGACTATTTATTCAAAATAACACATTATCATTATCTTCATAGCGCATGATAAGTAACGGAGATTGTTCGTTATGACAAACGAAAGTTAATTGTGCAATTAAACAGAATGTGAAAGCTGTTAAAAAGAATGGCATTAGTACAATTACTTTGTGGGTTATTAAATTAATGGGAAATATTACGACGTTAAGCGTTACGCAAAGCAATGTGGTAAATTACAAATAAACGTTATTTTTTAAATTATAAGCTTGAGATCGAAGTGAGCAGGTACATAATTTGTAAAGGATAAGGATTTTCAGAATTCATTGTAGTTCGGTTAGAATAACGATCGTTTAGAACTCGTCTCCATCTTTAAATACAACTATCCAATCCTTACCCTGAAAAGTTCAAAGAAATCCTCGAAATTAACCACGTTGTGACTCAAAATGACGAACGACGCGCAACGATTCCACCCAAGATTATTTTAGTGCGTATTTTTATTTAAATACCTATTAAAATGACTCTAAACATGTGTATGCGTGTGTGTGTGTGTGTGTGTGTGTGTGTGTATATATATATTCGTACAATATTAAAAAAGGAAAATTTGATGGTCAAAAGCGTAAGGAACTTTATGCACTGCAATTAAGTTTTATGATTAATCAACGCTTGCTCGCAGGCATATTATTGTCTAATACTGGAGCTACGGCTATTTCGCACAGGAGAAGTGTAGCAATCGCGAATGTAAGCGAGCACCTTGAGCGACAGAAAGGGGAGAGTTAGTCGAAGCGGTTCTCTATATGCCATTTAGAATGATCGTTGGAAGGAGAGTGGAAAGTCTTTCTACTCGCTAAAACTCGCTAAACTCGCATAACCATCGGCCACTCGTTCGCTGTTCTAAAATTACAGCGCGAGGCCACGTTTCGATAGGATTATCCGACGTGAAAAACACCTCTTTGATACCAAGAAGCTTTCTTTAGAACAAATAAATTTTTTCCAGCGCGATTCAATGCTCGGATCATCGCTGGACTTACGCTTTTAGAGAATGAAAATAATTTAATATTAAAATAGATGGAAAATGTTGGAATTCCGGTAGACCGGTGCTGCTCAACAGACTCGCCGTAACATGTAACATCCGTTTTTCATTCGCGCTTTTAAATCAAATACAAGTGTATTCTTAATCGAGAGTTCGCGCGTCTTGTGTCGCACCTTGACAACCTTCCACGTGTCATTAATAGAAAATAAAAATCTTTTATCTCATTACGGAAAATAAGGGACTTTTACAAAATAATTAGGATGAAAATAGAAAGCCGTAAGTCGGCTACACCCAACGCCTTGTTTCAAAATTATTGAGTATTGCGATGACTCTCGTCAGGCTCTGCAAAAGAAGCTTAAGCTGACGGAGGTACACGACGGAGGTGCGGATGACCCGAACCCGACTCGTTCACGGGATACAGAGTGATGGTGACAAAAACATGGTGTGTCCGTAACCAGGAGAAGCGAAGATGGATAATTTGTTCGCCCAACTACAGAGCCTACACCTCGACCTCTGCACCGTACGCTCCTTTTACCAGCTCGTATCTACACCCGCGCACACAGATGCCCCGCGTTTCCCACCCGGATACACCGCCTCTCGTTGCTTTCCTCGTATTCTCCCCAGGCAACGTCAGATTTTCGCAGCGTGGACATGTCGGAAGCGCGCAATTTCGATAAAATTTGCCGGGGTTCGATCTCGCGTCCCGCGGTACGAACCGGTTCCCTTCTCATTGGCGTTAAAATAAAAGAGCGATTTTAAACAGTTTTATCGGCGCGATTATTACCACCACCGCTGCCGCTCAAACATCTTGCCCACGCGAACTCGAGCACGACGCACTAACTCTTTCACCTCCGCGCGCCACCACGTCATGGTAGAATAAGCACGAGCGCGAGAGAATTTTCTCGATCCTTTTTCGATGGCTATCTAATATTCGTCAATTAAACCTGCCCTATCTTATCGTAATGGATTGAATGTACAGCGCGGCTACTCGACTTTAACCGACGATCGCATCTACATTAAGAATAAACAATATGTGCTCTTGTTGTTTCCGTTTCTCAAGTACTATTGAAGAGATTGCTGGGTAAAGATTAACCGCTTATATGAGCCCACCTCATGTATATTTACGAATTACACGCTATCTTTACTTTTTATATTTTAAGCTTACGTTTTTAGAGTTTGAGCAAGCTTTTAAAAAATGATTCCAGCAGGTATAAAAATAAATTTTCGAGTTTACCGCTGTGAACGCTATATGAATAATCGATAACTACAGATTAAGAGATTTTCAAGCAGGAACGTACGAACGCTTTTATACTTATTTATATCGAATAACATTTCAACCAGAACTTTATGATTATAATACGTACGTAGGAGAAGTTTGAGTGTCAATTTCGTCAATCGTACTGTAGATTTTAATAAAATTTTCAGGTCTCTGGATTAATAAAACGAACGATAATTAATCTAAGCGCAAGGGGTTATGAGAAAGGATTCAATTAGTGAAATTGTGAAATACGATTCACAGACGCATGCGGATAATTTTCTGATAAAATCACTTTGTTATTTATGGTAAAAGTGCTCAATAAGTATTAAACACGACACATTGTATTAACATAGATTTTACATTATTAACGTCGGTGTATTGTAATTATTTATCATTTTATTATACTTATCGTAGCATGTTAACATTTATCACTAATTTAGCATTAAGCAAAACGAGCACTAATAAAATTCTTTATACGCAATTTAAATTAGATAGCGATTGCTTCAATGGTTTATACCCACTTAGTTGTGCACTGTATCGTCAATATTCTCGCGATGCATTTTCACGGAATAATATTTGCTCGGTTATTTGAATACATTTCTTTGTAAATTTTGTGCTTCTTTTGTTATTTACAATTAAATATTTGTTACGGTATTGTATTTGTAAGGTTTACCGAGCCACGTGTCTTCGTAGAATAGCAAATCAACGTGCAATAGTTTTCGTTTTGTTTTAGTTTTCTTTTGTTTCATTTTAATAAATCTATCGTATTGGTTTTCGTTCGTTAGCAATATTATTTGCAAACGCAGATTTCAGTTTGTCAAGTTGCAGTTTTCAACGCGCATTACGATGCACATGTACCATTTAGACATGTACTCAACAACGTTTCTTCTACGTAAGAATGAATAAACGCTTGTTTGTATGAACCACTATTAATTCCCTTGATAATTATGTTCATAAATATCTCGTTTATAATTCTTCTCGAACAAATAAAGTACATTCGCATTTTTAACAATTTATACAATTGCACGAATGTATTTTATTATAAAGCTTACAAGCGTGAATGATATAAGTTGCTTAATAAAATGATTACACAAATACTCTTGGTTATATATCTATCTATCTATCCATCTATCTGTGTACACACACGCGCGCGCGCGCGCGCACGCACAAAATTGTGCAATATTCTTTCTGCAATAAGATAACATAAGAATAATGATGAATATTTATAAGATATTTCCCAAATGTATCTCTTTATAAAATCTAGTCTTTTTATTGTTATTGCATCAGTAAGTTGTGTGATATTCCGAGACAAAGCATTCGATTCATTTGTATTTATAATTGTATATTTGATAATCGACAGTGCTGTATGCAAACATACTTTTCGTCGATGTATTAATAATTCATATTTTGCATATCGAATCATTGTTTAATTGCAAATACTAGCGCGCAATTATTAACAGTAGTTGTTCACCTACGAGACTATAATAATTCTCTCCTACGGACAACACCGAAAACTTTAAACGGTCTTCAGCACAAAATTTATAGCGACTATACGGTGGTAAAAATTTATGCTACGCCTTTATTATACTTTTTAACAAATAAATTCGCGTTATTGCGAAATTTATCACGGACCATAGTTAAATGTACAACGATGAAAAACATATTGTTGAAAAACTACACGTACGGTAGTAAATCAGGAAGCCACGCGAACAAATTTAAAAGATGTAGAATTTCGTAATAATCGTTCTATTTGCGGTAAATTTTGTTAAAAAAAACTTCTTTCCATAAACTCCTTGAATTTCGCGTTATAGAAGAGAAGAGAAGGTTTCGTCGCCTGCGCTGGAAGTTAAGCCCAAGAATCAGAGACGATAGCAAGAAGTCGAATTTCAATGCGAGTATTTTTTGTCTCGTCTTGATCTCTCTCGCTCGCTCACTGTCTCCATCTCTATTTTGCTTAACACACATACACACACTTTTTTTCGAGAAGTCGATGCGCTACTCGAGAATTATAAAAACGAGTTTCGGGACTTGTTCGCACTCTACGCGCGTCGTAAACTCGTTTCTCCCACCCGCACTTTCTCCCAAAACAAGGTACACGTATACGACTACTAGCGAGGAGCTGTTCTGCCTTGGTTAACAACAACTTCTCGCTGCTATCCGTTATTTTGTCGATTTTCTTTTTCGATTTATCGAAACTAGCTTCGTGGTGGATTTGATTGCGTGTTGATGTATAGGAATTCCATCTTCCTTGTTGCCGCGCGAGTGCAAAACATTCTTAATCACAGATGCGTTTGCTTTTCTCGTTGACACAGATATTTTGTGAACTTGCTGTCACGCGACCGCTCACTTATGACGATAATCGCCCATTAATAAACTTTTGTCGATGCCTTCTTTTTCCTCGCTCTTGCAGCTTTTTTGTTCTGTACTAATCGCGTAAGCGCCTGTGATGTGTTTCGAAAGAAACACTGTTATCTCGCTTAGCTGCTTAGCTAAAACTGAATTTTTTATTCGTGCAGGCACATTTATTTCAGCCGATTTACGATCATTTCGCGTAGTTTGTTCGCGTTGTACACATTTTAGAAGTTATTGAAAAAGTTATTGGAAAAAGAAGAAAAAGAAGAAAAAAAAAAAAAAAAAAAAAAAAAAAAAAAAAAAAACCAAGTTGGACTGTAAAAATAAGTGTTTACTTTACGACTGACTTAATCCGAAGCAAAAAATCGTACAGTACAACACATTATTAATAATTTCTTTTAAATATTAATGCAGAGAACGATGAATGACCGAAATTTACGTGATTAATGGCCGGCAATGATGATGATGATGATAATTATCATTATTATTACTATTTCACTATTACTCTTAGATTGCTTCTTTTAGATTTAATTTTATATCGCATTTCAATTATCCTTTTGATCTAACTAAAGAGTTTCTTCCTTTCTAATTTTCCCGCTTAATCCGTCTGTGCTATTCTTTCATTCGTCATTTACATGCCGAATCCACCATAATCTAATCAGTTTAATTATTTCGTTATTTGGCAATAATACGAACCGTAATTATCCGATAGACAGTAGTTTTATTAAATTTGCCGAATGGAATATTATTTAGTTCAAGGCACGCATAATAATTTAACACACAACAATTAAAAGGAATCAGTTAAACCGTTTGCATACAATACTCAACGTAAAAATCACTTACAACGTGATGCAAAAATGTGCAACTTACCTGATTTAAGTTAAACTTTCGCTCATCAGACCGACTAGTTGAGTTCGTGTAAAATTGCAAGTAAAATAAGTTAATGTGTAAAATTACTAATATATTTATAGATTGAAAATACTTTTATAGCTATTGAATCCACAAGCAAAAAGACCGTAATACGTATCGTTACAAAATATATTTTTATGAACGTTCAGTGGCACAAGCTATCGACTAATTGTTCGAAGCGATTACTTCCTCCAACAAAAATTTGCCTGCATAATAGATTCAAACGTTTAGAATTGAAAATCTACAACGTTGGCTTCTTTTTTGTCGCATTTGCAAGTTCGATCGGTAATTAAAGGCACCAACGACTCTTGACGCATTCAACGCGGTAGTTCTTTTGGAAAAATATTTACCACAAGATTAACTATTTATCCAACTTTCGATCATGTAAGAAATAATGTTAAATATTAAGAACCACTCATTAGTCTTGTTGCTGATCTATGAGACTCGTGATTAGATTATTCGTTCTCATTATTGGATGCATTGAACGGAAATCGCAATTAGAGAATTACTTTTAATGATATTATGCCGAAGCGTGAGGTGCACACCGTACATACGTATAATGAGGACATCGTTGCGTTGTATCGCTTACCTTCTCGTCGAGATTGTTGAGGTCTGGTAACTGAAAAAAGAAAAATTAAACATTATTCTACATCTATCTAATCGAATGCGCTTATTTGTATCATACTCTATACTATAGGTAAGCAAATATAAACATGTACAGTCCAAATTCTTCGGGGTTAATAATGCTTAATTGGTGCTTTTGAATTACGACAGTTGTTTGTGCCAGTGGGACTGTATTCATGACCCGTAAAAGGCGAAATGTCACTGGCGTAATTACAATTTATAGCAATTTGTTTTGTTGTTTTTCTTTTCTTTCACTCCCCCGAATCATTAGTCGCGCTTTCCGCAGTAGGTTTAAGCTTGTGCCACTTGATTGTACCACCTTGCAACGCCAAGGCATCAAACAATCGTAATATAATTCGAAAGAATTCCCGGGTTCTTATCTTTCATCGTAGTAAGAAAATAAATAGGCTACTTCGATTTTATAAGGTTACCAAATGTCATCGGTTGATTGGAATATGACCTCTGGAATAGCAGCGTTTAGCATTAGACATTGGGAATTCGGTGGAAGCGTCGAGCTGCTGGAGGTGGACATCAACCAGTCGGTCGATAGTCAGAAGTTCGAAGGTCAACCCCTAGAGCGGACGGACTAACTTAGATATGTACGCGCGGTGGAATCTTTTGAGAGGCGTTTTATACAATTAAACGTATTTCTCGTGAAGTTTAGCGCGTGTTTTAGGGACGGCACGTGCCATCGTGGCTTTTATCGCCCCGCCGCCATCTGTTATTAGCGCGTTATTAGCGCGTTATTGGCGCGTTATTGGCGCGTTATTGGCGCGTTATTGGCGCGTTACCCGCGGAGCTGGTATTTGCCGTACCGACGTTGGCGCGCGGTCGGTAAGGTTGCACGTGCCTTTATCGCTTTTATCCCGTCGAGAGCGGAGAAGTCCGAAACGATCGCTAGATGTCATTTGCCGAGTTGATTTCTATTTGTGACTCTTGCATCAATCGAATGAAATTAGGGCCAATTTGTATCAATCGACCGACCAAGCCGATATAAGTTTTCTACAGCCGCTCGCAGAATACAATATCGCGTGTGTCGCATGCTTTAGCGTTCGGACAAACGTACACGCATCAACCGGAGGCGCGCGTACGAGGCCTCGATTAACCTTTGTTGGGAGCACTTGGTTGGCGAGGCGCTGCACACACGGAGCGGACAACCGGGTCGCTTTTCTCTTTTTCAAATGAGTATACCGTCGACGCGGATCGGGGGCCACGTTAAGTGACTCTTATTTATAATAGCTCGGACTCCAGAAGTTTCGGCTGATTCGCGGGACATGCTTTCTCTTTTAGTGTTACATAAAGTTAAGCCGGTTAACAAAGTGCTCGGCGCGCGATCATCGCCATTATCCCGACAAAAACGCACTCGATGCAAATTACATCGGCGTTTTATCCGATGTGGGAGACTCCGCGCGATGATCGAATAGATTATCGAGTCCTCCAATCGGGGAGAATGCTTTTAAAGTTTATTAATGCGCGGAGGAGTTCCGCCGGGGCAGTTGACGAAAATCTCGAGGAATAATTGACGAGTGGCGGGCTTAATTACCTTTGATAATTAGATTTAGGGGCAGCAAAAGGAAGAGAAGAAAAATTGTCGAGAGTTTAATTTTATATGGTAAATCTCTTTGAAACTTTGTAAAATATCGCGGAGAGGCAGGTGTGCTTTTTTCACTTTTGAGCGAATTTCTATTGACGAGCATATTTTCCTCTTTGAAAGTTTGCTGGAAACCATTACCAAAAATAATAGTCATCCAAGTTCTTTCCTGAAACTTTTTCTTTTTCCGATCTTTCGTAGGATATTCTTAAGTAAGAGTTGGCGCAATTCGAACCAAAATAGCGAATACTGTTTTTTTCGACGGTTATTGTCATTGTAATGACAATAACCGCTTCGTACGTCATTTGTTACCATCACAATCGCGTCCACTTTATCCCTTTTTTCTAATTTCAATATTCATTTTGCCTGGCCTCGCGCTCAAGAAAGCTAGATTAATTCTTGTTTTAATATCCGAAGTACCTTCGTATTTTTTCGTTAAAATACGAAGTTTCGTTACAAATACCGAATTTCAGTTAGCTCTCGCATCAACCGCATAATCCGTAATAATACTTTTAAAAGAAAGATTGGATCGATCGTGTGACGTGGGTTTTTTTATTCAGGGTTCAAGTCGACTGATCACTTTACTTAACGCAAATAATGTCCGAGTCGAACAAAACAATTTGATTCGATAAAAGCACAAACGAAGAAGTGCTTCGGTCTTCTTAACCCATTGAATACCAATTTTATTCCGTATGAGCAACCAACGCTATAGTATCTTCATCAACGGAAATTTCTTTTCTTTCTTCACTTTTTATCCTTTTCACGTTTTATACGGCAACTCTGATACCAGTTACCATTAATTTGGTTAAAAGTATGCCCTCGTGATTATCCCGACTGCATAAATGCATCAGTATATTGTTTTTAAAAAATAGGTTAATCGAACGTTTCATGCTGCGGCACATGATCTTCGTTAACCATGCGAAAAGTGAGTTCTTCCTCGAAAATACGTCAACGTTTGGCTAAATAAACAAAGTAGCAGTAGGATCGTGGAAATACAGTTGTGAAAACAGTCGAAACGAGGGAAAAAAATCGTCGGGGAGGGCTCTTTTGGATGTCGATACGGTTGGAGTTACTTTTATCCTCGACGTGTGCATTTGTGGGTGTGAAAGTAATCCAGCAGTAGTCGCATAAGAGTCAAAGGTAATACGAGAAATAGAAATGATATCCCGGCGGTCCTTGCGTATCCGATTACGCTTTGCTTTATGCGCGTGCGACGCCTTTTGGATCTTAGTTACACCGAGTTACAGATAACAGAATACGCACTCGCGGAATCGAATTCCGCATCCGACTCCATTTTTCTTCGTCGTTCTCGTCTCCGTTGGTTCCACCAGCCAATCGTCAACCGGCAAACTTACAGCCCGACATCGAAAGAGAGATCGTTTCGTTTATGCGCTGCCATTACCGCGAGCGTACGTTATTACCGATATGAGTCGGTTCGTCGCGAATGCAGCTTTAAGATTTGTGCACCGCATCGATCGAACCTTCGTCGTAATCGAGATGAATTTCCCCGGGTCTCTGTCTGACTCTCTAGTGAAAAATAAATTAAATAATGCAATTATGCTCGGAATAATCATCCCATCGTCGGGCAATCGACGTTATTACATTGCCGTAAAATAATCTTTGGCGAAACACAATCTATCTAGTTTTAAGCTGATGTAGTATTATCTTCTACTGTCTATCACAATAAAATTTCAATCTCTACAACAAACGTTGATTTTTAATAACCATGCTATTTTTATTATTGGTAGCGCATCTTATGTACTCGAGTGTCGTACCGCTTTCGACGTCTTTATTAGGCAAGCCAAATTTTCAGATAAAACCCAAGAAACGTATTTATAAAATTAACCTTACATTTTCATTACTAATGCCCTTTTTAATTACGAATTAAATTGCGATCGTGGAATATATACGCGAATCTGAAGAAAGCACATCTTTAATGTCGTGTTATAAAATGAAATTAAGGTGCTTCAACTCGTGAAGCTGTACAAATGGATTTTGAATTCCATATTAAGTTCATTACCTCACACATTGCCTAATGTATTATGCTCGGTAATTAAAAAACTTTAATCTTTAAAAAAGTGTCCTTTTAAATCAAGCGTATCAAAAACCGAACCACTTTCTTTTTAATTTTATTTCGCCGACTCTTATTTGAGGTTATACCGTTATACCGCAATAACCATGTAAATAATGTTCCGTTGTAGCGAAATTTAGAACGAAACGTAGAAAGAAACTACAGTGACACTGCTTGATCAGATATTTCATGTACAGATTATAGATTTCGAGAGAATTACGTTAGATCGTAGGCAGGTTCTCGGTTTGATTGCGATCTGACATTAACGGGTTAACAGTTCGAAGACTCGATGGTACCTTTCGTTCCACTCGTGAACATGTCTCAACTTTGATCTGTAGAGGGACGTTTAGGTCTACTGTAAACTGGTCTTAGGGTTGGACGTAGTGCAAAGCTTAAATTCGGACCGTCGACCGACAACTCGGTATTCCAACCTCCAACGTTCTAATTCATCCCCCGTTCGTTGCTACCCCACTCATGGACATTGTCCTTGCTTTTCCGGAATACAATTAATGTGTCTTGAGCGTAGTGGAGCACATTAATTAAACTACGAATGTAATTATTCTGGACGCACTCACAATAGACCCTACGTTTTCCGTTTCAACTGCGAAATGCCTTGATTATATTAAACCCATATTAAACACACGCGTGATATTAAGATTAAATTGAGATAAGCTTGAAATTACCAAAAAGTACGCTCAGTCCTAAGGAAAATAAGGCTTAAACAGAGTATGGGATTAGAGGATAAAGAATTTTTATGCAATGATTTAAAGAAAGGACTGTGAATAGTTTTTAAAATTTCAGAAAGAATTGAGAAATGATATTTGTTAAAAATATACATTTTCAACATTTTTAAACAATTCTCGCAAGAAATATAACATCGAAGGTCGAATAAATGCCATGCAGATCATGAGTTGGTATTAAATCATAAATTTCGAGTTACGCGAAGAGAATCAGAATTTGTGAATGCATTTGGCGTTTGGTCGAAGAGAGCTGAAAGTTTAACCATTTCCAGAATATGTAGTTTCAATATTCCATGTTATTTTGGATGCTTCATAAATTAATCATAATCTCCGCAAATCTGAAATTGTATTGTTACTTTAAATTTTATATCGAAATGTCGATATAATGTATAAACGATAGATTTACATTTCAATTAATTTCCTTTGCAGAAATTATTTTTCACCATAAATACTCATACACTTCAGCTTAAAGCTTAAAATAGTCCACGTTAACGTTGAAATTTAATTGATTATGAAGAAGTTTAGCATTCGTCCTCGAAGTAGCTCTCCGTTTATGTAATTAATACTAGCGATTGGACCGCAAAGAAAAAGCGCACTTAAGAAAACGTAATAAAAGAACTCGTGTTTTACAGTACCACGACTCTTATACCAGGAGTCCCAAAAAAGCAGATTTTATGCATCTCGTCGTAAAGTACGATTACGTCAAAAAGTAATTTATGCGAAATAAGGAATTATGTTAACTAGTATAGAACGAGTTAAGTTCCTGTATAATAAATAGAAAAATAGAGATAGTTAAATAGAAATAGCTTCATCAATAGAGATCCAAGTTACAAATGTCGACTAAAGCTCTTGTCCGATGGTAAGCGGCGCAAGTAACAAGTTTACCAAGATAATGTTCTTCCTGATTTTTGTTTCCTTTACTTTTCTGAAAAGCCACCGCGATCTACTGCCAAGACTCCCATGCGTTAAAAAAGTTATCCGAGGATCTATAGAAGCCCAGTAAATAGGCACGCGCGATCGTTCACTCGTAGATATGAATAATTTAGGTCTTTTATTAATAGAGGAAAAGTTTGAGATTTACTTTCTCTCGAACTACAGCCGTAAATCGCCGGATATAGCGAACGAAGACCGAAGTCTAGCGAACCACCCGCGCTCTAAGTCTTGTTCGAGCACAGGCGAGTATCCCGGTCGTCCCTTGCAAGTTAACTCGATGCGAAGTTAAGAACGCGAGCTCCGTCCACTGACACCGATTTATTGGTCCCTACTTTTAATTACATCCTGCGCAACGACATTTTGGGTTGACGCGCGACGAAAGTAAGCCTTGACAGCATGTCTCTGGAAAGGTAGGTATCGGTATCTTCCCATCTTCCCAGGTGTTGCCAATGAGGCGAAATTCATTTTAGCCAGCCGACACAGAAAAATGTCACATACAACGGACCAAAATCCCTTCTAGCCATATGCGTAATCGTGCATAAATCAAAGCGAGCTAGTCGCGGTTGCTCACAATGCATATTTATGCACGCAAGCCGCGGGAAATTAAATTCCCCGCGCATATCAACACCGTGTGTACGTGTGTGTGCGCCCGCACGTGCGGCAGTGAGAGAGTGTGAATGCGGGTTACTCGTTTGAAGAGAGAGGGGGGGGGGAGAGAGGGAGAGAGTACTGTAACTGACCACTCGAATGTTTCGACTCCATACTGTGTGATGCGATGCCCACGAAGCTATGAGAACCTTCTATGAATGCCTAATTTATAATATATAGCACCCTCCGGTGTATATATGTCGTTTGTACCCCTTAAACCACATTCATTGAAGTCCTTTTTTATTATGTTACAAAGTCGATAATAGCCTAATCATCGTAAGATTTAAACTCCTTTACCATAATAGTTTCAAAGTCATGGCCACTATGATATCCTTTATTTTACATGGCTTTGTCGCCTTTTTAATTTTAAACAGATCGGGTTTTATATTTTATATTTCCTGAATAATTTCTGAAAGCACTGAAAGCGATTTATCGCATAAAAATTTTGTAAATATTATATTACAAAAGGTTTCGTACTTATGCCTTTTCAACAATAGTTTCATGTTACAGCGATACTAAAGGCGATCGTATTTCCTATTATTCGTCTTTCATTTTCATTGAAATCACGTGAAATTTCACGTGAAGGCTTCAGAAGTTATTAAATTCTAATAATGAACACCAGATATATTACGAAAACATAATAAAACTCAAAGATTTTTCAACATATTATTCAGATATAAACTGCATTTTAAATTTCACGACTAAATTTTACGATTACGTAATGCTAATTTATGTAAAATGAAATAGTTTTTTAATTCTTGTATAATTATGACGTAAGAAAAATGTGAAATAACAAATGTAATACTATTTGAAAAATAATACTTGAAATGCGATATCTAAATACAATACTAAATACGAACTTTGCAAGAAACTTGATTTTTAGCCAAGAAAATATGAAAATATGAAAAAATCAATTAAAACTTTATGTAACACTCATAATATACCAATCTTAATCAGTGACTTATAAATTCTATATACCCACTTATAAATATTAAATACATAAAGAATTTGACAATTGTTTTTCAAGATAATACTAGAATTGTTTAAATGATACTACAAAACTTGTTTTTCGCGTTAAATAACGCAATAGCACTTTTAACTTTACCGTCAATTATTCAAAATACAAAAAAATAATAAAAAACATCGCAAAAGGTCATATAAGTTATAATACAGCCGTAATCTATAATTAATTATACATAAATATTGAATGCTAAACTGTACATTTAGCAGAATATGTTACAATATACAATTTTTTCTTTAAATACAAGGTTTTCTTTAAAACGTTAATTTATTATATACTTTATGAATGTTTAGAGTATTTGTACTACAGTGAATATATTTTTATATTCTTACACATTCTCTTTAGTTATATAAAGTATGTTGAAAGTAGGTTAGAAGACTAAGAATTCATTATATCTAATGTAATTTCATCCATTTAAGTTCATCCTAAATAATGTAATTTGTCAATAAGTTTTTTTGTAACATTTAGAAATTTATAACATAAATTTATAACAGAAATTAGCATTGATAAATTTATTGAACATGTATATCAACAAATTTTCAGCTTACGTAGTGTTAAATTTTGATTATGTTGCAAAATGTTTTGGTAAAGTAATAAATAATGTTGTTATAATAATGCAAGTAATTTAAACAGCAATGCTTGTTTATTTTATAAATTGTGATTTACGTTACACATTCGAGAAATTAGTAAATAGAGCTACGATATTGATATTTCACCAAACCATATTGTACGTAAAAGTTTTCTAGAAATAACGCGCGAATTGTGAAAAGTAATTTTATAAAATTTTGTAAAACCAAAAAATGTATATTTGCGTAATTTAATACTTGATTAGCCAAATAAACGAATATATATATATACATGGAAATATTTAAAGAGAATACTTTTTCAAGTTAAATTAAATAACTGCTATTAGTATAAAATAAGAAGTTACATTATTATAATACTTTCCCTTTGGTTTACAAGACTGCTGTTATCGAGAAAATTTTGAGCAAACGAAAAATCAGTCGGTGGAATTTAAAAGTCAATTACATGCATTTGAGAAGTTTTTTTTAAAAAGATATACTTAATAATTAGCTTCTCGTAGCGCCATACATAGAAAATTACATTTTAATACAAAAAAATGACGATTTATATCAAACTAATAAAAATGAAAGACGGCTTTTGTGTAATATTAATAAGAAATAAAGCCTTTACGTGAAATATTAGAATTTTATAAAAAGTGCACGAAAAAAGCGTGAGAAAATATCACGCTTACAATAAATTTATTATTCCGAAAGCTATACAGAATTATATTAAATTAGATAACTATACCGATATTAGACGAGTGGGATTCGTAGTATCAAACATTTACAAAGTAGTAAAAATTATTTACAATACAAAATTTTAATAGTATTTGAAACTAACATACAATTTGTCTCATTAACATGTGATCTTCACAATTTTCAGTGTAAGATTATCGAAATATGGAATGGTTAATGAGTCGCTTGACAGTTGCTCGTTTGATAAAAGTAATAACAATTCATATTGATAAAGAATTTATTAGAAATCTACATGAAAACCGTGTGATGTTATTATTGGAAAAAAATAAAAAAGAAAAAAAAAATAAAGTTTTTCAAGAAACGTTTCACTTCAAAATTTACTTAGCAAGAGTGCAGGTCACGAGATATTACCTAGGAATCAAGACTTTTTCAATTTACTATTTAAGGAAAAATGATAAATGTGTTTGAAAGATTGACTTAATATCCGTGACATAACGAATTAAAATTTATCAAACCTTAAATGCAATGGATTTTTTCTATACAATTGCTTAACTTGTTTATACCGTCTTGGAAGATGATACTTTATTATTTTCAATAATCCACTGAATGTTTTCCACTACTAGAGTAAGAATAATCCTCTTGCTATCGAATGTAAACTATAATTTTATCAGTTATCTATTACTTATCGTATTTGATCACAATGAATAATTTGTTCATAAAAATATTTGCAACAGAACAAACATGTTCGATACTCTTTACTTTTTCATGAAATCTATAAGCTACTCGTGTAAATACTATACTTTATATAAATCGGAGCAATTGAAAAAAAATGTTTTTATATTTTCTTCATCCAATTTGCTTTCTATTCTTGACGCATATAAATACTTCATAGCGTATTCAATGCGGATACTTTTTGAAAACTTTTATAAAAACTAGAGGCATACTAGACTTATTCGAGTCATATTATGAATCAATTAATAAAACTACTTTTCTACCAATGATATTTAATTTTAACTAACGAATATCATAAATTACGACTACAAGTTAGAGAATCAATAGTTGTTTAGAAAATAATCTGACATTATCCAAAATGTTCAAACATTGGAGAGTATTTATATAAGATCCGAGTGTGTGAGCGTGGGTTATTAATATGAAATTCAATTATTACCCCTAACATTTTAACCGGTAAAGTTATATAAATACAAAATAGTTTCTCCTTAAAAGTAAGTTTATCGAATTCAGAAAATTAGTGATTCCCGAGAGCGAATTTTCCTTTAATCTACTTATAATTTCGCAGAGGAACTAGATTATAACTTTCTAGATCTAATCTGCACGAAACTATTCAAAAAAAGGTTAAATACGAAGCCTCTGAGCATATAATAGATTTTGCAAATACTACAATAAATAAAAGGTATATCAAGGTAAATGCAAGTAAAGTCACGCTAATTTTTAAAAAATAGCCAAACGTTCTTTTAGGACGTTGAGTTTATCTTTGCACGCTGTAATACTTAATTCGTGGGTTAATTCAAAGAAAAAGGATTTGATTTATTTACATTGGTTTTATCTGCTGCAATGGTTACAGGAGACTTTACTCGCAAACATTGAAAACTTTGTACACTTTATTAATTAGCGATGGAACTACTAATTAGATCTTACGTCACCCAAGATATATTATCAAAGTCCGAGGAATATTTTAACCAATATAAAAAAGATTTAATTTAAAAGTATTGTAATATCAGCAGTATACTACTTTTATTATTCATTTTCATAATAGGAAAACAAGGAAAAATTTATTTAAATAATTACACTTCATATTTATGTGGGAAGAATATTTTATTACCTTTACTACGAAAACATAACTAGTTTTATTGTAGTTCCTACTGTTCTTCACTGCAACTACTGTATTATGCACGTACACAGGTAGCGCAAGTTGTTAAATAATACAGGATAAAAATTACAGGCTTACGCTTAGAAATTAAACAGTCGGTTACATTTTAAAATTTATTAATTTCACATGTTACTCCAATAAAGCACAATACTCGAAACTAATTTCTTTCTTAACCATATATTCCCTACAAACACGTATAATGATAATTAATGTTGACGATAAGGGCACATTTTACAATAATATAACGCTAAATCTGTTGTGTTTAAAATCAGATTAGATGTCTGTTGTAATTAACGATAGGTCACATTAATTAGAAATTTAGCACTTATCGTTTTGAAGTATTATCCTGTCACGAATTACTTTAAGTAAGAATATCACATAGATAAGTGACGTGTCCAGCAATCGCGCCAACGAATATTAAGTACTATATCCCAGGTAATCAATTTGTTAAGCTACTGATACACGCGCACGCGCGCACACGTGTATCCTCTAGTATTTAAAAAGCGAGGTAAAAAGGTATGCTCTTTTTATAATTTTCAAAAATACGATACTTCAGTTTCTTACAATTTCGTAAATATGGTAATACCGCGTGCCAACTTTTAACTTTCACCTATTAAGCATTTGTACATACGGTATTCAATCAGCTTCGAGATACAGACAATATGCAGGAAGAAACAGTTGCTTCCTCCGCGCAAGGGATCGGGGTATAAAAAAATATCCAAGTTATCATTGTTACTTCAGTTTTATTACATCATCGTTTTATTACAAAAAACCTTAACAAAGCAGCTTACACACTTTACATACGAAAACTGCATCGATCGAATATACACGTAAGTACACAGCATTATAATAGTCGAGGCTGCTCCAGATGTAAATTTTACAGAACGTATCTCTAAATAAACCGTTGATTACATACGCGCACGAAAGGGTCGGAGCGCAGCAACACATAGCGATTGTGTTCCGATAATATTGTATAAATCCCTCGCTTATCGCGGCAGACTCGCGGGCACGCGGTGAACAATTTTACCGGGAGCGATACGCGCACGCAACTCCCACGCGTGCTTCGATCTCGTTGATCAAGCATTTCAACAGCGAGCGCCCAAGTTTGCATCGTTGCATCGATATTGTTGTCCGTTGATCGTCTGCCTCCCGCAGTCGGAAAGTGCCTGCGACTCATCGCGCGCGAATAACGAACCTTACTTACTTTACTTCCTCGACGCACAACGAAACCAAACGTATCGCGCGTACAAAAAGCCTTTACCATGTCTCTAGATACGCACATATACCCAAGAAAGTCCAACGATGGAGGAATATCGGTTTATTCGTCAAGCTGGCGCGCGGTCACGAGTCCGAGTGTCGCGTTCATCTTAATCCCAGTCGTCGGCGAGTGGGACCACCGTCACCGAAGTCCATTTGTAAGAGCGCGTTAACCGCCGATGAGGAGCCAGGGTAGTACGACGGTCACGCAGAGCGCGGCGAGGCAGCTGGCACACATGGCTAGAGGACTGGCCGCTACCTCCGACTCGGACTCGTACCCGTAGTAGTCCTCGTCGCGCTCGTACTCCCGGACCTCGACGTCGCAGCGGAAGCAGACCCGCTGGGGCTTTGCGCGGTGACCGCTGTCGCGCCGCAGCAGCAGCGAGGAACCCTTGCGCTCGACCTTCCAGCCGGGCTCCTGGAGCAGCATCTGCGTCATCGTGTCGGTGCGCCAGCCACTCGTACGGGCGGCAGCCTGGACCGACATCCCCCGTCGGCTCCGCGGAAATCGAGGATGCGACCTGCAAGCCAACGAGATTCAAGATAAATCAAATCCTGATGGGACCGACTAGGGCACGACAAAGTGCTGTAAGGGGGAACTTTCGCTTAAGAAGGACTGCGCACGCGCGAGAGAGAAGTTTTCAACGAGGGATGATCGCTGATAGATGTCCCTTGGCTCTTTTACGATTTGCACTTTACACCTCCGTTTTCCAGGCTTATTTGCCCGTGAAACACGGACGCGTCATCTAGAACTCACCATGGGTAATGAATTTTGTTCTCGCGATATTTCTACCTCGAGTTGTTACGATCAATTGTTGGAATAATAGAAACGAACAAATATTCATCAAACGATAAGGTTTCCGGTCACGTAATCGCGTTAACATTTCCTTTACAGCTAATCAATATGATGCCATGTATTTTACTAACTCGCTCGAATAACAAAATTTGTTTTTCTTTTTCATCGCTAAAATTGGCTCTGCACAATTTTTTCCCCACAATTTGTCCCCGTACCTAATTTAGCCACTTAATGTTCCTAGTGGTTATTCGCTAAACGAGCCAAGCTACCTTTGATAAAAAATTGCTTCTTAATATATTCATCGGCAGCGCTATAATAAGCCATTTCCTAAATACAACGTATGCATAATAAACCCATTTAAACAAATAAATAGCCATAAATGCTATTCGATTGGAGCAAAACTGCTATTAATAGCTCGTAAATATAACTCGCGTTATACGGTCAAAGCCAAGATTATCATAACCGAGATCAATTTTTCGAATTTTACTGAAACTCAACATTCGCTACTTCAACATTTGCCTTGAAATAATTCTAGATAAGTTTTTGTCGATAATCCGTCGTATCGGTAAATTTTGTCTTTTTCTCAATCCCAAACTGGGAGTTTTACTTTTTACTTTAATTTGATTCGCCCTTCATTGATACACAAGGCAACGTCAGCACTATTCTTTACTTAAAATTTGTAATAACAAACAGTGCACCGAGATCCTGTAAAACATCGTTCTAAATTTGTGGCTTCGCTCTGCGTTTTATTAGTCACTGGTAGTATCATTTTATTAGCGGGAGTACATTTGATTTACGAGGGTATATAACGTGGCCGAAAAAAATTTATCAAATTACATCGCTCCAATCTCGACAGGCTCGCACGAGTCTGTACTATGTTCTTCGAATCATGATCCAAGGGACGATTTCGGATAGTTTGACGAAAAATTTCCAGACCTTCCTTCCTCCATCAATTTTGTTTGACTTTGATGTAGTGTGGACTTCTGGATTTTTCAAAAACATGTTCGCTATCCGTATTTTACCAGACGTTCCGATAAATCACCGACCATCTTCATCTCTTTATACCACTGCTACAGCTTACGAACGATAAATTTTGAGTTTTTTCCATATCGAAAAGCTAAGGGTGATTGGAACTTTCTCCGCGATGCATCAAAATTAATTTCCTTTCTCTTGGATAATAATTTGTCGGACGACTGTATACGTGACGAATTATAAGAATTTTTCCGCTATTCAACGGAAGCAGCAAATTCTGCGATGATTATTTCTAAGCGATGTGTTACGTACGAAATTTTAAGGTTTACGTATTCATTCGTTTGATATTTGAAGAAAGCTCGCGATGCTCCGGATAATTTGTCTTTCAATATACACGTATCGTGCAAGCCAAGTCGAATTCATTACGTATAAAATGTCAACGCGCATTTTCCCTACGCGAATATCCAGAATGAAAAAGCATTGGAACTGGAGGAGAAAAATAAACGAAGATTAATATTTTTATGAAGGGGAGTACCCGACGTGTAAAAAGCGAATACCAGGCTCCCGACGTCACTGTTGCAGAGCATCGTACATAGCAAAGGAAAAAGTCGAGGGTAGAAAAGCAGTGGAACCAGCATAGAAATAAGTGCAGGAAGCATCAGCATTCGTCGAGTGGGGAGAATGCGCTCTGCATTATTAAAATCACCCTGGAGCGCCGAACGTCTCCTTCAAAAAGTACGAATATACCAGAGCAGTGGTACGTACTCGAATCCAGTTTCTATGAGCGTTGGCGGTGAGCGTAACGACACGAAATAAAAAGTAACGAGGAGGAAACGAGGAGAAAAGAAACGAGAGGCGAGATAACGGCGGAAAACAGTGGTGGCCTAGACCCAAAGTATTCAAGATGAGGAAGAACTACGGGCAAGATGGCAATGCAAATGTCAGCTTAAGGTTAGGTGTGAGAGAGGGCGAGACGCGAAATTGACAAAAAGCTCTGAAAAATAAACGAAAGAGAAATTCAGGAGCCCCCCCCGCCACAAGTAGACTTTTTTCCCAAAAAAAAAAAAAAAAAAAAAAAAAAAAAAAAAAAAAACCCTATGAATACAAGCGCGTACATCTAAGCGCATTGCCATGTATTTATGTTATCGAAAAATTCATTGTCCCAGTATCGTATGAAATACTCGACTTGGTGACTGTTTCGTACATTAATTAGAGCAGTATCGATAACAGTCGTAGTGCAGTAAAATATTGATCAAAGACTGTTCAAGCGCCAACGGAGTACGCGTGCATGCGTGAGTGAGAGAGAGAGAGAGAGAGAGAGAGAGAGAAGCGAACGATGATAATCCTCCGCGTTCACGTAGAGTAACTCGGATTATTTTCTTTTATTTTCAAAGTAAACTACTACCGATAAAAATTCACAATCGTCGCTAGTGTAAATTATACTTTAAAACGATTAAAGTCTACAAATACGAAATATTCTTCAAAGCGGAGGCGAACATTGGATTAAAATAATAATAAAATCTTCGGAGTCTCTCGTAAAAGCAGCTTTTCCACCAATTTTTTATTTTAATGCTCGTATTGTCGTTACGTCGTTAAGGAAACTCGTCTATATTTCCATTCGGTTGATTTGACACGTTTGACGGTCACTTGCTAAGAAAACTCATTTTACCAACTCAAGATACGAACGTGCATAAACGCATATATCTGTAAATACTCGATCCTCGAATAATAAATCTTCTCGCGGATGAATTTTGTACATTACTGTGTACTCTCGGGTAAATGAATTTCAATTGCAGTTGGACGCCGTAGTTACAGTTTACAGATTTACAGTTTTTCCGAAAATAGTAAAAAGTTTCTAATTTAGGTCACTTTTTGATCCTTTGCTGGCTGTACACGATTTGAAATGAAATCGGCCATATATATCTTAGTTACGAAACGATGTTGAGTCAACTACTGTTGATAGAACGAGGATTTACAGAGGAAACTTTACCCGATTCATTCCCATTTAGAAGCTGCAGGTTAATCCCCCTCCGCCTGGATGCGGAATTGTATATCTGTATACGTAACTGCACTACGGGAGTGCTCATCAAGCGCGCATCCAAGTTTATATTTGTGAACACGCAAAGACGTAATCGAGTATAGTCGATATATATATATATAATGCTCTCGAGCCGGAGGGACCCGTTCGAGAAGAAAGAACATTGATTAGAAGGCAAAATAGCTTTTTGATGTCGATAAAGCGAAATCGATTTCTGAAATGCCTTTGAAAAATCTGTAACGGTACAATTAGGCGTTATACGTGTGGATGAATCTTCTTCAATAGCAGTGACAAAAATACGTTCGTTTGCAATTCGCTCCTAAATAAATAAATAAATAAATGCACTTGCGCATTCGTTGTGCTAGCGAACAAAGTTATAACCGAGGACACAAGGCGAGATCAAAAGCAGGACAGAAGCGAAGCAGGAGTTGCCGGAGGAAAAAATTAATTCGCCTTCTACTACCGCCAACTTTCCTACGCACAACCGCAAACTTGAATTGAACCCTCGATGTGCGTAATACGTAAGCTTGCGATGGAACATTCTCACAAGTTATATCCTCCCGTAAACGTTAAGCCATTTCCCCAAGAGTCGGGGAGAACTGCGTTTGATCCATCGTGCGTGTAGAAATCACGAGTGCACGATTGTCTTCGAGACGACTTTATGTTACAGGAACGGCAGAAGCTTGACGATGCGCGTACAGGCGGAGATGCGAAAAAGGAATGCGATTCGACGACATCGGCCATATTTCGTCGCTTCTATCGCTCGTTCCACGTACACGTCGAAACTTGAATGCGATTTTAAAAAAAGACTTGGCCTCGCGTCCAAAATTTACATCGTTTCAAAGAAATAAACGAACCGATTGCGCGGTTAAAAATAAGCGAAGGTGTAAACATCTCGAACGACGCGTGGGTTTTGAATGGGAGTGTGCGCATTCGAACTGCGATTAGGTTAACGTCATCCCGAGTCATCCCGTCATCCCCTTGGCAAAGACTCCTACGACAACGGCGTAGTTGCATTTGTTACATCGATAAACTTATAAACTTTCGTTCGAAGAAGTTGGAGGTAATTTGTTAGGTGGTGCAAGAGACGTTGCAGTCTTTTACGTACATTTATCGTGAAAAATGGAAAGGCAACAAATATTTTGCTGTCCATAACGCGTCAGCTGGTCACGAGGTTGCTACGAAAACCATATCATTCCAACGAGTCTTGCGCAACGCACGCGCACAGCTTATCCGATCCTTTGCCTCATCGCTGATACGCGTAGAAACAATCTTTCTCTAGCAACGAAAACGGAAGAGAGTGTCGTTGCACTCTTGGCAAATTAAAGACGAGAGAATGCCTGACGTCCACTTGGCCAAGAACAATCAACCACTGCTGCGTCTACCTGTATCGCACCGAGTATCGATCAACGACTATTATTACAGTTATGATCACTCGTTTTGAATTACTATACGGAAACTTGATACACGAACAAAGAGCACCTGATTTCACAGTACTGTATAACGTAAAAATGACGACTGATTTCAGATGGTGTGCGCAAGAATTCATTTAGGTTTCTTGTCTCTTCCTTGGGTTGGTAGGCTCGGCGTTTCTCGACCATAAAGCGCAACGACTGTACGTAAATTTATTCGAATGTTAGCCATGCACATAGGTTACTGAGAAACTGAGAAGCGGTCACGTTCTTTGCGTGATATTTAGTCGTTTTATACCAGCAATTCCTCTACGTATTTTTTGCAATGCGCGCCTCTGTACTTGTGCTAACCTCGTAATAATAATAGTACATCTGTTGGAGGAAGGATCTCGTCGATCACTTCCTTCGATCTTTCGTGCGTCTTTATAATGTTGAATTAGCGAATCTCATCGGGAGATCAACCGCCACATCAGTAGCATCGAGCGATAACGATTATAATTAGATGTCGGGAGAGGAAAAGGAAAAGGAACGTGTGCCCGCGGCGAGTTAGTCGAGTGCCTGGACAGCAGTCACTTTGACACGCGCGGTCTCTCTCTCTCTCTCTCTCTCTCTCTCTCTCTCTCTCTCTCTCGGGCATAGCGGGTAGCGACGAAGTTACGAAGGGGCAACGGCCACGAAGTTCTATCGGGAATCGGTGCTTTAGCGGTTGAATTATCGGAACGCGACGAGGTAACCCACCGCCCGGTCCCGAGAGCAACGAGCCCTGGCAACTGGTGCAGTCGTTGGAGATCGACCCCAAGTCCGAGGTAAATCAGCTATTCCATCGACGAGGGTCAGCGGGCGTGGCATTCCGAGATAGCAGGATCTACCAGCTCGCCTACCTCGCGCCCTTAGATATCGCCTTGCGATATTCCGCCACTGCACTGGCGGGTGTAACGCGAGCGAGAGTTAGGGTTCGGTTGGCCCGAATCACCGAGATCGTAAACAACGAGCACGCGAAACTTCAGCGGAATGGCGCAGTTTAGCAGAACATACGGGGACGGAGATTAACGTACTGAGCCCGTCCGCTACTTCAATTAACCCCTTACGCTCTTAGCTGCACAAGCTTATGATTATTTCCTCCCCGCTCCTCAATGTTAATCAGTCCGGCGACACCTTAAATGAAACTTAAATTCTGGAAAATAACGATAAATTGGACGCTTAACCGCGTTAATTTTTACGACGTCTGCTATATAAATGTAAGCGAGTGTAATATCTCGTGCAACTCGAAGTGTTGCACCTGCTGTTTACGCGTCAAGCGTACGCGGAAGGAAAAATTTGGAATTTTCAAAAGGAGAATATTAAATGCGTGTCGTGAAACTGAATTTATACTCGCAAGTTGATTTTTCAAGAAATTTTGGTAAGCTGGTTTGCACGCTTGGGGCCAGAGTAAAACCACCGTGAAAATAGATCAAATTTTCGCAGTATTTGGACGAGTCGATATTCCTCGTGGAAGCCAAGTTCTCGGTGCCAAGCGGTAATTAATTTTTTCGCGGAGAAGCTCGTAAGTCCGTGTGCGCCGGCACAACGAAAGCGGAAAAACGAGCAAGGGAAATTAGCAGTAGCGAAGGAGAAGCGAGTGCGCGAGCTGCACATATACGCGCGCGCGCGAGCCTGTGTATGTATGCGATCTCGTTGGAAGCGAAATTCTCCTTACCGCCGCCGCCGCCGCCGCCGCCGCTGGAATTACAAGGGAATGCCGAATACAAGAGTAATACCGTTGCGCCGCCCCTAATTCGTCGCTTGTGCCTTGTCCTTAGGAACAGGTTTCGTTATAAGTTCGAGCGCGCGATTCACGTCCCATATATAATTTCCAGACGACTCAATTATCCTAGCGAGATTTCTTTGGGGAGAAGGCCTCGTTTAACTGCGCATGCGTCGCTCTCTTTGGATTTTCGCTAACTCCTCGGCTGGCACTCGCGCTCGTCTGTGTATTCGTCGGATGAATTACCGCAAACATCGTCTCTACGACTGCATCCTTAACCGCTGTTCGGTTCCAACGCGTTACCGCGGATAACCGAACAATATTAATTCCCTCGCTGCAAGATATTCCGAATAAACGCGCGGAATGTGAATAACGAAGGAATTTTCAAAGGAAGAACTTGGGGGAATTTCCGGTAAGCCACGCGCGACTCTCGACAAATTCACCTTCGATCGTCAACGTTTGCATAAATTACCCGATGGAAAAGAAAGTGCCTCGCTCGTTTGGCAATGTATCCGGGCGATGCAGTGCGGGTTGGTTACGGCTTGGCGAAAAAGTTGGCGAATTTTCGCGAGGCATTCGCCTCGTTCGCGTCGAGACGTCGCGCAGCTCGAGAGAAAGTTAAAGCTGAAAGTTTTCCGCTTGTCGCGTACATACGAGCTCATCAGCGCATGTTGCCAGCTAATATCCCGTCACTCGAGCAACGAGCGCGAGACTCGGTGGAGGCTCTCTACCACGAGTGGCTCGGAGTAGAAAATAAGGGTACGAAGGAGCCGTGGGGGAAAACGAGAGAATCCAACGGTAGATAAGCGGAAATTCGCGGAAAATCGCGGGAAATCTGGAGCGCAGAGCTCGTGGAAGCGACGAGAGTCTAGCGGCGAAGTGACGAATTGACAGAGGGACCCTCTGACTTTCCGACAACGGTGGACTTGGTTTCGCTCAGGAGGGCGCACGAGGGCGAGTAAAATCGAAAAACGCTCGGTTCCCGATCTCGAATCACGAAAGAGCACCTTTTTCATCCATCGACTGCATTGGGAGCGCTGCCTCCTTTCTTTATTGCTGGGTCTCCGTCGCTCTTTCTCTCGCTCGACTCGCACTTTCCCACTTTCTTTTTACGACTAACCTTCGAAAGGGAACGAGTGTGTGAACGCTCTCTCGCAGCTCCCGCCATTTTGAATTTTCAGAGTTACCGGACGCTCTGAGCGAGCAGTTGCATACCGAGATAAGTTTTCCGTTCCGAATGGTATTTAGAAGTTTATAGCTTAAAACGTTGCGATCATTATCAAAATTAAGTTCGCTCGGAAAGGTTACCATGAGTTGCTCAACTCGAGCACAATTATTGAAATGTTGATTATTCTCGAATCAACTGTGCAAGAAATGCCAAACGATCCGAGCTCTTGACATTTGCGATTTTTTTTTTTTTTTTTTTTTTTTTTTTTTTTTTTTTTTTTTGATTATTTTTTCAATATCGATGATTGCTTACGTGCCGTTATGCAATTGCACGGGGCTTTTCGTAAGTATTTAAACAAGGAATGCGAAAAAGGCTGAAAAAACTTTCACAAGTTTCTTCCCGTAAATTTGAAGGCAACTATTAAAATATTACTAGAAAACTTCTTACGGTGGCTTAAAGGAAGTTTACCACTAAAAGCGCATTAATGAAAGTTTTACGTAAATCCAAGTATCTTTTAAATCAAGGCGAAATCAAATGGCGTTCAATTAGTGAAGACAGTGAATCGATAAGGCTCCGAGTTTTATTCTTTGTTATCGATAGCTTTACAACTCAATAAGTCTGATAAAATTCTTTTCGGAACATAGTCTTAAAGTATTGTAGATTGGAAATCTCTTTTTGTAAAACTTAATTCGCGCTCGTGGCATGAAACGATTTTCTCGGTTGAAATCGCAGCGTAAAGTGTTTTGTAAGATTTGCATTTTCAGTGTTATCGAGTATTTGTTGGCGTAAAACGTTGATCCGTCCATAAATGTAATTGCTTTTGTAACGAAGCGACATTTATTTATGTCCTTCGGAAGGGATTCTGGTCTTGGTGTAGAAAAAAGTGCGATCGACAAAGTTTAAAACAATTTTTGGTTTTACTCTAATTACGACGGCATTTCATTGCGCTATCAGCTTTAAGATCAAAACCTCCTTTGTTACAATCGAGCTTTCGAGAATCTAGAGATTATATAACGGCACAATTTTTTATTTCTTTCTCGATAAGGAAATATCAATACAATTCTGATGACGCGACGAGCGTTGAAGAAAATTTTCTTTTTAATTAAGCATCTAAAGCCGATTACTATTTAAATACGAAATGCCTTGTTCCTGGGCTCGACGGGATAAAGCAAAATCATCGTCGGTCGAACGCGATATCATTCATAAACACGCAACTGTTTAAATTCCATTTCAAGTATTTTCAATATTGTCCTAAACTATTCGGAATTTCCGATGAAAAATGATTTGAAAAAAAAAAAAAAAAAAAACCAATTAATATCGCGCGATAGCGAGGATCTTGATGTAGTGGTGAAACTCCGAGGCAACGAGCCAATAGTTGGGGGCCAGCAAAGGGCATACTTGGCTTACCTATCCTACAAATTGTCGGAAATTTTGCAATATCTACATATTTATTGTTAAACGTATAGTTAGTTGGAGAGCGAGCGCAGAATCTTCAGGATGCATTCGAGCTCAAGTTTCGCGATGCAGGCATTTCCGCGTGAGTGCGCTTATAACATCGACGGCCCTGATCGAGTGCGCTTGTGTTTACACAAAATGCACATTATCATTCGGAATTAATAATATCCTAGTGATGTCAATAACGTATGCGTGTACGAAAAGCTCGAAATGCCGATTGAACGTCGAATGACGTGTTCGCGATAAAATTTACATAGATTTCGAGTATTTTTTAGTGATTACAATGAGAGGGAGGCAGTCGAAGAAAAACATGGAATTTATGGATATCTGCTGTGGAAGGCGCGCCACGGAGCGTATAAACAATTGAAAAAATACTTTACGTATATTGGAGGTATTATGCATGTGTATCGTTAAATAAGCTTTGGTATTGATTTGAGAGCAACGATACGAAGCCGCGTTGATATTCTAATCGTAGATTTCTCCAACTACACTTAACATTTTTCAGTTTCAAACACTTTCTTATATCACATTGTGTAAATGTAGATAATTGAATAATTTATTTAGTCTTTTCCTGTTTCACGTCGATGCATCTGTTATTCTTCATAATGCTCATAAAGCTACGTATATGTATGTGTATACGCGTGTGTATACATGCACATACGCGCGCGCGCGCGCGCGCACACACACGCACACACGTATAATCCGAATGTAAATTTAAATCATTTCTCAAATATTTGTCATAGTACACGATCTAACTGCATTTTTCATCGCTATTTGCTCAAGTACTCGTGTGAAATCGTAAGATTATACTTACTTAGGAGTTAAATAAACTTTGCATGAATATTTTAGTAAATTTTACTTAAAATACGGCGGACCGAAGTTATAAACTACATTTAACTTAATCATAAGAAAATCTTGCTATTTTCTGGAATTATTTTCAGTCTCGAAAAATTCTTACTTTGCCACTCAGCGTGGCAAATTCTGACGTTTGCAACTGCTCTCCTTTTAACATAGAAATAATTCAAATAGAACGATCGTATCGACGATTTAGACAGAAATCGATAATTTATCACTTCTCTCTTTCTTGGTATATCAACAAATTCCTTATTCTCGTTCAGTCCCTCTTTATTTATTATTATGGCTTTAAACGCGGTTAAAATTTCAATAATTTCTAAAGCGTTACTTCTATCGCCGTTTTTAAATAAATATGTATCAAAATAAATAACCTTTAACAATAGTTTGACCGAGTTTAACGCATAAATACTTATTTAATTCACGATTATAATGTATTCGGTATTTAAAATTTCAATAGATTTGTTAGCGCTAGGAATTCATAGACTAAATTTCACAGTTATCTTTAACGGTTACGGAGTTAATTCTCTGCTAAGAAAGTAATGTATTTTTAAATATAACTCGATTACGATAACTAACTTCAAACGCATTATGCAACGATAAAGATAAATGAAAACGTTCTGATTTTAATTGAAAGAAAAAGCCGTTATCGAAATTGAATCTAACACTCATAAACGCAAAAGACGTATGCGCATGGCAGACAAAATACGCATCTGGACGGACATTTTCATATTTGAGACCTCCATCCAACATATCGCTCGGATATTATCCAGAAACGTTGTGAAAGGGCAAAACTGCCAAAAATGAGCTTTTTGGCCATATTAGCCGAAATACGTTGAGGGAAAATCTTTACTGCCTATTTGCTGGAAAATGTCAAATTTATCGGATGAAAGGAAAGTGCATCGTACCTGGAGATTTAAAAAAAAAAATCCATATTTTTTATCTAAAATAATAATCCGAATTTTCTTCCAAATAATATATATATATATTTTTACTATCGTTTGGGTAAGTTAATGTGGACTTTGCACGACATTGCCAGCCAACTTATAAGATTCGCAATAATGAAACCGCTGTGGAAAACGCGTTTTAATGTTTTCCGTCGAAAATATCAATCATCGATCCTTTTAATTAGTGCAACGCGAATAAATAAGTTGCTTGATCGACAAACGAATGCCTCGGTTGCTGAGAAAAATTAATTTTCTGGCATCTGCCCGAGTCCGTGAGCAGTACGAGCATCCTTAGTCCTGCCGTATCCTTTCTTTGGCATCGGACTTCCTGCGCAATTCGGTGCTCATCGCTTAGAGCGCTCAACATCATAAACTACCGTCCAATATTCAATTCCAGCAACTCCATCTTCTCTAGCCTTCGTTAAATATGCCCGCAGTCACTTGGACGTCATTATAACGATTTTCGTACGCGAATTACTGTAACTTTATGCAAAATATTTACCGAACAAATTATTTCTCAACTTAAATTTAGTTATTAAGTTACGCAATTACCTTGTAATTTCATAAGCCATAAAAGAGCTGTAAAAGACGCGTTTCCATGACAAATTAATGCTTGAAATAATTTTCTACTCTTTCAAATACAAAATAGAACCAAGTGTAAGTTTTTAAGTAGAATGTAATTAAGAAGCGCGTTAATTTGTAGAGAATTTTAAATTCATTGACTAATTAAACGGCCATAATATAGCGTCAATGTAATTAATTATCATAAGGTTGTACAATAGGTTTAGCAAATATTTTAGAATTGAAAATTGTATTACACACGAGTGTAAGCCGTGAATGATTAAGATACCTATGCTCGTAGTGGTGAATTAAATTAACCACCGGGAGAAACGACGCTTTTAATGCTCAAATAGTTCGAGCAAATTGCGCGAAAATCTTATGAGTTTATAAGTAAGAAATTTGTAACGAATATAGAGCGAATCGATCAGCGAAAAAAGTTCATGCGAGTGCGTCACGTGTAAGTCCGCGCAATCAATATATCGGCAAGATGTGTTTCCTTCGAGTAGGGAATTCCTTGTCGTTATTATTCATCGCGTTGTTATTATTCATTCGCTCTTTTCGACTTATCGTTTTCCCGTTCGCATTCTGGTGAGATCGGAGTCGGATGAGCCGTCCTCGACGTGCGCGTATAAACGCGAATATCTTACACTTCGTGGGAACATGAAGTGAAATCGGGAAAATTCGCTGGTCCGCGAGTCGCTGTCGGGAGCGTGAAGCGTCAATGGAAAGCAGCGGATCGACCGGGCCAGGCGCACTTGGGATTATGTTCCGGGTGGCGGAACGTCAGCGGTCGAGTATAGGAAAAACATGGAAAATGCAGGACTGCATGACTGGCAGCTCAATCAGGTTTATTGGTACATCTGCACATGTCCGGAACAAATGCGGCAACGCATCGCGCGCAATATAATCGACTGGCAATATTCCCGTCGATATCCGTATTATTAATTCCATTTGATTAACACGCGGAATTGAATAAAAGTTGAGTGGACGTGCTGCATGTTCTATCGCTATCTCTTGTCACGGAACAATCACTGGCCTCTGCACTGAGTGCGGACTTTGTGAATTGATCGTTGATTGAAAAAGCGTGCCAGAGGGAAAAATAAAGTAACACCGAGTGGCGGTGTTAGCTAAGTCATTTCGAAATCTAATTCTCTTAGGTTTTTCTTTATTTGCAATTGCTCCGTCGCATCTTGGAGTTCGCTTTCTAAACGTACCTTATTTTATCATCTTTTCAAAGTTGATAAAATTTGGATCAGAATTTGCGCGCGTACTCGAGAGCCAATGAATCGCGACGCTGTCAAGTTACGACGTATTAGACATGCTTGTTCTTATCATTATTTTTATCACTGCTTCTAGTATTTAGAGTATACGATAAGGATGCTGAACTGTGAAGTACGAATATTCATGGAAGATTCACTGTGGGCTAATTTTCAATTCGTAGTAATCAGAATTTTTCGCGCATTTTTCGCCGACCAATTTCATATTTTATCCGCGAATTAAATATAATTACGTGCATTTTCGCAGACGTCGATTGTTTTAATTTTCTAAAGCTTTTGAATTCGATTCAATTTTTTATTTACAATTAATGAATACTACATGTAAAAAGTACAGTGAATATTTGTAGCGGCTTTAGAATTTATGTTTTAGGCAGGAAATACAATATTCCGATAATAATGAAGTTTATAATTTATATTCTAGTACGAAATACTTTGTGATTGCAGGAATCTGCAGTAAATGAAATTCTTTGTCGGAATTAAATTGTATGCAAAAGTTATATTCCGAACATTTGAATAAACAATCGTACAAATCGGCTTTTATTATTTTTTACGTTTTTACGTTTTTTTTACATTTGAATTTTAATATGTTTTAATTTGAGCTTTTGCATAAAGAACGAGTAACAAAGTGCTCGTTAGGTTTGGGTCTGAAGCTGCTTTATTGTACGACGCGCATCGTGCTTTCGAAATCGAATACGGATGTAAGGGTTGTTCTCCTCGTTGAATAAACAATGTTCCTCGCATTTGCATATAAAACATCTTAGTGCCGCGGTATAAACACGCCCTTTAAGAAGAGCATATATATTGATTCCGCGTAATATAATTAGTACCGATAACAAGTATAGATTACGTAACGCTTTTTCAAGTGAAAACACTTTGTATTAGATATAGTTATTTTGCTTTGACCATTGTACATTTACGTTTTATAGACTCATGGATAAGATGTTGCGATCGATACAGGTACCGACGAGGCACTTTACGTCATACCAGTGAGAGTATTCGTTGAAAGCGATGAAATTCATCGAAGAACGTATACTTATCGCGTGATAATGACGCGTCTCGTAATACGATAATGCTCATTTACATCGATTTAAAGAAAAAAATGTTAATTCAATCTGGGTAATTGTGGTGTTATTGAAATTTTAAGTCGCTCGTTGCTAATGTCCTTTATTCGTTCGTACTCAATGAGAATGGCATTATCAGACGAATAAGCGCTGTAATTCTAACGCGTATGATTATTCATAAAGCGGCATGATCAGCTTCTCCCCAATAATAGAACCCACTTTTAGCTTTATTTTTTAAAACCTTCATTACGAAAACGAAATAATGACTTTATAAATTCGAGTGCATTTCGTTACTTAATACTCGAGCCGGACACAACAAATTCTCGAACCATTATAATATTTTAATAGCATTAAGAGCCTGTATAAATTTGCCCTCGCACTAGCACGTATTTACGAAAAAATGAGAGAATATATACAGAGAGAAAAACGGCAATAACGGAGAAAAAATACCGCAGCCTTGTTAATTCCAAGTTTGCCATTAGTCATGATAAGAGCAGTTCCTTGTTCCAAAGTACGGAGTACTTGCCATCCTATTTCACCGGACCTACGTGCACGAATTTATAAATTACGAATACATTTTTCACGTCGATCGATCGATCGATCGAACGGATCGAGATGGGACACGATCTACGGCCACGGACGGAAGCTTTGGCGTACGTGAGAGCGCGTACGTCCTTGAGGGTGAATCGCGATCGGTACTGTTACGAGGCGATATCAGGAATCCGTAATACGAGTCCGTAGGAGCCAGGGCCACAGTGCGAGGCCGAAGGATTTTCCAGGAAGCTGGACTAGGGCCGTATCGTCCGTGCGTCCTTGGAATGCACCTCGCGAGGGAACGAACGCGTCCTCCTCGCTTGGCGACCCCTCGAAATTTCGAGTTTCTTCCCCGGTACTCGAGACTTTTCTGCTGGATTAGCTCTCCGAATGGATTCCTTCCAACTGCAAATTCCTATTAGCTTTTAAATCGGGATATCCGAAGCTTCGTTCTTCCGTTACTTCGCGCGGAAGTTTAAAATGACAATGTTGCCCGATTCAACGATTTACCATTCGTTCGGATTCATGGACTGCGAATGTCACGGGAACTTTCGGTAAGCACGTATTAATTAAGCATGGAAGGAGCGAGGCAAGCTCAAAGTAGAAATAAATTAGTTCTTCTTGGGCAAGCCTTTCGTTGCCTTTCGTTGCCTTTCGTTGCCTTTCGTTGCCTTTCGTTGCCTTTCGTTGGGCGAACGCCGCCCAACGAATAAGACTTCCAGCGAGTCCAGCAAAATCGTAATTTACATCGTCATTGGCAAAAGGCAGTCGGATGAAGGGCCGCTACCTCGATCCATCTTTTAGGATTCCAGAAAATTTCGCAAATCCAAATGAATTCGTTGCAGGGGAGGACGAAGGTGCGCGGGGCATTTATTTATTCCGCGCTCTCGAACTTCCGTGGCGAAGCGATAATTCGCAAACTCCCGCTTTAATCTCCCGCTTTAGTAGCGTTGCGAGACGCGGCTCTTTTTCCGCGGAGTTGAGCGCAAGAAGGCAGGATGCAGGATGCAGGATGGAGCCGGGGAGTCTCGCGGCGGACTCGTGCGCCAAGTTGGCCGTGTGCGGATGCCGAGACCCACCACCGGGGTATAGAGCTTTATTTTCGGGAAACGAGCGAATAGAACCAGCGACCTCCAGCAGAACTGCTCCGGGGAAATTATGTACAAGCAGGCCGATGTGGCGCTCTTTTCTACGTCGCTCGAGACGCAATCGTGCACGATGCGAGTCTCCGCCCAACCTCGTCTACTCGTGACCTCGAGCTTCGGGAAAACCGATACCGAAATAATTCATTTATCCCGACTCCGGCTCGCCTCGCTTGTAGCTAATTCTTTTTGGGAAACTAATGTGTTTACGGTTCTTCCTCGACCTTCCATTTTATGAGCTATGCACAGCCAATCCAGGCAAACGAAATGTCGTTATAACGTTACGGATAGAAAATGGAGCGCTTATCCGAGATCGGAGGAAAATTATGTCGCGGACGTTGCATTATTCATAAGATATTTCTAATTAAAGCAGTTCGTGAAGTCAGATTTATTTTCATTTACATAGACAGATAGCAGCAGCAATATTTTGTTGTTTTCACCGCTTACTTATGTCGTTTTTTTTTTTTTTTTTTTTTCCATTAAACGTGCGCTCAATATAATACAACGTTAAAGAGTATCTCTCGTCGGCGTTACTGATTACGTTCAACGATATTATTCAATGTAGTCGCACGCTTCTTTAATCTTAGGAGTGATTTTCACACTGTCCACGTTCGTGATAAGGAGACTGGGATCGCATTATTTTAGCGATGACTCGATGCGTTACGATTTGTTTCGATTGGTTTCGATTGGTTTCGATTGGTTTCGATTGGTTTCGATTTGTTCCGATTTGTTCCGATTTGTTTCGATTTGTTTCGATTGGTTTCGAGTAGACCTCAATTTATTTTGAGGTGAAAAACAATTGTCGGGACGAAAATTCAGTCGAGTTTTTTGTGCCGATGCATGTTAAATATAGCTTGATCGCGATCAAAATAACTTTTACTTAGTTAATGCTCCGAAATTCCGAGGATGTTTTTCTTTATTTCAAAGCCTGTCGTAAGTTTGTTCAGGATTTCCGTGTTACTTTCTCCGTAAGTAATTCGCAAGGCACGCGACGTTTATTAATTTAATTAAATACAACATCGGACGTTTATATGAATAGTCAATGAAATTTGAAAAAAACTAACGTTAATATTCATATTCGGTATTCTTTATATTCGTTTCAAAACTTACTTTTTTCTACCTCCGTATACTTAAACGGAGAATAAATTTCAAAATAATGCTTAAAATTATTGAGTTATTAAGAAATTTGTAAGCTTCTTATGTTGTTTGTACTGTAAACTGGTTCATCGAATAATTACACGTGCAAATATTCTTTTTGTGCTAGAAAAGTTCTTTCGAGAACGGAATTTTAAACACTCGAGTTCGATGTTTGTTACATTGTACTGTGCATATTATTCTTTACATGGTATTATGATTTTGCAGTGATGTTTGCTCGAGCTCGACCCACTCAAGTGTGCAGAAAATGCACACTTATAGGAGTAGCAAAAAGCGTGATAATAAATGCGATGAAATATATTATTTATAAAACAGTGCGTATTATTTAAGTGGATTTATAAAAGAAGTAGCGTATTGATAGGCATTCCTATGTATAATTGTTCATTGGGCTTGAATGATTTGATATTATTATTCAACGTATTGTAACAAAGATAATTGTAGAAGGATGTTATCGATCGAATCAGTAAATTTTCTCAAATTAAAGAAAACAAGCTAACACACGGTGTACACGAATATACGTTGTACGAATGAACATTTGAGGAAGGTCGATAAACAATTATTTCACTCGCGCTAAAAACTGTTCAAGTTGAATTATTTTACTTTGTGGGCCAGATAGTACATCACAAGACGTGAAAACTTTACAATGCATATCGTTAATAATTGTCGTTGATCGTAATCCGGGATTATTTAATACGTCTTTTTTTCTTTTCACGAATAAGATAAGTTTAAGTTTTGAAAGGTTAGTTGTGCAGATGCGAGATATTGCGTGTATGCACTTTGAACTCTATTAGCTGAAGAGGATATGTGAAATAGAGTCAACCCGAAATGGGTTTGTACGAGGCAGTTTTACCAATGCATTTAGTATTCATAATTGAGTTACGGTAGAAGATACTATTGTCTATAAGCCACATTTTCAGGTTTAATCTGGTCAATACTATCTGCGGGGTTAATTTACTAATATTTAATAATAAATAGCAATATTGAAGTTTCACTTTTTCTGCGCGTACGACGAATGATTTTTTACTCGCGATGTTTAATGTTTAACGATAGGCATAAAAATATGAGATACGAGTTATCACGAAATTTTAATTTTAATTACTAAATTATGCGAGAATTTAAACGTGAATTGAATATTTGAGGATGAATTTATGCCATCTAATTATTTTTAATTTTTTAACAAGATATAATTTTAACGCGAGCACAAGTTCGATGTTTAATTATTTAGCTTATTGGAAATCTGATTTGAAATCATTTGTCAAATGTAGATGGATATAATATTGTACAATCACATTATGTTATGTAATTGGTGTGTCAGAGACTCGAAAGTTCGTAATCTTGTAAATGCAATTACGATTCAATGTTATTTTTTCGATCGTGGTGGAACATTTTATATTATTAATTAATGAGTCACATAGCACAGTATTTACTTGCCTTGTGATCGACCAATATTAATTTATCACAGAGATACGAAAGGAAATGAAACTTGCCTTTTTCAAATTAATAAGATTACATTTATCACGTTTTAGATTTATAATCTTTGCGGTGCCAGCGAGATATTTTAAAACAGAAGTATATCTACGCTGCATTTTATTTTTCCAAAGTCACGAATCACAATGTTATTTATCTTGTAATACATTGGGACAAAATTATGGAAAGTAAAATGCGCAGAGTGTGTTACTTTTGGTGGATATCTTATATCTAATCAAACAAAACGCCAAGATAAAATTGTAATCTGTAGTACACATTATATCGTACCTTACATCGTAATTATTCTCCGCGTTTAAATTTTAATGTGCACTTACTTGGCAAAGCAAAATTTAAGCAGAACTTCATTTTTCTAAGGCTATAAATTTAATAGGTGATCGAATTTCTTTTCAAAACGCACGCGCGCCTAAAGCACACACGTTTTAAACTACCAATAGGAATAATCTTAGAAGATTAGCAGACTCTTGGAAAGTGTAACGTCGCTCGGTGAAGGGATTTGCAAGGCTGGAAGTACGCGCGAATACGTAAAGTCAAAACAAAAAGACCGCGTTAATACGTACGTACTTGCACACGTGTATGGGCGTGTTCACACGCGCGTTCTCCGTCTTTACTCGAGTTCAGTACACGAAGAAACTTCATTGTTACATTCGATTTAAACTTTAATTAGTCTTTGATGGCGTACAGTCCGTCATAAGCTTCAAGGATTTCAAACAAAAGCTAATGTGCAGAAATTACGGTGTACACGTGTAGTTAAATATTTATAAGTTACATTATCATGGATGGCCGTACGAAAAATATCTTTTCAGAATTTACAGAAATTATAATTTCAGTACCTTCTTCCCTTGATTAAGGCAATTAGATTACAAAACGAATGGATTAACTTATTTCGGGTGCGATTCGAGTAATGAACAATAATGTTATGAATAAATTTTAATTTATCTATATTCTGGCTTCGTTACCATTCGCACGAATTGAAGAAATTTCCCTGCAAATGCCTTACAATTATCACGCTTCTTCCCCATTTACAATCAAATTTACATGCACTACCGCGAGAAAAAAATCCATAACATTTTTGTAAGTTGCATCGACGCGACATCGATAGAGTGAGTTCGGGTGGGTATCGTATAAATACGAAAATAAGATTCGAGGTAGTTCATATCTTAGCAGATTTACACAGGTGCGACACAACGCTCAGCTTAAAAAGGGCTGAAATGAATGCCGATATGAATTTTTCTATACAAAAGCATATCGGAGTCGACTTTGCATACCGAGCGAAAGCTTGCATTTCGCAAGCATTTGTCCAACTGCATCGTCGCGTTATCGCGAATCTTTGTGAAAATCGATACTCTGCAGGAATTTTCCAATACCAAATAAAGTTCCATTTGGACTAGACTAGAAATATTTGAAAACATTTCGAGATACAGGCAAGTGACGAAAAATCCTGACAGGTAATGTAGATCTTGTACACGCTCGGTGCACAAGATCAAAGGAACGACGGCATAAAAGCTGCGCGCGCCCTCGGCTCGAATGAAAGGTCCACCGAAGGCGAATCTTCGGTGGAAAACTTCGGCTCTCCCTTTCGCAATTCCTCGCAATTGCGCATCTCCGCGAAACCCAGCACGAGCTTCTATCAGTGGGAAAATTTGACGCCCGGTTAACGTCTGCCGGTAACGCATAAAGCCCTGAGCCCTGGCGTTTCGGTGGCTTCCGGGGAAGGCGCCGCGAGCGTTGCATTAGCCCGGTGTATCGTTAGTCACGGGCGTGTTTACGCGCATTCACGCGCCAACGCAACAATAGATTCCAAGAAAGTATATAGTCAGGGTGGCCACGACAATGACGTCGCACACGTGCACACGAATCGCAACCGACGTTGGCTGACGCTAATTATTCAGGCGCCAATGTCGAATTTACAGAGCCCGAGGCACGGCCGATCGCCTTGACGCCGCTCTTCTCGCGGAAGGCCTCCCTTCTGGAGGCTACGACCACGATAGTTATTTGCTCTTTATTATTCGTGGCAGGCCGCCGACAAGCTCACCTAAATTCGTTTAATTAAATTCACTTGAATTCGTTTCGCCGTTGTGCCAGTGCCGGGTGGTGGTGGTGGCGGCGGTGGTGGGAGAGGGGAAGAGAGAAAAGAAAAATCCTTATGGAAATTTCTTCTTGGTTAGAGGGGCGATGGACGGCTGGTAACCACCTTGCATTTTATGGACTTTGAATTTTTGTATTTGATTATTAAACGTTTTTAAAATCCAGCCTTTATTTAATTAAGGCTCCAAACGAAGAGCCGGCGAAAGCACTCTTGTACCGCGGCCTTGATTTACTTTGTAAATTTACTTTGTACTTCTTTTAGGAAGAGCGATGCGCATCGCACGTCCAAGTATCAAACTATCGAGTAAACTTCTCTCTGATCTCTCAAGTTGAGAATTTTTATAGGAAGATATTCGTGCCAATTCCATAAATTACGCTTGACTACATTTGAATTATGCAAAGTTTTAAATACGCTTTTACTCGCGTTCATTCGCTAGAATCTTTGTTGTTGTTTTGGACTTTCACGCGGTCAATCGCGAGCAGCTTTTGTTTATCACTTTGAGGGCTGATTGTCCAAAGGCAATGCAAGCATAACGACTCGACGGTGCATTCTAACGATGATGCACAAGAAAAGAAACAAACGATTATACAGCGCAATTGTAATTACTTTCTTTCGCTTTTTTTTTTTTTTTTTTTGTTTCTTCCCCCCCCCCCACGAAAGAAATAGGCGATACGTCAAGAAAGAACAGAACTTTGCACCCACGACCGATACAAGTTTTACCGATTACGAGCACACGAATAATATACACTTTTATGTGCGTCGTTTTCAACTTGCCTCTCCTTATCCGCGTTTCAGAGAGATTCGACTTACCGCATCGCTGAAAGAAAAGAAAATTTAAATATTCCACACCCTTAAGCTTTATCCCTTAACCATTTACTACGCATAATCTTTCAAGCCCTCTTCCGCGCATTTCTTCTCCTTTAAGACAAAAGGATCTGCTTCCCTCTCCTACTCGCATACTCCCTCAATCCAAATGGAATTCTTTCTGGCAAGTAACTTACGACTCCCTCCGGAATCGTTTTCAAAATGATATCCTAATAAAATACCGTCTAGTCGGGTGGGCGTTAGAGAACTTTCATTCGCACTAGCAAAGATCGATGTAGGTTGAAAATACAGCTCGAGGAAACCTCTCCTTTAAAACTTATTCTCTCTCGTTTTATTTCACTCGGAAGTACGTATCGTACGAGCAGAAATAGCACGCGTGGTCCGAGTGCGTTGTGACACGTGAATAATTTAGCAATCGTCGCTCACTTTCTCAAATGTCATTAAGTACTCCGTATTTATAAACGGAGCGATACATTTTAACTCGGCGTTGAAGTTGAATTATCGTATAAAACCCAACTGGTCTAAGTAAGGTCTATTAAATTATCGTTTATTAAATTATTTAAAGCTTAAAGAGCACGCGAACGAAAACGGAGAAAAAAGACTTTGGAATCGGAACGCCCGAATGTCTTTTCCGAACATTTTCGTAAAAGCAAAAACAACGATAGCGCGGCTACTGAAAATTTCGAGAACAAATCCAAGGCTGCAAACTGGCGTTTCCGAGGCGAAACAAAAAGGAAGAACCCGAGCGTCCAGGTCTGCTTGCGAGCCAGTCAAGACATTTGAGCCAATTATTCCCCGTCACAGCGCAAATGGATAAATCGGCAGCACAAATTGGAAGCACAAACTTAAAATACCCACCTCGATCGGTCGAAAAAGTGAACGGTTCTTGGCCTTGATGAAGCGCTCGAGCGCTCGGACAGGTTGCGCTCGACTCCTCTCTCGGTTTCGATGGGCAGCGGATTCCTCGCGACCTTAACGGCGATCCAGTCCCCGAGGAAAAATGAAAAAGACTGGCGCCGCGCTCAGTGCTCGACGTTCTCAGTGCTATCCGGACCGGCTGGAACAAGTAGCCACTTTGAGCGCGTCCGGCACGCGAGTGAGAAGCTCGCGAGGAACGTGCCCGGAGCCGCGCGCACCAGCGACGGAGGGAGAAGTTGTAGTAGCGAGAGAGAGAGATAGAGAGAGAGAGAGAGAGAGCACGAGTAGCCCGCCCACCGTATTCCATGGTAGCGCGGAAAACGAGCGGTCGATTCCACTGGCGCTGGCGGTCCATTGGTACACGAGCTATCGCATCTCGTCGACCGCGTGGCAGCGAGACTTCGCGTAGCCGGTGTATCGAGACACTTCGCCAAAGACGAGCGGCTCTCCGGATTGCCGACGCGTAGCCATTGGCTTTCCTTCGCGCTTTTCTTCTTCCCGGCGTTCACGCACATATGTTCTCTTCCCCTTTTCGCGTTACTATGCTCGAAGGCACCCGGACGTTGGAGCATTATTGATTGCACTTCGTTTCTGTTTCGGATCTACCTACACTCCAGTTACACCGTTCAAGTTTCATTGAAAGTACTCCGACTCGACTGCCTCCCTGCCTTTTCTTCTGCCTATAAATTATGTCCACATATGTCGATCTGACGTTCGGTTCCGTACGGAAGCAGCGTGATTACAATCCTGATTACAATCCTGACTATAGACTAAAGATGCATCGTTAATGGTTTCGTAAATGGAAAACATTGAAAAGTCGATTAGTTGAACTGAGTTTTAAATCTCGTATGACGCTGATGTATAATCTTTGGAGCGAGGAAGGTTCTCTCGAAAAAATAAATCCAGCCGACGGAAAATCGCCGAATGAAAACGGTCTGTAAACGAGAAGAAACCAAATTTCACGAGCTTTCCCAAGTATATTTGTACGGATGTTTCGTAAACACGTGCCTGATCGGACATGTCAGTTTTCTACCGCGACGCAGATTGCGCATACGTACACGAAGCTTAACGTTGCTTTGATAAAAGCAGCAAAAAGGCTATTATTTGTACGGATGCGAAATACCAGACGTATGAAATGAAATAAGCGGACCGAAACCAAAAGGGAAAATTAGAAAAGTAAATTCCGGAAAGAAAAGCGAATTCGATCGTTGGAGAGAGGAAGAGGAATTCGAATGGCAAATTGAAAGCAAAACGGTTTTAAAAGTTTAGGGCTGGGAGCGCAAAGTAGAACGTTAAGCTTCTTCAATTAGAATTTATTTATCATTGATGATGACATTTACGTTTACTCGTTCCATTTTTTAATAACGAAGCTTTGAAAAGGAACCGAATGTCAGTGTTAGTTTCGCGCTGTATAAGTAGTTTGAGATAAGTTTACTTATCGCGGACACCGAGTCCAATTGTGAAGTGTAGACTGCAGAGTCGGGCAGACGAGCCTCCAAACGCGAACACAGGGTCATTGACGTAATTTCAGCTGGATAATACACAGCAGGGAGATGAAAGTGCGAGCGATCAGTCGAGGAATATTCTTATGAAACTCGTCCGAATCGATAATGTAATTATCGATTAAGCGGGAGAGAAGTGGAAGAGGTAAAGTTAAGAGAGTCGTCGGAGGGAAGTCTTTTGTTCAGGGTCGTGGAGAGGAAGAGGCGTTGAAAAAACTCCGTTGACCCCCGTCCGCTTGTATCCAAGACCAGTTACGAGAATTGCTGTAGGGTCTTCGTGATTTTATGCGCCTCGGGGCGCGGATAACCCGGCGGACTTTTTTACTTAATTGTTCTGGAGGAAAGATTAATCGCGCGTGCGGAGCGGCGTGTTAAGTTGTCGCGCTTGAAATAAATCAATTGTAAGTACGCAGGCGCGTCGGGGGGACGTACGGACACGTTCGCAGGAGTTCCAGCAGTTTAACTACGAGGCCACCGATAACGCGAGACTCGCCCGATACTCCTGCACAAGCGTGCACAAGCGCGCACAAGCGCGCACAAGCGCGTACAGGCACGTACAGGCACGTACAGGCACGCACACCCGTCGAGCATGCTAATCGATTTCTCCCTCTGCCGATATTGAGTTTGCCATTGTACGAAGGGAAATGGCCGGACTCGATTGGGTAATAATCTCGATTGACGATTACAATATCTCCGTTATAGGATTCCGATATAACGTATTTAGGCTATGGGAGGGGATTCCCTATTACGCGAGCAACCAAAAGTGCTACAATAATTTTGAAGATTATTCAAAGTTGGACTAAAAGCTCGCTTCCGAGTTCAATTACAAATTTCGCGATACGAACAGCGTTTGGGGATATTGCTGTTAAGTCTACGTCAGAGCTCAATGAGACCGAACTACGGATTCTCGACATCAACCGATACATCAGTCCATTAGGTAGTGTTACTAAAATATCGACTGAAATTTGCTCCATTGAATGAACGCTTACGAAATACTTAGATTAAATGGGATATTATTGGACGTGAAATTTATATACGAGCAATTCCTTCGCGTTCGTTTATGACGCAAGAGATAAAGTTTTCAAGAACTTGTGCACAAAAGCATTTTCCGATCTTCTAAAAACTTTGTCGTGCTTTAAGAAAAAGTGTTTTTCGATTTCGTTAAAGAAAATTGTTTATTATTCAAAGGATCGCAAAAATATACTCGTAATGAAAGAGACAGTTTTTTCGACACGTCACTCGAGATGACACTTTACGGAATTTCTTTTTTCTTGGCTTACAGGCCATTGTAATAATGATACTGCGAATGGGATAATAATTATCAACTACTGGCCGAGTTCATAATCCTTCTTAGTAGTTCGAATGCGCGTTTTGGAAGGAGATAACGAGGAAAATAATCTTCTAACACTTTATCTCATCGAGTTGGACATGTTTCTCGTGTAAAGTACATGCAAGGGAATAACACGACGTGCCTTGGAAACTACGCTACTGCAATAATAGCAGTTGAAGAAACTCTTTCGGAAGAAGGTAAAGCTGTGTTTATGAGGGTGACGTAAAAATTTTAATAGTCCATAATTCGCGTTGTTCGCGAGCTCGAGAGCCGCCCCGATGTTGCGATAGTCCGTCAAAAATGCGATAAATTGTCGTAACATTATTTCCGTATTACAGTGCTTGCCAATAAAATTCTTTATGCCGATAAGGCCCGTCGACGACTGACCTCTTAAAATTATAGAATAATAGGAATTGCAGAAATATCGGCGCAACTATTAAATTGTGACTAAAAATACTAGAGTGTATTGCGATAGCAACAGATAAGACTCGCGGTATGATAGAATAATAGCCGTGGATAAGAATGTTTAGTTCGAACAGACGGTACTGAAATAATAATTCTGAAATAATATGAAATAATATTCATGTGTGCTGCGATAACCATAAGATAATTCATAAAACGGCCACATTTCAAGATAATAAGTACATAATCGCACAAATTGATGCACATTGTAAGTAGTCTTTATATCATGATCACATTAACGATAAGTTGAGCTTAATGTCGAAATTTCCTGAATCCGAAAATGCGATTATGGTCTATTTTATTGCTATTGACGTCTCTCGAATCCGAAGTAAATGTTTTCAAAGGTTGTCGAAAAAATGTTACGCAATACCATCGAAAAAGTCACATTTTATTAAAATTCGATCTTCAGATTGTAAAATTATTGTAAAAATCACCGAGTGAAATTAATTTTCGCTGAAAGCACATTATCCAGGTTTTATTATTGAAAAATAATAGATTGCTCTGGATTCTTTTAATACAATTTCAAAATTGCCAGTGCGGTTTTTTGATAAAAATAAATGTCGAAGTGGCAAATCGTTCGATACAATGCGATTTGCAATTCGTTATTGTTTACACGAATATTCATTTTTTTCATTTACTCTAGTTAATCTTTATGTCCTGCGTTTACAACGTAAAAATTATTATTTCATTAGCAAAGACGGTTAACGATGAATTGCAATGGCACAAGAATAAATCTCAACGCGTAATTAAAATTCGTAAATATATACGATAAGCCAACTACTGCGCTTCGGTTTAGATGCGAAGATGAAAATTAATTTATTAAATTTATCAATCTGAGATTTCATTTAGAAATGAATAGGAAACAAAGGTATTCAGCCACCAAGAATATCATACGTAAAAGCAACTAAAATCGATAAGGGATATAAGAGGTAACTGTGACTTGTTTGGTCACATGTAATTTTAATGAAATGAGTGTATTATTCGCGTAATCGTAACGTCTAACTTTTCGAAGAAATTCTATTCCGCCTGTACGAGTGAAACGTTGAAAAACATTTAAAACAAAGATTTATACGAGAGTTAATCAAATGAATGGGATGTCTCTTTTACCATATATCGATATGTGCCATAAAAGTTGATTTATTCGAATAGAAATCGGCCATAAACCGATAGAAAACGTCGATGCCAAATCGCTTAGATCGCGAAAAAAGGAAAATCTCCTTGCATTTCTTATTTTACACGTTTTTAAAAAATGTTAATACGGTTGCTATTACGCGCCCTTAATGTAGAATTAAATGGAAAGTTCAATTATACTTATAATTGCATTAATATACTTGAAACGTTCGAAAGAACAAAAGCAGGTTATTATCAATTGGATATTCGGTCGAATTCACGATTTGCAATTATAGATGTCTAATTTCGTGCCCATTCTGGATAATGTACATCAGATGGAAAACATTGTCACGCGGCGCAACGCAACGGATCATTTTTCTCGGCTAAAATGCAGTCGATGGCATTTCGAAGTACCTATTTACACATCGAGCTAAAATTCAATACATCGACAAGCCGAGTGTCAGTTTAGCGTAATTGCTGCTTCGATGACGTGGATCTTCGAATCCTTCCACCAATCTATGGCTCCCCTCGTATGCGCGCGGGAGAATCAAAGTCACTGCACCATCGAGAATTACAATTTCCAAAATTGCGTACATCAATTACAGGGGCGCGTAACGGCACGCGTGACCCCTCAAGTGCCATTCGTCGAGAGCTAATGTCGCGCACGCGGTTAAATAAGTGACGTGAAAGTCGCGCACGGGAAACTCGATGGCGCGGGCTTGTGGCGCTTGTACTAAATTACGCAAATTGAATAACGAAGCAATAACAACGAGCGCGCGCCATTAGACGCACGTGTCTCGACGAAGCCTCTGCTGCTACCGCACTCGGGTGTGAGCGCTCGTGTAGACCCGCGTACGGTGGACCACCAGCATCCGCCGTCTTTTCCTGTACTCTGCCGGCGTTCAAACGCCACATAATTAAACGCCCTAACGGGAGCCTCCGCAACGAAAACGAAAAACGTTTTCCTTGCTTTTTAATTGCGAAAAATCGTTTGTACGCTCGCGTACGCTAACACTCGTTACCCGGTGGAGGCGTTTGCCCTTTTGTCCGGATTTGTCCCTTTTTTTCGTTCGTTAAACGCGGAGCCGAACCACCGGAGCGACGCGGTGTTGCGCAGCACGTAATACCCGTTTTCGGTGTGTTGTGCGAGCACAGTCCACTGAATAATTTATGTGTAAACGAGGTAAAAAATAAGCGACCTTTCCACCATTCAAGTGCAAATTTCGTAACGCGGTATAAATAACGCGAGTGCAGCAGCGCGAATACGCTGCTCCACTCGAACCTCGGCTCTTTAATACTTTTTTCGCGTGCGCGAAAAAAGGAGAAGCGCGAAATTGTCCAGGACATTTACTGCTTTGTGACTTAAGCGAAGTAACGACTGTACCTAGTCCCGGGCGTATATCATTGCCTTCGAGTGCACGATAAGGCCTGATACTCCGGGAATTGTACGGACTTCTTCTGGTTCGCCACCGGAGATAAGAAGTCTCTCTACCTCCTTCCTTCCTCCACTCGTGCACGCCTCCTTAACTTCTTCTAGTGTATCTCATTGCGGAAATCTCGCGCTGCTTATACTGCCCGGATAAAAGTAAAAAACTCGCCCGGACTTGATAAATAATCGCCGTCTTGCCCGAGTCTTTTTGTTTGGCGGCGCGACTATTACGACGCGCCCTTTGTAATTACGCGTTCGCCGAGCGGCCTCGTGAGATAATTCAACGGGGTTCGACGAAGAGGCGAAGGCTGCGTCAAACGCGCCCACGATCATTGCGAGCAACATTGACATTGGTTGGAACGATAGAAGAGGATCAGCCGTGAGCGGATAGGCGATTGCTTTGTCTCTGACGCGAGAGGATGTTTAATTTACGACTTCGTGGAGGTGCAGCTGATACCGATTGCAGACGACACATTCTAGACCTAATTCCGTCGTTTCAGAGTCCGATGAAATTTCCAGTAAACTCTGCTGCGCGCTCGGAGTAGTGGAGTACTGAGTACTCCAGTAATATCATTGTCGAGTGCACGCTCTCGGATCGTCGGAGATATGCGTTGGATTTGCGTGCCACTGTTTGAAGTGCACGAGTGCAATCTTTCGAACTCCTAGAATGAAAGATAAAAGGCGAATGTCCGAAGGTTCACGCGCATGTTCGAATTAACTTCTTGTAATTACTCAATTACTTACCGTACTACCGATGGTAAGGGTCAATCGTAAGGACTGATACGTAGCTTTCCATTGCCTTCGCTCATTTATCTCGTCTGATTAACTCAATTTTCGTACTAGAATTTTTAGATATTGCCAGAGGGACCGTATTGAATCACATTAGCACAACTGCCAGTGAATAATAAGGCACTTTTAAGTGACGCTTTATTCCAAAATTCCTTTTATAAATCATGTAAATTTTTGTTGCGAAATCTATCTTACCTCGGTGTACGTCTAAGACTACGGCAAAATTTACCGTCGTTTTACCCAAGTGTCCTGAATTTGAAATCTCAATTTTTTCAGAAAAACTATAGTGGGCGTGAAAGTTCGAGAAAGGTACCGAATAAGGTGGTATCTTTTACAATAGAGAAAGTGTTTTCTTTAACTCTTTCACTGTTTCGCTGTAACTCTTTGAAAAATGACGGTGTAGTGACAAAATTTGCATCGAACGATTGGTGTCGTTAATCAATTCTGTTAGGTAAATAACCTTGGAAAAGCTAATTGGCACGGGGACAATAGACTCACGCGATAACGTGTAATTTTCCGTTGTTATTATTACGAGTTCATCGGGTAAAAATGATCGATGTTTCCATTTCAAGCAACCAAAACTATTACTTCTTTTTGTGCAATTTCTCCAATGCATTAAATTAGGGATTTTCCTACGGTTTTTTGGCATCGTAAATAAGAGTCAACCTCCATTATTGTTTTGTAAAATTATTGGCTGCATTTCCTTAATGAAAATATAAACCAAGAAACTAAATTGAGAGCGAAAACAACAATTTTTCTGGCTTAGTTCTAAGGAAGGTTTATTCTTCCTTCGTATATACGTAGCAAAAAACCTAATTTTTCAAAAATATTTATGTCGCTTAAATGCTTTTTATATGCCAAGGAAATGCTGTTCTTTTTTTCAAACATAAGTTTTCAAATAATTTTCATAAATGTGGATTTAAAAGAATATTAGCATTTCCGAGCTTATGACAGTTTTTCAAGCGATCGAAATAATATCCGAATAAATTTTTTTACAGCTTGGGAGTATAAAAAGATATAAAAAGTATCTTCCTTTCAATTTTTAGCGGGTTTTGAACTTTTGGCAGTTCTACTTGTTTTCGATACCCGCGTAGTAATAAAAAGCTAAAATATAAAAGGAGACGCAGCTTTTCGTTGCGTTGTTTCACGCTACTCAGAAGAAGATGAAAAATAATTTTGTATTTTCCTGCTCTCAGTTTAGAAGCATTTAAAAGACTCCTCGATTAAATAATTGCTTTAAATATTGGCAAATTTTTCTGATTTTTATTCTACAAGAGAGCGGATGATTTGGTAATTACATTTTTTCAATTAACATTCAAAGTACATTACATCGACTGCACCAAAAAATTGAAATATGCCCAATATTAGAGTCATTTCAACAATGGAATATAAGATAAATTTTTCAAATAACACGATCAAGAGATACGTAACGCTTCTATCTTTGAAAAATTAGATAGATTGGTTTGGTTAAATTTTAATTACCATCGTTTTATTGTTGAAGCAGCTTATGAACGATTTATTCATTCGCAATTGGAAATTAAATTTGATACGAAGATACGGTTCCTTCCTCTAAAAGAAATATTGGAGATATATTATTAAAGAATACTTTTCCCGATATAATAACAAATGTTAATATTTACAATTAATTTCCGGTTTAGCGATGAATAATATTATTTACATTCAATGTACGTATATATATATATATATATAATTATATTCAATATCAAGTATGCCTGTCGAATATTCTTATACTATGGAACAGCATGCGTGCGATTCGATGATTTCCTTATTGATAGATAAGAATATCATAGACTTTGTATAAAGGAAAATTCTGCTAATAAAAGCAATCTGTGATGAATTTGATATTTGCTGAATTACATAAGCTCTCACCGAACGCAATAAATTTGTCCTTGAAGGAAATACGCGTAATTAAAACATTCGATTTATTCGCTTAAAATGTGCTTCTAACCGTTGAAATACATGGTGTGTATCAGCAGCAAAATTGGGCTCCTTTTCACACGAATGTATCGCACGAATTGTAGTAACTGGAATACGTAAGTGCGCATGCGGATGCAGCAGTAGAGACGGCGAACACGCGGTGAAACAATTAAAAGAAGAAAACAACTTTAAGGACGAAGGCTTAGCGAGCAGTTTGTGTCACTCGTGAGCAGATGCTCCGACCGCTAGATCGCACTGACCCGACCAAGATTCCCTCGTGGCCTCTAGGATGCGGACGCTACTTTTCCGTCGTCGGCAAATTCCCTCCGGACTCTCCGGACAGGGTCTATTTCTAAGGTAACCCGGACGAAATTGCTAAGCACTTTCCAAACTCGCTTACGTGATACGCGCATGCCTGCAATTTCGTGGCCGACGGTGGTAGTGGTGATAACGAGGGCGCTTGTAATCACTCTCTCTCTCTCTCTCTCTCTCTCTCTCTCGAGAGAGAGAGAGAGAGAGAGGAAAGAGACTCGTCGTTGCCTGAGAAACTGCATAATTGATGCACGCAGGTGTCACCTCTGATACGGAAACCAATTGCCAATGTACAGTTACCCAACCTCATCGTTCACTTTCGCTTTGTTCGTGCACTGAATTCTGTAGAGGAGAGGATCTTTCAATAATAACGACCGTAAATGTAGCTATAATCGTGAGACACGATGTAATTCTGGAAATCATTGTTTCGGCTCGGCTGTTTGAGACAAGTTATTATAAGCCAAGGTTGATTTTACAGCACTGAACAATAAGTTTCACGAAAATGCAATATGTTTTAAGCACTGGGCTAAAGAAAATGCTCAGACGCCTAATGGATCTTTATAGGGCAGTCACTAGGAATTTGTTCCCGGAAGTTACTTTGGAGACGAGGAAAAAAACTTTCCCCGGGATCTTATCGACTCGTGCACGGATAGTCATCAAAGTATCTAGAGGTAAAACTTATAACGCGAGACATCGGTAGTACTATTTCAAATTGAAAAGCGTTCGCAACAAATAGCAAGTAATTCGTATTTTGCACGTTTGATTAAATGTCAGATCGATAATGAGAGGTAAAAATAATAATAAAAGGGAATGCAAAATAACGCTTGGAAGATGAGCAATCGATTCAAACGTTGTTTTTAAAATATCGTTACGAAAAAATTTGCGTAATTAAAACAAAAAATACCGTTTAAATGTCATGTAGATTGAAATTATTGAGTAAGCTTAGGTTGATCGAATACTTTATCAATTTATATTATTTATTTAGAGGTGCGAGTGAAAATACTAAACTTCAACGCACGATGTTTAGTCGCGAAGATTTTGTTTATAAAACGTTTTCCTTGAGCAAAGTACACTAATTTGATCATAAAATATTTCTACAAATTCTTATAAATAACAATTTATTCGAATGCTGATTTGAGTCTCGTCATCCGACCTAGATATAGATAAATATCCTCGATAATCAAACAATGGCCCGAGGCGTCTTACCATCTAGCGGATAATTGATAATAAATGCGTGCACGCATAGTTTGACTTTTAAATTCACACAAACTTTTTTAATGAAACAGCAAATAGCGAACTCTGCTAATCGTGAGTCAAATTTGGCATGAAATACTGTAAATTTGATTTCATCGTTAATCGTTTCTTTCGTGGGCCGATGCAACATTCTACGTGTGTCATTGTCTTAAATACACCTCTTGTTAGTTTTATCGTAACCGATGCTAATAACTCACAATTTATGTAATTAACTTACAATAATAATATTTAATAATTGCATTATTCTTGAATGCAAGCGATAACATCAAATTGATAACTGGTAGATTAAAAGTAAGTATTTATACCAAACTTTATGACTGCAAGGTCACAATTTTACGTAAAAAGAAATTGACAGCTCTTGCGTTTATAACACTTAGGTAAAGATGATAAAGGGAAGTATTTTGTATATCTTTTAGTATTAATAAAAATTTGCAAGTTTTTTTAACATCGAATGGAAACTGCGTACGCGATCTACATTTAATGGAATCTGGAGTATCGTGCGCGGTTATATTCGTATTATGTAGATTTCAGTGCTGTATATCCTTTCTCGGAATTGTTGGCTTTCCATATTTTTTCCTTTTTAAAATATTTCTCTATGTTCAGTGACCCATGTCATGCAAGACAATGTAAAAGTAACCAAAGAATATTTTTAAAGAATAAGTATTCGCTAAACAATAAACTCGTCTGTTGTACTTGGTAGTTGCGAAAAAAATTAGCACAGCATGCAAAATCGTAAAATAACCAAATCTACTAAAACGAGTAAATTCACATGAAATACGACGAATAACAACGTTATTCTTGTAAGTAACTACGAAATAAATAATAATTGTATAAAAATAAACTTATATCAAATTGAATAAATGTTATACGTGTTCAATTGTAAGATCACTTACCTGCTTATCGCATAAAAAATTAACATATCACTTATTCCATGAAATTTCACTTTGTATATTATTTTCAACGTGTATATACTTACTTTTATCCAAACAAAATAAAACTCATTCGTTAACAGCACTATATTCTTGTTTTTATCGAAAAAATACTCTTTAGTAAAATTAAATTCCAAGCTCAAAGTAAATTATCGGTATTAACGCTGACTTTCAACGTAGCAGTTACTCTTTTATTAATTCTTCTTTTTGTTCTTTTAATCTGATTTTGTAACATGTAAATGTAATAAAGAATGCAGTGCTCAGATATTATAATCAACATAATTCGTATGCCAGTGTAAGGAGTCGATCTATTATCTTGTTTACAAGGGAGACTAGGGCAAAATGAAACGTCAAGCAAAGTTAATTTTCATAAGTTATTCTTTTACGACCAAAAATAATAAAATAATGCTGCCGGGATATAACGAATTAATGTTTCAACGTATATATATATATATATTATAATTTTGGGACCTTATTTTTTAAATTAAATAACCAAATGCACGCATATCTTAAGAAACTTTGTACGATAATTATGATGATACAGTCATATCATTTTATGATGAACCTACGTATCGAATAATCTAGAGAAGACACGAGTTTAGAATGCATTCAATTTACCAAAAATTATGTAAACTTTAAACGTCACAATTTTGTATTACATGAAATTATACATTTTTACAAAAAAGCATTACATTAAGAATGCTAATTACTGATTACAGAGTTCACATTGTATTTATAAACAGTGTACTATATCAAAAGTTTTCAAATAATATCAAATAATATTTAAAATATCGAAACACTGAATTTCACTTTTCGGGTAATTATTTGACAAATTCAGTACGTTAACATCTATAGTCGGTATTTTAATTAATTTTTGAAATTTCATTTAAAGCGAATTTATGTTTCGAAAAATGTATCGAGGAGAGCATTTCACAATTTTTTATAAAAATCTGATAGATTTCCTATTACTCTCGAAAATGGAACAAGTCTTGTATTTTCGATTATAATAGAAAATCAAACTTTATTTATTTTATCTAAAAAGTCCAAAGTTCCGTGAGAAAAATTAAATTCCGTAAAACGAACGTCTTTATTTATTTATGGTCCATTGGTAACAATATTGCTCGTTCTTAGAATTTTATTTTGTATTTTTGTTTTTATTATTTAATTTACATGAAAATGTGTATATCCAGCTTCCGGTCGGAATTTCAATTATAATTGTCGCGAAAAATTCTCACGAGTCACTGCATAAAATTTCTAATTATTAAATTAATTATTGTGAAATTTAGAAAGCAATGATTGTCTATTCTAGAATTTCTAAAAAAAGCTTCAAAGTTTTTTTTTAATTAGTAATAAAAAAAGGCCATGCTTTGTGAAAATAAATGCTGAGTTAAAAGTAATTAACTGAAGCAGGATTTGCGTCATATTACTATTGTTGCGTATGTGAACACACTGATTAGTTTCTTTCGAATTTTAACTATTCTAAGGCAACGGCTTTGCATTTTATTTGTACGTTAGTTTATGAAATCAAGCAAAGTTATAACAATTTGTATATTTCCTTTTAAATCACGTACAATCGATTATTGGCTGCGTTATTTTTAAATATCTACAATTTTTGATCACTATAAGATTAAAAGAAAATTATTGTAAACGTTTCTGTCATTAAGAGGTTCAATTTACAAATTAATGATAGAAGCTTGAAAAATAATTTAAATTATTAAAATAAATACGTTGCTTTCTTATCATAATATTTATGTTCCAACGTTCTTAAGATTAAACCAATACAAAATATTACATAGATAATAAAATAGAGTATTAGCTAGAAGAGAATTGATTTATATTTCTATTTTTATTTAAGAAAAACTGTTTTTCTAACGCGTATGTTTCCTTTAGACCCATTAAAATTGATTCTACTAGACTTAATCGATCAAAAACTGGTTCGGAGATTCTATATAAGTCATCGTTAAGTGTTTCATCTATGATATGTTGTTCGCTAGTAATCAAACCTCACTAACCGAACGATGACTTCATAGTATATTTTCATTTAATCAAAAGACTTGGATCTAAGAAAAGAAACTTTTAGAAAGAAAGTGAGATTATATTTAACTTTTCAGTCTTCGTTATGGCTATTCTACTTCCATAGAGTAATAAATTACTTTTAACGAGCAAAATGTTTACTTGCAACAATATTTAGCTTACTTTTGATTTTAAAGGAAGTGCCTTTATGAATTCATATTTAGAGAGTAAAACTTGCGGTTTAGAAAATATTTTATATTTTAATCCAAATATAAAATTAAAGAAAATTTTCAAAGTTCCATCTAAATAAACAAAACAACTTACTTCCGAAACTGGAACGAAAGCACTAGGTCCATCAAATGCAGGTTCTGGTACTGGAAGTCCCCGATCCTGTAAGTAAATAGAACAGTGAAAATAACAAAATAGTAATTGAATATTTACTTTTAATTTTATTAGATACGATTAAGTTAAAGCAGTAATTATTTCTCATAAATTTTAAATAATAATTATGTAATGGGCGTATAAAAAAATATTTAGATTATAAAACTTTTAATCATATGACTTTATTTACCGACTCATTTATTAAAGCTTTAATTCTTATATCAATGGTTTGAATGGAACTTTCATAAAGTACTTATAATAAAAATTTCCATTAAGAATTAAAAAATAATTATTTTTATTTATATGCAACTTTTACACTTATAAACGACAACAATATGTGATTTAGATAAAAATAAAATCTTTAATTTTCTTATTCTCAAAATTACATACTTTACTTAAATTTCAAATAATGATACAAGCATTTTTATAGATTTTCCCTTTGAAAGTTCAAAATATATTCTTTTATAATATTTACAGTAAAGATAATCTCACTTTCTGCTGATCGCGAAAAGGCTAAAATTTTATTTGATTGTCTAATATAAATATATATATCACAATAACATTAAATTCTAAATTATTTCTTTTTGTCGAAAAATATTTGTTACCCAGGTTGTTATGCAGGTGCGAATTATTTTATTTGAAATGTATTAAAATAATTCCATTAGATCCTTATTTACACAGCATTCAGCGTGCATACGCGCGCGAATGTACACACAAACACACTCAGTGCGTATAATAATTAAATATTGATTAGTGACATACAATACAAAATAAATCAATAATATTGTTTACCATTACATTTTATCAAATGTAGACTTTGCATTAGTATAATCGTACAGAATTACAAGTTAGTTTACACTTTTCACGTACGTTTATCGAACTGTCTATTTCTTATACAGCACTGGATTTTGCGTGACGAATAAATAAATATCTCACAACATTTTTATTTACTTGACTTTTAAAGGATAATATTCGATATTTCAAATTAATTTGATAGTTTAGATTAGATCAAAGGTGTCGAACAAACACTAAAAAAAGAAATATAAAGCTTTTTTATATTTTCTCCTAAAATATAAAAATACTCGATGAAGAAATAATTTTTCCCTTTTCAAAATAGTATTTGAAAATTTATTATTCATGCACGCTTTCATATAGAATCTTACTTTTTTAACTGAAATATTTCTTTGTTATGTTGTAACATTGAACTTTGAAAAATTTAGTAAAAATTTAACGAAAAAATGAAGGAAGATAGAAAAATAACTTTCTTACTTTTTTTTTGCAAATTCCACGCAGTAAATATTTATTGATTAAAAAATTTATGTTTGGTTTTGAAAATTAAATGATAGAAAATAAAATATTCAAACGCATTAATATTTAACTACAGTATTTTCATTTTATTATTTTTAGTTCTATCAGGTAAGAATATAAATATAATTAAAAAGACGTTAAAAACATTATAAATAAGCTCTAGTGCGTAAAATTAAGAAACGTTTCTTTAAATATGTATTGATATTTAATCGCAGATAGTGAAGTTGTAATTAAATTTATAAATAAATAAAACGCAAAATATGTTAACTTTTACAATGCTTTTGTATTCTAAATCACCTCAAGACGTTATTTCTAGACTTGCTAAATGTTTACTAATAACCAATAAATCTTTACATAAGCATCTGTATTGTAAAATATATGAATAAACTACGCATTAAAGCAACGTCATTTACATTGTAAAAATTATTATAAAATCTGGCTTTTACCTTGAAATTCGTTTTCGTTTTCGTTTTATAATCTACTGTTTGTAATAAGTCAAAAACAAAGTTAAAAATACGAATGAGAAAAGATACGATTATTATTAATATCTTTAAGATAATTAATAATTGGATTCGATTCCGATTGCCGTATCATAAGGTACGTTTACGAACGTAAAACATATTAATAATTCAATTAATATATTATTTAGCGAGTAAAAGTTATCGAGAGATTTGCAATGTAGTCCGTAAAAGAACCACGTAATTAGCTAATAGCATAACGGAGGATCGAAATGATAGTTACGGAGAGTTACCAATTTCTAATTGGTATTCTGCTATTGTTATCCAAGCTTTAACTATTGTTCGTAGTATATACTGCTTTTTGGCTGCTCGTGCAGAAACTTAAGAATGAAAGAAAGGGAAGCATCATAAATCAAAGGCTAATATGTTTCACCGAATGTCACGAAGAAAAATATAAAATATAGCCCGGCTAGCTCAGTCGGTAGAGCATGAGACTCTTAATCTCAGGGTCGTGAGTTCGAACCCCAGGTTGGGCGAATTTTTTTAGCTCTTACGTTTGTCGTTTATAAACTTTACCGATGGATACAATCAAATATGCAGTTATGAAGAAAAAGAGTTCATTTTATCGTTATTTATGCTGATATTTTATCCGTATCCACGGGCGTACTTTATCTTATATATTTTCAGGAAAAGCAGACGCTATTATTTGTACCTTCAGATACTTATTTTACGACAAAGAGTTACTAATTATTTGGTAATTTCATAAGTCAAGAGGTATTGCTAAATAAGTATTACGCATGTACCGCATGAAAGCTTGCGACCAACAAACGTAGCTGTAATAACAGTACTGGAATGATAATGTAAATTTAGAGCATTCAGTTGTTAAAAAATACTTGATGTCATTACAGACAGAGCTTAGCTATTTTAATTTAAATTCAATTGAAAATATTCACATGTTTATTTTCTATTTAAATTCGTACAATGAATATTTGGTAAAAACATGCCAGATATGCATCGTAGATATCATTTATTGCTTTCTGAAAAAAATCCGACACATGATGTTTTTAATAAATGTGTTTGACATGCAACGATTATTTAAACGATAAAGCTGATATTACAGATTTCTAGAATACCGTTAACTTTTTAAAACGAGTATTTCGTTTTTAGCCTTGTAATTTTGTACTTTGAACATTATTTTCGATACTTTTTAGGCAACGGTTAACGGTTAACGGTTAACGTGAATCTTAGGCGAGAAATTAAAAAATTGCAGAAATTCCAAAATTTCTGATAATTTAATTGAAATTTATTTTAATTTCATAAGTTTAAAATGCTAACAAGCAACGTTTATGGAAATAGAAAGAGATTACGGAAACAATTATTCTAGATTGTTTTACTAATCAGCATTATAAAAGCTAAAACGTCGGTAAGGTAGGGAGCCATAAAAAAATTTAAAAATTAATTCTACATTGTATTTTAATCTTAAAAACTTGCACAGCTTATATTAGTAATTGTATAATGTAGAACAAAATATAAAATTTTACTACAGACTTTCGATGATACAGTCCTTTCATAACTTAAAAGGATATTATGAAAGAGAAATCTGAATACATCCTAATTATAATATTACAAGGCGTATTAAAATATTTTCTAAAAAAACTACAGGTAACGTATAAATTCTTTTAAAGCTAGGAATTAAAGTGTACCTAAAATCTTTCCTTCTAACAATAGTTATGAGTCACACTAGGGTTCTTTGTATTAATATTTTCAATTTTTAATCTTATCGGTGTCTTTGTAAAAAATATAATAATAATAATAATAATAATAATAATAATAATAATAATAATAATAATAAAATACGAATATTGGTATAAAAATCTTACGTATTACCGGAAATCATGTATTTTAATTTCTTAATTTAAAACGAGTAGTTGTAAAATATGATTTAATGTCGCTATTGTTTGTTTTATAGTCTATTCTTAAATTCCGTACTATTGTTATTATTATATTATTTTTAACTAGCTCACTTTTCATTTCCATACGAAACTCGCAATTTTAGAGTATTCATTTTGCATGTTACACAATTATCCCATCACATTACTCGACATTGTTAGTAATTATATTGTGTAAATCAGACTTCTTGCTAGTAGCACTTTCCTTTGAACAAAAGTATGCATTAATTGTTCCGATTAATTTTATCAACGGGCATTTCAATATTAAACATCGTTTAATTAAACATAATTTAATTAGGCGCTAAAAGGTAATATGATAATAACTAGAACATTGGTAGATTACACGTTATATAATAAAAAGTTTTCGCTCCTCTCGGAAAACAATATTTGAACGAAATGAAACTAATAATTTAGAGACAGTATAAATGTATATTTAATACACGCTTTAACGCTTTCGTTTCATGAAAAATTAAACAATTGCAAAAAATATTTTATTTTATTCCTCACCGACTTGAACTTATTTAAATTATATTTATTCAATAAATAAAATTTACATTGATTTGTTTAATATTTCAAAAGTATGTGACGGCATAAAAGTGCTTCCATTACATCTAAATTAGATTGATGTATCGACAGTTGTTTAAACTACTTCCGCGACCTTCATTCGCTGAATTACGTGACGATAAGCTGTCCGAACGCATCATTCGAATTTTATTACAGTCTCAAAAGCACATTAGTTTAGAGTGTACAATGAAATAACTCTTGAAAAATCACTCGAAAAGTGAAACGATGCATTTAGCAATTTCTCGGAAAATAAATACATTTATTACACTTCACGTACCGTTCGAAAATTCAACGCCCAAGAATTATTATCATTGAGACGGCGTTTTGCTCTACCCGAGTCCGTGTTCTCGGTTATAAACAATGTCTTTTTTCTGTAAATTTTCCAAATCGCTGAGACGGAGCGGCGACGTCGGATGAAGAGGCGAACGCGAGCGCGTAAGCGTAGGTCAAGAGAACGTGCAAAAAAAGTAATTGGCTCGTTAGGAAAGAGGTCAAATTCATGAGTCTAACCTCGGCTCGTCTCTCGGCTCCTCCACAGAAAGAGTCTCGCAGGGCGAATATTAAAATTACCTTGATCATCTGGATGATTTCAGTGCACTTGATCCTGACGTTCTGAAAGGGACAGTTGACGCTGAGCCTGAGTATCACCGGCAAATGAAGGCTCACCAGGCTGAGGTATTTGTTCGCCTGGGCTTGGCGTGGACCGTCGAGAGCGTTTCCGAGATTGAGCATTCTGCCGACGTCCCCAGGAGTGACTACCTCTGCGTTGCTCTCGAGAAGGCCGCCACCTCTCCAGGGCACGTCATCGTTCCTCGAGAGCGGCCTCTTTATTTGTCCGGCGGTCGGCTTCCTCTCGACGGCGGTCGTCGTCGTCGTCGTCGCTACCGCCGCCGCCTCCTCGTTAAGGAAGCCGTCGAGTGTGTTGAACACGACTCTCTCGGCGTCCAGCGAGGTTCCATATAGGTCCTCGCTGCTCTCGCGGAACCTACGATTGCGGAGCTCGACGTTGCCAAAGTCATCGTCGAATTTGGGACTCTTGCCGTAGACGCGCGTGTGCGCGTCGAGCTCGTCGTCCTCGTCGAAGAGCTTCTGACGGCCGCTCTTGATCCTGATGTGCTGCTTGCCGCGCTGCTTGTCATCCTCGTTGAGGCCCTCGGAGGAAGCAAAGAAGCGCCTCTCGCTGTCGCTGCTGGAGCCGAAGCGACTCTCGGCCTCCCGTAGTCGGTGACTCGGCGTGCTGTTGTAGTCGAGAGCCGCGGGCTCGTTGAGTTTGCCGTCGACGCAGTCGAAAGACAGGCTGGCGTCGAGGCTCGCCTTCCTCGCGAATATCGTGGCCGCGCCCTCGCTGACGCTCCGTGAGAAGAAGCAGTCGCCGGGGAAGCCTTCGTGCAGCTGGGCACGGCAGGTGCCGAGGTTGCCGTTGAGGCTGGCGGGGGCGGCCAGAAGGTGCGGCTTCTCGTCCGGCTCGGCGCCGATCTCCCAGTTGTTGTTGGGGCTGCCGACGCCACCGAGCCAGCCCTCGACGGTGGTCCTTGCGGCGGCCAGGGCGACGTTGCGCGCTGTCTCGTCGCGTGCGCACAGCGGGGCCAGGAACCTGCTGACGAGCTCCACTTGGTCGCCTTTCCTCGAGGTCGCCGAGGAGCCGGCGCTGCTCGTATCCTCGTACATTCTACGTAGCGACGACGCTCTGTTCGTCCTCCCAGCGCGTTCTCTCTCTCTCTCTCTCTCTCTCTCTCTCTGTCTGTCTCTCTGTCTGTCTCTCTACGTCCGTATGACTCTCGGCTCTCCGTAGCTGACGGCGCACCCGAGCACCAAGTGATTATAGTTGATTTTTTAGCTCGAATGATTCATTGGAAGAATTATGCCGTGTCAGTCCCCTTCTTTGTTCCTCTCCGCTATAATTATTCTGCGTAGGGAAAAACAAAAGCACCGCTTTCAACGATTTGTTCTGATTTCTTTTGAATAAATTAAGTAAATCATTAAATCTATCGGATTTCTGCCTATTTTCCTAACGAGTTCGAGCGAGCGAAATGGTGATTTTGCACGGAAATTACACTGTTCGATAATAATAACTATTGCACGCTTTCCTTTAGACACACTACGGTTTTCCTCCGGTGTGGCTTTGTAAATAAAAAGAACGAGCCGCGCGACCTACTACTTTTGAATGCTGCGATTGCACTGTAAGCGCATAAAATACCTCGTCAACGTTTTCTTTCTCCTATAGGCCTAAATATCTCTTCAACCGAGTCTAAGCGCTTAGGCTATCGTCTTTATTCGCCAATTTCTCGGGAATAAATTTAACCGACGAATTTCAAACCCACGAACATAATATAGCCTCTTCAGTTCGATGCTGAAGAAAGGCGTTATTCGTAATTCTTAAATTAATGTTAAATTAATTTTTAACGTGGGATTCGTAGGGCGGCGCGACTAGTTACGCGAAATTCGAAAAGTCCTCCTGTGAAAATTGCCAAAAAGTCCGTTATGTACTTTGGGAGTGATCCCGAACGAGTTTGAACGAGGTTTTCGACGGTTGGCATTCGCGAGATCATTTTACGTACACGCCGACGGCGGCGACGTTGCCATCAGCTGAGAGCTCAGCTGTAAAGTGCACACTACGATTTTGCTCGTATCGATTCTACAGTTCCTGGAAATATAATGTTTCGCCAGCCTCGTAACTTCTTTTGTATTTTACCACACTTTTTCAACATTTCGCGCACAATGCCATTCCTCTTTTTGTTTTTTTTTCTTTTCTTTTCTTTTCGTTTCTCGTTTCTTTTGCGAATCACGGCAGCAAAACGAATAGATAATAAAACGGACGATAAAAAAAAAAAAAAAAAAAAAAAAAGAGTCACGGAAGAAAAGATTCCACGTCCAGATCCGAGTAGCCGAAACTTTTAGCACATACTGGGCTGGAAGAAGCGAACAATGATAAACGTAGCCAGAAAAAAAAACCTGATGATACCTGAAGAGCTCGTATATCTTCGTACGTGACGAGCGCAACGACGAGATTGTTCACGAACTAAACTTTCACGGAGCGAACTCGAGCTAACAATCGTCACGATCACTCGGCTGCTCACGCAGGATTTTTCCATTTCTCGACACACGAGAGGCAAATCACAAAAAAGCACGACTGCGAGAAGCGGATTACGATCGGTCAGTCGCGCGGAAGAAAAGCGCCGAGCGTCGCCGACCTCCTTCCTTCTCGAAGGTGACAAAGGACGAGTGGCCGTGGCAGGAGGCACAGTTCCTCGCGCGATGAGCCCATCAGCTGAGCGGGTCCAGCTGAAAGCGATCGTATGCGGCTTGCCAAATTCCGTCGTTGTCGTCGTCGCCGTCGCCGACGTCGCTGTGGCCGCTCTCCAAGGTGCACACGCTTTCCCTCCTCGTCGGCGTCGATAACGGTAAGGCCGTTTTCGTGCGCGGGTTCATACGTACTTACACGGGTCCGCGGCACCAAGAGCACATCCAAAAAGAATACGCGCCGTGCCAACGTTCCCCTCTCTCATTCTCTCTCTCTCTCGTTCTCGTTCTCGTTCTCGTTCTCGTTCTCGTTCTCGCTCTCGTTCTCGTTCTCGCTCTCGTTCTCGCTCTCGTTCTCGCTCTCTCGCTCTCTCCTTGAAGCGTATAAAAAATAACTCGCGAAGGAGGGTCGAACAAAGAGGAGGTGCTCGGCGACGTCTCGACGACCTTCCGTCGTTCGCGAGGAGGCGAGGAAAATCGAAAAGCGCCTCCGGGACGGTGTTGCTCAGCAATGGAATCTTCCAGTGCCAATGAGCCGAGCCGTGTTACTACCGGCGAGCCGTTCCCTCTTACGTGCCCACCCATCGATGGGGCCGGGCTTTCGCGCTCACCTGCTTGGTTGCCGCGAAGGGTCAGCTATTGTCCACGTAGCTGCGGATTCGCGCGACTCCGGCCGTAGGCTTCGTGCGGATGTCTGGCCTGTTGGTCCCTTATCTGCAGAAAAAAACAAGTGGAACTCTCAGCACTGACAGTTCGAGCTGTCAAGCGGCCGAGAGCAGCGGCTACGGGCTCGTCGTCGGGTGGACTTCGGCGGCTGGCGGCATCTTTGCGTCCTCGGTTCAAGCTTCGTGTCGCGGTGCGTCGTCGCGAATGCGGCCGGCCTTCGGGAAATCGAGCGACGGGCCGGAAAAGTAGGGAGTTCCTGGGCTTTTGCGACATTGCGCAAAAGCTTGCTTTGCGTTTTGCTTCGATAGGGCGCAAGTACGTCGGGGGCCGCTCGTCGATCGTTATTTCTCGATGAAAGAAAAGAGGGAACTGGGGATCTTGGCGTCCGGCAAGATAGACCACTGCTTTATCGGTCGACACCTGGCGCGCGAATACTCCATATTTTTACAATTGATCTTTTGCATATTCCTACGTCTACGTTGACGTATTTGCACGCGCCTTGATGTTACACTTTCTTCGCGAACAATGAAATTCCCGTAGCCTTGCACTTTGAGAGCACTTTTTATGCGGCGCGTATGAATGCTGAGTGGTGGGTGGGTCATTATTTATAGTATTGCAATGGCGATGAAACATTCGTCGGATTAAGTATTTTCGTGATTCCGACGTTGTTGCGCTCGGTGAAATATGGCAGATTGGAATTTTGAGTAACGTTGATGTACTAGAAGTTTCCATGAATAGAAATGAAGATAAGGCGTAGGTCGCTCTTGCTCGTATGAATTTATTATAAGTAGGAAACGAAATTTTAGCCGATACCATTAAAAACGTATTATTCTTAACGGCGCGTCACGTGCTTTATTGCGTCATGAAAAATCCAAGTTTCCAATCAAGTTATGTATTTGAGCAAGTTACCGTTCCGTAATCGTACCTCAAATCGTACATTAAAGGAAAATGACCAGATCGATATACGGAGCGAGTTATGCACAAACCCAGTCATGCTTAAGATCAGATAAGATTCAAGTCTAAAGAATTATTGCGTTAGGAGATAAGGCAACTATCCCTGAATATAAGAATACGTGCGTACCCAAATCTACTATTAAATTGCCCAACCTCTTGGAAAAAGTCCGAGTGTCTGTCTTGGACTTCGGTGACCTTCTAAACACGAAAAGAACGTCTATATCGAGTATCAATTTTTATCATCTTCGTACCGTGTTAATGTTCTTAATTCGACGAGCCGGAGAAGGAGCAGACGATATACGTACGCATTGCGGCAAGAGTTAAAATCGAAAGATTATGAGGTTTTACCAGCAGCGAGGATTATAAAGGAATATGTTCAATTAAAAACGATTTAGAGTAAGTTGTTGTTACGTTCGGTTTTGCAAGGAAAATATTTTATCATCTTTGGTTAAATTCAACCACTTTGCGAAAATTATTTATCGCGTTATTACACCCTTGCCCCAAACAATTATACGTGCGGCAATTTCGTATTATTAACGGCATGCCTAATATATTATTCATTTCTATTATTTCGTCTTTAACGAAAAAAAAATGTTTTCCATAAGTGCACGTAGTTCTATTTGGTTGTCCTTACACCGGGATACGGTAGGTATATATTCGTTCTGTATATCTATGTAGTTCGATTCATTCGTACGATGCTAGTGCATTTTTCAAATCCAAGTAAATGTTAAAATTTGGATAATATTGTTTTTTTTATTAATTAGAAAACTTTGACTTTTATAACATAACCAACAACTTTCTTTTTACTTTTAGACAACACTTTCTTGAATCCATGGAAAATGTGGTCGAATTTAGTTCAACATTACAGAGACCCATACTTAGTTTCCAGAATTCAGGAATTTTTTGGCGTTGAGAAATGTCATAATAAATACAGTAAGCATAAAGCCACGAATAAAATTAATAAAATTAATGATTGGTCAAAAACAAATGAGGCAAATGGTCTCACAGATGTTAACTCTACTTTATCGATAAATGGACATGCAATGCAAGAAAATGAAAATACAGTGATAAAACATCAGAATGAAGCATCTCATTTAAATAATGATAATGCATTTATTGCTTATAATGAAGATAAAAAACCTTATACGATAAAAAACTACTTTTGGTACTATTTATTTCTTTTTGGAACAGAATTGGGTGATGAAGTGTTTTATTTAACATTTATTCCTTTTTGGTTTTGGAATATTGATGGAGCTGTTGGACGTAAAATTATCCTTGTCTGGGCAACAATCATGTCGATTGGACAGGCTTTAAAAGACATTATTTGTTGGCCTAGACCTCCGTGTCCACCCGTAGTTAGATTACAAAAAAAATGGTCTTTAGAATATGGAATGCCATCGACGCATGCCATGATTGGAGTTTCGATTCCTTTTAGCGTGGTTTTTTTCACAATGAATAAATACATTTATCCTTTTCCTGCTGGCTGCATTGTTGCATTTTTATGGTAAGATTTTTAGAATTAACGCTCAACCGACAAAAATCTTCTATTTATCATTTTACCAAGTAATAATAGATAAACAACTTTATGACCTCGTTTAGATTAAAATAGTTTCACCAATAGAACGAAATTAGAATTTGAAAATTATTTTTGTCTTTAGCACTCGTATACCTAACTCAAAAATATATTATTTTTCTAGGTGTACATTAATTTGTATAAGCAGAATATACTTAGGCATGCATACTGTGTTAGACATCATTGCTGGATTAGTTCTAGCAGTTCTGATGATGATTCTTTTTGTTCCATTAGTAAATGTAATGGATTACTATTTTCTTACTAATGGCTGGATTCTTTTAGTTCTAGTCATTATTAGTATAGGAGCAATAATTTATTATCCGTGTAGTGATAAGTGGACACCAACAAGGTACAGCTTAACAATTGTTATTCAGAATTTTTAATTTTACGTTAATTTAATTCTTATCATTAATATTATTTAGTAATTAGTAAATTGATGTTATAAAAAACGAAGTTTATTTTGTTATCACTTTTATTTTTTTAAATTGAAAAAAAATTTTTGAAAAGAAAAATGAATAACTAATTGATACTTTAATTTCTTTTTTTTAATTGTTTTTATTTTTGTAGAGGAGATACTACACTTGTTCTTTCGGTAACTACTGGAGTTCATGTAGGTGCGTGGTTAAACTATAAGATGGGAGCTCTCACAATGCCAGTAATAGCTCCTCCTTATAACATTGTGTGGCCATCTTATTCCATGCTTGGCAGAACAGTCTTAAGAACTGTTTTTGGTTTCTGTTGTATAATAGGCACTAAGACAATTTGTAAAAGTCTCACCTATAATATAATGTGTGCTATACTTCAAGTTAACGCAAAGGAATTAAAGCAAAGTGAAGATTCCTTAAAAAATAAAAATAAGATACTAGTCGACTTGGTCTATAAATATATCACTTGTTTTATGATAGGTTTCAATATAGTTTATTCATTGCCAAACGTTTTTACCATGATAGGTATAGAACGTCCCACTTTCTATACAGAATTATAAAGAAAATATTACTTAATGAATGTTATGTTATAAATAATATAATTATTAAGACTCATGTTCAAAACTCATGACTTGTATTTTAAAATTATGAATATTCATTTTTTATTTCAATATATGTTACAAAAAATTATTTTATTTATGTCATTTCTTTTTTATTTTTAAAGCACACAGTTACTTAATTTTTATTACAATGGACTAAAAATTAAATTTTTATTTAATTTTTGTTTCTGTTATCCATATTATGTATTATTACAAAATGTTTAGCATACTGATTTAGTCTTAATGTTATAAACAAAATATTTTTAACTTAGTTCTTTGTTTTTCAGAGGCATTATTAATCTAAGAATCTGTAATAATAAAAAAACTTTATATAATTCTAAAAATATTAAATTGATTAAATGGTTATATCTTACGTGTAATTTGCTGTCATAGATTGCAGTCGAATGTTCACAATCAATACAGTGTGGTATAAATACATCAATCATACAATTAACTTTATGATTTTCAACTGTTATGCGATTTTCTGCAACATCTATTATAATATCTGTAATATTAAACGAAGGACAATAAAAGAAACCAATTAAATTCTCTCCATTATCTGATTTAACAATGAAATAGTTCTGATCTTTTGTATTTGGTCTATTAATAATTTTTTTATGCAGTAAATTATCATTTTCTTGATCTTTAACTACTTCGATTAATGGTTTTTTTATTATTGGTTTTCTTGGCTCTCGATCTTCAATATTAAATGTATCAAGAGATCCCATTACCTGTTATTTAATACTATTATTTACAGTAAAAATAAGTCGGTTTTGTTAATGTTATGTACAATAATCTACAATTCTAACCTTACAATTTTTTAAAACAACGTATTTTGAAGTATCTATAAGCTTGTTGTACTTATCGTTAATTGAGCCAAGAAATACTGCAATTGTAAATTTCCAGAACAATGATTTTTTCATGCATTTTTCAAAATACTTTGTGTTTATTAAAATATCAAATGTCGATCTCTCAATTCCATCTGTTAATAAATATTATACATCCATAAATATTTTAAGATACTAAATATTAATTTAAAATATTTAATGTAGTAAAAAAACCTTTAGTTTTGGCCATTTTTTCTATTCCAATGGCCATTGGAATAATGAAAGTAGGATCACCTTCCATCATCTGACAAAGTTCCTCCTCCGATATATTATTTGGTGGATGTATTTCTTTTGAATGGCACACATTAATAAAAACTTTGTCACCACTCGTAGTCCAAGTTTTGATACAAGCACCTTACAAAATGTTATAAAATTTAAATATTAATTGCAGCTGATTAAATTATATTATTGCAAAATAAAAATCAGTAAAAGAAATGATATATAATGAATATTTTTTAAGCTCTTAAGCTATATTGATTTGATAACTATAAATAATTATACCTGGGAATGGTTCAACCCTTTTAGAAGGTTTCAAAAAATTTTTTCTCATTTCACTTGGAAACCATGGCACTGGTTGCTCTTGAGATTCATCCTTAAATAAAATATTTGTAATTATATATTATTTCGATTTTATTCCTATTATAAGTATATAATAAAACATAACAACTTACTGATATTATTTGTAATTTTTTGTTAATAGCATTTTCATCGAAGTCTAACATCATTTTTAACCGATGCAAAGTTATTACTTATTGTAGATCTATGATAAAATAAACGGAATCATTTATTATACAAATCTAATTTATGAATAACAAACGGGTAAATATAACATTTACCAAGAACTAATCGAAATTCCAATTATTTACGACATTAACAATAACAAATATTTTCATCCTTTTCAAAAATAATGAAAACGAAACACCAACTAGGATGTTATTAATGTATCAAAAACTTTCCTCTAGCCTTGGATGATTCTAGTTCCTCGTGCGTAACTTCGCTTATAATATGCTAGATCAAATGGAAATGGAATACTGGAGCGCGAACCACACAGGGAAAATAATGATACATTTATAAAGGTTTATTAAGTTTATAATTTTAAGAGACAATACTAGCAAGTAAAAAACTTTTATCCTAGTCGACGTATGTCACATTTAACATACGGAGTCGAAGTGCCGAAAAAACAGCGGCTCGTTGTTTACTCTTGTATCTTATGTCTTCGGAGAAGCGGATCTTCACTTTTTTGCGTATGCTATAGCTACTACCGGGTATAAACCCGGGTAATGCCACGTCTAATTGCACCAGTTGCTTTTCGATGCTCGAAATTTCATTTTTATTTTATAATTATCCTTTATCCTGAAATTTTATCCTAATATCCTTGTTATATTATTATTATAGTGACAAATTAAATGGACATTTTTAAATACAAGAATGCCTTCTTAATATTCTGCTTATAGTATGATTTTAAATCTCTCACACTTTTACAATTTCAATACTCGCGGGGCGCGTACACTTTTCCATTCCACGTTTAGTTGCTTAAATTGCGTGTTCCGTAAATTTGTATTGTTGTCGGTTGTAACTCATTCAAACAATGACACTTAACCTGGTTAGATCTTAAAGTTTATATAAATTGTATAAAATTTAATTAGATCCACGTATTAAGTCAATAATTTTCGTTTCATAAATTATATAGTTATTAAAATTATCTTTGTTTTAATTAACGCTTAAATTAACTATCAATAATGTCAACATTAAAGGCTGGAGAAGGTTTCACTCTTGAGTAGGTTAATTAAAATTTAAATATTTATTTATATAGTAGGATTTCATTTTTGAGTTTACTTGTTTATCACATTTTTGTTTTTAATTTATGGTCATTTTATGAAAAAGTATTTCATAATAAGGTTTGTATACAGTCCTATTTTTAAAAAGTTCCAGTTTTACAGTTATGTACGCAACATTACATTACAAAAGTTCTAAAAAATAAGCTGTTTGAATATTTTTATTATACAATAATAGACTTTCTATACAAATTTATTCTTAATTATATCCTTTTTTTATGTCTAATAGTAATTTTATTAGCTTAATAATTTTACAATTTTATACTTTTTTTATGATATATATATAGCCATTTTTATTTTGTGATTTATATTATAATTGTATAGCTATATAATTATTAAAAATATTGACATAAAATGTTTTTCTTGCACTTTAAAAAATGTGTTTTATTATAGAATTGACATTTTCGTTTATGTAAAAATTGAATTATCAAAAAGCTAAATTACAATATAATTTTTAAAATCTGTCTTACCATTTAATAGCTATTGATGATTTAATCAAAAAGTAACTCAAAAGTAACAAAAATTTAATAGAAAAACAAAATCAAACGAAATATTTTTAAACTTGAGGAATTTCATTTGAGCAGCTTGTTATTTAAAATTAAACAAATATTATGATGACACTCTTAAATATTATTATATTGAAACTTTATATTTATTTGTATCATTTTTTTTTAAAACGTGTAAGAAAATTTAAAAATATTTAAAATAAGAAAATTTAAAATAAAACTATAACTTCATTTTTATACCATCTAAGAAATATGAATTATTTTTTACATGTCATTTTTATTATTTATATGTATCTTACAAATCAATTTCAAATCTACATTTAATAATAATTTTAACTGTATTTTAGTCAAGTATTAAATAGTAGTGGCTTTACTTTGGATACCACTGACTTTATAGACATAATTGATGATGACGACGATGACAACTCTAAAGATATTCAATATAATAATGAAGAAATGTTAAAACTTTTAAGTTTAAAAGATGAAAAAGATAACCATGAAAATAAAAATAATGAAGACCCGCTAATTTTCGGAATATGTTTTGATGTCATTAAACCTAAGATGTCTAGTATATATAGAGATGGAGAGGTAGGTAAATGAGATAATTTTAATCATTTTTAATATTAAAGTAGGTACATGAAATACATATTCATGGTAAATATATGAATATATGAACTAACAATCATTGATATATTAAATTTTTATATAATTTTTTTGAAATTTTTAACTGATTTTTAAAAAATAAGAACCACAATGATTTCATTTGTATCAGAGACATGGACTCATGGCTTGAATACTTCAATTTATTGCTTGGATTTAAATCACAAATATATCTATCTTCAACAACAACTTGTTTATATTTAAGCTCTTGGAAAATTAACATAATTATGTTATAATCTGAACTTTTGAAAACAATTGTAGAAAAGATCCTTCGAATATTACTTTCAGATTTTGAAACTAGTGAAAGTAGAGGGTGTTGGTGAAGTTGTCCCTCCAGATGCACTAGTTACTGTTGAATATGTTGGTTATTTTGAATATCAAGATGAACCTTTTGACTCTACATTTTTTCATCGTGATAAACACATTGTTGTTCGCTTAGGAGTTGGACAAGTTATAGAGGGTCTTGAAATAAGTCTATCTACTATGAAAAAGTATGAGACATCTTTGTTCCTCATTCAACCAAAGTTGGCGTATGGGCCTATGGGTTGTTTGCCACGTATTCTACCTAATGCCGAAGTTTTGTTTAAAGTAAAGCTTCTTGATTTTCTGGACAATGGTAGTGCTGATATATATGACGAATTAAGTTTTGAACAGAAAAAAGTATTTTCTGTTGTTGAAAAAATAGTTAGAGATTTGATGAACACTGCTCACAACAACGTGAGCAGACGAAAAATTAAACAAGCGATAAGAGAGTAATTATAATTTTATTTTGATCAAATTTACACAACATATTTTAGTAATATTTGTATTAAATTTTTCAAAGGTATAATAGAGTTGTAAGTTATTTAGAAGCTGCTAGTTTGGAAAATGATGAAGAAGAAGAACAAATGAACAAATTATTATCTAGAGCACTGACAAATTTGACAGTTTGTTATAATAAAATCAATAAACCAAAACTTGTATGTGCTTCATTTGAAAGATTACCAAATAAAAACGGAAAAGCATATTTCCAGTAGGTATCACACATTAAGTTTATATCATACAAATTTCTATGTGCGGTATTTTACATTAACTGAAAATCGTTTAGAAATGGAAAAGCTTTGGCACAGTTAGGTGAATACGATAAGGCTATGAATTCTTTACAAGTGGCCTATAAATTAGCGCCAGAATGTGAAAACATTATCAAAGAAATTCAGAAGGTATACAATACATTAACTTATAAAAGATTTATTTTAATAGTTTTTACAATACTGTTCATTTATATTTCGTTTGTTTAATTTCATCTTTAAGGTTGAAGACTGTCGAGAAAAATATAAGGAATATTTTAAACGCTTTGCTCAAAATTCTTTGAAAATTGTTAACAAAAGTAAATTTACTGAATTTGAGCGCATTGTTAATGAGATGTGTGAATCTTTTATTAAAGAAAATAGATTAGTAAGACAACAACTTCCTCATGGATTATCCGTAGAAGAACAGGAATGTATTCGTCGAGTAGCTGCTTATCATAATTTATCTATTACTAAGCAGATAAAATACGATGTAGAAACATTTTATCTTACATCAAAAAATTACTATTCAAAAGAGATGATATAAATACTTAATTTTTTATTAAGATTTATAACTTTAAGAATACTTAGATGTGTATTTTTATATATAAAGAAAGTTGTAATTATTGACTGTCCTATGTTGATCCCTAACTGCATCAAACATTGGAAAAATGTACATCTTTTCTATAATTCGATAATGTTTGAAGAGGAAACTTCAGTGCAAACAACATAGTTTTCATAAAAAATATATTCGAAATATTAATTTTCTTTTTATTTCGGGATATTATATTTTTTATTTTGTTTAATATTTATAATAAAATGTAATAATTCCAAATGAGTGGAAGTTTTAAAAATACTAGTACGTATTTTATAACTTTGCATCAAGATAGCAATGTGACAATACTTTTTCTTGTTTTTTGAAAAGCTTATTATTTCAAATATTAATGAACTTAAATATTTTGAATTAGCGCGTCAAGTTTTTAGTTTACATTACAATTACACGAATGAACGTAATTATATACGATGTTTTGTTTATAGATATTGTAAGAAAGTGTACAGGTATTATAAGAACTACGATGACATAATGCAAATAAAAGCGAATGAGTATATAATATCGTATGAATTCAAATGTTATATAACGATACTAATAATTGCGTCTAGATTCATTAGGTTAGATAAGTTGCGTGTATAAAAGAAATCTATTTCTGCATGCGAAATCAGTATCAGAAAAAAATCAAAGAAAAATGATTTCCTTTACAATTTTTTACCATATATTTTTAATTCAAAGTAACATAAAAATTAACTTTTAATCCTACGGTGCATTCTTTATTAGATGATCGTACTTAGTATTGTGGTAGTTTAGTGGTAGTTTCGAAAACTATCGATAGTAATTATTTACATGAAAAGCATTGTAAAGCACTGTAGGATCAACATGTTAATATTTATCTTTATAGTTTGTACTGAATTTTTATTTTTATTTTTACAAAAGCTAGTAAAATTATTGCCGATACACCAATTCGACAACAAGTTGAAAATTTACCTGACTTTCTCTTGGAAGAAGTTATACTGGATAGCTACGTTAATTCACTAGCAACGCTTCCAGAAGATTTGTCGTTGTTAACAAATGCGTTAGATCCTATTATGATACCTGAACGGGATATTAGTTTTGCTTTATTTACCAAAAAAAACCCAAGCGAACCAGTGATCCTCAAAATTGGCGATATAATAAGCTTGAGAAATTCAAATTTTAGCAATGTTTTTCCGACAAAAATACTTATTCATGGCTGGACAGATGCTGGAAGTAGTTCATGGATACAAGATTTTCGTCGCAATTACTTAAAAACGGGAGATTACAATATTATTATCATAGATTGGTCTGCGGGATCGGTAAAAGAATATTTAGTGTCTGCAAGATTAACAAAACAAGTGAGTATCTGTAAGATAATTTGAACATTCAAATTGGATTATAATTACTCTTAATTCGTGAACAGAATTACTTTTGTTTGTTTTTTTATTATATTGTCAAAATTATTTTACATGTAATACCTTTAAACTACATATTTTTTATATTTAATGATAAGGCTGCAAGAAAAGTCATTAGATATCATTGAGTACATTAATTTTCAAATATGAAAACGAGTAACAACAATACGTTGAGATTTTCCTCGTTAACTTTTATTCGTAGATTAATGTCTTGCGGATTACAGATTAAATATGAACTACCATTTTGTGATCCGTAACAGAAAAACAATTTTTTCTGTTAAAAATCTTTATACATCAGAGATATTTTGTTATTTTGAAACTGATTTCGAAAATGCGATTCAATGGATATAAATTCATTTTGTAAAATGTAATATTACGCACGACTTTTAAATAGGATTACGTGATTACTTTATGAATTAAGTGTCATTATTACTATTTAAATACGTAAGAGTTGCAAAAGACGGTAAGTGGTATATTATAATCATTTGACGATTGTACGGTATTATCTTAGTACACGTTGATAGTTAGTTAAGCAATACATTAGTCGCAAAATCAACGCTTAAAAGAATTGTAAAATGCAACTTCTCAAGACTCTCTTTTCGTAAATTGATTACAGTTTAAGATAAATCATTAAAGTGTTAATTGCAATTTTCTCGAAACATTGATAATTAATATCGTGTATACACAATTAAAGTGACAAAAAAGTACAAGTTTTTGGTAACTTTCGAAAGTATTTTATGATTTACGATTTAATATTTTATCAATGTGCAACGGAATCTACTCCTTATATAGAGTAATTTGTAACAAAGGAGCTTCGTCAGCTTAAATGAATTATAAGAATACGAAAATTTAACGCTATTATTTAATAACACAGATTGGCGACTATGTTTCTCAATTTCTGGAATTCCTATCGATGGAAGGAGTTGTTTCCTTTGACAATATACACGTTTTGGGACACAGTCTTGGAGCGCACATTGCAGGTTTCATCGGTAAAAATTTATCGGGAAAGATCGCTCGCATAACTGGAATGGATCCAGCAAGGCCGGACTTTGAAGCACCTATATTACGAAACTTGAATGATCGATTAGATTCAACCGATGCTAAATTTGTCGACATTATTCATACGTGTGCCGGAACAGCTGGATTCGTTAGATCAATCGGGCATATCGATTTCTATCCGAACGGTGGTAGTTTTCGACAATCTGGATGTCCTGTACTTTTAACACGTGATTATCTATTTATCTATTCACTTATTTATCCGTTAAAGATTAATACAAAGTGAAAAAATAGTGAAAAAATCGTGAAAAAATCGTGAAAAAATAGTGAAAAATTCATGTGGCTAATTTTATTTACATAAACGTGAAATGTACACTTTGTTTTACAAAAATTTCATATAGAGATGGCACGCGATAAGAACATTTATTCGCTTTTATCATTAAAATATATTTGTTAATTTTTTCAAATTTCATTTCATGAATTTACAGTTAAGCATCGAATTTACTCCAGCAAGTAGATAATATCAATTCATTTCAAAACTTTCAAAGTGTGTCGCGTACCTCATTCACAATGGCTATTAATTTTCCATCAACCCATATTCATTTATTGCTTGCACATAATTTTATAATTACATTAGACTTTAGAGACTTGAAGTTCTTACAGAATATTGCAGTCACGGGAGATCTCATCAATTTATGGGAGAATCGATAATCAACCCTCTAGGTTTTCCCGCTTTAGAGTGTAACGGATGGAAGGAGTTCAAGTCCAATAGATGCGATAAGAATAAAAATCAAATCATTTACATGGGTGAAAAGGTGGAGGTGCACGCGAGAGGAATTTATTTTCTGGAGACAAATATAGTATCTCCTTACGGTCGGGGTGAATTGTAATGGTGCGTAAATTTTATTTCATGGGAAAGATAATAAAATTAAATCACTCATTCGGGTATTACTTCATTATGCACGTTAACTAATTTTTTCCTTAACTTATCTTGATATATTCCATTATGTACATGCATTGCATTAAACTTAATTAAGACGATAACAGAAAATTGAAAACTCAATTGAAGTCATTTTATAAGTTGAGGCAATTCAATGGAAGAGCGCGTAGAAATGTTGGTGTGTACGTACGTAATGTGCGTAAACTATCGATCGCGCGGCTCTTTCTTACATCGTCGTTACAAATAGAAAATCCGTTGCTCCTACTAAAAACGAAAAACACCTGTCTCATAACATTTCGCCAAATAACAGCGAAGTAGTTTTCGGTTTTTCTACCTCGCCACCAAATCTAATTCTGTATTTGCGACGCACGATGTTCCAGTCGACCACGCTGTTGATATTCGGAGCATTACGGAAGGATAATTGACTGCCAAGTGGACTCGGTTGCAGCAGTGACATGCCCCAACTGTTTCCTGCCGAACTCAAGGGATGCATTTTGTTGTCCTAGAGAAGAGATGTATTTTAGGCAAAGCACCGAATATACAAAGGGAAAGACAGCTTGCGCACTATTATCAAACTAATTTAAGCATTTGCTCGTAAAGTGAAAGCTAAGCGTTTCTTCAACGCAACTTTTTTCTAGCCAATGTACTGTGTGAAATTAAAAGTGTATTGAAATTTTAGGGGATATTTTTTGTACAACTAGATTTAATTAAGATCTCATTAACGCGCCGCAAAACAACACACTTTTCGTCGCGTCCTTAATCTTCCTTACTTTAAAAATGCATTGTTCCGTAAAATTTTAAAGGTAATCGGATCTCCGGAATTTTTCAAGCAAAATAATAAAATGTTCCTTATAAAATTGTTGTCCCCCCGCTCATTCCAGAATATTCAGCTGTAAGAACTACGATATCTGATGTTGTACTTACTTGTAGGAAAGGACTTTGCAGTAGTCCCCGTCCTATAAGTCCATTCATGACGTTCATTCTTTTTTTAGTTTCCCGCTTAGTTTTGCATGATTTATGTAAATGTGTACCCCACGATGTTATTAGATTCAAGGGCGACGGTGCCATAGTCGTTCTATAAAATATTAGAAAAATTGTATTCAACTGTGCCGCTTGATTGATAATATTCGTTATTTTTCTGCGTAATTTGCTTACTTTTGCATATTTCGAATAAGTTTGCTCAAACCATATTTCCATTCAATATCGCTTTGTGATTGAATATTTTGGTACGTGTCGCTCATCATGGCGATGAGCAGATTTATCAGCACGATTACGGTAACTAGCATGTAAACCGAGAAGGATATCTAAAAAAAGAGATCGCATTGCAATTACTTCTACCATTGTCCGTATAGCACTTGGTTGAAAAGTAAAATTTACGCATTGTCCTTAACCTTAAATAAAAACAAAGTCCAATTTGGTTGCGTATTATCGCGTAGCGATATTGTGAAGTCGTCGGTATCCTTTTGTCCAAAAATTGCGAAAAACAAATTTTCCGTAATGGTAACAATATTCACGTTCACTGAAAAAAATATGCAAACAAGTTTATTTCTATAGAATGTGCAAAAAACAACAACACCATAGACAATCTACGCAGGTGATATTCTGCTATTTTACGGTGGATTATTCGTTCTACAACAGATCTAAGGATCTTGCAATACAATTTTCCAACAGTCCTACATAAAAAAAATATTCACAACGACGAACGTACAACATAGCGAGACAAAACTTACACGCCGGCGAAAAAAATACGTAAACGAGGTCAGAACTCTGATAATTGTGATAACGCTTTTACGTCCCTCTAAGAGGAACGCGTATCTCTACACAAAAATAATAATTAAGCACTAGCATGCTACATACGTTCTACGTAATGTTCTACGCAAAAATTCAGGTATACACAATGTAACGACAAAACTTACGCCACAATCTACCGTGAGTGTATATTACAGTACATTATTTCGTAAGTACAATCATACGGATGTATCAGACTACACAAACAAAGGCCAACTAATAATTTGCGAGGACTAACCGTGTCGCGAAAATGTGAGCGACCGACTGTTAGCCTCCATTACACCATCGAATAAACAATATTTGGTCACATCGAGAGAGATTCATGCCTACTGGAATCGTTGCATTAAAACATGAAGTCAATGATGGTTACTGCACAAATTCCACTCCCTTCCCCCCTCCAGCCAATCGCTCTCTCGCCTTCCGTCTCACTCCCTCTACCCTCGCCCTTCCCCCATTAAGCTTGTACTGCAGCATCCGCGGTCCTCTGTGCGAGTGCCTCTTCTACGATGCAGAGGCTATGAGGGTGGCCTGACTGCCGACGAGACTCGTGGCGTCCTCGATGGGCAGGAGCTGTGAATCCGTCTCCCCGTCGTCCTTGCTCTCGATTGCCACCTTCTCAGAGGGTTCGCCATGGAGCTCGCGGTATTTGCGTCTCACCACGTCCCAATCGACGACGCTCTCAATCCTCGTGGCGTTACCGAACGACAGCTGACTGCCCAGTGGACTCAGATGCAGCACCGAGAGGGTCATGCTGTCCTTGTGCGCAACCTGTGACGTCTTCTTCACCTTCGACAGCCACTTGGCGCCCATTTTCGAACGAGCGGACATCTGACCGCTACGACGCAGACCCATCATGTTCACAAGGGATGGCCGCTCCTTTTTCCGTTTGCGTTTTTTGCACAGCCGGTACAGGTAGGTGAGCCAGGAGGTGATCAGATTCAGAGGCGACGGGGCCGTCGTCGTTCTAAACTCAAATGTTTTAAACGTGTGACTGATTAGCTAGTTTCGCCGATCGTTAACGAGTCGCTTGGTGCAATATTGCGCATTTTGTTGCGAGCAATAGCCTTGGGTAATCTTTGCGTAAGGTTTCATTCGTATGCAGCGGGGTACGTCAGTGAATTCGGAACTGAAAATGCCGATGCCAAAAATACTTTGCCAATTACAATTAAAGGAAATTAAAACGGTTTTATGAGTTGGCCTCGTAAAACACCTTACACACCTAACATGCTCGGTCAGGAATCACGAATCCCGTTATGACAGTTGTTTTTTTCATCTCCATTCTCTTCATTAATGATTGATAGCGTGCTTGTACATTCAAAGGCCCACTGACGTTGAATAAACGTTTAATCGCGAATAAATGAAAATGTCCCCGTCAACGATGTATCTACTCTAAACATTCGAGTGGGTGTGCAATTTTTGTACGATTATGTGATAAGCAACGACTATTTGACAACGAAACAAGCATCTCTACGCATCTGAAAAAATGGGTGGATCTTTACATCCAGAATGTTACTGTAAATTAAAAGTAAAATGTGTCTGGTAGTGCCAAAATTGCTCAATTAGAAGAATAAAAACGTGGGTCAGTTTCGAAATTGAAAGGGGTACGCAAATTAAGAGTTGCAATAACACGATTTTCTCGAGTGCTCGAACCGCAAACAAGTTACGCGTACAAGATCTTTTGCAAGTTTATCTTCAAGCAGTGCATCTCAAATCGTGAACCGTTTTGAAGAGAAAAAAAAGAAGCTTTTATTTCGTAATAATTCGCAACGACCTGGCATTACCGGTTGGTCGATTGACTAACTAAAATAAGCGTTCGCACCTGTGCATGTTCCGGATGAGCTTGCTCAAACCGTATTTCCACTCGATGTCCGACTGTGCCTGTATCCTCTGGTAAGTGTCGCTCATCATGGCGATGAGCAGATTAATGAGCACGACCACCGACACAAGCATGTAGATGCCGAAGGCCAGCTTGAAGAAGGCCGTAGTCCAGGGTTCCTGCTTGTCGCGCGGAACAATCTTGAAATTCTCGTGGGTCGTCTGACCGAAGATCGCGAAGAAGAGCAGCTCGATCGCTTGGTGGGGCCACATTACAACTGCAATATTAACGCACCACATAGTTCTCTCGTGAACGAAACCCGTTTCTCTTGCTGCGATTGTCATCGATGCAAAAACTTTTCTCGCATGCCTTCGACAATGCCTCAAAGAATTCACTAGATAAATATTTGCTTTTAAGCATATGTAGCTCTTCCTAAACAAAACTAGAAAAATCATGAAAATGTCATCCAGAACCGGTTCCTACGGTGCCGTCGTTCTGGTAAAAATATTCTGGTAAAAGTGTGATATTACGTTAGGATTAAAATAATAATAATTTGGAAATGAAAGATGCATTGGAAAAAAGTTGTTTTCTGTCTTTTCTGTTTCCTTGAGAATGTGGGCAGCGGCAACATCGTGCTAGAATCGGTTGAAGTACGTGAAACTTTAAGACCTATGCGGTAGAAAACGCAACCAAATTTTCATGAACAAACGTATAAAACTGCTCTAAGGCATACGATCTATTGGCATAACGCTTAGACGCAATGGAAAATGCATTTTATGGCTTTCTGGAGGCGGACGAAATATATCGCTCGACAGTTGTTCTTTGTATTTCACTAACTTGCACATTCGGCATAATCATGCATGCGCGCGGTCGTGTCTTCAGTTGCATAATTTTTTCATTTACCGATCAACTATGAGTGTACGAATCTGTAGCTCTGGTCGATTGCTCGAGTCATCTTGCATAACCACGGTAAGAACTGTCTCAAATGAAAATCGACTTTTAATACTTGCGCTATTAAAAGAGAAGAAAGCCAAAGTATAATTAAAGCTCTTAAACATCTCTTCGATAATGAGATATAAATTTTTGGTTTATATTATTGATTTTCAAAACTACGAAGAAACTCAATAATTATTATTACACGACGTTCTGTGAAAACGTTATTTTGTAAGGTAGTAACTCGTGTTATTTTTTGGAGGTGCAATTTAGCGAAAAAATTTTCTCTTCGTCATTCACGTGACACGTAAGCAATTTCAAAGACGGATCTTACACGTACAGAGATACGTTTACTTTATCTTTCTAAAAAGTATCATAATTTCGATTATAATTTACGCATCGGCGTTAATGACTTTGTAAATTGTATTTTATTTAAATTCTAGTAATTAATCGGCTGTTGTACATTACAGTGGAATCATCGGGTCTCCCGCTATAAACGATATCTGAAAAACTTGAAAGTAGTTACGGATGTAGTATAAAGTAATTGGCAAGACTGATAGAATACAAATAAAAACAATTTACAAAGACAAGTTAGTAATTGCAAAAAGTGTAACGAGTCACTGATATAAATATCAGTCGCAAAGTTATCGGTGAAAGGCAATAGTTAAACAGGAATTATTTTCAGAGTCATCTGTGAGATAAAATATTGCCAATGGTTACGTATTACATGAAAAGTAAAGAAAAAATTGATCAGTGATGTTTAAACGGTTTACATGTAATTCGATAATTTTGAATTTCATATAGAACCGTAGCTGTTAAGAAACGTTGAAATTCGATGAAATTAAAAAGGGTGATTAAAATAGCGCGAACTCGTTTGTCATCGATGTATCTGTCAAAACATGCTCTCGAGACCGCGGGTAGAATAGAGTGTCAATTAATCCTCCGACGTAACTCAAGTTCGATGTTGTAAAGGATTACAAGTACAAGTTGCGTATCAAGTGGTACATCCCCGGTAAAAAAGTGTAACGGGTAAAAAAAAATGAAAAAATTAGCGGAGAAGCCGCGTTGCGAGAGAAATGATTCGATGGCGTGAAACGTGTAATGACGTATGGTCGAGGAGCGCAAGCCAAAGCAGAAAATACTTTTTCACGAGCTACGATAATGTCGAGCTGAAAAATTGTTGGCATTCGTGTATTGTAAACGATCTCTCGTAAGAGTGCAGGCTTCTCGTTCTAAGTCTCTCTATGCCACTGTAAACTGGCCTTCAGTTAAAAACTTACTTACTCTCTAATTTAAAAACGCTTCGAGGGAGTCGTGTCGCGTCGGTCTTCGCTCTTCTCCTCACATCCTTCTTCCGAAAGTCACTTCGTATTAAACTTGGCGCACTTGTCGATCTACTCGACGCTTTCGATTTACCTACACAGATGATACTTTGGGTGCCTACGCGACTACGCACGCGCTAATGAATGACGACGAATGCCGCGCCGCATCGTGCATTGCACTAATTGATTTGCTAAACGATAACTAGATGGGTGGAATCGAGGATTGTTCTCCCGCCGCGGTGGTCACAAATGCGTTGCCACTGTGGCTGCTGGTCGCGCGGTTCTCCTCCTCGTCGTTATCCTTTTCCTCCTTCTCTGGCTCCTTTTCCGGTTCGTTGCCGCTGAGCGCCAGGTATTTCTTCCTGATGGCGTCCCAGTCGACGACGTTCTCGATCCTCGTGGCGCTGTTGAAGGATAGTTGGCTGCCCAGCGGACTCAGGTGCATTATGGACAGGGTCACGCTGTCCTTGTTGGGTCTGACTTGTCCTTTTTTGACCTTCGATAGCCACTTGGCGCCCATTTTCGAGCGGGGTGACACGCGACCCGCCCGCTGCAGACCCATCATGTGCACCAGCGATGGTCGCTTCTTGCTTGCGGTGCGTTGCTTGCACTGCTTCATGAAGTACACGATCCAGGTGGTGAAGAGATTGAGAGGCGATGGAGCTGTCGTCGTCCTGGAAAACGGATAATCGCGCATTGCCAATACTTCTCCAGGGCGAGCGATTGAGACAAGCATGCGCGTCTTTGCTTCTTTAAGGTTGACGTGCCTTGTCAACTCAATGGCTATTGCAAAGCGAAAGGTGTGAGCTGTTGAGATTGGATCGGATGAGGTACGTATAATGTGGGCGGGAACGAGTGATGTGATCGTTGTTGGTGAATTAATTTATCGAATCTTCGATTATTCGAACAGTCAGAGTTTATGGAACATTCGTTGTAACTCGAATGTCTTTCCAAAGCAGCTCCTCGTTGATACGACGAGCTGCTCATTTCGAAACGATAAAGTCGTCGACGTATTTCTTAACAATTCCATTAATTAATAATGATCAAAAGGACTTTGGTCGCACACGGTAATGATCTCTTAACTTACTTAACTTACTAACGTCTGGTAGCTTTGCGAAACTGCTGTCATTTACTATATATCGGCTATATTTGTAGGTTGCTAGTGAATTTAGAGGCTTATAAAGTGCGTTATAATAACCTCGCGAATAAAAATCAGGATTATCACTTCGATAAACCGTACGGTGTTTATAAAGAGGAAAATTTTATTTTTTCATAACACTTATATTTATTTGTTGTATGTTACTGCATTAAAGACCGAATTTGAAAATATTTGCAAGCCACGTAATGCAATTCATCATCCGTCACTGCATTCGGTGTTTACTTCATACGTCAGATCATTTGAATTCGAATAACATTATTCCGTGCACAGAGAGTTTGTAAGAATCAAGTTTCACGCCTTAAATATTTCAATAATCGACGCTATTTTAGGTATAAAAGATATTTATACTTTTGATCATTATCGTCAATTAATTTGGAATGAAAGTTAATAATTTCAGTAAAAAATTAATTAGGAAACATTAGGTTAAGCGAGGTTAAACAAAGTGTTTGTAAAATAAATTCAACTTATGATTCAAATGTTTTGCACATGTGAAGTCGGATAAGCACTCAATTGTTTAACTAAACTAGTTTGACTAAGCTAATTTTGGGATTTAGAAGTCAACGGATGACGTTACGACTTTATTATTCGAAGGATATTGAAGAGCTCACAATCGATCATAATTCCATTAGCGATGAAATTATAGCCATTCCTTGTTTCGTGAGTTTTCTTTGGTAGCAAATATTCCGCAATTGGGAATGTTACGCATTAACGATTTAATATCGTGATAATGTTGATACTCTAGACTTTTTCTCCGTGAAAATCACAAAATGTCACATTGCGATCTGTGAACCAATGAGAAATATTATTAAATTTATTAAAAAAAATCATAAAATAACAATGTATTTGTGTGTCCCTGTTAAGGATTCCCTGTTACTCGTAGATGGTTTATAAAAGTCCATTCGTGGCAGACAGCATGGACACCGAAATAACTTTATCTGCGAACATTTTTGTCGCTGTAAAATTAAAGATACGACTGGAAATAAAAAGTTAGATTTTCAAATCGATTTCTTTCGCAAAAACCGCAGTGCTATATTTTACGTTTATAAAGGTAAATGTATAATAATCTGAACGAGTGCTGCCGCAGTACTAAGGAACTACGAATCGTCTGCACCAGTGTCACACGTGATTTGCATCGTTACCCCCCATCGACAAAGCGTTTGAACAACCGTTGCTTCGTCTCGTAAATAAAATGAGCCGCTCGTAAATAAAATGTAAGACCCGTAACTGTAATTGGTTATTCGGTTGTGAGGAAAAAGTTTGTCCGGAGCATAACATTGCAGGTTGAGGAGTAGCGTTGCTGTTCGTAGCTATAAACTATAAAAATGCAAGTCCCTCTTACCTGTGCATATTACGTATAAGTTTACTAAGCCCGTACTTCCACTCAATGTCGGATTGAGCTTGAATCCTCTGATACGTATCGCTCATCATGGCGATGAGGAGATTGATCAAGACAACGACCGAGACCAGCATGTAGACGCCGAAAGCGAGCTTAAAGAGGCTCGAGGTCCACTCGGGTTGGTTCTGCTCGACTTTCAGCTCGCTGTGGGTCGTCTGTCCAAAGACGGCGAAGAATAGGTACTCGAAAGCGAGCACCGGGTTCATTTTCACTGCAACGTGCCAGGCAACATCTCTCTATTTTGTCTTTCATTCTCAAAGCATGGCCGCGCTCTCGATATTTTGCAGCTGCTCTACCGCACTCTCGCACCCTCTCTCACTCACTCTCACTCACTCTCACTCTCCCTCTCACGTACACACATTCTATCGCAAGCTTTTCAATCCTAGGCTGCGGCAGGCTTTTCGCACTAAGCTAGCGGGGACTGTGGGGCACTAATTAGGGATCATCTAAGAGGCGATATAACGATGTACTACGCGGTGATGTAACGAGCTGCGGACTTTCATTAAGAGCTTATGCATAGAACGCGATGCTTGTCATGCTCATGCTTTGGAATGGAATCGAAAGAGTGGAGAGGACATGCTCGGGCATTGCTTTTCACGAATTTTTGTTGCACTTTGCTGCGCCTACGGAGATCGACGATCCTAAACGCATGCCGCTCGTCCATCGGGTTCGTCCGAGTCCCGCGTTTTACTCGGACACTGGGTTCGAGGTTCTCTAGCGAGCGTCCAGTGGCATCCGGGTTCTCGAGGAGAACCCCAAAGGGTGGCTTGCGTTTCCTGCAGATCCGTGCACTTTCCAATTGGCGCACGCCTCGCCTTCACGAGGGGCGACACTCGCGTATTATTTTGCGATCGAGCTCCTCACCCTCGCAAAATGCTCGCTTTTTCAAGCGTCAAAGCTCGCTGCTGCTTGTCCTTCGTTCTTGTACACCTCGCGAGCGCCGTATTCTAGAGGGCAGGGGTCGCCGAACGTTGGTGCGCGGTTGCGGCCTTCAAAGAAAATATCAACATGCATTTGCGAAAATAACCCACCTTTGCGCGGGTAAGCTGCGACCTAACGCGTCAAGCTTTCGGCTGCTCCTGGGCACGTCAGCGCCAGGTTTTATCAAATGATCGAGGTTTTATCCGCGCGAGCTTAACGTCGTGCAGCTTAATGGAAACAGAAATTCGAAAGGGCTTTCTTTGATTGCTCGTTTCTTACTTTTAACGATGGACTTCTCGTACTTTCAATTATTTTCAATGTACTTCTCAATGCGGGAAATTCGATCGAGAACAAAACTGAAAATCTCTAAAAAGCTCCCCCCGCTTGTCTTTTCACGTAATGCATTTTGTTTTGAATTCTCGCGCATGTGAGAATTCTTCTCTGCGTTCTCTCATTTCACTCGTAAGAAACGTGATAAAATCGTGCGCCCGAAGCAAAGTAGTTAACTAGTTGTCGAGCAACTAGGTAAAAAGTAATAATCAGATTTCACGACCTACGAGGTAAGTGTGCGTATGGTAGGTGCTTGAAGGTATACCATACCTTATAAATTAAATTCGAATTGGTTAACGTCTGAACGAACGAATGCAACTGTGTTCCCTTTTACAAAGTCTCTTCGCAAAAAAGAAATTATCTCTCGCAGAAACACTCAAGCTATTTATAGTGATAAATACGTAAATGTAAAAGGATAAAAGAAAGCGTTCATTTGACGAGATTACAATATTTTTTACGATACTTTTTTTCTTTAAAAATACTTTCCTAATGATCGATACATTACCAGCTTTTCACGAAACAATTAATTTTCTTTTCGAAGAATCTTGTTTACTAATAAATAATCAACATTTCGTGATTAAGAAGCTTTGTCAGGCATTGAGATTCAGTTTATTAGGAATCTTCGTAAAACGATTAATCAGCCTTTAGAATTTCATTTTTCCGGATTGGCCATGTAGATGAGCTCGTAAAAGAGAACTTCTGCGGCTCCGTGTATAAAGTGTAAACGTAGAGGGATCGCTCGATCCTTCTCAGTCTGGAGATCCACGTAAAAATGTAAACAGGCAATTAATTGACGGACGAAAACAGTTGGAGCTGCAGGCAATGGAATTACGTGACGCACAGCACACATAGACAATAAGAGATATGGATGGGCGGACTCCACAATTTTGGCCAAAATGCATTGTACACTTATGCGAGACAGGACACAATGACATCGATGAGCTTCAAAGCAAGAATCTTTTCATCCAAAGTGTCGGCGGCGTGACACGATCTTTCTTTATTTATTCAGCACTGCAGGTACAACAAGAGGGTTATAAGGTTTCCGGTTTTCTGGAGAGAAACAACACTTACAATCTCGGGTGCTTTCGTCGCAACATTCGTTCTTTTTCTTGTAGCGTCCAAAGCGGCGATGTGGCGTCGATGGCGGTGGGTTATTCACGTCGATCAATTCCCATTCGGTTAAATTTTGCGCCACCATTTCTAATATTGAGCAATTACCAAACTCTTACTCTCACCTTCTTTAACCTTTCTAATCTGAATTAATTTTCACGTCGATAAATTCGAGCTGCTAAAAGAGTATTTAATGGATAGTATATTTACAAGTATGTAATATGCATCTACATTTTTCGTTCTCGATTACTTTATGGTTATCATGGTTATGCGATGCTAAGGTATGCTCTCGCATAAAAGCTATTTTTTGGGATGGAACTATGGCTAAAACTAAACTATATAGGGTGGTTGAAAATCATCATTTTCGCCAAACTTAATTGCTTATATTAGTAGTTACCTGGACGCTTCGGTTTCTTGGGATTATAGCCTTTTGTCAAAATACAAATGTGCGTTAAAAAATGTTCGTTGCAAAATCTTATTACAAAAATGTTTATTAAAAATAAAGAATTAAAGTTAAAAGAGACGCAATTTGTGGTTCGTGTGGCTTTTACGAAAATGTACAACATCGTGCGAGATAATTGAAAAATTGAAAAATTGAAAAAAAAAAAAAAATAAAAAATAAAAAAACTATTCGTTTCTGCGATTAAAGTTCGTAAAATGAAGGAAACTAGGAAATAATAAAGAAACTTTTTCAACCACCCGCGTACTTTAGTCAAATACTTTTCTAGTCTTCTCTCGGTGTTTTTTTTCTTTCTTTTTTTTTCTTTATTTTTTTTTTGAATTTTAAATTTTCTCAAGAATCGAAGAACAGACTTGTGCATTTTTCAAGAGAACGCTATTAAATTTACTTAAAATATCAAAAACTCCTCCGGATTAAATATACATTAACACACTTGTATCGGTTGAAGTAATAAACAATTACAATCGATCGTTAAAATAATCCCCCCCCCTTTTGTTTATAAATGTTTGATGTTAAATAACAACCTAAAGACAATAAAGTTGAAAAAGAAAAGTACAATATAAAGAATTACAATATTAGAATTCCAGTGGATCAGGAGAAAACGCGATATACTCACCATCCGAGAAAGCGGGTTTGTTCTGCTTGTTCGTGTCCCTGTTCGACTTCTCCTTGAATGCCTGATTAAGGGCGACGAAGTGCATGGAGAAGCCAAAAACGAATATCGCCAATACGGCGAGGAATCTCGCGAGGTCCTTCATGAGATTGCCAATGATGATGGCCCACGGACCGAAGAGATGGTGAAACGAAAGGAAGTCCAGGATCTGCACGCAAGCCAACAGAAAACTCAGAGCGAACAGTTGGTTCCTCAGGTAGAGAAGCGTGCCGTAGTTGTCGACGCTGACGATGTTGAAGTAGCCGAGGAGGTGAAAGGCCACGCCGAAGATCCCGAACAGGAGCACTGCCAGCTTGATCCAGCCGAGGCCGCTCTTGTCGCTTGGGTTGGTTAGTTCGAACAGCAGCAGACCCGACAACATCACCAGAAGACACCACTCGTACCAATACGGGATCAAAGGATTTCGGTTCACCTGTGTAACGGATTGCGTTTACGGGGAGCCGAGACAGTGCTACCCCTCACTTTTCTACTCGAAGCGCAATTTTGCAATTTTCAATGATATTTGGGGAAACGTAACGGTAATCTATTAACTAATGCATTCATTGGACAGCGAATATTTATCCAATAAATATCATTGCGGGAAAGCATAGTTTGCATACAATAAATACGTATACATCATAATTAAAGTTATAATTTAAAATATATGTTTCATCCCTCTGTTGTTTTGATCAGCTATTTTACTTACTGTAATCCTCTGTAAGATTCAGAGCATATATTTCCGTACTTAATTTATCACGACTCTTAAAAGACGAGAATACTGCGATACAGTAGCAAGTACAGTAGCAAGTACAGTTGTAGACGGTGTTAAGGAAACGTATACTCGACTATCATACAGTGGAGGGAAACGTTTTTGTGCTCGAAACGATTACATAAATACTTTGAAATAGACCATTAATTTTAATAAAGTGCTCGTGTCATTTAATAATTATTAAAAAAAAAATAAAAGTTATTTTGATGTTTTGTAATAGCTATGAAAATAAAAGTTACTTTATTTTTACAACATTGCTTTATTTAACTAAATTAAACGTTTCAGTCTGCATTCAATCTTATTTACCGTGTAGACCGGAATGATGCCGACGAGCGCAAGAAACACCATAAGGTATATGTGAGAGGTCAGGTAGGACATGAATTTGATGATGGGCACATTATTGTACTTGTGTCCCAGTGGTAGTGCGAAGACGACCCACACTGGTGGGCATATGACGAAGACTATGAACAAGAGAATCGTGCGGAAAGCATTCCAATTAAGGCTCCCCCGCCACAGTTCCTGCAGGTAACGCTGCACCACCGTGTGTGCGATTACTTCCTTTTGTTCGTTCTCGATGAGCACGTCGAGAAACTCTACGTTGCGCCGGTCCATGGACGTGAGGATACGACCGGCCGAGTCTGCACCAGCCGCCAGTGCCAGAAGCTCCGTGGCCATCGCCTCGCACTGTTTCCCTACGTAACGGTCAAATTGTTCTATTGATTTCGTTTTATTTAACAGGGACGCTCGAGAACGAAGAGAAACGAAAATTTACGAGACTTTTGGCTCAGCGGTCAAAAACAAATACATCGGTGATAATGTACCGACGATAATTCCTCAAGTTTCCTTGTACTACATGTTTCTAATTTGCGATACAAAGACACGACTAGCTAGTCAATAATATAAGAGACTCATCAATGTGGATTTGCCTTTAAAATACTATGAATTAAGTAAAGAATTAACGGTTACATAGATCTTACGATAAATCAATGTAATTTTATAATGCCACCTTATTGTAATCATTATTACTCTAGCTAAGCTCAAAAAAGGAAGCGAATCTCGATTTTTATCGAATTAATTACCGAGTACTTGAAAATTAAGTAAGAACGGATAGTCTTCAACTATTCATTTTGTTATAGCACTGAGTAATATTGAAACACATTGAAATGTAATTTAGCGGTTTAATTCTTGTATGGTAATTGACCAAGTTTAAAATTAGTATATCGTACGATTTCCTTAGTCGACCGAGACAAACGATAACAAATCGGAAAAACTTTGGAAAGATCCTCTTTGTGCGCAAGATACGCGTACGCGAGTTGGATGCTAATTAAACAGGGTAAATATCAATTGTTGATTTACCGGCAGCGATCAAGTCTTTGGCTCGTTCCTTCTCTTTTTCCGAAAGCTTCATATAGATGTTGGACAGTTTGGCGGCGGTATCGACGGGTGCCGGGGAAACCAGGACGAATTCCTCGATCGGCTTGTTGTTGTGGCTCTTACTGCACACCATCATGTTGTAGACAAACTGCGGGCGCGAGAAAGAAGGAGAAATATAAAGGAATCGAAAATGGGTTGAAGCCGGGAGTAAAAGTTCATGCACGGGAGTTACGCGGGTCAAGTGCTTTATTGCAATTTCTATCGCGCAATGCGCCACGAGACGGAATACGCTGTACACGCTTGGAAGGGACACGTGATGTATGCCCGGGGTCGTCGGTTAAGCTCGCGTGATCGGGGAACGTTAGCCCCAGGATTTATTCGCTCGACCGGGTCGGACTCGAGATTAGCCCTCCTCGGCGCTCAAAGCCTGATGCGCCTTTCGTAGACGCATTCCCCTTCTTTCCACGTATTTCGACATTAAAGTCGCGCTCTTTCCTCATCCCGAGACTCATTTGCGACGCGCGTACATTTTCTCGAGCAATGCGAGTCTCTTTTGCGGAGTCGCTCGTGAGCAGCTAAAGAGATCACAGCCGATACCCAATTACGGAAATATAGAGTCGCCAACCTCTGCTAGGATCGCTATAAATAACTGTTAGCGATTTCCTGTGTTTGCAGAACCGATATACGTTTATAAGTATTTTAAATCGCAACTTGAAGCAAGTATAAAAGTTTGTTTCTGTCAAATAAAAATGTCACTCGACATGTTTTACAAATTTGAAAGGTATAAATACGTTTGCCCGATTAGTAAGACTTTGAATAAGCTCGGCTCGGTTCTTAAGCTTAATCGTAACTTTATCGAATTGTGATACGAACAGTCTGTCTCTGTTCTCACATAAGTCATACGGTTTTATAATTAGATACTGATATGCGGTTTGAGTCTATGTAACCGCTCTATATTGCACCTGATCTACAATTTCGCCGCATTTCTATGCACTTGAAGTTCCGTTTACGAATTAACTTGAAATCAAGGCGCGTAGTATTTATCTTTAACCCAGATTTAATCGCGCAAACGAGTTCAATTGGCAACCTTTTTTTCTTTTGAAAGAAAACACATCTCGCGAGGTCAAATTCAAAATTGGTTCATCAATATGTGCAGAGTGGAGCAGACACGCGAGCTATCGAAAGCCGTCGTCGTAGGGTAAGTTGAACGTTCTCTTATAATTCTCTTAATCCGATGCTAAACATTGAACGGCAATTTATCGCGTTGACAGGCACGAGTCCGCCTATTCCAGCTGGGAGTAAAGTTAATCGAGTTAATCAAGTTAAGAAAGGCGCGCGTACTGACCCTTCTGTCCTCCATTAGTGCGTAAGTGTCGTGTTCCTTTTCCATGAGATACTTGAGAACGTCATTGTGGCCCTCGGAGGCGGCAAACCAGATGGGCGCACTGCCGAGATTTGTCTCGCTCTTGGGCGAGGCTCCGCTCTGGACGAGCAGTTGGACCACGTCCAGGTGACCGGCACGAGCGGCGCAATGCAGAGGTGTCCAGCCGTTCTTGTCTGTCGCATTGATTTCTGCGCCCTGGCCCAACAGTACCTCGACCATCTGGTAGTGGCCGTGGGTCGCCGCGATATGTAGGCCCGTCTTTCCATAGCGATCGGCGCTGTGCAAAAGCTCTGCCGATCTGCTCAACAGTAGCCCTACGACCGTTATGTGACCACCGAAACACGCCAGGTGCAAAGGATTGAAGCCGTTCTCCGTTGTCGCGGCCTCCACCTGTCCGAATTCATAAATTCATAATTCAAATTCATGTATCAAAGTCGCTGTATTCATGTATCAGAGCTCGCAACTTTTATCCACTGAACAAAATGCATTAAATGCTATTTCGGTATAATTTCGGTCGAATGAATGCGCGCGATGATGTAGACGATTCTTCAACGATTATATAAAGATCAAGTCTTTTGCATTATAGTTTGCTGTAGTGGAAAAAAATGTTGAGAAAGAAAAATTTCCAAACTCGTTTTAAGCATTGCAAAAAAGGATTGACATAAAACGGCAGCAAAACGTACGCGAATTATTCGTGCGATGCGCGCATTATTATTGTATATTATAGAAGTAAAACGAAGCATTGCACTCGCATTGAATGGTAGTTGGTGAAACAGCGAGTGTTCTTTAGAAAACTAACTTTTGGTTAACTGTCAATACTCGTTCGAAGTACCGACAACGAGACTGCGAAAACGCTCTTGATAACCAAGACTCCAAAGAGACCGAATTAAGCGAGGCAGATAATCAATTGGATAAGAGCCAAGACACGTTACGTAATTTACATGCAAAGCCTGGAAAAGTTTTCAAGACGCGTTTACGACTTTACCTGCACACCGGCAGAGTTCAAGAGCAACCTGACGACGTTCTCGTTGCCGGAGTAAGCGGCGAGATGCAGGGGCGTCATGCCCGACTCGCTTCCAAGTTCGCCTACGAGGGAGCCTCCGGTCGGTGGATCGGACTTCACGGTACCGGGGACGTGGGTCAGTAACTCCCTCACCGTATCTGCAACGTAACCAGGTTGGTTCATCGATCCGCTTTAGGGCGTCTCGCTCGCCACGCGAGTCTCACGTAGTCGTGCACTTGCTGGCCAAACCTGCTGGCCAACTATTTAAACTCTCGTTTTAAACCCTATATTTCTCGTTCAGCTACGAAATCTGGGTTTCACTCGTATATTCTTTCGTTCTCTTGGGTTTTAAATTTTAAATTCAAGATTATGTTATTGATACGAGCGCATATTTGTTTCTCACAATTTGTTAATTTTCTAATCAGGCTCATCGTGATCTTTGAATTTTTTCTTCCGTACTTATTGGGCAGCAATTGGTTTGTTTCCGGTGTTTACCAACTATCCAACGCACCAACTTGTGCGAAAAAGGGTTAAATTTAAGCCGATTGGACTTAATTTATATTGAATTTTCGCGCAGTAAAAGCAAAAGTACAAAACCGAAAGTATTTTAATGTTTGCGTTTTGATAATGATCAGTTGTTAACCGAAAAATCTTAAAAATAATTAGTAGTAACAATGTTAATTAAGCTTTAGTACGGGACCGATAGTATCTATCGGTACTTTTTCGATATTAATTTTCATGGGCAAATAATGAAATTTTATTATCTATTTCTTGGAACAACGATAGCTAATGGCACCTTTAGTTATTGGCGAGAAAATAACGTATCAATAACTTTCGCATACAAAGTCTTTAAATAAAATCACTCGGTGCTTCATCATTTGAATCGCAATAATTCATGTAATTTTAATATAAAAAGAATTTTCTATAATGTAAAGGCAAAAATCGCGTTCGCTGCGGAAAACAAATGATCAACTTTTTAGGAGTTGAAAAGGATTCGAGGATCAAATTTAGAAAAAGCTTACTGTAATTTCAATATCAAATATAAATATGCAGAAGCAAATAACTTTATGCCTCGCTTTCTTATGTTAGGCAATAATTTCTATTAAAATTAAATATTTGCGTAACAATTTATGTTTAATAGCGGTGGGTGCAGGAAATATCACTATCGTACCAGTCGACTCGTTGCTAGACTTACGTTGGACACGTCAATTCGGTATAGAAAATCGGTCGTGTTATTGCACCTTTATTGTAAATTGTAAATCTATATCTGTGCTTGTTTGGAATTATTTTTCGTGCGGTTTCGTGCGGCTTTTAAAATGATTAATAAAAGAGCGCGATTTTTTTTTTATAGAGAAGTTATTTTAACGCTAAACTATTTGCGCTTTATTAAAATACCTTCGTTTTAATGTCATTGATACATGAGTCAGGTATATGATTTCTCGTCTGCTGTTAGATCTGATGAATCAACAATATTACCATAAAGCATTTTAAGTAAAACACGTGAAGTATCTTTGAATGGTTATTAATTGCAGCGAAACGGGAAAAAAAGATAAATATAATTTCTGGAACGAATGTAATTAACGAACGTGATCTAATCGGCGTCTAATCATAATATTTAGAAAGTCCACGAGGCTTGAATATTTTCTAGTTTCACATGTCGAATACTCTAATTTAGGTAACGAATGCACAGTGTCCATCAAAGGTTATTAGGTTTATACTAACGAGTTTATACGTCAAATTTAAGTTTGAATTTGAGCTGATAAAAATAAAAAATACTTTCACACAGTTTCACTTTTCGTAAGTTTTATGAATTATTAATGAATCTTTTCATGTAAGTTTTTCATTTGTATTGGACTGAGGTATCCGAATGGAACAACGTTAACCTAATGGTTGGTTTGTTTTCTCGCGTTTACCTGCTTGATGTAGCACAGAAACGTCCAGTTCGTTATTATGTTAGAGGCGCTTGATAATGAATTCGAACATCTTAAGTTTAGCTAAATGAGATGCATCGCATGCGTCTTAATATATCTACATGATTTTAACGATTAATATACCGTACTTTAGTAATATACCGTAAAGTGCGAACAGAAAGTACCGGTCAAACGTACGTTTCAGTTAATATAGCAGGAACTCTATTAGTTTTACCTTGTTACTTCAAAAAACTACTGTTAAGTAATGGGAGAATTTTAACGTGAAAAAATTCCTCGACGATAAATATTTTATGGATTCCTGCAGTTGCCACATGGACAGCTGTAGCTTGTACAATGTTGCGCAAGTTTAAGTTAATGCAGGTAAAATCATATTTATTAACATTGCCGAGCGATTATTATCGAAACTATAGGCTTTAAGAACAGATAAATAAAACGAAAATGTAAAGAAAATCAATGAACTTGCTAAGATTCAGAGTGATTAAGTCATTCATTTTATGCATTCATTATTTAGAAAACTGACAATGCGCTTTTCTCCAATACTTATGGCATAAATTTTGTGCTTTCTTTCACGATTAATCATCCGTTAAACTTATAATTTAATTTACCTTCAAACGGTTCGAGAAGTAAATCAAGCTTAGGGGAATTCAAATGTAGCCTTAAGAGAACAATATTCTTACGAATATTTATCACTTTGTTTTGTCGTCATGAAATTTTCTGCTTGATATTTTAATGGGGAGAAAATATATCACGAACAAGAATCTTTTTTCTGTAGTGCGTGCTGTAAGCTACGACCCTAAGTCCGTGATTTCTTGGTCTCCTGTCAATGCATACGTGCACCAACACTTACATTTATATATTATTTTTCCAGTATGATAATGTGCTCGACGTGTAAAATTCGAAACCTTGTTGCAAGGTCAGCTAATCGTGTACTCTATCGATATCTATCTTATTTTTAGCTTGTTTTCTTGTTCACGCTTCTTACTTGGAGCTTAATAATCACTTTGGAATAGCCCAAAATTATTTATACGGAATTATTTCATTTTATTTTCACAACAAATTCTCACTATTTTTAATTTCTATGATTTGAAAGCATTTGAACTTAAAGCATAGTATTTTGCGTCCATTAAAGTAACGCGAGGCGGAAAATTTCTTTTCCCGGTCGTTGTTCGTTTTTTTGTTTAAACAAGAAATAGCTACGCTAGAGTCTAAAATGACTGATTATTAGATGCATCTATAGTAAGAAATAAACGAAGAGCAATATTGAACAACAATAGATACTGTGCCAGTGCGAGGGGTGTAAATGTGAAAACTCGACCGAAAGGGAGAGGAAATAGGAGTCTCGCGTGTTACTTTCCTTGGAGTTTTGCGCAAACTGGAAAATCGCGCATGTATGGCGATCGCTGGTAATCGAAGTCTCCCGAGCCGTGCATAATTTTAATCGTCACGATTACAAGTACGTAACGCATAGCAGAACCTGGTGATCTCGCTCGATCATTGCCCTATGCAAGCATATCAATGTCCCATAGACGATATAATTAAAGTTATTCAAGGGTATTCATTTTATGTACATTAAACGCGATGCTTGGAGATCCCAAGATCTTCTGAAGAATAACCGAAAGAATACGAGTAGACAGGATATATGTAAAAATTTTTAAGATGGATTATTGTGGACCTTGACTTAAAAGATGATATGCAAGATTAAGAATTACCATCAGGGTAAATCAGTAGCTTTTACACTCTACTTACCGTCTACTTGGACGAACGTTGTAACTGCAACTGGTGAAACGAAACATGGAAAATAATACGGGCTGAATATGTTTAACTTTATCTACTGATAAATTTTTTTTTTTTTTTTTTTTTTTTTTTTTTCGGAGCATCATTGTCCAGCAACCATTTTACGTATATCAGATTCACGTAATTTTACACAGGCTAAATTACATCGATGTTTATTCAATTATTATTTTATTAGTTCGCGTACCAATTTCATTGGCGTGGCTTAATTACATTAATTTCTTACTTTAATTATACTTACTTACTTTAATTTCAATGTACTCAACGCATTATTTTTCAAGAAAACGATCTCGCTGAGAATCTCTGTTAATGATGAGGAAATCTTTTTAAAAATTTGATGGCTTAGTTGCGATAATAAAAGAAGGTTAAGAGAACCAATTGAGTTTTCTCTGTATTATTATTTGTATTTAATTGTATACCTTGAGTTTTAATGAAAGAGAGGAAATTGCCGAATGTTCAGCGAACTTTCCAAAACAAGCAGAAAACAACATTTACAAAATTTATCATTTTGTAACTTAATACTCCCGTGACATTGAGGAAAAAATCCATTCGATAGATTTATATCCGTAACCATCATAAGAAAGTAAGAAAAGCAAACTTATCTTTTGAAATCTAAGTAATTAAAATTATAATATTGAAACTTATGAAATGAACTGTTCTAGCTTAATACTCGGTAAAAATAAGGAAATCATAATTGCTGGGCTGTTAATCCTTTTCAGTGAGAATGATAAAAAAGTTCTAAAAAGTTTTATTTTCGAAGAGGGTAAAGAAAGTAAGCGCCGTTTTGTTTTTTCAGAGCGCCGACATTGCTCGAACGAAAACTTCCTCCTCCGCGTCTTACGACCTATTAGTGACCATCATTTCGATGAGAACTCGGATTTCTAAAACGTAATCTTATCCATTTACTTAAGCGTTGAATTTTGAAAGAATATAAGCGGGCAGAAATTGATTCTGGAGCTCACCGGCCTGTCCGAAATAAGCAGCAACGTGAAGCGCCGTGACGCCGAGTTTCTTGCTAGATATCCTGAGACTCTGTGACGACCTCATGACCTCGAGCACCTGGCCGTGCCCGTGTTGGGCAGCGAGATGCACTGCCGTGAATCCGGCCCTGTTCTCATCCGCGCAGGAAGCTCCAGCCCTTACTAGTGCCCGCACGACCTCGGCGTGTCCACCTTCAGCGGCAAGTTGCAGAGGCGTCGCCTCGGTAAGTTTGTTCCTTGCCGATATCACTCCTTGTCGATCGAACTTCATCAACTCCTCGATGACACGCACCGAGCCTGTAATAGCGCACAAATATTTCCGAATACAACATTTTTCTCGCACGGTTTCTGGCTTCTGAAAGTCAGATGAAGTGCTCGTTTTTAGTATCGCTTGTCAGGCGACAATAGTTGAAAGATTTTGAAAACAAATTGAAAAATTGCAATAAAACTTAATACGTACCGTTAGCAATCGAAACTACCTTACTTTCCTATTTATAATATAAATCAAAGCAATCCAAGTAACATCTTGACGCGATGTTGCAACGTTCTTCCAATGTAAATAGATCGTAGTGCAATAGTACGGTAAATAAGCGTTCGTATTAAACAAAAAAACTACTTCAAATGGGGTTGAAAAGTAATTCAATATCGCAATAAAGTATTCGTCATTAAAGCATAGCAGCAAATAAATGCTTATTCACGACGACGCACGATCATTAGAAAAAAATCATGCTAATACGAAAAAATGATTTTTTCATTTCATTTGCAGTTCCTTACTTTAGGATATTTCGCGTGATTTAAAAATCGGATTCATAATTACTTTTAATGATAAATGTTGAATTATGATGTAAGTTAGTAAAAAGTAGAGCTTTGACATGTATTTTCCCCCAAGTCCTGCGTGATTCATGAATGACCTGTTAATTGCGTTGAATATTCAGTTGAACCTTGCGATTACACGTGCTGCTAATGCTTAAATGCACACAATAATATAACACTAGAGGTTAGTGTTATATTTGTCTAGTATTATAGTGTTAGTTAAGTAAGTATTGTGTGAAGATAATCGATGTATTTTATTTTGCATTGTTAACAATAAAAAGGGGAGTAGGTAGCTTCTATTTCTATACCTTCAGCGTGTCTAACTCTCATTAATAGTAACTGTAAAATATTTTGTTAAGCAAAAATGTATTTTTAGTTCCATTATGTTTATTAATATAATAGAAAATTGATTTATCTACTGAAATTCGCTTAGCGTTATTAGCTGTCGATTAAAGCAGTATTTTAAAATGATCGAAATTTAGTCGTACACTGACGATGTCAGTTATTCCAATATTATCGTACAGATGGTTTTTAATTATAGAATGTAGACCATTACTCGTCCCTCAAGAGCTAATTGTATTCGTATATAAAAATCATAGAATGTTTTGATATTTTCAATGAAATGCAATATTTTAAATTTATTAAACAAGAACTACCAAATTACTCTATAGGAAACAATTATTATTTGTGCAATGAATAATTTATATCAGTACTTATTGTTTGACTAAACTTTGTTAAGTTTTTTCATCGAGTGCTGGCAAAATCAATATGTTTATCAGAATCCTCTTAAAAAATGAAAAAACATTTTTTCATTCAATTAATTTTATTTCTCAGGAACGAATAAGCAATTCTCACCGAATGGAAGAATTCAAATTACGAGAAACTCTTGTCGCGTTTCGCACTTTTTTCTGTTTTATAAGCACTTCAAAATAGACTTTACCTAATACGAAAACAGATACGAAATCGTTACAGAAATGTATTACTTGTTCGATGCAATCGCATTTTCCAAAGCTCAAAGGCTAGTTATTTTATGTGCCAAGTAGAAAATTTTATGAACGGCACTTGGGATAAACAGTAAAGGTGAGTCGAGTTGAATTCTGAAAATTGGCTAAAATAAAATAAAATAAAATAAAATAAAATAAAATAAAATGTTTTGGTTAGAGAAATTCTTAACTACTTAAACTTTAGACCTATTTATCTAGGAACTCCATTATTAAAATTAGTGCCCATAAAAAATATAAGGTGCTTGCGAATGAAATGATCGCTTTTCACGACTCGGGTTGCACAAACTATTATAAATTCAGGATTTTTGGCGCAGTTGACACCATTTTTATACCACTTATATAATTAGCCACACAAATAAATGGCCACTAATTTTTATCAAATCACATGGTTAGATTTTTTATAATTACGTTATCTATATGCATGAGGCAACGGAGAATTTCATAATTATGCCGTACAAGTTTGAATTCAATGCCAACGTGCTAACGGTACAATGAAAATTTAAATACACCCAACGTGGCCAACAAGTTTACAAGAATAATCGGTAAGCCACCAAACACTTTAAGTTTTATTAAAAGTTTACGCTATTCAGAAAATGGCATATTCTGTTCTGGTGTGCCTCCGCCACGCTCCACCAACACGATCAGGTTAAAGAAAGCAAGACCGCTTATACGCGAATGTAGAAATCGCGTATGAAGTAACAAGAGTCGTCCAATTTGCGCGAGGTACCTTTACAAATTTAAAGTCTACACCACTTCCCTTTCAGTTGCGTTGCAAAATAGCTTCTTATTTAAATACCGATGAAGAAGCCATATAATATCATAAATTATAAAATCCAGAAAAACAACCCCGTCTACCGAAGGAAAGGTGCACCAAATGTGCCGATAAGAGCGCCACAAGAGGGGCGGGAGGAGGAACACGGCGAACCGTGCACATACCTTGCATGGCAGCGATGTGTGCGCAGGTGTTGCCGTCCTTGGTGCACGCCATGACGAGACTGGGATGCCGTTGAAGGAAAAGCTGGGCGACCTCCGCGTAGTTGTTCATGGCCGCGGCGTGGATGGGCTTTTGACCCTGATCGTCCGTCGCGTCGATGCTCGCCCCGAGCTCCAGCAGGAGCTTGCAGACCAACAGCTGACCTGCTCCAGCCGCCAGGTGCAGAGGAGTTTGCTTACGGAGCGTAAGTACGTCGATGGCGGCACCGTGATCCTGGACGAGGAACCGTACCAGGTGTGTGTTGCCGTTCATCGCAGCCAAGTGGAGAGCTGTTCGACCCACTCGAGATTTGGAGTTGATGAAGGCCTTGTTGGCCAACAGCGCGTCGCAAACCTATTATAACATACGCCTCGATGGTAATTTCTTAAGGTATAAAAATCCCCTTGCTGGCCGATTAAAAGCCGAATTTTCAGTTGCTATATTTGGACACAAGTATTTTCGTACAATTATGACGGCTAATTGTGAAGCGCGAAGAAAGACACTACGCAACTTGATTAATTAAATGAGATTATACTTTTATTTCGGTCACGATTGATTATGTTGATCAGTATCGATCGACTTTTAAATACTGCTACGAGTAAGAGTAAAGACGTAGCTAACGCTTGTGTTGGTACGAAAGTTTCTTTACGAAAACTTCCGTACAAGTCAAACACGGCCTGCACGTGTAATTCATGTTTCGTAATTCAGATTCGTGAGTTTCTTTCCACAGTGTCGATAAGAAATCGAGTTCAAACGCAATCGTTTACCGAACCCAAGCCGTTTCCGAGTTTCCACCAAGCCGCGATAGAACAAAGAGCTCGATAAACATCGCACATCGGACGATCTTCCGCGGTCGTACTGACCTCCAGGTAGCCGTGTTCGGCGGCAAGGTGAAGGGCGGATCTGCCTTCGAGATCGAAAACGTCGACCCTCGCGTGGTTTGCCAGAAGATTGTTGACGATGTCCATGTGGCCCCTGTGTGCGGCAATGAGCAGCGGAGTCCATCCAACGGCGCTCTGACGATTTAGGGCCTTTTGCACCTCGGTCGCGGACATATGACTGATCATTTCCGAGAGGACCTCGTTGTTGCCGGCGAGGGCGCAATGATGAAAGGCTGACTCCTGGGCTTGCTTCGTCTGCATGGAGACGTCGGCGCCACCCTCGAGCAGCGCTCGAACGATCGCCCGGTCGTCGCCCGGGGTCAGCACTTCCGTTGGCTCTATCTGGGCCGCGTAATGGAGGGCGCTCGCACCCTCGAACGTCAGGCTGTTCACGTAATTTGTCGCCACATCGGCTCCCTTCTTTCCCTTGACGAATTCGATGAGATGTCGAACGACCTCAGCCCGACAGCTTCGACAGGACAAGTGGAGCGGCGTCTCGCCGTTCTGCGAACAGCACGTAGCCGTTTTAGCGTTTCTCTCGTCTTTCTCTCTCTTTTTTCGTGCGGTGCCTGTATTTGCCGAAATTGCGTGTTTGCGAACCTCATTGGCTTAGATCTGCTTCCAATGGGTGGCAAAGTTCTCCCGGTGTCAATATCATCAGTTGCGGAGTAAATACAGCGTTTTTGTCAAGCTTGCAGCAGATACGGGCAAGTGCTTGCGAATAAATTTTGTACGAAAGCTCATGCCGAATGATTTTATGAACAAGTTAGATTAAGTTAAAAGTTCTTAATTCGAGAAAAGTCATCGTTCGAAAGAAAACCTTGCGCGCGCGCGTATTTATTCAGGAAATCAAAGTAGCCTATGATTTGCGTGCAATTGAAAGGTAAGAAAAACTGAAGCTAGCAGAGACTGTATATAAGCGAAATGGTGCGATAGAGTTTCCAAAGAAAAATACATCGACATATTGGTATGTTCAAGTTTTTCTTCCGATGCGATAAATGAGAAACGCTTCGAGTCAAAAGACTTTTAGCAAAACAAAAATATTGTTATGAGATGGTCGCCAGCGGATTTTTGATGGTTTATTATAGCAGAATGAAATGTTTATCAGCCTTTCAAAGTTCAATTTTCATTGAAAAATTGTTAATAAACGTGCAAAGCTTTTTTCATCGCTCAATTTTCATCGATTTATTGTATTTATAAAAAGTGCAACTGACGCATTCCAAGATGCTCGCATTAAAATAGTTATACCATCATGTTTAGACATACCTGTGTTGTGCTCTTGAAAGTGTATCAAACATTAAGTCTATGTTAAAAACTATTCATTCTAAATAGCTAAATATTACATAGTGTTATTAACGGTAAATTTACCCTAAATTCGTTGTCTATTGTGATGAGAAGATGGATGTAGATGTAAGTATATAGGAGTGTCACAGATGTGATATTTACAGTAGAAGTTTTAATATACAGCGATTGCTTATTGTACGATATATTAAAATACCTTTAAAAAACAAGGCTATAAGGGTGTCTGTACAAATACGTTTTTAATTTACTCGCTAAGCAAGAATCTGTGTCTTGTTATATTATTTATACTTATATGCAAGATAGATAAAAGATTATTGAAAATATCTCGTACGTCTTTTAAATTAAACAAGAGCATTCGATAAAGTCGTTGCCCGGAAATTAAAAGAAAATTGTCAGATTAGTCAATTAGAATCGAACGGTATGGTTTTGACGAAATTAACTAGCTTATCGTCAGCTTCACGTCTCATTATATGACCGCTGCGATAAATAAAAATTAAATAAATAAAAGGAACATATAAATATTGAAAACTCTTTCTCACATAAATTTCCTTTAAAGAAAATTGATTTTACTTCTCAAGTACATGATTTACTTAGATTAACCGAGTTCGCGAAAAAACCAAGTTCACCAATTAAAAAGGTAAGGTGAAGACGTTGCCACGATGCAAGAGACAGCAGAATTTTTTTTCCATCGAGCCCATCTCATAGGCATTAGATGCGCGTGAGTGAGGCTGGCGGGACGGGGCTCACCTTGGACTTGAACATGGGGTCGCCGCCATCCTCGAGCAGCAGCTTCAGGGCTGCGACGTTGCCGTGGCTGGCGGCCACGTGGACGGGCGTTTGGCCATCATCGGTTGCGAGGTTCGGACCTGCGCCGGACTTGAGCAGCATCAGCGCGCACCTGTCGCCATCCGGGACCCTGGCGGCTATGTGAAGCGGCGTCTCGCGGAGCTTTCCGCCCCGCACGTGCACCTCCGCACCGTAACCCAGGAGGGTCTCGACAACGGCAGGCTTCGCGCTCTCCACGGCTATGTGCAGCGCCGTGTAGTTGTCGTTCGTCGTCGCGTCGACCTTGATTTTAGCATTTCACAAGACGTTGTCTCTTATAGTCACCCTCGCCGACCTGCTGCGTTCCTATCTTAGCCTACATTGACCGCGCTCGCTCCATCGTACACGAGGACGCGCGTTTCTTGGAGTGAGGGAATTTACAATCGCGGAATTGAAAGGAATTTTGCGTTTAGAATTTGTCGAAGAGAAAAGATCGGAGCACGAGGTAAACGGTAACGAGTTGCTTATCTAGTATACGACGGCGATCAGATTTCGCGGCAACGACCTCGCAAAACAATCAGGATCTCGAACGACTTACCTTTTCTCCCCGCTGCAACAGAGTACTTATGATGCCCACGTGACCGTACTTGGCCGCCGTGTGAATGGATCTGGCCCCCTTTTTGTTCGGCATGTGCAGATACACGCCCTTCTTAAAAAGCATCGTGGCGCATTCCGAGTGTCCGTTGAGCGACGCTATGTGCATCAACGTAGAGCCGTCCTTCGTCCGCTCGAAAATGCTGGCCTTGAACTTATCGGCGAGCAGCTCGATTATGGACGCGTGTCCATTTTCGGCGGCCAAGTGCATCGGCGTACGGTCCAGATGGTCAGTTATGGCGGCTGAAGCTCGCACCCCGTAAAAGTACTTGACGAGAGTCTCGTCGCCCTCGGCGCTTGCGATGTGTAGCGCCGTTTGTCCGGAACCCTTGAAGCAATCGCACGTGTAAACAGATCTTCGAACGATCTCTGGACTCCGTTGATCATTGTTTATTAAGGTAGAAGCTGTCGCGTGCGTCCAAGCGTATGATTTAAGTGGTGTTCGTTCGTTACTTTCGGGAATATAGTTCGAGCGCGTCAACAAGTGTACGAGACAATTCTTAAATTCAATAGATTTTAACGCGACGGGTAATGACTACGGGTAACGATTGCTGCATCGGTATTATTCATAAACCCCAGCCAACGCTGAAAATAATTATTTTACTATTATCCGAAATTGTTCGATTTCATATGGTGGCAACGCGCACTCGCGTAGATAAGGTTTTTTGATCGTTCGCCCATGTAATACGACATCCGTTACTGAGCATTCAAGTTTTTCTGGTGATAAACAAAAGCCTGGTAAATAAAGAAATCGGTATACCAAGAGCTGCAATTGTTAAAAGCTCGTTCTTACATTGTAAAGCCCCGCTTCACCTTGAGAAATAAAACAGAAAATCCTCCCACCCTCGCTCCTGGTCCAGGTATTGAAAAATATCTGTGCGCCTAATTGCTTTCCAAGTACCGAGTCGCAGCCTCAGGCGCGCTATTCGTAATTTTCGTTTTTCTCGTAGCAATAACCCGAGGCTAACTCACGTTTTGCATGTCGACCGAGGCCCCGTAGTCGACGAGTATCCTGACCATGTCGACGTCCCGACGACGCGCGGCCAGGTGCAAGGCCGTGTCGCCGGAGGGAGTCGTCGCTTTTAGTTGATCCGAGGCTTGCTGAGACAACAATTCCCTGCACATCGACTGGTTGCCCGCTTCCACGGCCAAAAGAAGCGGGATCTTACCTTTCTGTAACGAATAATCAAACGTGCTCTCTCATTTGGTAACTTGGACGGTAATTTGGATTGGCATTTTGGACGATTCATAGAAGGTAATAACGACCTAGATGCGTTTGCCCCGTAGGTAATTAGGTAGCCCAAGTCTTTCTTGTGTCTTTTCCGTATCGATGAACACGCTTATTTCTAAAACCTACTTTTTCATCGGCATTAGCATTAATGAAAATGATACGCTGAAAATTCATAGCAATCTGTAGGGTGAAAATGTCATGGTCATTCACGGAAACGTACAAGCGTGTACTTTAATGCCTTCCAGTTTACGTGGAAGTACATATTATCTTGGACATAAAAAAGAATGGAGCGCAGACCTGTGATTTCCGATTCACTACTTACGATATGACTTTGAGTTACAGTTATACCTAAGATTATTTGTTAATTATTCCCCTCGATATAAGGAGGAGTAGGTAGCTTTGTCTAATTGTATCCGTTGAGTGATCTACCGAGTAACTGACACGAGTGATGATTACGTTAACGGTGAGATCGTGAACGCGAGCTTCTCGATAATTTTCACCTGCTGCAATCTTTGAATGCTTGAACGGAAAGACAGTCATCGGCGACTCGAGCGACAACGAGAGTAAAAGAATAATAACGACTCCGTGTGAAAAAGTCCTTTGGCCAGCGTATGCAGCGACACCCTCGGAGCTGTGAATTCCAAAAGGGGAGAAGCGAAAAGCCCGGCATCGGCGTTAAAAGGGGGACAATGAAACATCTAAAGCCATTAGAAACAAACGACACCTCGCGCGCAAAGAGGAAACCTACGCGCACTTCAGCCACGACATTCTTCACCGCGTTCTTCCAGTACTTAGCGATCCCTGCCATCTTCCTGTTCTTGGAAACGAAGTCCTTGTAGGGCTCGCTCCCGTAATTGTCCACCCCCTGCGTCTTGGGCCACATGGTCGGCGATACCCGCGCGCCGTCGAGTCGTAGAGCGAGTCGTAGAGCGAGTCGTAGAGCGAGTCGTAGAGCGAGTCGTAGAGCGAGTCGTAGAGCGAGTCGTAGAGCGAGTCGGAGAGCGAGTCGGAACTAACGTCGAGGGCCGCGTTCGAGCGTATCGGAGTCGCATTTCCGAAGCGATCGAACGCGCTTCGGTGCATCGACAGTCTCCGTTGGCCTTCCCCGGCCCCGGCGATCGATTCGTCCACCCCGGGGCAGCGGCTCCCGGTCGGCGCCGAGGCTGGCGCGACTCGCGCGGTACCAGTTCGCGATGCCGCTGCCACGTCACGCGAACCTCCGGCACTTTTTCAGTCGGGATCGTCGCGCTCTTGTCCGCGGGCGGGAAAGTCGCTATCGCGCTAAAGTTCGCCCGGACGATGGCCCCCAACCACGCGAGTCTCCTTCTCGGGTTTTTCGGATTCCCCCCTCGTGCACGAATCTTGCCTAATGTCGCGCTCGATATCACGCGCTGCTATCGAGTGCCTCTCGAGTCTATATTTAATTATTGCTCCGGTCGCGCTCCAAGTGCACTCGATATTCCGCGCTACCGCTGTGTATTCTTATATTCGAACGGTAGCTAGGATTATTGGAACTGGAAGACATCGACAACTCACTCCTATTCTTATTCAAGCATCATTTATTTCTTGGCTTATGGGTAAAATTCAAAATAAAACTGAGACTATAATTGTAATCGATTTGCGTGCAGTGCTAAAAATTTGATTCCTCGAACGATAGAGTTAGCGAGCTTGCAACTTTTATAAATAAGTGATGAATACCGATACATTTTAATCGGCAGAGCTCAAGAGATATAATTAACAATATGAAGGTACATTCATCCTATTGCGATATCGTCATATATAATACGAATGACTTTATTTTTTAGAACGAAGTTCTACATGTCGGAAGAAATCGATGAATTATCGTTACTAATACGAGTGAATGACTTAATTTTATTACAAGTGCAACGCCTAATAACGAGTCACGCAATAATATATATATATATATATATATATATATATATATATATGTACGCATGCATGCACGTACTCGTCGAGCTTATTGAAAAACATATCATAAATTGATAATTAATCATCATGATTAAAAATTAAATGCAACGTATTTTTACCGAATTTTTTTAATTAAATCGAATATTTGCATCCAGTTGTAACATTAAGCTTATAAATCAATGAGTATAATGCAATTGTAAAACTTACACCATCTACTTTCAGACGGATGTCTCGTCCTGCCGCTGCCAGAAGGACTCGAAGAATAGACGTTGCAGTTCCCGTCTGTCTTGATGCCACGAGGTGAACTGCAGTCTGTTGTCTGGGCTGTTTTTATATGCAAGTTAGAATATAGTATAATCTAAATTAAAATTACGATTTAATGGCAAATTTTAACTGCACAAGATATTTACAAGATCGTTACTCTAGATTGAAATTATTGTTTCAAAATTAAAAAGTAAATTAAATTAAATGTAACGCCAAAATTTATCAGCGTCTGTTGTTGATTCAATATCGATTTTAATTTCCTGCTAGTTTCTGCATAAAATAAAAATATAACAAACGATTTTTCTAATAAATTTTACATATAAAATTATGCAATCGTACGTGCAGCATAAGTGATATGAGAAAAACTGTGAAAAATTGTCTTTTTCTGACAGACTTGCACCAACTTTGAATTAAATGCATATATAGCAGGTTCATGTGTGGATAATAAGCGCAAACCTTTATTTTTCAAAATTATTATGTATTTTTCATTTGAGATAGTTATAAAGATACATATGATAATAAAATTGGCACATTGAATAAGAATCACTTTTTCATTGTTCGGTCTGTTGCAACGTAACTAAGTTAAGATAAAAATCATATTTTGCTTTGACTACGGGTACAATTTCCATAAATATCAGTTATAATATATAATAAGATAAGATACATGGGATGACTTACTCCTCCGGGCGCGTAAGGATCGACGCCCCTCTTAGAAAGCAGAAGTTTGACAACGTCCTCTCGTGAGAACATCGCCGAGATGTGCAGGGCATTGTAATTGTCCTAGATGAAACAAATACAAACGAAAATGTGCGTAAATTGTAACGTATGTCAAAATAGCGAATGAAGTGCTCTCAAGAAACAGGCGTTATCAATCTTAAAAGCGAATCAACAAACAATCTGATAACAACTGAACAATGAGCTATTGCTACTACTATTGTTCGGCCGCACCTCGCGGATAAAAAACGTCGGCCGTTCTCTTTTTCGCGAACTATCTTCTTTCCTCTTTCACCTGCAAGTCTAATCAAGCTTTATTAGCACGCAAACCGAAAATCATGATCAGGGCCGTAGGGGAGCGCCGTCGAAGGTTCAGTCAATAATATCGCTGGCAATTAGTTTTCTAAATTGCACGCTCATTGCGGATTCGTACTCCCATCTTAGCCGCTGTTTCTCTATGACAATTTCATTCCTGTAAGATATCAATCATATTTGTTGTATCACGTGCATTTTTGGGTTTCATTATACCGCACTTGTTATAATAATGATTCGTCAATCGTTTAAGAACGTCCAGAAAAAGATAAATTAATCCAATGAATAATAAGCAACTATTTTCTTATCGTTTCGTAATAAAATCGTACGCTGTCGAGTAATGTATCGAGGAGAACAGGGATTATTGGTCAGTAAAGCGCATCAACTTTTCAAATAACTAAATTTAATGAGCTTAAAGGTACCATTCGGAGATTCAAGGGGTTATTCTCAAGCTCTTTCATTACTTGAAGCGTTTCGTGCAACTAATATATTCGTCGAAAATAAATGTCAAAATTATATTTTTCAAAAATACAATTTAAGTATACCGTGTGCATATACAGATACTTTTTAATACGTAGTAAATTTATTTGTTACACCAAACGGATTATAGAAAGGTGTTAATCACTCTTTAAAAGAAAATCGTTAATAGCGAAATCACTGTTGTTAACCAGATCATAGAGTCATACAAATACAAAGTTTATGAACCCAATTTCGTCTCATTAGAAAGCTCAATATTTGAATTTTCGCGATTAGCCAGTTACTCAATAAATATGTCGCTTCGTAAAAAAGCGTAGTTTGCGATAATTCCTGGCGTCGATTAGCATTTTGTCTCGTGGACATCTTCTTTATATAACGTAGCGCTTCTTCCCATAAAGAATAATTTCCATTTAAATTCAGGTTCGTTTGAATATTGCAGGTGATCCTATTGTATCAGAATAAAGCAAATTCGATGCTACGTGCACGATCGACGCGGTTTGTCCCTAGTCCTAGGGTGTTGAAGGAGCAAAAGAGCCCGAGTGGCCAGGAAGGAAGGCGCAGAAGGGAGAGGAACTCGCGATTGCGTGAAGAAACTCCGGGGGTCGTACCGAGTCGGAAACGCCATAGTAAGAATACGATAAGAAGGCAAGGGGGAGAGAGCGAGTGAGAGAGCGAGGAAGAAAGGAGAACTAAGGCGAGAGGTCACGCGTAAGGTCTCCGCAGCGTCGAGCCGCGTTCGGTTATCGCACCTCGGTGATCGCAAGCCAGTTTTTCGTCCCATGACTGGCCTACTTAACTCGTAACGCACGCTTATTTTTCCCTCCTTGGCCTTGGCCCTCCACCCTTTCCTTCTTCGCGCAATCACGGACCCAACCTTCTCATATTCTCGCTTTTCATCCTCTCCAGCTTTACCTACGCACTCGCCGTCTTTCGTTTACAAGCTCGAGCTTATAACCCAGATTGCGTCGCGTTTCTTGCACTCCGACGCTCGATATTTTAATTTGCAGGACTGGTTATTCCGAGATGAGTACAAGCCACGTAACGACTCATTGCCTCAACTCATTGCCCGTGTGTGCGACGCAAGAGCGCGTACCGAGAGCAAGAATATCGTAAGACTTGTTAAGAACTTAAGAAGTTTCAAAAGCTTCTTCATCTCGTTTGCTTTCGAATTATGCGAGGCAATGTAATGCTCCTCGGAACTGAGAACATTCGCAACAAGAGTAATTTTCGGCATATCGCGGGTCGTTTATTCGACTTGGCCGAAGATCTTCGGCCAAGTCGAAGATCTTGCCGTATTATTTCTCTTGGTTGTGGTTGATCAGGAATTAGAGGGTTGTGGGGACTTACGTTATTACGTGCTCCGATTTCGGCGCCAAGCTCGATCATTCGGTCCAGAAATGCAGTGCGATTATCTTTTACTGCATACATAAGAGGTGTCATGCCAGTTTGCTGCGAAAAATCATATTATTAATTTTCTCTCTCCTTCGCGTGGCTTCGTTAATTTGCAATCATTAAGCTGGCACCGTTTACGTGAAAATGCGTCGCTGACTTTGAGTGATTTCTAAAGAATAATACTCTATAGAAAGTAATCTTTACAAAATTGAGTAGAAATGGGGTTAGGAAAACTACACGTATATTGCGGTAATCTATAAATCTCTGTATACGACTACCGCGATCATTCAATTTTTTCGTAGCCTCATGTTACTGTTAAGCTGTTAAGTTTCTTTGCTTCTAAAAAAGGTAAATTGCAGTCACTGTAGTTTACAAAGTCTCTCCTAATACAAGAAGAAACTCTGCCAATAGAAGAAACAATAATACTACTAAAATGTATCCTATTGATCAATATTAAATCGAGGTGCAACATATCGTTAATATTTTGGAATGCGGAATTTCTATTACTCTGAATTTCTTTTATAAAAATAATCTAAGATATCGGAAAAATTCGTGTTATTTGAGCGAGAGAGAAATACCGATTTAGGTCACTTGTTTTAGATCAAAAGCCAACCGCAAGACATATATTACTTTTCACTTGAAATCAATGTAAAGGGCGTCAAATTAAAATTGAGTAATGATAAAGATTATTATGTAAATCCTTCAAATTGGCAGAGATTTGAGGATGCTTTTATCATTTTCCTAAATATTCAAGACAATACCAATAATACTTTCTCTAAATACTCACGATGAAACGTAACCATTCCTTTCCAAAGAACATTTAAAATTCTGTCTTATTATAGAGAAAAAAATCCAAATTTATCCATATTCGTTTTAGATACACGAGAAATTACACGTTTATCAAAATTAATATCAAATTTATCCGGATATGAGTAAAAAATACGAATCTCTAAAAGCTGTCACTATTAATTGAAAACTTTAACTCTCGAGACATTTCTTAAGCCAAATGTAACGCGAGCTATCAGTCTTACACGTATACGAACATTTCGCGCGAATACTACATCAGATATTAATTATAGAACAATGCTGTATCGTAAGACTGCAACAGATATCAAAAGAATCGCTTATTTACGTGAACATTTACTAAAATTAATACAACGATGATTTTATGCCAAACATTGACGACATAGCCGAATACTTTAAAAGTCATTCGACACTAAAACAGTTCAAGAACGAAATAAGAATGCTTCCTTATTTCGTGAAAACACGAGTACTGTTCTCGCGATAGTCACGCGCAAAACGGACTCTTGAAAAGTGTTCCTGTACAGCTGTACGCATTTTATAGACCCGTACATTGGAGCGCCTTTGGATCACTCGCAACGTCCTACAGGCATTTCCTCGTTAAAAAGTCACCTACGTCTCTCTCTCTCTCTCTCTCTCTCTCTCTCGAAAGAGAGAGAAAACTCGGCCACTGCCGACCGGCGAGTCGCGAAACGATCGCTCAAGCTCCGGTTTTCCCGACTCGCCGGTCGTCCGCGATCCTCCAAGAGCGCGAGTTCGCTAACCGCGTCCATGAGTCCGGCGAGCGGTGCGAAGGTCCCATCTTCGGGCTGGTTCTGGGCGACCTTCTCCAGGGTCTTGAGCAGCTGGTCCGCGGCCGACCACTCTCCACGAGTCGCGACGCCAAGGAGTCGCTGGCACGCCTCCCTCGCGGTGGCGCCCGCCGAGCTGGGTTTGCTGCTCGGCTGGGAAGGTTCGGCACTGGGTCCGCCATTGCTGGGGGTCCCGGAGCTCGTCGCTTCGTCCCGGGCCCCGGCGGGACTGTCCTCCTTGGAGGAGGCCTTCGTCCGCTCCTCCTTGGGGCCCCCCGGGCCTTTCTTTCCGGTGCCGCTGCTCATGGCGCCGCGTGGCTCGCGTCGACGCCCCGACCCATCACCGACCGCGACGCTGCCCAGCCACGGCTGGGCCCACCGACGGTCCGCACTCGGAGCTCCGAAGGCACGCGGATCAACCGTCGAGACGTCCGCGCGGGCTCTGAGCGGCTCCGTGGGAGCGCTAGCCTCGGACGTTGGGGCGCCGTCCACGCCGCCGCCGTCGACCAATCGCGGACCGGGGGAGACGCCTATGGAGCTCCCACCCTCGGGGGGTTGCCCCTTCGCTCGCAACCTACCGCTGACACGCGACTTCCGTCCGGGAGGATCGCGGTTCTTCGCCTGATTTAACGAGCTCGGGCGCCTTTCGCCCCGGCCGCTGTCCTTCCTGCCGAGATCCTTACCACGTTATCGAGCGCTCGCGCGTCGATCCTTTTCAGCGTTTTACGTCGAACCTTTACTTTACTACGAGCGCCTATCAGCGGCGACGTATGATTTAGCACACGTTAGGATGTAACTCACTGGATGTTGTATTGTTTCGAATCCAAAGGAAGCCAAGAATTTTCTTACGCGAGATACGTTTTGCTCGTTTTCGAATGCAATCCGAGTACGAAATCGGAGCGTTAAGCAACGTTGCTTTGCTTGTCGCATTATTCGAACTTTTCACATTTTCACGTAGAGTACGTGTAGTATTATTAGTAAAAAGATCGTGATTGGTCGAATACAAGATAATGCTAAGAAAAATTTCGGGCACCGTAGGCTTTTGCATTTACGTACAATTGGTGCAAGCTTAAGCTCCAAAGGAAGATTCATTTTTTGCAATAATTCAGTGCTAATAAAGAATATTAACGTTTTATTGACTTTTTATTATGTTTCCCCTATTTATGTCACGTGGCGATGCGCATTTCCAAGCATAAAATAAAGAATGAAAGTCTTTTTACTGGATTGAATAAGTGCATTTGCGAAAAAAGACAAATCCTTGGTCGGTGTAGCGAAGTCGACCTTGAAAAAGTCTTTGTAAATTTTTACATGGGAAACCACTTTCTAAATCGAAAATCAACTTTTGATTAGAAGTAAATGACTTATCTATCGAATATAAAAGTTTTTTTTGTATATTCTCATCGTAATTACGCGGTGTGTTTTTCATTCTATTTTTTAATGTAAGTTATATAGTTGCAGGGAAGGAAAAGTTCTTGCTATTAGTTTTAACGATCCTTTAAGATTTATGCAATAGAGGCTATTCGGAACGTACGAATTTCGAATATATTTATAGCGCTTGAAAATTAAACCTCTATTAACTTCGGCATGTCGAATACTTAGGATGATATTATTTTCACACATGTTTTACAAATAAATAATTTACGATAATAAATAAATACCCCCATAACTTTTTTTGTAAAGAAGTTTGATCTTATTGAGAACAGTGTTTTTTGAAAACTAAGGTTTTCTAAAATTGTGTTTAAATAAATTATCTAATCTTACTTAATTTTAGTTTTACTATCTTGTTCTATTACTTGTGATCTTGAATCCCTATTGCAAATAAAACTATGATTAAATTAACAAATATTTCCCATGTTGTTTATTATTTTATTTCAAATATTAATAGTCTATTCATATATTAGTAAATAAATGCGATTCTTAATAAATATATATGTATAATAAACAATCAAAACTTATTGAAATTTAATAATGTTGGTGTGGGTAAACTAATTCGTGTAATATTGTTTATGCTATATATAGTGCTATAAAACAAGAATTTTATAAATTCTGGTTCACAATATAAAAGATACATAAATTTTATATGAGTCGGTGATTTTTACATAGAAAAATATATATCTCATATTTGAATTTTACTACGTAATGTTTAGAAGTCCAATTATACTTTTGAAAAAATAGAAGCTTAAAATTTAAGTGCAACTTTAAAATGAGCTTCTTTTTAACGATTATCCATGAATACTCATAAGCTGTAGTCAACGAAATTTAAAAAGAAAGTTTTTGAATTTTATTTGCAAACTTTTCTTTTAAGTGTCAAGTAATTTATTTTATATATAAAAAAAAACGTAAATATGGTTCAAATCTTCTTTTTATTTCATAAGTTGACTCTAATATAAGAAAAAAATCTATTTTAAGAATGTAAAATGTCTTCAAATGTCTAGTGAAGTTTTATTTTACAATCTTTGCTAAAATTCTGAATTTTTTTAAATATATATCTATATCGTTCAATTAAATACATGATTTATTTGCTTGAAAATTGATAATATTATTAAAAATAATTGCTTTTTATACTTATATGTGATCAGTTTACACGTATAATAATGCAAGTACCCTAAATCAATAAACGTCTAATTAAAAACTGTAACCAAGTAACCTTATTTACTAAATGTTTTAAGAGTTGTCAATCCTTATACGTATGCATGATTTATAAAATATATGAACTAATTAATGTCTTTATCTTAATCTAAGGCTTTACGTGCTCAGAATAAATCGTCAATATTAATTCGTATCGTATTTATTATAGGATAGTACACTATTTACATTTAATAATTAGCGTGACAATTTTTTTTAAACTACTCTACTTATTAAACGAAATGATTGATAATAAAAAGTTTAGTAAATACTAAAATTCATAATACTACCTTAATATTACGTTCAAAAACGCAATAAATTTCCGAAAAAAGTATCTCCTAGTTTAAATCCTTAACTATTTCTGTAATAAGTCTGAAATATTTTACTTTTTTAAAAATAATAATTATCAATAAAATTGTGGATATAAACAAGAGAAAATAAGTGTATTATAATATGAAACTTTAATAAAAGCTACAAGCTTTTTAAATAATTTATTCTGTTTAAAAAAAGACGAAAAAACATGTTAAAACACGAATTTATTGTCCTTTTCGAAAATTACTTTGCGATGATAATTAATAAAAAATGAATACTTTATTAATTCCATCGGTATGAAGAAAAAATTTATTAGAAACAAAGCCGGCATTATGTATGTGTAAATTGGAACATATTATTCTCGCATCACTTAAAAAGTTGTACTCGTGATTAATTTTATGACTTTTTTTTATTATGGTTTTTTTTTTTAATTTTATTAAATGTTTTTATACAAATTTTACTATATTCCCTGGGTGAGTATATTTATATGTTGTTTGTAACTTATAAAACATGTAATTTAACATAATTGTGTGTATAATGTAATATGTATAATTTAATAATGATTTTGTTATTTAGTGCAATATGAATTGTTTTTTTACCCTGATAAGCTTAAGCAGACAAGCACATATTGAATGATTAATTATATTATTTTGTTATTAAAATGAATGACCAAAGTTTCTTAATTGCGGACGCTTTTAAAACATACAATGACCTGCCCCCAACTAATGAGTTATTTATTTTCACTGTTTAAGTTTTCGTTCGCATACATAAATTCAATTACAGCTAGAAGGCTAGTCAAAACTGAGACCCAAAACCTCGGGTACCGACCAATCAGTTTGATTGCGAGGATCTACGCATGCGTATCTTAACTAGCAGTGTTTTAGGTATAACTAAAATAACTAACACAAGCTTGAGCAATTATCCACCACTTCAAACTTGCTATCGTCATACAAGCATAATTTATATTAAAATGGAGACATCTCACTGACACTATTGTGTGATTCGCGTATGCAGTGCAATGTATTACCGATTTACGTTCAGTTTGCGTAAAGATTTATAATTCAAGTGTAACTCGAAATTCCGATTTATCGCCGTATTTACAAAGTATTACTTCATCTAAGTCTGTTACTTCATACGTACAAAATATATTTTAGTTATTTACTTCATCATGAAATGTTTTGAATTAAGGAATTGTGTCTCGCTCTGTCAGCCTACAACCAGTGCAACGTACACTAATATTTATTAAAATACTTCCTTAGTGGGGTTTTTATGTAAATAGTAGTTTTTACAAGTTACGGCAAGGAAAGTTAATAACTCCATCTCGCCATTGTGTGATTTTATTGTAAATGTCAGTGGTGTATTTTATTTGATAACTTGATCGTATTCGTCATTAAAGTTGTTATATTTTAGAGACACTTTCTATACGTATGTTGTCAACGAAGTTCTAATATTAAATATATTAGTGAATAATCAAATAAATAATAAATAACGAATCAAAGTTCTTACGTTTGTCATTGTATTTATATTTAATTATTTTTGTAGAAGTCGTTATTGGCTGATTGACAGCAATTAAAAAAAATTACAATAATATATTTCATTCTAATCACATAAACATGCAATTCCATATTCTGTAAACATTATTATTAGTTATCGTTCCAAGCTTCATTGTATGGTTACTTTATCAATCAATATCGTGTGAAAAAATTAAATATTATAATAAAAGAATATTTATATTTCAGAAAAAATAATTTCAATCAATTTGTTTTGAAATATTTTTTTAATCAGTATATTCACTAATATAAAATGCCAGAGTTTTCAAATTTTTCGTTCTCGTAAATAAATTCGAAGCGGTTTTACATTTTGAAATTTCACCTGGAAAAACTGTTGGATTAACGATTGTATTTCGGATAATTATTATACGTACTCATGGTAGCAATTTTGAATAGAAATATAACAGTAATTTTGAGAGAATGCCAAGACCTTGAAAGTGTGGGAAAATAAAGATAGAGCACCTCGTTAATTGTAAAACTTAGGATTTCTGCAGCTTGTTTAAAGAATTAATGTTTTCTCTGTAAAAATTTCCTTGTATAATCAGTTGTGATCGTTTGATAACATTCAGTTTTTTCAACTTAATTTAACCAGAAATGAAATTACGTAAATTGTAGGAGCTGTAGAGCAAAGTTTGCGCGAGGCACAAAAAATTCAAATACCAATATCACTTTTTAATTTATAGAATTCAAAAGTCTTAAAACAAGTAAGCCGATTAGATAATGCATATAAAATATCTGTAATATTTCTTCGACATAAAAGTTAAAATAATTTGCTTATTTTTACTGTCACTTTATCATCGTTCATTTTAGGAATAATGATACTAAAGTATCTTTTCCTGTATAGTCGTTTTACAATACTGAAGTTCCGAACATATTCAATCGTACCTCGTCTTAATCGTCCACGAAATGCTGCTCCGTCTTCGGCATCTAAAGGTTATTGCACAAAAGGGTATGTACAGTGATACTGTGAATTTTTACTCGTCACGCTGAATTAATAATTACGAAATAAATCTAGTAATTGGAAATAAGAAAAAAATTGTTTAAATGTAGTAGAGCTATCGTCTAACGCTAGAATATAAAAATATTTATTATACATTACCACATTGAGATGCATGTAATAATAATTTTTTTAATAATAATAATCGATTCACAACTTATACACGTATCAGAAAATTGTAGAAACGTTTATATTATTAAGATAAATAGGATGTAAATTAAAATCTAGTCAATTAAATTTAAATTAAAAAATTACAATAATCCAATGTATGTCATTAACAATTTGTAATCCATATTGTTCTTTTAATTACGAGGTCAGTATTATTTTGCATTTACAAGATATATTCCAATTGATCAGCTGTTTCCTAAATAACATTAATTTAAGTATCTTGCTTCGAAGATATTATTTTTTTATGCAGTTTTAATAAATAAATCTCGGGGTAGCAAATAATTTGATTGGCGTTCGAATTTTGGAATTCATTATCAAAGATTCTAAGATATTAAAGCTAATTTATTACGGCAAACGATAGTATAAGTACTAAAGAAAAAGTCTCTCGCTTCATATAAGCATTAAATATCACGAAAAAGGTATCTTATTTAATCTTCACGGCTCCAGTCGCTTGTGAAACAGAAACAGATTAAATTTGTACACAAAAAACTTATCACAATTTATTTAATAGAATTAAGAAACACACGTATTATGTAACTGGAGTATAATATTTCAATAAATTTTAGGTATTGGACAATTGGATAAACCGTTATAATATTGCTTCTTTTTTTAATCACATTTTTTTAATAATATTATTTTTTCACTGTATTTATTATTGTATAGTAATACGCGTACACGTTTAGAAAGCGTGATCTACATTTTTTGTTTAGTTTTAAAGTCATTGTGATATCTAATGTTTTATATTAAAATTATATGAAGCATAAGCAGAGGTACGGCGTATATTAAATGATCGAAAAATCGAAAAATTTGTACAACTAAATCGTTCAAAAATAACTATACATTAAATATAAGAAGTGTGCGAAGAAATGTAATAAAGTTATCGATCACAGTAGAAAACTTATATTTAACAGTTAATTTTTTAGGAACAATCTTCATTTTTCAAACCGGTGAATAGAATAGATATATTAGAAGATAAAAATTTCTTATTATAAATCATCGAGATCAATGGTGTTTACTTTGGTCATTTTCTTGGGATTCATCAGCTGTAATATTATCGAAGGTTCATGTCGTGTCAATGTGTTTTTTAATAGCGTGTCTCTTCCAGTACGAAAGGTCTTATAGTACATTGTGTATTTCCTTTTAAATTGAATTATAACGAATAATATACACCAATTAAGCAACGATAAAAGCTAATGCTTTTTATCACCTTATCAGAAAAAATATACCATTATTTTACAAAAATCAACCTTTAACTTCATTCTGATTATCTTCCATGTATCTGCAAACGTATAGTACGTACAAATTACTCTTTAATAATTATGCAACGCGATTATTTTTATTATTAATTACAATTAAAAAATCTGGCATTTTTATTTTACATTTAAAAGTGGTCTTCTTAGGTCTCGCTATTTTTTCATACCAACAACAACTATCAAGCTAAACGAATTCCTATTTAATGTCCATTTCGATATTGCTTGCAATATTAATTTCCAACAAATAAAAATACGTCATCGAACCGTGCTTAGTTCAAGAACTACTTACGAAAATTAAATAAATTAATTTGAATTTCGCTCTAGTTACCCTTAACGATCTCTTGGATTTTATAGCGATCGGTATGTGGTAATAAAGCAGATCCGAGTCTCCAAAATCTGATTCAGGAGCTTTTAGTGGAAGTGGTCCATCTCCTCGGAATGCAAATAACGCGTGTACCTTTCAAGATTACAGAAATGCGAGCGTCATGGTTAGCGGACTACAGCAGAAGCCGATATCAACGGAGCAGGCGTACATCCGCCAGTCCGGGATGACGCTGCTCGAGGACAGGACGCTTGGGTCACTGCTGGAATCTGCGGCGTATCAATGGCCGAAACGCGAGAACGTGATCTCGATCCACCAGGGGGTGCGATTGAGCTTCTCTGAGTTGCTGCTGCGTGCGGATCGGCTAGCGGCCGGTTTACGGAAGATCGGCCTTCGTCCGGGCGACCGGATCGGCATCTGGAGTCCGAACTATTACGAGTGGTTGATCGTGTACGGGGCCGCGGTCAGGGCGGGACTTATCATAGCCACCATCAACCCCTATTACCGCGCGGATGAGCTACACTACTGTCTCAGGAAGATCGGGATGAGGGCCGTTTTCGCGCCAGAATCCTACAAGGACCAGAAGTACGCGGAGATGCTGCTCGTGGCCAAGACCTCCTGTCCAGTCCTCGAACACATAATCATATTCGACGAGGAACACGTGACGTGAGTGTATTTTCGATGTTATCGTTCTCTCATCTCAACGTACTTCAATATTATCTTGTCGTACGCTTCTATTTACGAGAGAAGCGTCTGTGCGTTTGCGCTCGAGAATAGAATAAGAATTAAAAATCGTGCCTCTTATGATCAAATCGTATCGGGTAATCAATACCACTTGAGATTTACGACTTGCAGGTGTCTTTTGTTTGAGTAATAGAGAAATGAAAAAAATTTTATCTCGGTGAACTTTTTATTTGTCTCTTCTGTACTTTAAGCCTTAAATATCTTTTATGAAGGTCCGCTTCGCGCTCTAACTATTTTATCAAGCGAAACGATAAATTGTCCTGAAAAAAATAAATAGCTTAAAATGTACTCTCTTGAAAAAATTATTAATTTTTTTAATAATACTTTATTTAATAATTTTCGCTTTTAATATTAATTTTCTTTTAATAATTTTCGTTTTCATCTAGGACTTTGTTTATTCTTCTCGCAATTGTATGATCGGTAAAGTGGCTGTCGAATAGAAGAGTTTAACGCTTGATTTAAAATAAATAGTAACTGCCTCGAAGGAAACTGATCGAACAAGAGGCATACTGCATCTCGAAAAATGAACTGTTCGGATACATTTGCGGCTGATGTCCATGAATCGCGGTTAATCCTCGTTAACTGCCGTAATAATCGTGTGCATGCGCGTAGTCGCCCGTTGTTTATAAAGTCTCAGTGGGTTCTATAAAGTTCGTCTGTCGCTACAGATTTTGCACGTTATCTCAGTCCGACACGAAGTGAGTAGTACTCGACATAACGAACGGTCCATGCTAATGAGCCCCGTCATAAAAGCTAGAACGAGAAAGAAATCCAGATCGTACTTGGACTCGAGCAAATGTCGGGGGCTCGAGTTCCAGAATCGTTTGCTTATCGCTGTTCGTACTCGGTATCGGTAGCGCCCGAATCGAGAACGAGCACAATCATTCCCGGGCGCACGATATCGCGTGCATAATGCGTGTGAGCATCCGACTTTCCGCGAGGGACGGCCAGTGCAATAATTCTCCCTCGGCGGACTTTCGCCGCGAAGATGGAGTCGCGGGATTCATGAATATCGCGTGCACGATCGCAAAGTGACGCGTGACGTCGCGACGGCGAGCGAGGGCCTCGTGCCGTTATTTTGATTATTCCCCGTGCGAAACTGGGTTAAATGAATATTCGATCCTCGGCGCGGCTATCATTTTTCGAATAATCTGTTGTGAAGGAGTCGTGATCGTCGAAAGTTCGGAGAACCCGTTTCTACGTGTCGTTCCAAGTCGCCGTCGCGCAAGAAATTGACGCCTTCTTTTTTGCTGAGATCATTACCTTTCGAAATCTAAGCTTCATCCACTTTTTTCTTTTACTTTGTTAAAGGGGATTTATTTAATGTTTAATAGGTGAAATTAAGGTCGTAAAATATTCGCACATTATATAGAAATCTGTTGTCTGAAATTCATTCTCGTTGAGTTACTGGACGTAATCTATCTGATTGATAGATGCAATATAAGTAAGACAATCTTATTTCAACTAAAAAATTTTAATTCTTTATAGAGATAAATTTTAATAGATACGAGGCTTACGTGCTAAATAAATATATTATATAATTGTTACTGTTGCTTATTACGAATACAAGCACTGCCTTGAGCATCTTGTAATCTTATTAGAAGTAAGGCGTATGCGTTTGAAATTATACGCATGCAAGTCTCTTTGAATTGAAAAGCTAGAGGCAGAAGAATTACAATTAGTATAGGTAAAGTTATATCAGTGCTGCGATTTGATAATGTTAACTACGCGTGGATGCACTAAATTTACATACAGGCATTCTAACGGTGTATGAGAAATTGTAGTTTTTTTTATTTCTTTTTGTTTTTTAATTAAAATATTACATTAAATTTTATTCAAATTAAACAACAACAATATTGGAAATAAAGGCAGTAAAAGATTTAATTATAATTGTGTCCGTCACGTGTCCCGATTTCCTTATCTTACATGCGCACAAAAAGGTTTATAATGCTTAGCTAACCTTATGAAAAAGCTTTTATATCATAAAAGAAGAAAGGAGAAAGCCTTTACACGCGAAATGTCTCTTGCAATTTTTGATACTTTTTAATAAAATATTAAATAAGAATTTTGTTTATCGTTTCTCTTATTAGTTCATTTGACTTCACTGTTAAATCGTTGTGAATTATATGCAAATGACTCGAGAAATACGAGTGAGTGACAAATAAACCTTTGAATTAACTCGGTACGTCAGTGAAATCAGAATTAGATCGTGAAAACGAAAGCCCGTACTTTTATAATTCTGAAATATAGACATTATCATCATTTTTGTCCCTCCTTGTAATGCATTAGTTTGATCGGTGACTCTCGATCGCTGGCTAAGGTCGGTGCCGTAATTCATTACGAGCTGATTAAATGCATCCGACCTTAACCAACATTTTACTTCGATATTTTTCTCCGCGCGGTCTTTTGACTGAAAAATCAGGCGAAGTCTTCCGGAGCGTTTCTTTGTTATCAGTTTCAGTGGGGTGGGTAGGTTCGCGTCACCTCGACCCATCGTACCCCCGAGCTTTTGTGCAAAAGCTTATTTAGCAAACAAAGATTATTGTTGCACTATTGTTAGAAAATTACTTAGTTAAAATAACGCATTAAACAGCTGCACCTCTTTCATACCGAGAAATAGCAAATGCGGGCAATTAGGCTAAAAGCCAGCGGTCGGATTTATACGTCGTGTCTACGTCTAGGTGCATCGCCGTCCATTAATTACAATGATTCCTCGTGCATTATCGGGCCATTCATAATCGCTAAGTTATATCGTTGGCCCGTCGCGCACTTACAAATTTATGGATCGCCTATTTCAATTTCCTTGCGTTTGTCCGCAAAGGGGAACGAGACGATTCCGTGACGTTGAGGCGCTGGCAAATAAAAAGGAGATTGAAACCATTAAGGAGGAACAAGCGGTGATTTCTCCGTGCAGCGCGACCAACATTCAATTTACATCTGGCACAACGGGAAAGCCAAAAGCAGTTGTCCTGTCGCATAGGTCGATGGTAAATAATTCTAAACAGGTAAAATGTTACTTTTTACATTCTCTAAAGAAATGTTCTTTATTTTCTTTCTATTCTTAGAAGACCCCGCGATAAACTAAACTCTTTCTTGTATTTCTGTTTTTATAATCTACAATTTCTTCTGGTTTCAAACTAAACTCACTACCGGATATTCTTTTATCCTTCAAAATAACGAGACACGTTTACTCGTTGGGAGCGACATATTGTCGTATTGCTAATTTTGTTTTCTTATTAATTTCCAGAATTAAGAGAAAAATAATGCGCTAAAAAACATTATACGGCTTTGGCACATCTGTAATGTCAAGCGTTACCAAACTAAGTTATAAAATTCTTTTTTTTTTATTTTTAAGAATTTATGTATGCATTATGTAACAAATGCTATTTCTACCGTTGCTTGCACACTGCACAAATAGCACGTATATAATTCTTTTGGCATCATTTATATATATCATTAGCTAGACACAGATCGTATTGATTACTTTATTTGAATTTTGTAAAAGCCAAATCAACGAAAAATTAAAAATAATCACCTAACAATTTATTTAAAAATAGTGTATAGGACTTGTAAAGCTCATTTTCAGAACTGCTTTCTGACAAAAAGAAATTTCAGCTTTAAGTGATAACGTATCTGATTATAATGAATATTTTCGTAACAACATGTATTACTTCTTAATCATCCCTAAACAATATTGCTAAAACTTTTATAAAAAAATAATTAAATGATACTGTTGCCGTGCAAACAAGTGCAAAAATGGATAATTATGATGCATTAGATGTTTACAATTGTAGGTAGCATTGAGATGTGACATCGGTGGTCGTAAAATTTGTCTCAATGTTCCTTTTTTTCATGCTTTTGGCATGATAGGAGGTATTTTAGCATCTTGGCACGTAGGAGGAACAATTGTATTGGAAAATCCAACTTTCAGTCCTACGCAATCCATCAAAGCTATAATGCGAGAAAAATGTTTCGCAATTTATGGTACACCGACAATGTGGGCAAGTTCTTTTCCGAATTCTTATTACGACGGTGTTGGTGTATTAAATTTTATCGATCAAATTCTTCTTTTCTGTCAAAGTACAGGTAAATATAATCGACGTACAAATTCGAACAGGAGCCAAAGTCGAGTCCTTACATACTGGATTAATCGGAGGATCCCCTATTTCTCCACATCTTTTTAAAAGAATACGAGAATATTTGGGCTTTGATAAAATAATGGTAAAAATATTTTATTACAAATGTACTAAATTACTTTACAAAAATGAATTTTTATACAAGTATATAAAATTTAATTCCGTAAGATTATGACGACTCAACGCTGTTCTTACTTATTAAGATTAAGTAAATTCCTATTTTAATTACAATTTCATAAATCGTCGCGTTAACTTAAATTTTCGTTAATTTAATATTTTCTGAGGAGAGAAATTTAAAGAAATTATTATTAGCTGAATCGGTGACATTATGTGAAAAAATTGTAAGTTTTGTACAAGTAGTGTATGAAATCTATCAACTAGTCAGTATTGAGAATCTTTAATAGTAGATTATAACTAATCATGATGCAAATCAGAAATTATTAAACTTAAATTTTTAATTTAAAATAAAATTTTTAGCACTACTCAAATTTGTAAACGTGAATTTTTTGCGCAGTGAACGTTTGTTAAAAGGAAAAACATAAAATTGTTCATGAAAATTGTTTTAATATATACCCTCGTTTACAGAATACACACACACACACACACACACACACACACACACACACAAAAGTATAATCTATACTGTAAAGATAGCTTAAGTATTTTTTCAGAAGAAAGTTATTCTGAAAATTATCGACTGAAAGTGTTTCAGAGGGTTGGAGGTCATTGACACTTATTCTTAGCTTATCTATGCGCATATCTTTTGTGAGATATATGCTCCCTATCTCGTAATAAATGATCCACAAAAACATTGATTATATTCTTTTGTAATGTTATGGAAATGCCTTCTAAAAATATACTTGATAAGTTCGTCAACGAAACAAATTAAAATATTTGATTCAAAATAACGTTTAAGGAACACACGACTGATTTCTTGTGTGATGTCACAAATACTACCTTTCTAATGTACACCTACATTCGCAAAATCATGTAATTATTTTCTTTCTACATTCTTTCTGAAAAAAGACTCGATAAAATTTGCGTACGCTCACTCACTCGAAAATTACAAGCCCTGTCCGAATAAGAAAGACAAAGACGTAAAATTTACCGAATAAACAAACTTAATTCAAATTTTAAAATCGCATTTTTTACTTTCTTCTTAGACAATATATGGTTTGACCGAGGCTACTGCGTGTGTAACTCAGTCTTTACCGAATGAGTCACCGATGCTCACGGACACAACTGTGGGATGTGTTTCTGACCACTTAGAAGTAAAAGTAAGTTTGTAAAATGTTTTATTAAACGAATAGGTAAGCTCATTTCAAGATTATTCAAGGTATTTTAGAAAACCACATAGTAAGTTTAGAAGATATTTAAATTTGAATGAAAGGAATAATCTATTTCTATCTGATAAATTATTAACTGACTATATTTTTATAATTTATGAAAATTTTTTGAATGAGTACTTTTTGAATTTGAAAGCCTTAAATTAATATATATTTTTTCTTTAAAAACTATAAGCTACTTTATTGATCTTATCACGGATATAACATATTGTTGAATGATTGTATACGTGAATGTTCGTTATGTTTTTACTTAATTGTCAGGTAATTGATGAAAATGGAAACATCGTTCCATTTGGTACTCCTGGTGAACTTTGTGTCAGAGGTTACAGTACAATGATAGAATATTGGGAGGACGAAAAAAATACGAGCAAAGTATTGTCGGAAGATAAGTGGTTAAAAACTGGAGATAAATTTATTCTTCACAAGAATAAATATGGGTCCGTAGTTGGAAGACTAAAAGATATGTTAATTAGAGGAGGAGAAAATATTTTTCCGAGAGTAAGTATAAAAGCGAATGGCATAATAGCAAAGTGTTATATAAAAATATCGATGAACGGGTATATTTTTAACATTATTGTATCAAAAGGCAAATTTGAAATCTCGCAAACGGGTAAACGAACGTACGTTACTGTTTGTTGGATAATAATTAATTTACGATTGTTGTGCTGCGCACGTGATAAGAGAATCATATTATAAATTTTATTATTAGGAAATCGAAATTTTTTATGAGACTCATCCTGCAATAGTGGAAGTATATGTTATTGGTGTTTATGATGAAATTTACGGAGAAGAGATTTGTGCTTTCATTCGATTGCGTGATGGTGCGAAGCTAACCACTGCTGATGTCGTGAATTATGCTAAGGGCGAATTAGCTGCTTTTAAAATTCCACGCTACATTCAATTTCGCGATGATTTCCCGAAGACCGCAAGTGGGAAGATACAAAAATATAAGTTGAGAGAAGAGGTCGAGGAACAAAACTTTGTCCCAAAGAAGCCTAAAGACTGAACGATTACATTAATGTATGTAGATCATACAATATGGATTCAACTATTTATAGAATGTTTTATATCATTTTTTATATCATTTATTTTGCAGGATTTCCTAAAATGTACATGTATTGGTTGTTGAAATAAAAAATAAAATTATATTGTCATACATTGCGCTAAGCAAAACATCAAATTAAACGTTTATATATAATTATGTAATATGTATTTAGAAATTAATCTATCCAGCCTAAGTACGTGTGATTTATATTTGAATTTATAAAGCAGTGGAAAAATCAATTTTTTCTATTGAAGTTTTTCAAAGCGAAAGTCTTTCTGCGCGTATCTCCTTGAGTTTGTATAGAAAGTTTTAAAATTGTTGATTACGTTGTTGAAGCGACGAAGCGCGGGTGCGCACGGGTATTAAAACCCGTGTTTATTGAAACATCTTTTTCATTTTTGCTGCTTAATTTTCGAAAGAAGATTCAAGAGATTAAAAAATTTGAGATAATGTTGAACATAAGTTTTTATCTTGTTATAAAGCTTTGGCAAATCTATAAATTTGTGTTTTTTTCATTGAAAATTCAATCACGATGAATCATTTTAGAATCGCATCGTTGAACCTCCATTTTAAATAAAAGAAAATCATCATTATTCAGGCACCAATTTTTTAATGTTGTAAAACCTTAAAACCAAAAAGAAAATTGTAATATTTAATCTCACACAGACATATTTCTTTTCTATATATACGTATGTACATGTAAAAGACTAAGTATAAATAATTTTGCAATTTATACAATGGTAATAAACATAGATAAATAAAGATAGAAAGTCGTACTGCATTTGCTTTCATGTTTTATAATTGAAATGCAAAGAAATTGTCTTTTCGACAAAAATCATCATCTAATCGTGTTTTTTCTTGAATAGCTAATAAAAACATTGTATAAATAAAAACGTTTACTATTGATTAAATCATATTATAGAATGAATGAATGAATGAATGTATGAAACAATTCTCAATGAAATCTGATTCTTGAATACCAAATACTTTTTTAAATTCTGTAAAATTGTTAATACATTACATCAATTAATTAATATGTTTTTCAATTTTGTTAAAAATAACATTTGTGAGATAATGTTTATTAATCAGAGTATTACTTTTTAAAAAGTGAGCAAATTTTCAAAATACTCGATAGTCTTCCTTTAACTGTGAACAAAAATGTAACAATCAAATATATGCTCGAGGATTGAAATACTTGATATAGAAAATTGTTTTCAGATAAAATCTAAAATTTAGATAAATATCAATAGTGGCGTAATGTGCTTAGTAAAAAATACTTTTTTAGTTAACGTGTTTAGGTAACATTTAATTTATTTGTCAATGAAAAATCCTAATTAAGAAAACATACGATAATAATCTATAGAAAGTTCATGCAACTCTTTACCATTTAGAGATTTATTAGGAGATAAAGCAGGAAACATCAAGTATATATTGAAATAGTTTTCGATTAGATCTTACAAAAAATACATACGTATACTACTTATCATATCAAGTTTAAAAATTTTTTTGTCTTCGATGCAAATGTATACTATTTTTGGTAGAATTGTTGAATGTAGCTTAAAATGTGCGTTCAAATCTTGCGGCAATAGCAGCGGGAGTTGCAATCGCGGTTATTTAAAAATGGCTGCAACCACTACTTAGGCCAGAGATAAATAGACGTAAATTGTAAAAGATAACTGCAATGTGTTGTTAATATTATTTTAATGATAAAATAATATTAACCAAATCTAAAATATTCTACGATATGAAATTACTTATTTTATAATAGTTTTATCAATTTTTAACAAAGCGGTCAATATCTTCATACTGCTACCATGTCCACTTTTTTAAATGACGTGTTTAGTGTTACAGGTAAATACATAAATTTAATGAATTTATTAATATTTATAGCTTCTACTTATTTTATTTTTAAATAGAGACAATTAAAGACAGGCCTGATTTGTCTAAAAAAATAGAAGTCATAAGAAAAGAAATTACTAAATTAAAATTTGTTATAAATGAGTCGATAAAAGAAAAATTTATTGAAATTGAACCAAACATTAAGCCAGATGAAATATTAGTACGTAGAAGTGAAAAGCTTGTTAATGAAATGAAAATTTTGCAAAGTCGCATTGATGATCAGGTAATTATTATAATTATAAAAAATTACTCGTTATTTGCTAATATATAATACTAAATTGTGTTACAGGTAAAGGTACAATTATCTTCTTCAGCTAAGGAATTACAAAATCTTACTTTAAAATTACAAGAATACAATTGCAGTCTCAATTTGTCCAGTCAGTTGTTACAAATACATAAAGGCTTTAAGTCTATTGAAAATTATAAAACTAATCAAGAAAAACCATATACAACGGCAGCATTGACTCTTATAGAATTACATAGTCTTGTAATTGAAAGAAGCGTAGATATTCAGGAACTAAATATATACGAGGCTTTAAAAGAAAAATACTATAGAGTATATGACCATTTTATAGAGGAAGTAAATATTTTATGGCAAGAGAAAATTTGTTGGAATGAAGAAAATGAATCTTTAAAATTAAAATTTTTACATATACAGTGTAATTTTAATGAATTAACAGATATAATTCAAGCACTTCATTGTGTTAACAAACTGTCCAAATGTATACAATTATTTTCTGTAAAATTGTTGCAGAATTTTATCAAACCTATTGTTTACAGCAATTGTGTGACTGAAAGTGACGATAAAAAACTTTGTGTGGAAGTATTAGATAACAAACAGTTGCCAAATTATACAACTGTTTTAAATAATCTAGAAAATCTTTTTAAATTTTTATATCATCAATTTGATATTATTGTTCAAAATGAAGAGTGTTTTATGAGTAGACTTTCGAATCATTTATTTCAAGAATTTTCACACATTTTAACCGATGACTGTATTTCTAAAATAATTCCTGTTTCTATCTCAGAATTAGAAACTTTCGAATCCACAGTTTTAGAAATTGAAAAATTTCAAAATTTTTTGATCAAAATCAAATTTATCGATGAAAACCAAAAATTTTTGTCTAAATACACAATTAACATTAACGATCTGTACATTGACAAAAAGTGTGAAAAATTGTTAGACACGGCTCGAAATATAATGAAAAAGGATCTACACGATTCATTTAAATATGAACCAAAAAATTTAGAAAATTTTGACAACAATGATCATTTTACTGACAATATTAAAATTGAGAGAAAATTAAGTAAATTTACATTTCACTTACCTGCGTGTCAAATAAGGTAATTATTTTTCTTTTATATTCATATTAAATATTCAAATATTCATCTGATATAAATGTTTTTCTAGTAAAAGTGCACAAGAGATCTTACATTTAGTAGAAGAAATGTTAGAAGAAGCTTGTACCAGTTCTGATAAATATGTACTTAGACTTTTTTATACAAGTAGAAATATATTTGAAATGTATGCAGCTTTAATACCAGAAATACATAAATCTTTCTTGGAGACAATACCACAACAAGCTGGTAAGTCTTAAATATATTATCAACAAAAATGATTCTAATATATTAGTTTAATTTTTCAACAGCTCTATTCCATAATAATTGCATTTATCTTGCACATCACTTGTTGACATTAGCGTACAAATATAAGAAAAAGATGTCAATTCATTCACAAGATTTTTCTATGATGTATATTGACCAAATTTTACTCCTTCGACAAGTTGGTTCAGAATACTTTCTAAATCACATGAAATATCAAAGAGACATAATTTTTAATATACTACAAGAATCGGGTAAGAATAAATTTAACTCTTTTTAGAAAGAAATTATATTGTTTATAACAAAAAAAATATTTATACCAAGGCTTATCCTCAATTGGCCAAAGGCCTGAATTACCTACAACTACAGAACGAGCTTTAAGACAGTGTATTAGACAATTAGAACTTCTAAAAACAGTATGGATAGAAATTTTACCTATTAAGGTGTATTGCAGAGTTCTTGGTTGCATTGTTACTGCTATGATCAATGACATTAGTTTTAAATTGTTAAGCATAGAAGATATTCCAGCTAATATTGCAAATGAGTTGGTTACACTTTTTAATATGGTAGTTAAAAGAATACCCCAGATTTTTCCAGTAAGTTAAAAATTTATTTTATTGTTTTCTTTTACGAGACTTACAGTTTGATTATTAAGCATAGTTGAAGGCCAAGATTACCTGAAATTAATACTTTTTAATCATGAGTGTATTTTGAAAATGCTTATTCTTTATACAGAATCCAGTGTTGATTGAACAACATGTTCAGAAGTGGAGACTATTAAAAGAATTAATTATAATATTAGGAGCATCGTTGAAAGAGATTGAAGATAGATGGGCTGATGGTAAAGGTCCACTTGCAAACGAATTATCATCTCATCATGTAAAACAATTCATTCGAGCACTTTTTCAAAATACAGAACGAAGATCTAACTTATTATCTAAGATAAAAGATAGATCCTAGTATTTTAGTAAATGGAACATTGTTGAATGATTATTTTTTTTAATACTTACGTTATTTTTTCGACTTGTAAATAAACATAACAGCGAAGAATACTTCACGAATTATATAATTTAATTTGCAAAAATAATATAAGCTTTTAATATATTCAACCCACTACTGCTAATGTTTAAAAATTTTCATGTAATTTTAGTTAAAAATTGAAGTTTAATTATGCTTCTATGAGCAAAATCTGGTAATTTTGAATAAATGTAACTTAAATTTAAATAAAAAGGACTGTCTAATTTTGAAATTATTAGTTTATAAAGTAATTCATTTAAACTAAAATAAAGTCTTTGTTATTTTAATATAGAAATAAGAGCAACCTAAAATTCAGTTTCCCATTTTTATAAATTTGCTTTGTAAATAAACGGAGATGGGCAGGCAGGGTGGCAGGGTGGCAGGCAATAGTGAGCGCAAAATATTTAATATACTTTCAATTTTAGATAATTTACAAGAATGTTAAATAACATCGTCAAATTGTTATTATTAATTCAATAAAAATGGTATATTTACTTATTTAAAAAAACATTTTATCGGTTTACAAACTACTCACAGACCACTTTATGTTAATAGAAACTCTAGAAACTCAATAAGTCTACACTTTAAAAAGTTTCAATTTCATTGTTTTCTATAAAAAAAAAAAAAAAAAAAAAGAAAAAAAAAAGAAAAAAAAAGAAAAAAAAACAAACAAATTATTTTATATATATATATATATATATATATATATATATATATATATATATACATACATACACACACACACATATATATATATAAAAATAATATCTGTGTAGTAATAATAACTGCGTAATGCTTCAAAATGACACTGTAAAGCAAGTACAGTTAATCTCTAGAATATTAAACACTGAAATTACACAAAAATCTCGTTAGCTTAACTTGCAAGAACAGAAAAGGCCCTTCAGTGTAATAAAATAATGGCCTTTATACTAGGTGGACTATAAGTAGCAATTTTGTAAGAAATAATTGATTAGTTAAGACAACTTCTTATTTACTCTACATATGGAAGTCATATTGGTTTAATTTGCTTAAAATTAAGCTTTTTTTGCAATCAGTCTCTCTGAGTTTTTCTCATGATTTTTTTTTATAATTGTTTTACTTATTTAAAAAAATGCATCTAAAAATGAACTTGTGTGCTTCATTTAATATTAAAAATGTAAAATTATATTAGAGCACTATTTATGAATAATAATTGGTTGTATATTATGTCGCTGCGAAGATTGGACAGAATGTAGTCGTCGAGGCGGGCGGCTGTTGGCCCGCAGATTGGTATGGCAACGTAGCGTAGTTCTTTTACGTGCATTCACGCAGATGACGTTGACTGTGAACATGGAAGCGCAAAATAGGTTTTCTGATTACTTAATTCATTTCTCTAACTATTGGATGGCTGACACCTCCAGCTGTCATTGGAGAGTCCTCCAACATTGGAAAGAGAATGTGAAAAAATATATATCTTTGTTGTGCATGCATTAGACAAATGTGTTACACTTGCCGTCATGTTCAATGTGGGTTCTCTACATTATGACAATATATCTTTGACAACGAAGGCACTTTAAAATTTTTTGTTGCAACTGAGTCTATTAGTTTAACAACAGAGGCACTTTTATGTTTCATTTGCTAAAACTTTACTTTTAACAACGAAGGCGCATTAAAAATTATTCTCAACAACGAAGTTTTTATAAAAAAAATTTTTAAATCTTTAGAAGCAAGATTTGACTAGATAAAAGCAAACTAGAATAGAAGATTGAAGAACGCAATGGAAACCCCTATGATCGGCACGCATATATTATAAATATATCTTTGATACATAAGAGCAATGTTAAAAGCCCTTCGTCCTCTACCAGATTGAGAGGAATCGTCGGTATTGGACAACGTGACAGAAGCCATGTAGAAGTTTTAGAAGTACGCTGATTAGGTATCGTTTTAATACCTGCCACGTCCAGCCGGGGATCGACTTCGATACCTCGAAGAGCTCGTGTCCTTGCCGCTATAGTAGTCAGGGGCGGCATCTCCACCATAGCCGTCTTGCGAATAAGTATCACGCGAAGCGTAACCGGAGTTGCGGCTACCGTAGCTTTGTCCATAGCGTCCACTATTACCACCACCCCTGCCTGAATAATAGTTGCCACCTCCTTGATCATAACCGCCGCCACCACCCCTATAACCACCCCGAGAGCCAAATCCCCCTCTGCCTCGACCCTTGAACCCTCCCCTACCTCCACGACCTCTCCCACGCGAAATTTCTACCCTCAATTTTGCCCCCATGATCTCTGTGCCGTTCATGTTGCTACATGCCATTTCTGCCTCATCCATATTGAAGAATTCAATGAAGGCAAAACCCGGTGGATTAAATGCTACCCAAACTTTGTTTAGTTTGCCAAACTTCTCAAACTGCATCTGCAAATCCTCCTTCTTGATGCTTTCATTTAGTCCTCCAACATATACTCGTGCATATCCGTCAGGAGTCATGATTTCAACCTAAATAAAAATTACATCATTATAAAATTTGTCTTGATTTTACATTTTAATAAATTCTAATTTATTTTTTGTTTGTAACTGGTGGGCAATCTTACAATAAAACATTCATCAATAACACTTCATTCGGCTAACCTACATACGTTTACATTCATTACACTCTGATTTAACAATTTTAAAATATGCTTTGAGATGTGTAATCTATTATCATAATACTGATTTTAATTTTGAAAACAGCACAATGATAACGATTATTGTTGAAACTAAAATATTATATTTTAAAATTAAAAATATAATTTTTATATTTACAACACTTTAATTGAATATTTAAGAAATTTATTATAGAATAAAAGTTAATACCTTTAATGTTTTTCAATTATTTTCTATAACTTAAATACATTTAAATAAAATCTTAACTGGATCTTACATTAGAGTATACATCCGTTACCAACCAGATATATTGACTTCAAATTCAATTAAATAATTTCCTATATTAAACAAATTTTATTTGAGCTTTTACTTTTTCATACCATATCTAATTACGTAATAAATGTTAATTTCAGCCAATAAATTAAATAAATGATTAAGAAATATCAAAAATTTTAGTCTAATTAAAAGTTTAATTTATATATTATTATATATCAAAGTAATAATAAATTTATTTATTTAATTGACTTCAATACTCTTGAAGAAACTATAGTTGCTAAATATACCAATTTTTTACGTAAATAAATTTGTCTTATCTATATAAATTATATATAATACACATACGTATGTATATATATCAATGCAAGGCAAATCTAAATATACAAAGTTAAATGCACTAAATAAATTACTTCTTGTACGAATAAAACTATTTTAAAATATAATATTTTTCTTAGGAATTAATTAAGAAATTTATTTATTTAAATAATATTCAATTTGTGAAAAAATATTCTTTAATACATCATGACTTGATTTGATAGAGCGATTGTACATTTATTAATAGATAATTTTCATATAAGTGCATTACTATTCATTCGATGAATAATTATTTCTACTTCTTCAAAAGATAAATAAAAATAAAAAACTATTTAAATTAGAGTTAATAAAATTTCATCACATTTATTGCTTAACTTAATAAACTTTTCTATAAATATTTTGATAATAGTATAATCTGTTTGAAGTGTGAATAAAAAAAAAATTCACAAATCTTATAAATCTCTTTTATATGAATGATTTTATTTAAGGAAAAATCTATTTTAACGAAATAGATTTTAATAAAATACGTATGACTAACATTTTAAACGGAAATATTTATGAAGAATACGAACGAAATACTAAAGTCCATGTAACAACTGAATAAAATGATCAAAGAAATCCTTTTTCCCTCGAAAAACTTGTAAAAAAATACCCAGAATACAGGCGTTCCAAAATGGACGTAATTTCACGATGTGTAAAAAGAAACTTTGATCTCGAGTCTCTCACGGTCTGAACACGAAATTCGGCAATTTCTGAGCACCTTTGTTGCCAAATGATAATCTTGTTACGGAACTCACGTTTATCTCTGACGTAGTTCGACTGGATGATGCTAAGTCAACGCGGCGTATACGTGTCCTTTAAATAACGATGCACGAAAATGCAACGTCCAATGAAGAGGGCGACAAAGAACGCCGCAAAATCAATACTTAATCCCGGAAAAGAGCAGCCGGGTTCTCGTACACCGTTCCACGACTTCGGATATTCTCCCTCTTACTTTAACTTATGCGCATGGCGCAAAAGGATGCGCCATCCACCCCACCCCTGCCATAACCTTCTCATCATCCTCATTATTCTTCATTGGCTTTATTATTAATCGAACCAATTACTTGAAAAATATTATTTAACTTTTTAACGAAGTCTGCTACTAAAATATGGTTTAATTCTTATGTGGAAGCTATTGTTTAATGTTGATAAAGGAAATGACGTCGTTCGTTCCAATGTGTTCAGAAATTTGCTGAGAATGCTTACGCGAAACTATTTATGGTTCAAACATTGTAAAAACCAAGATTAATTTTAATTTAGTTAATTAAATATATAAATATTAAATATATTGTGGCAAGATATAAGTGATTTCAAGGGTATTAAGACTTCGAAAGAGCCGGTTGACTTCCGACTTTACCTTTATTGAAAACACGAATTTGCGTTACGTAGTATGAGTAACATCATTGTTTTGGTTTCGTTTCCACATTGCCAGTGTTTTCCGGTTTCGTAGAAGTACTGTAACTTCTAAATCTGCATTCTGAACGTCTGGTAGCTAACAAAATAGTTACAAATTTACCTGGATATCAATGCGTATTCCATCAGCGGAATTGTAATTATTTATTCAAATTCTTACTTAATTCCAATGGTTTAAAGAATATTAAATACCAACAAATATTTTTTATTACGATATTTATTTCGTAAACCGAATAAAACACGCTTTTTCATCGATCTTAAGATGCTCTATTTGCAAAGAAAACAATGATTTATTATTTCAATATCCATTTCCATCTTTCAATCACAATTTTGCAATTGCATATTTAAATCCTTATACGTTTGCATTGGCTGTATTGCATATTACTTTGTTTCACTTATTTCTTCACCATATCTGTTTGAATTTCCCGCTTGAACGGGCGGCTTCTGTGCTATTAGAAAGAGATAAAACTATTGCCGCATTGCTGTCCATTCCCCTTCGTGACTACAAAATCAATCAAGACTTCCGGTAGTCGACGATCCGTATTTTCCTTGTGCGTCGGATGTGGGTATATTGCGTTGCAAAACGTTTTTACATTCTTGCGCGTGTGATGCTGATAAATATTTATTCATGTAATTTAATATAAAACAGTAATTAAACCAATTTTCGTTAATTGTGCAAGAAATATTATAAATACGTGTATAGCGAGAGCGAAATAAAGGTGTTCCCGTGTCTCATTCTTTCCATTTAGTCTTTTGGAGCGAAGATGGCCGACGTAGAAGGGAAGAAGTTGACTGAATTAAGAGTTATAGATTTAAAAACTGAGTTGGAGCGTCGTGGGCTTGATAAAACTGGAAATAAGGCTGCTCTCCTCGAGAGGCTGGCTAAGGTTAGATTTCTTTACGTACTTACTAATTAAGATTAAATGGATACGAATACAATTTTTTACTCTACCATACTTAACCTTTTTTCTTCTTATTCAGATTTCATGTGGGTCACTAAAAGGGCATTACACTTGACATTATTAGATTAATTTTATTTTTATATATTATTTTTATATTATTTCTTTAATTCTTGAAAATGTGCGTATGAAGTTGTAAAATTTTTTGCCTATCTATTTTCATATTTTAGTACAAGTGAACATTAAATTTATTACTATTATAATTTTTTTTTTTTTTTTTTTTTTTTGCTAAATTAAACTGTATATTTATTTTATTTTTAAAATAATAAATTTCTAGGCTATCATTGAAGAAGGTGGCAATCCAGATGAGTGTTTAATAGTTCCTTGCGGTGGTGTAAGCAGAGTCAGTCCAAAAAAGCCGATAGGTACTTGTTTTTAAATTAATTATTTAGATATTATAATACAGTTTATTTTTTTTATAAAGAAAGAAATTTTTGTATTCTTGGTTTTTGATGTTTGGATATATTTATATTTTTATATAAATAAACTAGCGTATATAGAAGTAAATTTTACTATCATTAACTATGATTCTCATAACATCCTTCAAATAATTTAATTATAATTCAAAAGTTTATTTTATTTTAAATTCACATAACTATATCATTTTGAATATTAACTAGACAATATGATATAACATGTATAGAACTTAAAATTCAATATAAATAATATAAATAAATGAAACAATATAAGCATTTAAGAATATCTAGGCATACAATTTTGATTTGCAGGTATAGAACCAATCTTTGATTAGTTTTAATTTTTAAATAAAAATTATTATTTATATTGTACATAATATAAATTATTTTTTCTGTACAATAATAGTTTTACATTATTACTGAATATATTTTTTAAAAGATCTAAATCAAATAATTTAATTAAAAGATATTTAATATTATTAGAAATTACATATTAAAATTGTGAAGATATACCTGGTATTTAGGATGATAAACATTTAAAAATTGTACGTATGTATACAATAAATAAAAATTTGAAGATTGATCAAAAGATTTCCTAATTACTTTAAATTGAACTTCTAATTTATGATATATGATATTGAAATTAAGTTTGCACCTTGAAGATTATTATTTTATAATAATCTCTACAGAGATTGTACTAAAATTGTATTTTTATTCCATTCTACAATTGAATAACTTCCATTGAGCAAATTTAGCTATAAGTTTAATAAATTGATTAATTTGCAAAAATGGAAAGTATTTTAAATTCATCGATCAAATATGAAATATTAAAAATTTTTATGAAGTTTCAATGTTTACTATTGTGAACAAAAAATACAATTTTTGCGCATTATATAATAAAATTTTATAATATATTCTTTATAAGATGGTATGGACAAAATTAAATTGTTAATATTATGAAAATATTGAAAGTGAATTAATAAAATATAATTTTCTTATGTACAAAAATTATTTATCAGAAACTAGTTTAATATATTTGTTCATTTTAGCAGTGTATGATTCAATTGTTACGAAAAAAAGCAATATTTGTTCACATATCATCATTTTTTCATTTTAGAAATATTGGGTTTTTACGAGTTATTCGTTACAGCGTTTATAAATCGATGCAATTAATACATTTTCATTAACGCGCTTACATTGACTAGCCAATTAACTATAACTACTTCGGAAGCGTAATAACTTCGGTTGGCGGAAAAATTTTTAGTAAACACGAGTAATGTATTATACATTAGTCTATAATGTTATTGTCTGTTTATATGCCCTCTGGATCTATATTCCGATATACGCTGCACGCTTACAGTTTATTCGATTTCATACCATATTTTTAATCTTTATTTGAAGAAACCATAATTTGGTATATTAGCAAAAGAAAAATATAATCCATATATTAGAATCATTTTATCTATTATTAGCTATGAAACTTTATCCATGCATGTGTATTCATATTTGCGTATTAATACAATACTATGATTGAACTTATAGAACAAGGTATAAATAAAATGGTGAAAAATTACAGTAATTGATTTTAAAACTACAAATTATAAATACAAATACATTTAACGATTACAAATACGACAAATATTAATTATAAAGGAATTTTATATTTGTAACATTTCTTATGAATATTTTACGAGTTTAAAAAGTGTCAATTATTTTTTTTTATATATTATAAAAGTGGTTTCATTATTACATTGTAGCTTTAAATTACTTTGAATGGATTAAATTAAAATAAAATAAAAAATTACCGAATAAGAAAATGATCCATTTAAACGATAGTTTAAAATTTTTTATTTAAATTATTATTTATGATTTTAGATACTTCAATCATGATTGAAGATGCTTTAGAAACTGAAATTCAAAAAGATGAATTCCATAATGACTTTGGAGGACTAGATAAATCTACATCAAGTGTAGTTGAAAGTATTGCTGAAGAACCAATTATAAATATTACTGCACAGCCTGAAGAATTAGAAATGGTATGTATTGATACATTGATACTCTAAAAAATAAAATAATTAATATTATAAATTAATGTTTCATTTTAAATTAAATAAATGCTTACATGATGTAATGTATAAAATATTTACAAACGAAATATAACATCGATTTAAAAAATTTTTAAATTTATTTAATTATGTATTTATTACTATAATCCATGTATATATATATTATAAATCAAATGTAGCTATAAATGTAATATAAATTCAAAGAACTAAGTTGTTTAAATAAAAAGTATAACGATTTCGCGAATTAATACTTAAGTACTTTATCCAATAATTAACAGTTAATTGCATCAATTATTCTGATTTCTAATCCAAAAATTCATAATTTTTGAGTTTTTTAATAGCATCAATTCCAAACTCAAAATGTTGAAATCATAAGAACTTAACCTATATTTATGTCGCGATTATTTAATAAATTGTAAAGTTGTGTAATAATACATTTAAGTTTTATTTTTTCCCAAGCAATATAAATTTTTATTCATAATTTTAATAAATTTCTTTGCACAGACTGAAATAAGCCATTAATGAAGAAAATAGATGTATTTTCTTAATAACATAGTTCACATTTATATAAAATATAAATAAAGTTTTATTGGTTTTAAAAAGTGATATAAGAAAATGTAATGGTAATAATTTTATCCAATTTTCTTAACTGAGAACTAATGTTTTCAGAAAAATTTTACTTAAAAATCGATTTACCAATTCAGTTTAATTAAAGCCATGTCAAATATATGACATGGAATCATATACAATAAAACTGAATTATAATAATATTTAAAAAGATTATAGATAGAACATAGATTTCTAAGAATTGGAGTGGTAATAATAAAATATAATAAGTAATAACAATTGTTTCATATAAGTGTAAAATAAATATTTTTCAACCATTAAAACATTTAGATTATTTGTATTTAATAATTAATTCAAAATATGTTTTAAATAATTTAGGAATATCAAGAAACTGAACAAGAACCAACGGTTACTACGACAAGTGAAGAGCCAATTCCCGAAAAGAAGATTTTTATTGCTTCAGAAGAATCTAGTAATGTTTCTGCAATTGAAGCTAATGGTATAGATAATGAAGATTCTATAAATTTGACAATAGGAGAGGATGAAGAAAACCTTCTCACAGAAGAGGTATAATATAAAACATGTATCATAAAAAGATACTTTGATCATTTTCTTTTTAAAGAAAATTTAAATTTAATTTATATATTAGAGCATTACATGTTACCATTAATATTGGTTTATTAAGACGATAATTTGTTTTTTAGTACATTGATTTGTTAAAAATATTGATTCAATGAAAATTAATTTTTTCAGTCGGAGTCGAATGACAGGCTGAAAGGTAAGTTTCATGCATAAATTATTTTAGTTATCAGTTACTATTTAAATAAATTATAGCAACTATTCATTGATGACAAGTTAAAATTATACAAGTCGTTAATTATTCGACTCATCTGAGCTGCAGCAGAGAATATTTATAAAAATATAATAAAATAATAAATATCCTAGAAAATAGTAAAAATAATAAAAAATCGTATGAAAATAGTAAAAAAAATAATAAAAAATGATTACAACTAAGAACTCAGCCGCTACTGTGGGAACGGTGAAGATTGGTTTGGCGTTTGTTGCCGATTTTGAGAGAGACGACTTACGAGAATGCGCATTCACTTGGACTACCTTCTGATTGGACAATATATTGACAACGACATCCCATTCTTTCAACGAGAGTCTATTCAAACCTAGAGCAGCTTTACGAGATTTTTCATCATAATTTTTTTACGTACCGACCTTAGCTCTGCTGCAACAAGAAATGTAGACATTTATAAGCGTTAGTCTTTAAGTTAGTTACCGATACAATTTCTTAATGCAATTACTTTAATTATACCTGCCGCATAGATACATCGTTGGATTTTAATCATCGTTAACTAGTTTATCAGAGATCTATATGAACGCCTTAAATTAACCTTCTTGCAAGCTTCAAAAATTCCTTATTGACTACTCCTTGGATGTAAAAGAGAAGTGACCTGTTAAATTCCAGCGTCTTCGCGCAAGAGCCATTTTCACACGGAACTTAACCTTATTGCTCCTTGATTACATTCTTAAGCTGAGCACTCACGCCGCAATGCCAGTTTGCCCTTTCTAGTTTCTCTTCTTGATTATAAATCTCAGGGTTCTCCCTGGATAGTTATAGATTTTACCATATTGTAAAAGGATACTTTTAAAAAATAGAAACTGATTCTCTCTGCTCGAGAAAAGCTTCCTGTGAGAAACTGGAGAGTACGACTCTTCTCAGGACGCACCTGTCCAACGAGTGTGCTAGACGAGAGTTAGGGAGTTACAGGTGTCTAGCTCGTCAGAGAGTGACCAATATGCTACCTTGATTGTCCTAGCAGATGGAGGTGCAAAGAAGAGATTGGAAGAAAGCAACAACAGCATCAACAACATCAACTGCAGTATCAACAAGAAGGGAGACTCTAAAGGGAGCGGCAGAGCGGAGAGCGGTGCCAGTAACAAGGAAGGGACATCATTGGCTTCAGGACCGAACGCAACAGGGCTCAAAAGCAAGCAGGATGGAGAAGGATGCAAGAGGTTGGTCTTATATTCGCTAAATGGTTCACAGTGGTTTGGCTGGCAACCAGACACCAGTCGTATACGCAACTCCCAGTTTCACTGATAGCACTGCAATGATAGCAGATGATTCTCAGTGGTACCCATCGACGAGAGCATTAGTGCTATATTGGACAGCTCTTCTCTGATCTCCAAGATCGATTCAGTCGACACTGTCACACATGCAAGATCACTTTATTCCCTATTTTTTAAAACTCAATATATATATATATATATATACATATACGCATATATACCTATACATATTCAGAGCAAGGCTCTGAGATTTGCGCACTTCACTTAGGCTGTAATTCTTAACTCTGGCAAATATGTTAAGGAACCGAAAAATTGGCTAGCAAGCTGGTGCAAATTGTACACACGTGCATAATTTTATGCTTGTTTCATTATTATTTTGGACTGTGCATGGAAATATAATACGTTCAACTTCGATTTTTTTTTACTTTTGTATTAATATTGTCAGATTTTTCATGTACATACATTTTTTTTTATTAGTTTTGTAGTATCAGTGCGGTACGTTTGTGTAAACGATCAATTAAATGCAATTAACGTTCTGTTGTGTAATTGCTTCTATATTTGACGTATAATATCTTCGGTATCAGTGATTTTATTTAATAAATCTCAATGAGATTTATAAAAGAGATAAACTGGACTTTATCTAAGAAGATCAATGCAGTCACAGGGCTACTGTGGAAGTGTTAAGAAGACATTCGTAAAACAGTAATTAGACATTTAGAAGTGTTACAAGGACCAAAAGTGATAAATCAGTAATAAAACTCGATGCAAGGAATATTTTGATTGTAACAGAAAACCTTATTACGAAAATTTTAGAACGTTGCTAGCCAAATTTATACTCTTAACATAATTACAGAGATACTTATTTAGCCTTAATTATCTTAGCGAATGTGTCCTTATTTTATTTTTTTTTTTTTTTAATAAATACCGCAGTTAATCTGAATAATACTCATTACTTGGGTTATTATTTTCAGCGGTGATCTTATGGCAAAAGGTCCAAAAAGGGATGACAAAGGTACCCATAAGAAATATTTATATACCTTATACAATTCGCTTGCAGTCAAAGGAAAAACATCAACCAATTAATTTTTTTATAGACAAGACTCTCATGGTTTCGGTCAATGCTAGCAGTAGGAATCTTTGGGTGTCCGGTCTTTCATCAACCACTCGTGCCACCGATTTAAAACAAATATTTTCAAAATATGGAAAAGTAGTTGGAGCAAAGGTCGTTACGAATGCAAGAACTCCGGGAGCTAGGTGTTATGGCTATGTCACAATGTCCACAAGTGATGATGCTGAAAAATGCATCCAGTACTTACACAGAACAGAACTTCATGGTAGAGTTATTTCCGTTGAAAAGGTGCGTTTATATCAATATTATGTCATTTACAACTACTGACTTAAAAGAGTGAACCAGAAAATAATCTCTTGCAAAGTGTATTGTTAGAGTTATTTTATGATACAAGATTAATTATTGAACTTATCAAAATAACATTTTTTGATTATAATATCTAAATATTTATTATCAAATACGAATTTTTATATAAAATTATTATTTTATTTCTTATGGATCAGAAGAAAACAACTTATTAGATTTATTACATTCTTATGTCTATGAACACGCATAAAATAATCACTCATTAAAATACAATGAGTGGATCAAGAGTACATTTTTTATTATCCCTGAAACATGCGTGTTTAATTTACTACTTATAAAGTAGTCGAATCAGTTTATCAAACATATCAATTGTAATACTAAGTAATTCTTAGAACACATACGAAAATTCAATTGCTGTCAAATATAATTATTCTTATATTAGCCGTAGTTTGTCTATTTATGCAACTGCAATATTAGATTTAAGAATAGTATTTATTACTATAGTAATTTATTTATTTCAAGATCATAAGCGTTGCATCTACTGAGTTTTTTACATCTAGATTAAAAATTTTGAGAATAAAGAGTATTATTACTGTGTTGCCACATTTAAGTCTTAAAGCTCTTTAAGACTTTAGATTATTACAGCACAGGTATACACATGCCCTCATTAAATATTCCCTTTAAAAACGATACTGATCTAATTTTGAGATCAGGAGACGCATGAACACGACGTGATGTGGTACCGTTATCGATCCAGTTCCTTAATAGAAAACCATTTACGTTACAGCGACACAAAGAGACACCCAAATAAATAAATAAATAAATAAATATATATACGTATATTATTTATTGAAGAAAGAAAGTTATTGATTAAGATAAACATTTTAGAAGTGTCGCTTATTGCGCTTCACAGCATACCATATGTACCATATCATACCGTTACCATATGTTCCAGTTGAACTACTCATTTCTTATTAGTACCTTTTGTACTAGTTACTAATATAATTAACAGTTTGTACATCCATACACATTTCTTTATTATACTTTATTGTGCGAAAAAATAACTTCCATATGTGATTTGTACTCTTTAAATAGAATGATGCATTTTTAAATTAAACGTTTAAAAATATTGTATTTTTCATATTAGAGCATGATAGTAGAGTATATGTTATAAACATCAAATGCCACCGAACATATTCAGCTGTATAAAACATTTCTAAAACATTTATAAAACATATTTATCATGTTTATTATTAATATTATTATATTTTACGTACTTCCTTTTATAAAGAGCTTAATATTTTAAGTATAAAATTGATCGAAAATTTCTCTCGTGACGTTTTTACGAACTTTATTGTATTTGATTTTACCATTGGAAAAACACAAACTTTTCAAATTACCATTCTAATGAAAAAATATTGATGTATGTGTCGACCATGTTCAAACTTTTTATTTAACTTTTATGTTTAGATGTGAAATACACTTGGCTTTAACTTAATAGGATTTGGGATCATTAAAATTTTATTATTTTAACTGTAAAATTGACTTGTTTATAACTTGGTTCAGTTAATTAACTGATTGAATTTTCTACTCATAATCGTTTGTCCAATAAAAAGAAGCGATAAAAAACCATCACAAACTCTGCAATGAAAAAATAATAATTTCGGTTAAGAACATTTTCAAAAATTTCAAGACGAAATCGATAAATCAATACGATATATCGATACTTATTTTAGCAAAGGCTAAAAAAATTATTAATTCTGTCCCATAACACGACATCAACCTGAATAACACATCGGTCAGATTTATAATTTTTTAGGTGAGAACAGCAACAACGATAAAGAATTAGATTTATAAATTAGAAATTAATTATAAACTATTATTTTTTCTCGAAAGCAAATAAGGAGTACTTTATTTGAAAATCTGTGTTTTCAATCTGTACATCGTTTTCGAATGAAATCATGGCAAAATGAAGTATTGCTTAAAAGCTTTCTATAACTGTTAAAAATATTGATCCCTGTTGAACTTCTTTTGTACATTATACGATTGCTATATTGTGAATTTTCGCAAATGATATAAAAATATAACGTTATATTATAAATATATAACTTAAAATATTAATTTCGATGCATAAATGTGAAAAGGTTTAAATTTCTTAATTTTACATTTTATTGCTTTGAAAAAGTAAATAAAGGATGTAATAATAAGTAGGTCACGGTAATTGCTATCTAGAAAAATGTAGTAGTTTTAATGATAACACTTATCCGTAAAACTGACTGATTTAAAAAAAATGGAATTTCGGTCTATCGTTAACCAATATAAGTACGTATAAATTTATGAAATTACGAATGTAAATGTAACTTTAACTATGTATGTAATAGGCCAAAGGCGATTCTCAACAAAATCACAATCGCAAGCGTGATCCAGCAGTCAAAGTTGACAAGAAAGATGAAAAAGAAAAGATCAAGGAAATAGAGCCTGTCGAAAAAGAGACGGAGAAACTCGAGGATGAGAATAAAAGCGACGAAATGGAAAAGGAATCAGAGGATAAAGACACGGAAGAAGGGATTGATAGAGAGAAGAGAGAAAGCAGCCTGGACAACAAGGATGAAGGCTCGTTGAAAGATTGCGACACTCGATCGACAAAATCCAACAGCAAAAAGCCGGACAGAGAAAGGGCAAATAGCAGAGAAGACAAGAAAAGATCATGGGACCGCTCACGCACCTCCAGATCCAAGAGCCGGGAACGCCATCGTAGAGATAACGTACTATCTTTTGCTAAAATAAAAGTATATGGTTTTTTTTTTAGTAATTTTTTGATTGCGGTCGCATACGCTGAATTGCGACGACTAACGGCGTAACTTTGTAGGAAGAGCGTGAGAGGCAGAGACTTAGAGAAAAAGAGAGACTGTTGAGGGAAGAGAAAAGACGTAGACGCGAGGACATGGAACGGCAGCGTGCAATCGAGCGCGAAGCTGCTCGACTCGAAAGGGAGCGCGAGAAGCTCTGTCTCGAGCGAGAGAGGATCGAGCAAGAAAAGGCGGAGCTTTTGCGTTTCGAGCGGGAGCGCCAGAAGGTCGAGCGGGAGAAGTTGGAGCGTGAGCGACTCGAGCTTAAGAGACAACAGATGCGCTTGGAAGAGAACCGGCGTGTACCGCCACCACCTGCGTTAAAGAGGACTTCCACCGATCGCCGCGAACCAAGAGACGTTTACGTTGAGCCCGAGAGGAAGAGGATAAACGTCGAGCATCCAAATCGCAGACACAGTCCTCCAGAGCGTGTCAACGAGCGGAGAACTGATGTTATGGAGCGAGTTTCGGATAGACGTATGGACACACCGACGGTGCAGTCAAGATACGAGGGCAGAAACAAGGAAATGGGAATGCAAAAGAATTTCAAGAGAGGCAACGACTTTGCTTCACGGAATAACCGCGAGGATCAGTTCAACGAAGTTCCTAGGGGTGGAAGGGACGTTATGGTTCGCCGGGATAACCGTCCCAATCAAAATAATATGGATCATCGGCAAGTTAAGGAAAGGTTTGTATACCTTGTTCGTTGCGTCAGTAGAGCTTGTAATACCATTTCTGATTACTTTTTCTTTTGATCTTCAAAGATCGGATATATTATTTTAATTACTTTGTTATTTTTTTTTATTTGTTAAAAAATGGAAACTAGATGATCCCGTCTTGACAAATCTTTTGCCCAAGGCCCCAATTCACCATTCTAAAATAATTTGCTTCGTATTATTAAATTGCTGTAAATTTTGTTCTTACGAATAAAATATAAATGAACTCTATTAAGTGTCGAACTAATTATACTAGTTTTTTTTTATATCTTTTACGTCTTTTTTTTAATTTAGGTACGAACGACCAGCAAATTTCGGGCGAGATCGAGAAATCCACAGATCAGACGACAACCACAGAAGTTCTCGAGATAATCACAATCGTTATGATAATTCGAAACCTAATAATCAACGTACGTAGCTTACGTTTTTAAGAACTTAATAAATTATATACGTATATTAAAATATATTTCTTTACCAAAATATAAAATATTGTTTTCAGGTGATGGTCGATACGTAGATAATAACCGACAAACAGGATGGCATTCAGGACCTCCGTCAAAGCCATTTAATTCGGTGAATAATCGGAATGAACAGTCAGGTTGGAACAGTCGATCAGATTCCAGGTAAATATAATTAAGCATTAAAAAAAATTTTTTTTTTTTTTGTACAAATTGGAAATTGATAATATGTCGACAATTTAGGGTTAATTCAAGATGGAATAATTCCAATAACATGGGGAATAATATGGGACATCCGCGATCACAAATGTATCAAGGAGGAGGAGGAGGAGGAGGAGGAGGGGGAGGAGGAGGAGGACCTACTCAATCATTTGGCATGTCACAAGGAAACAACAGTGGCTCATACGATCGATTCGACCCTTACAAAGGTTCCATGCAAAATATGAGAAAATACTAAATATCTGTTAAAGTGAAGGTGACAAGTTTGAAAATCGATAAATGACTTTTATATTAGGAGTTAATATAATGGGTATCTCCAGATATTTTTAAAACTTGTGATCAACTAAAATTGGATTAATTGTTTTGGGTTTTGAATAATGCATACGCGAAAACTAATATTTTAGTTTCATGAACATCAATAAATTTTATTATTAAGAGACTTTATTTTATAACTTTATGTCGAGTAGTGATTATAATTATAGATCGTATGATTTTAAGCTTATAAGTCAAATGCTTTAAATTGCTACGTAAAAATAACTATTACGTACAAATATAAGAAAAAATTGTATAAAGCAAACGAGTTTGAGTTTTCATTTTATTATAAATAAATAAATAAATAAATTGTGTGCGTATGTGTGCGTGCGTGCGTGCGAGTCTGTAAATGTATGGATAAATATATGTTTACATATTTAAGCATTGTTTCATTTTCATGCGTGGTGGTAGCTTTAAATTGTTTTTTTTTTTTTTTTTTGGAACAAATCACCTTTAATGATATACGTTGATTATATAACTTTGGTAGTATTATTAAAGTACAAAGCAAATTCACTTGATCCGTATGAAAATGAATACATTATAATAATGCTAATTTTCGTATTAAATAATTAATAAGAAAATACGATTGCGATCTTTTAAGTGTATATGAATTATACATCGTAAAAATAAATATCACTTGAAAAACTGAAATCTGCATTTCTAATTTAAATTTACTCATTTAATACGTGTACTCATATATAGGTAATAAATTCTTTCGGTTATTATTACTGTATGAAGTATATCACACATTAATTGTTTCAGTAGAGTAAGATTTATTTCAGAAAAGATAAGATATAATGAAGATACAATTATTGTCGATGAGCGATCGAGCGATACTTGGCGTTTCGTTAAATGTGCAAATGAAATAGTTTGTTTTCGATCTAATATTAAATGGATTGGTTAATAAATTACGGTAATTCTAGAAAAGCATCGTTTTGCAGGAACGATTTTTTATTCAGAGGATTTCAAGTGCAAGGACAGGAAATTTTAAGACTCGAGGTCGCGGATAAAAATAAAGAAGCCGCAATGACAAACGTTGAAATTGGTACAGCATTCCAGAGCGGGCGATAAGGCGTGAACTCGATTCGGAACATTTACTTTTTCAGTGCCGAGCAAATATCCACGAAAATTGGGAAACGCGCCGCGTCGATGTTATCGTGTTTATCCGAAACAAGAGATTACACTTAAAAACGAAGCGGAGAAACGGCGGCGAATATAGGGCGCTGATGTTTGGTAAACGGGAGCGAGTGGCGGGTGTTGGCGGAATGCGGACGCCCGAATACACGGACGACATCCGTCGGCGAATGTGCCATGACGAATCGTCATAAAAAGGATCGCTTGGTGAGGAGCAGCGGTGACGGCGGCGGTGGCGATGGCGGTGGCGATGGCGGTGGCGGTGGCGGTGGCGAGTGGTAGGGAACACTTTCCCTTGTGGCAGGTATAGCGCCTCCTCGGCGCTTGGAGAGAAAGAACGAAAGAGAGAGAGAGAGAGATTCTCTAAGTGTGTCGAGGTCTTTTCACGGATAGTCGACCGTAGTCGGGATCGTCGCTGCGCGCGCGACACTTCCGTACCGCCGAGCTCGTCTCTTCTTCGTTCCTTTCTTTCACTCTCTTTCTCTCTCTCTCTCCCTCTCCCTCTCTCTCTCTCTCTCTCTCTCTCTCTGGCCACGGACCGAGGTAGTCGTCCTGCATCCTGTTGCGCGTGTTTTGGACCGGGCGCTCGTTCTTCTTTTTCTCCTCTTTTCCCTTTGCTCTTTTATTTTACCGCTTCGTGCGCGTGGATTTCGCGTGACGAGGAAATGCACAGTTGAGATCTCGAGATCGCAGAAGCCGCAGTGTCTCGTTTCCCTCGTTTCGAGTAGCTCGATCAGAAAAATTGCTCGGAGAAATTGCACTCGAACCACCCCTATAAGTTCTCGTCGCTCAAATGTAAGTGGACACGCGATCTCTCAAACTCCACATGCTACCATCACCGATCATGTCATCGTCCGTGGCGATAGGTGAGTCTTAACTTTTACAGCCTCTTTTATTCTTCGCTTCGGCGATCCGAAACAATAGGATCGTCGGTTGCTTTGGAGTGAGCGTTAGCTTGTGCATGGCTAGTCGCAGATTCAGGGATGGGATTTCTATTTCCATCGCGAGCTTTGTCTTTCTCGAGGCTTCTTCCTTAAACGGTAAACAGGCTGCTTGAAATTCCGACGCTCATCCGATGGTCGGTTGTGACGTGCATTAAACTGTGACATTAAGAAGAAAAGTAGCTTAAACAGCGAAAGACATGTTTCGATTACGATCGAACGCTTCCAACACGACGTGGACGTCCGCGGTTGAATTTACTTTTACGTTCGGAAGATAATATTAATTAACCGTCGAGAGTAAGTTCACCGTGACGGACGTAAGGATAAGAGGGAAAATCGTGAATTCGACGATTAGGAAAACAATGAAGAGAAATTGGCGTGGTTTTGGTGCCGAAACCTTTATTCCCGCTCGAAGAGAAAAGCAATAAAATCTTTAGACGCGCCGAATCGCCAGCGGCTGGCATATCGAAAGGGATCGGAATGATATTTCGCGTAGCGCTGCATCGCGGCCTCGTAAACTGCAGCTGCAAAGAGGCGATTTGGAGAAGAAGCTGCGGAACGCGTTTATCTCGGGATTGAGCGAGAAAAAAGGAGGAGAATCGGACCGTTATCCGAGCTGGGTTTACAGTGCAAAAAGCAGCGCAACATCCTTGGCTCCGTTAAAGAACCGCTCATCAGGAGCGCGCTTGTACGCACAAGGGTGCAACCCCGGGGTTGTCTCGTAGCCGCATCCTGGCTGTATTGCGCCGCGATGCTAGACCTGCAGTATCTAGGTTGCCAGTCGGGCGCCGCTCGCCGGATGCACCGCCTATAAGAAAGAAAGAAAGAAAGAAGTCGCAGCAGCGATGAGATTCTTCGATTTATCATTTTCGGCTGCACAGGGAACGATAGCGGTGAAGATGATTACCGTTCGCGACGGTGCAACGGTTGTGCGTTTTCGTTATGAGCGCGCGCGCGTGATTCCTCGAGGTGTCCGTACTTGTGATTGTACGGTATCGGATATATACGGACGTTCTATCGCTGGATTTCTAATAACGATGTCGAGGAGAAGTTGACGACAACGAGCGCGAATGCGATAAAATAAGGGGAATGTAACGGATGTTCATCGGCTGCTTGTGCGACGATCTTTAATCGCAAATTACCTAATTCTCATTAGAATAGCTGTTGTATCAAGAAAACTGTACAAATACCTCGTAAAGTGCAAAGGTAGCATTGCAATAACGTTTACGGGCGAATATTAATTAGCCTGAACGCGTACTGTTTGAAAAGTAGTATTTATTGCGGTTTTAACGACGCTAAAAGCCGCCAATCGATCAAATTTGCAATCGGTTAGACTGCGGTCACGCGTCGTTTACGGCTCGAGATTTTCACTTGGCGCTCGTTGAACTTGTCGAGAGCGGCCTGCGATTTTTTCACGATAGGTTGTTCTCGTAGGAAAGTGGATGTTGCGAAGGAACAAAAGGAGGAAAGAAAAACGGAAAGACAGAGAGGGAGAAAAAAGAGATCAGAGCTCGCTTTCACGGGAGAATGAGGAACGGTGCAGCGCGCCGCAAGAGATATCAGTCGCGTATCAGTAAATAATACCAAGACCGGTTTTACGGTTTCGTTTTCCTCCTTGTCGCTCCTGTTGTTCTTGCCGTTTATCGTCATTTTCTTCTCTTCGACGAGCGCGCGCTCGTCGAGGTCCCGATATCGGGCGCCACGCAAATAGAGAGTACGGGAGATACAAGATAAGGGAGGTCCCGTACACGATCAAACAACCCGATTAAAGCGAGAGAAGCGGCACTTTCGATGATGTCACAGCGCGGGCCGACAAGGGAAGACTTTTAAGATTTACGTTCCTCATAGCTCAGCGGAGAGATTTCACGAAACTTGCGTAAAATCAGGTCACGAACGGAATAAAAGCTTATGCTTTAGATGCCGCGCTTCTCTACTATGTAAGTTGCAGGCGCTTAAAAGGTAGTTACGCTCTCGCGGCAGCGCAAGGCGTTTTCAACATTTTCACTGGAATTCCGCTTTTATTCATCGGCGTTAATAGCCGTAATCAATGATCGCCTGGCACACGCTTTTGAATTAAGTTCGCGACGGAGTGAAAGTTCTGGCTCGTTAATTGCTCTATTAATCCGTTACGTCCTCGTAAGTATGCATCGCTCGGTTTTCGCCGCGACGACAAATTCCCTTTGTTCCAAGCACCTAGGAATAATAATAATCTACGCGGGTCGTCGTAAATTATCATTCGGATTGCTTTGGAGCACCGGCTTTTAGCTCGGTGAGTAGGTAACGGGGCGGAAGGTGGGGTAAGACGGCGGGCATACGGCTCTAATCAATCGGCTTATCGGCAACGAAAGCGAATCGAAAACCTAGACACTCCTCTTGGCGCACGAGAACGCCAAAGTAGGTCGAGCGACGAGCCTCGCGTGGAGAGCGCGAATCAGCCGTCGAAAACGAAATAAAAACAAGGGTTGCGAGGACCAAGGGATGCGCGGGGAGAGGTAAATGAAATGAAATTCCACGGCTCTAGAGATTAGTGATCGGCGCTCGCGTGCACGCGTCATTGTATTGGCGATGAATCAGCGAGCGGAAGAAAGGCACACTTTCTCGTAGAGGGACTTTCACCGTCGATGAAGCCGCGCGCGGCTCACCGAAAAATCCCGTTTCCCGACGCGGTAATTTATCGGGCGCCCCGGACCTTGTATCCGACATCGGCTTACTTCCTCCGGCCTTCGATTACTTCATACCTCGATCGCTATCCGCTTTTATTTTTCAATGCCACGGCGCCATGCAATTCCCGCCTTTTTACGCGTCATCGAACGGCCCGAACACACGTTCACTCGCCTCTGGGCCAAAAGCTCAAGAAATTTCAACCGTCCGGGTTATCTTTGCATTTTTTCTCCTCTTCGTATTATTCGCCAACGCACTCGAATGTGTCGGTGCTCGGGTGCTAGTCTCTAACGTGTCTTATAGATTGGCTGCACGAATTTCTTTGTTAATTTGAACCTTGTACTAGCTGGAGACGTAGAAAGCTCTGGTGTTTTCCCTTTTTTCGGATCCATATGGCGGTTTGCATATAAATATTATCGTTGCTGTGTCCCATTCGAAGAACGAGACCTGACGGACGGGTATTTTTGCTTTTTTCCACTATATGCTTTTACGCCGGTATTTTGCGCTAGTATTTTGAACCATTGCTTTTTGTGACGGAGGCTTTTAGTAAAACTACCACGTATTTCGTTTGTAAAAGTAAATACTAAATTATAGATTGTATGTGCTGTTCTCGAAAGCGTCCGTTAATACGCGGTTAAATGTTAAAAAACCAACGACAACACGACAAACGGATGTTTAGAAGTACACGTTTATCCATTTGTAGTATAATTACGAAATTTTTAATCCGTAAAATTAGGTGCAATATCTTACGACTGTGTAATTTGTTACTACTGTACAATTTGCTACCTCTTTTAAATGCGAAACTAAAATGCACTTAAACTTTCAAGTGCGCTTGTATCGCGTATTTGATTTCGATGCTTCATTTTTACATGAATCCGGAGAAATTTGTTCTCGTGCAGATGTACTTTATCAGATGTTACCATCTACTTTAACCAGAACTTTACAAATCGAATCGAAAAAACATAGAAAAAAAAAAAACAACATTTTCACAGAGGCGTCCGTAACACTATTGATCGTTTCGTATGGAATTATTTTTTAACCCTTTATTATCCTGGACTCGAATGTTTTGCATATTGGGTGCAGTTACGTATTTGTGAAAAGAGCGTAGTATTTCGCTATAAATCTCAGCCTTTACCCTCTCTGAAAATAATGTTAGTGGGCAGTAGTAACTCTTGAACCGACTAGAAACATAAAACAATTTCTAAAGCTTCGAGTTTCTTCGCTCTCCAATAAGATGCAAATTTTTAAAGCCATCGTCAGGGAAAAGTCTTGCTAAGCCTGTGTAAAAACAAATAACATCCGATGTTTGACGTTGCCTTGACAATTACGAAAGTGCTTGCGCACGAAAAATTTAAATGAGAGAAACTCGAACCGCTGCGCTAGGAATGAAAAACCACAGACTCCATCGAGAGCGATTGTCGCGACCCGCGGTGGCGTTGGGGAGAATGGAAACGGGAAGAATGGAAAGCTCAGGGCCGTCGATAAAAATCAGCACCTGATCGGCATTATAAATGATTACGTAAGCCGCAAGATGCGCAGGTCTGTGTGTCGTAAGAACTCGTCGATGTATGTTGACGGCTTGTCGGTGAATTTAATTCGGGCCTCCCGGATCTTTATGATATCACATTTGCCACATACGTGAGTAACCCCTTGGCGATTCTCGTAATATTTAAGCTTTTTTTAGTCATTTTTTAAGCTTCAAGCTTACCCCCTTCAGTGAGACCCGTAACACCAACTGAGCTTATTCGCGCCTAAGTAATAATAACGGTTTATTTAAAACTTCGGTTCATTTTCGAGTGCACTTTTAAGTGAGCCCCCTTTTCTCTCGTGGTAGGTCAAAGTTACCAACCTTCTTTTCTTTGTACCTTAGAAGTAAGCATTGGGCTAAAGATATATGCTTCTATGTATGTGAATCTGACGTTGATGTAGAAACAAAGTATACAAAATAATAGAGTGTATATATTAACGATGGCATTGCACTCATCAAATTTTTTGTACTTGAATAATATCAGACGAGATTCTTCCAAATCATAAAAATTTCAGTTACCAAGTCTTAAACAGTTTCAATGTATAGAAGTTTATGATGAAATGAGGACAAAATAAATATTTTATAGAAATTTTTAAGAGTATTAAACTAACATGTACAGAGCTCTTTTAATACTCTAAAAACAATTTTCTAAAATAAAGTTGATTTGATATTCCGATGTTTTTATATAAACATTGATTACATTGCATTGATATAAAAAATGTTTTCGAACAATTTACGTGTCTTCGTAATTTAAATCTGTTCGATCAGTGTCGTTTGATTATTTATATCCAAGATTATAGAATAGTCAGCGAAGTTCAATGTTTTAAACACGTTTGAAAAAGGACTCTAGTCAGTACTTCAGTACTGACTTGTACTTCAGCTTATAATTTTTGAATTTTTAACTAAAAATTGTACAAGATATGTCGGTTGCTTAAAACTAATGGTTAATCGAATGACGGCAATATATACTTATCAAATTTGCATATCATTTTCTTATTTCTTTGACATTACCCAGCGTATTCTGTACTACGCTATCTTACAAAGTATTAAGATTGAATGTATTGTTACATTTTTTTATTAGAACGCGTTTAAATTTGTATTGTCAAAAGGAAAAATAATCGAAAGATTAACCACGACACGAAACAGAAGCTTACATTGGAAATTAGTTATTTACTTACACTTTTTATCCAGCATATAATTTTTATGCCTACATAATTTCAACAATTACTGCTTACAGCTTTGAAAATTTTGATTTTCTTAATTGTTAAATTAGATAAAGAAGTTTTTAAGCTACTTATTATATAGGTACACTTATTGCTTATACTTATTACGATTTTTATTTAAAAATACAGTATAAGAGAATATTCTTAACCACGATATAAAAGAACTTTTTCCTATACAAAATCGATATTTCTTACCATGATTACTCGTGATAAAAAATTTCGAAACGAAATTATCAAAAACGCAATTGTATGTACGATATGTTACTGATTAGTTAGGAATTTTTATTGTATGGAAAATATAATATGTGGATACCATATTTTAATTATTGAACTGAATATGGTACACGGCATAAATTTTACGTCAACGCATATTTGCATTATAAACCAAAAAATACGTACCCAAGTTGTAAATTTTTAGCTTTTATTAATATTCGATGACATTTCATGTAACTTTGAATAATAAAGATATAGGGATAAATGATAAATCAAAAAGTTATATTTTTCTACGCGTAACCAGTAAGTCTAATGGTAAGCCTCATATTTCTAAAAGAATAATCGCTCGCCTTTGCAATCGAAAGGTTTTTCCTTTGATTTACTTAATAATTCATTGCAAAATGAAATTTTCAATCAATGTCGAATAAGATCACTTAAAATGATAGACAAAACACTATTAAAATGAAATTTTATTTTAGTATATGTCCAATTTTTAATAATGTAGCAATTTTTAGCAAAGTAAATCAATCTAGAGAGTCACAAGTTCTAAGGTTGACGTTTTAAAAGTAAGGAAAAACAAATTTTACTTATTAAGTCACCATCATTTACTTAGGAGTAAAACGTTTTAATGAAGAAAGCCGAACTTAAAAGTTTATACATTGTTAAATAATACTCGATCAAATTTTAAATGGTAACTGTCGTCATAAAATGAAACAGCTATAAAAGTAGTATATCAAATGCGTAAATCTGTGAGTAAATGCGTAAATGATAATTTCAATAGAGGAAAAGGCAATGTTCTTCAATTTTTCGAATAAAGATAACATTATGAAAATTGAAATTTTGAAAAAAGAAAAGAAAAGTAACTAAGAAGTAGCATGTATAAAGATACATGCTTGATACGTTGAAAATGAAGAAAATTAATTTTTATAACAGTAAGGCATTAGCTTATTCCATTAAAATTTCACGATAAAAATTGCTGTTACATAATCTTAAACTATATTAAGAAATCGTTTTTATTCTCTAGCTTTTATAACAAATAAACATTGATTGCAGAAAAGAGATTTGAGTGAACATGCAATCAATATTAAAGTAATTTATTAAACAAATGTCTGTTTAAGAAATTGAACGAGAGATGAAGCTGTAAAATAGAAACAATTTTTTTCAAAATGATATTTTTTAGTCTTGTCCGGATGGTAACGTATGGCAATTGTATATCGTTGACTACATCACAGTTTCATCGCCAAAGGTTAGTTGTTGAAATAATAAATGCAAACAAAATAAATTGACCTTTCATCGCAAGTCTTAAGAAATAGCAATAAAAAATCCAATAACTTCTGCACATAAATAGACTGAACAAGAAATGCAACTTACATTCATACGTGCACGTAGATTCAGAGATTCAGATGCAATGTTTTCTTTTGATTTTTAGATTGAATTGTTTTTTTTTTTTTTTAGTATTTTTTGGATTTATTAAAAATAGTTGTAAGAATATTTTATTAGATATCACGAAAGATAATAAAAAGTATCTCGTCGTAAGGACGGATTGAGTAAATTGCTACCAAGCGGAATCGAGTTCTGAATATTTGAATGCTGCAACGAGAAAACTAAAACTATACGAGAACACATACTTGTTATAGAAATAAATAGCACATTTTTTTATCTTGATTAGCGCTGTTTTCTCAAATACTTACTAGCGAAAAATGCGAAACCAGTGTGACATTTACCGAATTCTCCACGATCACAACATGGGGTTTAAAATGTATATTTCTTGCAAATAACGTAACAAGACTGAAATACCTAATAATTCATGTATTAAAAATGTATATAAAATTAATCGCCAATTTTATATAAGCAACAACAGCACGATAAACGACTGCGGGGCATTGGCAAAAAAATGCTTTTTCTCAAGAATTCTTTGGCAGTCATTACGTAAAGAAATGTTACAAAAAAAATGTTTAAATTATCGCACACACATAATTTATGTTCTACGTACTGATTTTCACCATTAAAGTTTTTGGAATTTACATCTTATATTTGCAGCGTTATAGTCGTGTAAGAATCCCTTCATAGATGAATATCTTTAATAAAAAATGTTTATTAGTTTTAATTCGTTTTAACCACTTTGTTGTATAGACATAAAAAAAACTGTGACAACACAAGTATTATATCTTAAGCTTTATTATGTGCATCTGTTGGAAAAATATTAAAGAAATCTTAATTTTAAGAATCTTGGTTAAACACACATAAGCTTTGTAAATATAGATAAGAAGAATAAACATTAGCATCTTATACTATTTTAAATTTTATCAGAGATTTCATTGATGAAATATTTTGGGTACACACTGTACATTTTATGATAAAGTGTAAAATAACATTACCCTTTCTTTTAGTATGAATTTAATTATTAAGTAATCCGTTCTGGCAACTTGTAAGCTTTTACAAAATATTATTATCTGACAAAAGCTGAGGATTACATTTAATAGCTGATATTATTACTCGTGCTACAATATAGTAAGAATTTACTGGATTACAACAAAAAATTACACGTAATTTTCTCATAGTTTTTGAACTGATTTGTGCCCGACTTAAAAGTTTCCTTATAATGTTTCTTATTGAATGACATTTTGCTTGGAGTTTTCTGTATCAAAGGATAACAGTTATTAATTACTGAATCTAATTTCATTTCTCATAAATTACGTTTTTTTATTTAATTAAAGGCGCTATGGGTTTGGTATCACGTGGATGACTTACCTACGATGCAACGGTATAAAAACACTTGACAAGCAAGTGCGTATAGCTATTCGAAAGTTTTTCTGACTGCAAGCCGATTCAACTCTAATGTATTTTCATCGTTCGTATATCATCTTCCGTCACGGCTGCGTACGATTTAATAGATAACCTATTAAGATTACTGGTACAATCCTATGCTTGGATTACCTGAACAATCGTCGAATCCGATTCAATATTCAGGGGACAAGATTGAATTGAAAGGTCGTTTATCTGCGAAAGTAAGCGCCTGAAGTCAATAAAGACTTAAATTGTCGATTCAGGTTTTTCAAATCGGGTCGAGTTCAAATCTCAGCTTCGGACATCTCATTAATACCACTACTAAATTTTATTTTCGATAACCCGATTGATACCGATCGTCAAGTTAACCGCTTTTTGCTCCGACAGGAGGTGAATCCTTAAGTTTCGTGAAAATATCATTGGTTAATTAGACTTTCAAACATGGAATTATATAGATCTAAACGTGAATATTTTTGATTCTAAAAATGAAATTTTGCAGGCAGTTTACTTCTTATCGTACACAAACTTGTTGAAAGGGATTCAGTGATCGCAGTTATTAGACTTCCTGATACTTGTTATACTGTCGAAGAGACACTACAATATAATAACAAATTCTTCACGAAAGTCACAAAAATTATCCATGATCAAAGCAATTGACGGGAAAAATACTTTGAACATAGACAATAAATCTGTGAAAGAAAGTTGTAAGATTATTTGAAATGTAGTACAAAGAGACAAATGAATAACAACACTTGATATAAAGAAGCCTTGAAATACAATTTTTGATGTTTATCGACTATGGAAACGACAAAATGTATCAAAACATTTTCCTCAAAAGATAAAATATGTTTTACATTTTTCTAATATTTTAGAAAAACTTTCTTTATAAAAAGTATGAACTTTTTAAAAACTATGAAATTTTCCTCACGAAAAAAATTAATCGTTGCACTAGTTTGTGATAATAATTAACACTTTTTAACATAGTTTTATATCCTTAAAAGGTATTAAACAAATGATGATATTTAATATATTTATATTAGAGGAAATATATATATATATATATATATATATATATATATATTATCTACTTTTCATCGATTAAAATATTTTGCATAAATCTCATTAGATTACACAAAGAAGATACTATTTGTGCAAATAAGATAGCTGTTGCCATTCTGAGAGTGTACTTATTTTTTCAAGCAACGAAAAATTATATTTTCACTTGATTATTAACTAATTCTACGTGGCAAAAGAGTTTATAAAATTATCTAATTATATTATACGTATTGGACAAATTCAATTTGTGTTTTGATAATTCTTAAGGATACTTAACTGTTATTATGTGCATTAAACTTAACAAGAAAGTATTGGTTATTATAGATTAACTGATTCTCATCAATGATGAGACAAATTTCCATTATAAAAATCGAATACTTTTTAATACACGTTAACAAGTATCCATGTTTATGCTACTTTCTCTTAGTAGAAAACGCAGAAAAATTACTCACAATAAAAACAAGATTTCAGAAATTCTTATATAATCTTTAATTTACATTTTTTAATTAACTATAGATAATACACTTTTCTAAGGTGCGGATATTTAATTTTTAATATATTTAAAAAGTGCACGATATAAATATGTATATATTTAATTTTAGGTCTTTATGTAGTATGGAATCTAATCACCGGAAGTCTGGCGTATACCGAAGAAGTTTTACAAATTCGAACTCAACGTAAGACTGTACAAAGTTCTTTATTCAAATTAAATTAACAATATAGTATTTATAAGAATACAAAATAGATTTCGACTTTAATAATTGTGTCAAGCTCATAAGTACAGCGCTATAACGTAAAAACTAAATTAGTAATATAAACATATAATAAATATTGAAAGTGTACAATTTATTATATTAACCAGTATTATTCTTATTACTCTTTCACAAACTTTCATGTCTAAAGGTTTCCTTCATATTCGTATTATTTCTTTTTTTAGAGTAGGCAGTAGAGCGAAACCATCACTATTAGAAACCAATGTAATTAATTTTAATGAAATCTCTTTGTAATTATACTGAAATAATGAAAAGTTAGATTTAATGAACTGTATCGAAATGCAAATAAAAAATTCACGAAAGCTAAAACGTCATCTAAATGCGCAGAAAAGTAAGTTCTCGTAACGAAACAAATCTAATTAAAATTCCGTTAAAGTTTTTCAACGAGAGTACTAATTTAATTCTACATTAATTCATTTTTTTGTTTCATTATTCAACTATACGTAACCATAGTATACTTAATATTCTATAAGCTCAAGATGTAAATGCATGCGTTTGCGTATTCGTGTTTTATCATTCCCTAAACGACTGCATGCAAGCTACGTAAGTTTCCTCTGATAAGTAAATTCCAATATTCTTATAGTCTATCGTATCAATCGTATTAAATATTTGCCAAGGCACAAACTTCCATGGCAATGAAAATAAATTGAAACACAGCGCAAGTACACATCATTATCAAAGTACGATACTCGGCCAAACGGTGTAAGTAAGGCACTCGTACGGTCCGCGTCGATGCGACAATCTGTGAATTTGCAGCTGTTGGAGCAGGTTTCCGGTACGGGCCGCCCCTGATGGGGCCTCCTCGCGGAGGGGGCCCGATGATGTCGTACATCCAGGTGCCACTGCAGCGCTGGACGGATCCGGAGTTCGGTTGGTCCGAGGTTGGGCCGCCATTCCGTGGGGGGCCGCCGTATCGGAGGGATACGAGGTTGCGGCCCCACCTGCAGCTCGTCCGGGTGCAGGAAAGTCACGTGGACAGGAGCGATCCGCTGACGACGATCACCGAGACTCTCGGCGCCCTCAACACCGTCGGCAGCTACATCGTCAACATGACGCGGGGAGTCGAGTCGTCCGATCCGCCCAAGGAGTTACCCTCTGCGCTCTACACCATCTCCAAGAATATCTTGGGAAGAAATGTTACGGATAGTATCGCACCCCTGGTTCGAGGCGTCACGCTACCCTTGAGGTGAATCGAAATTTTGACTACATTTTTATTCGACAACGAGCACAATATGTTCCCATCGCTTTTTAAAAAGTCAAATTTTTTTATGGAAACGATTGAATACTTTTATAACAGCTTACAAAATTGTTGCGAAATCGATTTTGATTGTATTTAACTCTATTCGGAATATAGTCAATATTAGTCAATATTACAATAAATTGCAACAAACTGTATTGCAACGTTTATCGAACAATTACGTTTCTATGTAGTGATTAGTATTTATATCTCTTTCAGACACTTTTATTATTCCGCACGTTGAACTAATCAAAATGTCATCAAATTAAACGAAACGTAAATTTAACTCCTTTGTGTTCATATTTATCTGTAATTTAGATTCATAAACATGCGTGATTAGGCTAATACTAGTATTTTCATTTGAAATTATGTGAAGTTTATCTATAAACAGTTATACAAGATATAATAAAGTTTTATATGTGAAGTAATTATCAATGCATGTGCAGTTGTCCTCAATACATATATTATAACAAAAAAATTTACATTTATTTAATAATACGAGAATAATTTATTTTAATTGTAAATTCTAATAATGTGCATTTTCAAATCAATAAATTGTGACAAAATTATTAATAAATATTATTAGAAATTAATATATAATGAGATGTCAGTATTAATTAAAAATGTAGTAAAAATAAGGTAAGTGATATTAAAGAAAGTGAATTATAGAAATCTCTTATACTGTTTATTTTATAAAAATGCATTAGACTTTCATATTGGAATAACTGAAAAGATCGCATTCACAGAACTATACATAATTCGAAAAGTTTAAATTTTTAAAAACGAAACACTGTTTATTCCAGATAAGCAAAGGTTTTAAAAAAGGAACTTATTATTTTAGATAATTTATTTATATCGAGCTCGATTCTATTAAACTCAAACGAATCCAACACAATGATCGAAATCTTTTTGCAATGAAAAAATCACTCCTTGGATTTAAAATTGATTAAAGTTTTAAACAAATATTATTAGAATTCCGTAGTTGTAGGTACGATAAATTATATTAAGAACATGGTTCTAGCTACAATTTTTCAAATAAATAAAATATTTTTGCTCGATTTAATAAAAAATAATTAGTAATTTATGTCGGCGCACTTGGATTTTTAAATGATCGGACAGAACGATGTCGCCATTAAATTTTCCGTATTTTTTCCCAATGAAATAAAACGCGTGAAAAAATCGAGTGCACGCAGTTTCTGATGCAAAAGAGTAACCCAAGCTCGTGATTAAGGTCCGTTAATTCAGTTCCGGCGATCCCGAGTCTCCCGGAGGTACCCGCGACCACGACGACGTCGGTGCAGACGAGCCCGGATTCGGGCGTCGAGACCTCGAGCGAACATGGCGCGACGAGTCCCGCGTCGACGACCCTGGCCGAGGCCTCCAGCATCGTCGTCGAGATCGCCGACAGGGATCCGAAGATCAGCGGCGACCTGTCGCCCGTCTGCACGACCACCGAAGGCGACCTTGGCAGGTGCCAGGACTTGCGCAACTGCCCCCAGCTTCTGCTCGATCTCACTAAGCTCAGGCAGTCCATCTGCTTTAAAAGTCTCTTTGTGCCTGGAGTTTGCTGCCCCGTCGACAAGTTCACCACCAGCCTCCCGCCAACGGTTCCAAGGTGAGCGATAAATGCTTACCTCCTTCCTCTCTCGCTCTTTCTACATCTTTTCCTTACTTTGGGAACTTTCTTACGCGGAAGAAAACCGATAAGCAAAGTACGAATGTTAGGAACTCTCGTCTTTGTAAGGAAAGGAAAAGTTTCAGTTTGCGGATTCGTTTATGTTGGAAGGGGAAATACTCATTCGATATTTACCACAAGCGCATGGATCCCTGACCGAATGAGAGATTGCAGTTATTTCTTTAAAACTTAAAATTACCTTCGTTTAACGGTTTCTTTTTCAATTGCAACGAGAGAAATGCTACGTTCAAAAATATACTTGCATTCACGGAGAGATACTTTAAGGTTAACGATTGCAAAAAATTTCGCACGAACGCGTTTCTGTGCAACAATACTTCGCTTGAAAAAAGTTAAAAAAAGCCTTTAAAATGAAATGAAAGTTTTATTGAATATGAACAACTTATTCATGACGATGACACTTTCTGTGTGACTCTAGATGTGCGGGCTTAGCTCCAACGTCATACTTTAGGAAAGCGGGCAAACGATTATTTGGAATTTCTCTCGCGTCGTTTTCGCTTGCATTAGAATAAAAGTCTTCATTTCCACTGCGGAAGTATGTATTTAAATTCTTTTTCCAATATCGATTTGTCGCTTAAGTTCATGAACTAAATACTTTCTGCTACAGAGTCTCGCGAAAGAACGTAAACGTTGAACGATTTCTAATTCTACTTAATTTCAAACTGTTATATTTTAATAATTCGAAACAAATATTAAAAAAAAAAAAAAAAAAAAAAAATACTATAATTAATTGACACTTGAAACATCTTATCGCAACGAATATTGAAAAATTAATTATATATCTTTATCGTCTTACGCAACGAAATTTTTTAAAATAAATTATATTTTACAATACGTTCTGTGAAAGTGTGCATGTAGAAAGAATAATAGAGGCGCGTAAAACTTTATGATAATAGGACGAGTAGATAAACCGTAATACGACTTGTGCAAATACATCGAAAATAAAATACAATTACGGTGAACCGAAAAGAGTTAAAATTTTTTTTCATAACTTTAGATCATCATAATTATGTAGGAAGACAAGAGTCACTAAATATACAGTAAATTTCACCGTGTTATTACAGAATAATATTAGAAATGAGCACGTTCTTGAGTCATCAGTGTTTGTTGCATTTATTTGTAAAATTCCCCTTTGAAATAAGTAATTTATAATTACGCGAAGATAACTGCACTTAATTAAAATGTAAAAGAAAAACTCTTTACGCCACGTAAAGAGGTTGTATCGAGCGATAAATATTTTTATCGCTCTATTTATCTTACGTAAAGAAAATTTATATCAATATAGTACGCATATAAAAAGCAATTAGCATTTTATTACAAATGATAACTATTATTTGTAATTCCAATTTCGGAGAATATGAAGAAATATGTACTATTTAACGTTACGCGATAGACGCAATTTGGAATCAGCCTTTTTTATACGTTCCACTTAGTTATTGTATATGTAGTGAATATCGATAAATTTGTGGTAACGTGAACGCGTACGTGCATGTTACGAAAATATGCGTTTCCGTTTGATGGAGAGTAAGATTAACGAGGAAAACGTTTTTTTGACAAGTTTCGCACCGAGGCCAACAGTAAAACCCACACCTCGACCGATTCCGCTATTTTCTGTGCCGACGTCTACCAAACGCCCTGCTGTCGATGTTCAGACGGACTTGTTCAGCAATGGGACGAATGGCCTCGAATCGATCGACAACAATTTCATTCAGGAGGACGACGGTAATTATTACCCGCGCACTACCAAGTGCCGTCGGCGTGATTACTAAAAAACCCTTTCGTTTGGTCAGAGTGCGGGGTGCGTAACGCCGGGAAGTACCGCGTCGTCGGTGGCGAGGAGGCGCTCCCTGGACGCTGGCCATGGATGGCGGCTATTTTCCTCCATGGGTCCAAGCGAACGGAGTTCTGGTGTGGTGGATCTTTAATCAGCAACCGACACGTCCTCACCGCTGCCCATTGCACCCGCGACCAGCGGCAACGACCGTAAGTCGATCGCAATTCTCGTTTTTTAATATTAAATGACCGGAGCGTTGAGTGCGTAGTTTATTGTGCGGCGCGATACGCTTTGCACGAAGTGGTGACGATTTCGTTGGAGATGTCCAAGCGCTAGGCTTCGATCATTGATCGCATCTTTTTGCATGTCGCGCAGATTTCTCGCTCGACAGTTTACAGTTCGATTGGGGGACATCGATCTCGAGCGGGACGACGAGCCCTCGACACCGGAGACCTACGCCGTCAAGGATATTCACGCGCACTCGAAATTCTCGCGCGTCGGATTTTACAACGACATCGCCATTTTAGAGTTGGACCGGGCCGTACGAAGGACCCCCTACGTCATCCCGATTTGCCTGCCGCAGCTCCGACACAAAGGCGAGCCTTTCGCAGGAGCGAGACCCACAGTTGTCGGTTGGGGTACTACCTACTACGGTGAGTAGTATTTCCTAGCTTACACCCTTCAACGTTACAAACCTATGCTTTGGAGTTGTTTTCTTTTTGTTTTTATAAGGTTGTCCCGAAGGAATTAGGTCTACCGTTAATCGTCAAGCCGTGACTGCTGTTTTACAGATATTTTTCAAGCTACTTTTAACCGATTATCTATCAGTCTAACAAATTTAAAAGCTAATATAACTTTTACACGTGTATTTGAAGAAAATCGGACTTTCTTCGATTAAACGATTCATTGCATGTACGGAGACGGTAATCCTGAAGAACTGCTTTCAGAATCCAGTGAATTGGTTATTTAGGTTCGAATTTGTTATCGGCTTCTGTTCAAATTTAGTGAATTGAACAGAACCGCGTTTGCTGTTGTTTTACGTGACAAAACACGTAAATGATAAAAATTTCTTTATGCCCTTATTAAAATGATCAAATGGCACTTGTAGCATTTACACGAAAATTACGAAGATTTAGCAGCTTAGCCTGCTTACCAGGCCAGGCCTACTTTTCACAATTACTGTCGGCTTAATTAATCATTAATGCACTACTGTTCAATGTCGCAATTGTCTGTATTGAAAGTATTTGAAATACTCGAACTTGAACAGTTTGTGGGCAAAATAAAGTCGTCCTGTAGAACGACTTCTGCGTAACATCTGATAGAAAAATTAGATCGCGGTAAGGTTGAAGGGTGAAGGTGGAAAATGTGGAAAGGCAGCGCGCAAGAGTAAAAAGGAAATGCAAATGTTTCAGGCGGGAAAGAAAGCACGATACAACAACAGGCGATTCTGCCGGTGTGGCGGAACGACGACTGCAATCAAGCTTACTTCCAGCCGATTACGAGCAATTTCCTGTGCGCCGGCTACAGCCAAGGGGGCAAAGATGCCTGCCAAGGAGACTCGGGCGGTCCGCTCATGCTACGCACCGACAATCGCTGGATACAAATCGGGATCGTCTCCTTCGGGAACAAGTGCGGCGAGCCTGGCTATCCTGGCGTCTACACCAGAGTGTCCGAGTACTTGGACTGGATTAAGAGTAACATGCAATAATGACGATGACTAGCGTGGGTTCGCATCAAGCTAATATTCCGTCCACGTTCCACTTTTTACGAACGAAGTTTTTTCCTCAATGCCGCAGTATTCTCCATTGATTTTCAATCGTTATTGCGAAGTATCTTTTATAATGATCGTGCGGCATTTTTTACGTATATTTCACTATGTATATATATAATACGTGTGTAGATTTCCGATTAAAGCTTTCAAGGCGATAAACGCAGTACTGTCAGTAAAGAGTGTCAAGTTTGCAGAATATTTATGAAAAGTATTATTTAACTATTTATATTGTAAGAAATTGTATATAGAAACGAATAAATGAATGACTTTCAATTCTTGACTATGTTTACCAATAAATGCAAGCTTAAAACTTGAAAGTGCACGTATTTCATTTTAATTTTCTTTACTATGGCATCTTTTACGAAAATGAAAAATCCAGTATTTAACAATTCATAAATAATTATCTTTATTAATACTTCGATTGTTCAGTAAGTACTATATATCCTTACAAATACGGTATAAAAAAATCTTTGGAATGGCACATCACCACATGTCAAAATAGATTAAATTTTAATAAATTTCAAAATAAATAAAACAAGTTTCCTTACGATTCTTCCCTTCCTTTTGCTTTCAACTCGTCAAAGTGTTTCTGTACAAGAAGTCTTAAGTGTTCGGGAAGATCTTTACGTAACGATTCTTCGAAATCAAGTTTCTTTAATGTATCCTTCGATAGGCGACTTCCATTATGATATGCGATAGATTTATAATTACTTTCAACGCAGGATTCGTTATACTGCTTATTTTTAATACTTTTTTCAATACTGACGTCACGAATTTCTTTGCTGCTTGTATCTGGAGTTGCAAAATTTTCATCGCATTGTAAATCAGATTCTTTATCCTCCGATCTTTCTTCCGATAACTCAGACGCAACGCTCGTTGAATCACCTGAATTTATAGAAATATTTATACCAAAGTCATTGGAAGTTTTTATAAAAACTTATTTACTTACATCTTACATCAACGTCTGCACTCGAATATCCCTCTAATAATTTCATTGTTGGGGACTGTACAGCTCTATCTAATTCACACATCCTTGCAGCTAAGATTCTAAATATTTGTACATGTGTTATTTACAGAAATATATTTGTTTTACGCTTAGGTAATTTATTAGTATTACTTGTTTGCTTTTTTTTGATGCACCAAGGCCAGATTTTTATCATTTAAAGCTTCTAAGAGAGCGGTGCAGAGACTGTGCAATTCGGTTAAAGCAGTAGTTGATTTTTGAGGAGAAATATTTGGCCCTTGTTGCAGTAATTGTTCCACTTGTTTGAAATTCATCACAGAACCAACGGATGATTTACCTCCTAACTTTATCATCCCTTTCTGTCTTTTACTATCCAACATACACTAAACAGAATATTTTAATTAAAAAATTGTCTTTTTAATTGTGGGTTAGAAATAATAAAATTATTGTTTTTTCATTATCTTCGGTGCAAATAAAATTGAAAAATCGACATACTTTATACTTTTGAACAGATTGTTGAACCAATTCTTTTTCTTCGAGTAATTGCTGGAGCCTTTCTTGTAAGTACCTATTTTGACCAGAAATTATGTATGTAGGTATATTATTTCATAACGTACAATGACTCGTTGCTAAACATTCACTCACCTATTTTCATTGATTAAAGCATCTACATCTACGGGTTTAGGTGCACTGAGTGCCATTGAAAGTTCATGATTTAATCTATGAGCCTTACACTTCAAAGCATCTTTTTCCACTTCAAGTTCTTGTTTTTCATCCAAAACAGCTTGTAAATCTAGTTTTAGTTGCATACATTTGACATTTAATATTTCTAATTGTTCGATCAGTTCTTCCCTCTGATGCAACGCAGGAGTAAGTTCAACTATTGCTTTAGGATCTTCGGTTTTCTTAGAACGTAGTGCCTTAATATCTTCTTCGGCTTCTTTCAATTTATGACGTAGAGTATCAACTTGTAATCGAAGGCACTTATTTTGTTCTCGAGCTTCTATTAGTAAGTCCATTATTTTGGTATCTTCTTCTACATTGTCGGCATCGCTTGTGCTTTGGCCTTCTTTATCAACAGAAAAATTCAAAGAACTTTTAAATCCATTTATTCCTTTCTTGTCGGTCATCCGTTTCCGCCTGTCCAAGTCTTCTTGCAACTGTTCTGCCATTAACTTAAAACGATCTCTTTGCATTCTACACTGATCCAATTCCTGACTTAGCATCATCAGAGCCTGGGTTTTAATTTGTATTTTCTTTTTCAAAAGGGGCTCCTACAAAAGAAACGTAAAACCACGTCACAATCAAAGGACAACATCCCAAATAAATATCGAGGAAATAATTTAAAGAATCGAGCATATTCACCTCAGACACGAACGATTGCGTAGAGTCACACCCTTTGTGTAGGGGTGATCTCTTCTTCATATCCAAAATTCCATTCATGGTTGACTAGAATTAAGACAGAAAAAGCACTCCAGAATGAAGGTTAAGCGCTTGAGAGAGCGACGGCAACAGTTAACAGCAGTCGACCACAGGTTGCCTGCAGAGCCGAACTGAATATCGTATTCGAACGGCGAGTTATAGTCAGGGCACGTAATCCTTATCAAAAGCGCCGGAGCGTTTGTTTTCCATCGCGTTGTTGACACGCATTTCGCGTCGGCGACGTACGAAAGCAGCGGACGTGTCCCTGGTCAGCTGTGTCGACTCGAGCGCAGCAGTCGAGAATTTCAGCGCTACGCAGCGCAACGTCGTCCAGTGCATGTGCACACGACGACAAAGTGCGCGCGTGCGTGCACCAGCAAGAATCGGCGTCGCGACGGCGCTCGCAGTGCGTTTGCGTGCGCGAGCAGGTGAACACATATCGGAGACGCGGTTAAAGGTCCTGGACTCCTGCGCTGTCGCCACTGCTGCCGTTGTGCGCATGCGCGTACCCAAGCTCCCTCGTACCGCCGCTGCACTTACGCGCGTCGTTCATTCACGGCGTAGTCACCGTCGTCGCGAATCGATCCTCGACGCTTCCCCCCACCCCCGCCTCCTCGTCGCCGCCCCCTCTCAAATCCGCCCACGCCGCACAGCGAGGAAAACAAAGGAAGCTATCGGCGCGATGCCCGCGGGAAGGCAACAGGCCGCGAGCGCCGGGAAAAAAAAGAGCTGAGCCTCGGCGACTCGTTCCCGGGAGCGCTTGGTTCATTGGCGTCGTCGGCCGTGGCCGAGCGTCCTGGAGCGAAACACACCGGTAGGCGCCGGCCTCCCCCGCTTCCCCGTGTAATCATACTCGTGGCGAACGCGCGCGCATAACGGCGTTTTTGCGCGTCGAAGCGAGGCTGCGGACGAGCGAGAAGAGCGCGGCACGTAAGCGCCGGAAGAATGCCACGAATCAGGGACGGACTCCTGGAGCGGCTTGGACTGGAGGGCAATGACGAGCCGTACAACTTGTTGATGAGCAGCATCGATGCCAGGGCATGCTACAAGCCTTACGAAAAAGTAAGGGAAAGATAAGTGACGACAAGCGCGCGCGCTCCTCAATTATCTCTCAAACAAGCGCTTCTTTTTTTATTGCGAGCTTCCTTCGGTCTCTCTCTCTCTCTCTCTCTCTCTCTCTCTCTCTCTGATTCTCCTTATTCGCTGCCTCGAGGAAATACCTTTCACCATTTCGCTCTCTTTTTTTTAATAACGAAATTAAATTACTACTGCTCCTCCTTTCCTCTTCGCTCTCTTCGCCGATGTACCTTACTTTTTGTACAGAAATTAGGTTAGGTATTGTTGGCGCATGCTACCGTTTTACGGCTAAATAAACGTAATGTATTTTTTACCTTTATATTTTCTTCCAACGAACTTTTCAATCCCAAGTACGCGTTCGTACGTTATTAGCCGTATTACCGAGTTGATTTTATAAATGGCATGCCTAGACATTTTTCTACGTAGTCTATAAGGTTTGTTCTCCTCCTCCTCCTCCTCCTCCTTCACCTCCTTCACCTATCTTGTTCAAAGAGAATTTGAAAGCAGAATAAGAAACGAAAAATGGCCTGCTTTTTGATCGGTTCAACACTCCTCTAAGCGAAGTGATGAACTTAAGCCTTCTCGGAAACGTCACTTTTCCTCTTTATTTCAATGCCTGATCTTGTCATTTACTTTAGTTTGATGAGTATTTTGCTAGATTGAATAATTAGAAGATAAATTGAGCAATTGCACCCGACATTCTAAACTCCATGTCCTTTAGAAATTTCGCTCATTCGCTAAATTACGTATTTAGAGCAAAACCGTGTTCCCTCGTCCATATTGCCTATGCGTAAGTTATTACCTTGAATCGTAGTTTTGTCTATGCGTTTAAGGGCTCAGAGAACTTTTCGATGATCGTGCGTATAGTGAAAGATTTGGCATTGCGCGACAACGGGACCACGCAATGGAATCCAAGTCTTTACTTTTGCCCAAGAGGAGGACGATCGGAGCTTCGATCGGAGCGAAATGCAAATGGGCGCACGGCGAATTCGTAGGAAGACGAGGGAACGTTTTCGGGTTCAACGGCGTGAATCGCTGGAGAAGAGCGTCGCACCGACGAGGAGAAAAGCGAGTCGGCGTGGGCAGCCTCGAGTGGAGTCGCCCGCTTTGTCGACGCTCCCGAAGGGGTCGCCCCCTCCCCGCGGGACGGACGGAGTCACGGTGGTGATTAGCCTCCGGGTGCGTTTTTTCGTCGAGCCGAGCAACCGTCCAGTGACGGAGGAGTGCGCGAACGACGCGCTTCACTTATCGCTGGGAGACTCGGTTTGCCTTGGTTTTTTTTCTTTCTTTCCTCTCGGTCCGCTCTCGTCGCTTCCCCGCGGGAAACGCGCAGCGTGCGTGTCACGTGCGCGACGAATCCTCCGCGCGTGGCACGGATATTCGGCCGGAGACACTCGCGTGCGTATTTAAAAGCAGTTCGTGGCCGCGCGCTTTTCGACGATCCGATTTTTACGGAACGCTGCGTCTCTGCGTTTTCGCTCGCGTCCAAGTTGCCAGTAATGCAGACACTTTTTCGTCGTTTTTATTTTCTTTTTTTCTTCGTAACGCGAAGGAAAGTAGAGCAGCCAAATTATTGTCGGTGCTCCGTACCTTGGCGTTAATAGCACGAGGGACCTAGTGAAACAGCGCTTGTTCGATAATTGTAACTTGAGGAGAAGCCGCAAAGATTTTCGGGTAATTATTGTCAAAGTTTGATGTTGACGTGGTAAAAGGTTTTTCGAATGGTTTATTATCGTTTACTTTTAATGCGAGTGCCTTTTTAAATGAGTTTCGGAAAACGCCTAATAGCGTTTGAAAATAAATTTTCATTTTGTGATTTTTTTTCGGTATTTCCTTTGTTTGCGATATCGTGCTTTCGTCTTAATTTCAAGTTATATTTAACAGGCCATTCTGTGCGTACTTGCGAACATGAAGTGCGCTATTCAAATCGTGTCGTACCCGTAGTTCCGGTATTTATGTAAAAATTCTGCTTGTAGCGTACGAAAGTTTTTAGAATATAAACACCGGGAGTACTCTCGTAGAGAGGATCCTGGAATCGAAACGCCAACGAATATTCGTTCGAATTAACAACAACTTTTGCGTCACGTTTTTTAAATGCAAAAGTGATTTCCATACTCGAGCACGAACGTAAATTAATTTTAATCTGTTAAAAGAATTGGAACCTAAAGTATAAAAATAAAAACGTCGCATGAACAATTGTCTTTATTTCTTTTTTATGGAAATGTGCTTCAATTTGTTTACTTAGTAAGTGAAATAATGCATTGTAAATATCGTTTTTATTTTAAGAAGTAAACATAACTTTACAGTATGTTCCACAAGATCTTTGATATTACGAAATACACGTTTTACCGTATAAACGTAAATTCACTTATCTTTTTGCATTTGAGTACCGAGAATGTCTGTTACAATGTAAAAAATAATAATGTACTAATATTATTAGTATCAATTTAATTCCCTTAATTGTAACGCGAGCGGATGTTTTAAATTTTACTATGCAGTAGTTTGAAGGTTTAATCTTTTAGCTGTTTAATCTTTTCAACTTCCTATCACGATTAACCAGTCACATTCGCTTTTTGTTTTTTTATCGTGTTTGTAAAAGCAATTTTTTCAAAACCTCAACTGTGATTCACGACACACTTTTAGACGAATAATGTGTTAGTATGCGCTAATCAAATAAAAATATAACGAAATTATCAATGCTAGAAAACAATGTTGAAGAAAACACGACGAAACATCATTTTTGCCGATAATTGAGTTAAGAAATAACGTGCTTACATCCTTCCTCTTATCTACAACATGCATTATATAAGAAAGTTTCCCAGTATTTATCAAAATAATTCTCCGATCATTTTTACGTCTATCGGTTCTTTCGTGAATGTCATGAACGAAGATCAAATAAGATTTTTATTTGAAAAGTGTATTGCTTTTAATAAACCGATTTCGGTCATCAGTCTTGTATTTTAACGTAACGCGTACTTGCTCTTCCATAAATATTTGTCAAATACTCAGTTCCCGAAGAAAGCAAATAGCTTAAAAATTAAAAAATACCAAGGATACAAAGAAATTCCGAGTAAACAGCTTTTTAAACCGGTCCGAAGCAAAGTCGTAAAGATTGTTCGCTGATCGAAATCAGCAATAAGTCGCATTTTAGCTTCGTTAAGGCCGCTCCCATAATAAGTAAGTGGAGAATCACATAAAGTTATCATGGCAACATCGAGGAAAATCAGATTAGATCGTAGCGAGTCGCGGCAAAACCACTTGTCCAAACAAAGGTAATGGACGGCAGATGGATTAGCGAATTCTTGATTGGTAAAAACTTTTATCACGCACTCGGTGCTCGTGCCTTGGAATTTTTAATTCATTATATGTTTTTAATTCATTATATAATATGCGCGTTGGTATTGCGATACGATCGAAGTTATTTATATAACTTAACTAAAAGCAGCTAATAGAGCTTCAACGCAATAACAATATCATTTATTTACGGAGCGAACGAGTACAGTATCGACAACGCAATAATCATTATCACTGAGTCACGTTAATTTTTATTGTACTTTTACCATTTATTGGTCGAATTTTATAGATAACCCTGAATTACAGTGTACTAAATGGTAGTTAATTGATAATGCGTCACGCACGCGATAAATTTCATCCTGCTTGAATATTCCGTGTCGCCGAATTCATATTAATTATATACTCGAATAATATCGGAACCGTTGGCGTATTAAACTCGGGATTAATAAAGGGGTCAGAGGGAAAAAATTTAAAAATTAACATTATAATTGATACAGATGAGTTTGACGCAGGTGATTTAGCCGATACCCACTCACGCTTCCGCTGTTACTTTCCCTTGCGTTTTAAAAAGTATTCGTTGCATAAATCACACGAAGAAGCTCGAGTCTCTGGGAATTTTGTTTTTCAAAGTAAATCGTTGCCTAAGTAGCCGAAACTGCGAAAGGCTACAATAGAAATATTCGACAGAGTGTTATTGCGCGGCAGCACTTGATGCGACCTCCGTGGCCCAACCGGTATGGACTCATTACGCGACGAGAATCTCGCTTTAGAAATACCACTCGTAAGAGACGAAGAAACACGCGATCAATCCTCCCCCAATATTGTTGGGGACGCTATGAGACAGGGAGCCACGGTCGACGCGCGTCGGTGATCGATAACCTACATAAAAAGCCTAAGGACCGCCGTGAATGGTCTCTTCGATGGATCTAAGCGCGATACGCGCGGGCAAATAGAATCGGTGGCTCGATGCCTACGCTCCTGCGGTCTTTAAATATATCGACCCCGACGTCGTCTCTTTTTCTCACCTTATCCCTGCCCTACCGCTCCGCTTTTTTTCGCGCAAGAACCGGCCTTACGACCGATTTAGCAGTCGATGAAAAATCGTAATCGGAAACCTCCGCCCCCCGCCCCCCCCGCCCCTCTCGCCCATGGGAACCACCGCGATGGTCAACAAGTGCGCGCTCCACTGGTCCTCTGCAGCTCTCTTAATTCACCCTTCGCACACCTTCGCACACCTTCGTCCTTAATCGTTCTTTGCAATTTTTTTAGGCTGATTAGACATTGTGAGCATACGTCCACTTGTGCTATGTGTGCCAACTAAGCGAACCAGATTCCTGGCGGTCGATTCGCTTTTATCAATCGTCGAGGCTTCCTTTAATCGACCCGTTATAGTACTCTGTGTGCGTTTTTTTTTTTTTTATTATTATTATTATTTCGGCATTTTAATGAAAGTAGCTCGTAATTTTATACATGTTATGTACTTCGATGTACTTCAATTTCACGTGGATTATCAAATTAAGTCCCATCGAAAATACAATTAAGAGCAATACCGATCATTCTGATTCATTCATTCATTCATTCAATATTTTTAAGTGTTTTTTTAGACTCGGTTTATAATTGTTTTATTTCTTTAATAAAATATGGCTTGCCACAACAGTTTAACATTTGTTCTTGACATAGGCTTCGATTTTTTTACCATAATTATGTTTATGGCACGTTGATATGAAAAACCATAATAATTACAATTCAGTGGACCGCACTTAATGCAGATGCTGGTTTGTTATTTCGGTTAAAATTTTGAATTTTAATTAATTCATTTTGACAGATTCTTATTTATAAGGCTACATTTTCAAAGTAGCAATTTCGGTAAATTTTCATATACTGCTTCCCGTTTGTAGGTTAAGAAAGATTTTCTACGCATTAACGAATTTAAATGAGAGATTCATGAATAATGATTTGCATTCAACCATTAGATCATTTTTCTAAAAATTACAGCACTGAAAACACATTGTAGTATGTAGTATAATAGTGGAAACAAAGACTATTTCAGTATTTCATCAGAAATTCTTAGGAACTAGACGGTTTTTTTTAATCGAGAATCAACTTCTGTTTCTGTAATGCAGCTACGACTCGCGGAAAAATTGTCCAAAAGACTTAACCATTTAATCCACGCGCTTATGAAGCAACGAGTCTTTCACAAATTCTCGATGAAATCATCCACAATAAACTCGTTTCAGAATTTTCAATACGCAGAGAATTACTTTGTAAATATAAATTTCAACGACCTATAGAACAAAAGCTCGATCATTCCACCTGAATCTAATCATTTGCAACGATGTCGTCAAAAACTACAGCGACTCAAAGAACGTATTTGTTACGTACGTTATTTTATAATTGTAAATAGAGACAAGGTAAAGCGTCTCTCTTTCTCCTCCCACGCTGGGCCTCCCTCCCAAAAGTTCGGAAATTCGACGAATACATTATCGTACCCCACGAGTGGCATAAAAGGGAGAGAAAGTATAATCTCCCGAAATCTCCACCGAGTAACCTCTTTATCGCGTACACACAGTTGCCTCGATCGAAGGAAAAAACCCGAGTTGAGCGAGAGAGAGAGAGAGAGAGAGAGACGCGTATTTGCTCAGGTTTTCCCGGCCTACGGTATATCGATCCCCGGCTCGGTTAGGTCGCAGTGGATTCGCCTGGTGGACGCGGCGCTCAGGATCACGTGTGCTCTCCCCAGTCCGCGGCTCGGGACGCGCTCGGCCTCCTCGCTCGTGCCGATCCTCAGTCGCGCACTTGCCACCGGCGTAAGCTCCCGCCCCCGCGAGTACTCCGGCACTTCCGCTCGTCTTATCGTATCGCATCTCGGAGCGCGCTGGCATCCTTTGTTGCGCTGACCGACTGGGTTCGCGACTCGACTGGGTTCGTCGAAACCGACGGTCTCCGGTGATTATCGATAGCGACGTCTCGCATAATCCCGTTACGTATCGTTATGTAACGAGTTCGACAGGCTTTTTTAAGTCGCGCCGTCTTTGTCCACCGCCTTGATATTTCGCAGTCGAGCGGAAAGAACATAAGTAAGAGAGTGCGATTGCTGTGAGGGTGTAAACGAGCCGCTTCTAATTCATCTAATTCCAGCTTTTTCGGTGTAAATCCTGCTAAATCTAAATGTAAATCCAAGCGCTCAACTCTGTACAATTAAGTAATTATAAGAGCGTTTAAATTCCCTGCTTGAACGCGTAAAACTCAATTGAAATTATTATGGAAAATTCAAGCGCTAAGGTATCGCTCCGCACACACATGCCTTTTACTTTGTTATCTCTCTTTCATTTATTTAGTTAATTAGTTTTGTAATTATTTACCCTTTTCTTTTATTTGTAGTTAGCTCGAATGGCATTGTTTTGTGTTTCTTTCAGTAAAGCGAATATACGGTGTAGTTGGCAGAGATTTTCGGTATAGTCGAATAAATTGTTCTTGCATGGACTGATTTGAAAATCGTCTCGGCATTACTAGCGTTCCTGCACACACATGACAACCGAGCTCTGAATTTTCTACAGTTAACCATGACGAATGACAGACAGGTAAGCTTTGCATCTTTCATTAATTATGCGTGCGTAACACGTACTCAAATTTTTCTAGGACTTTACGTCAGCGCCTTTTATTTGTTTCGCTCTTTTGTTGTACGAGCTACTCGAGCTACTCTTATATCTGCTCTGTTGAATTTTTCTTTAATTACTGTGCCGCATGCGTATTTATAGGCATGATTTCTCGACTTTCACTGAAAAGTGCGCTCGTTTTTAGTTTAATTCGCCCGAGTCGATACGTCTCGGTATTTATTGTTTATTGTTCCATGAACGAATATTTACGCCGTTGATCAGTTCCTCGCACCGTCCACATGTGCATAATAAAGGAAAAGCATTCGGTTCGGTTCAATCGTTCCAAAATTAGCCCGAGTGCAGAAAACTTATTCCGTTCCAACGATACATATTTATAGTTACTTGCTTCGACGAACGTTGAGCCAAATATTTTTTAATTAACGAATTCATCCTATTCTTGTGCTCCGAAACAACAAAGTGTAGCGAACGGCGTTCGCTCGCGGGCCGTAGTGTTGATTTTAATTGGTTAATCGTCAATTTGTCCCGTGCATGCCGGATATTATTAAAGTAACCGTCCCTGCTGGTCGGGAGAAGCTCGGTACCCTCGGGACTTCGGCAGCCCTCGGGGCCCGATGTAATTTTCAAAGACGCACGCCCACGATCCGAGCTTCGTAAGTCCCAGTCGTCGGCCAAGAGCACGAAGCCTTTCGGCATCGATTCTCTCGATCGTGCGCGTCATGCGCGGGTGCGCATATTCGACCGAATCCCCAGCCAATGCTCGAGTCACGGTCCACGGCACGATAAATAATTCATCGGGACTTGCACGCATATTTCGCAAATGGAAACTTCTGCAGACAAGAAGTTAATGGGTCGCGCTAACGCTCGTTTCGTCTCAATTTTTCGCAGTCATGGTTCCGTGGCGTGCGGAGCAGCAAATTCCGACACGTCTATGGTGCGCCAGCAAAGCGCGAGAAGTGCTACGACAACATCAAAATCACCAAAAATGCCCACGATTCGCAGTTCTGCGCCGTCAATCCAAAGTTCCTGGCGATCGTCACGGAGGTCGCGGGTGGCGGTGCCTTCCTCGTGCTACCTCTTGACAATGTGAGTATCAAAGAGCTTTCGTCCGTGTTTTTCACCCTTTTTTGTCCATATTTAATAATCGAAGTTTTATTCGTAGTGAGCGTCGTTAGCGTTTTCTTGTTATTACGTTTATTCATTAGCGACGAGGTAACGATCTTAATTATAAGGCCTTTCAACTTCGTTCGCACAAAAATATGTTAAGAAATTCATGGATCCGCGGGGGCTTCTTCGCGATATCAAAACGAACGGTATTTTTTATTTTCTCGATGGGTATCGGTAACGAAACTAAAAGAATTAAAACACACATATTTCGGAAAATACGATATCAACTCGGGTAAATGTACTTTAAGCACACTAGAGATAAATATTCATTGAAAAAATTAGCAAGTGATTCTTCGGCGCTGTGAATGTCCCTTTCGACGTTCATCCAATCGTAATCGAGATGCGCAAAGATGAGACGTAAGCGTATTAAGAATCACGCATCGCAGTCTTGCATTTATCATCGGGGCAAGCCAGCGACGTATTTCGAAGTAACGAGGAAAGTTAAGAAGAGCCGAGAGCTCGGCACGTTCACGCGATAAAAATCGCGCGAATGCCTTCGAGAACTCTTTCCTTCCTTTTTTTACCTCTTTTTTTTACCTCTAATTGCGCTTAGGTGGCGCATCGGCCGACTAAGCGCCTCCGAACAAAATGCACTTTCACTAGCTGGATCTTCCGATGCTAATTGCTCGCGGCTTTTCCAGCGATGCGCACGAATCTCTCCCTCCCTCTCTCTCTCTCTCTCTCTCTCTCTCTCTCACCCCGCGATTTGCATTTTACGCCGACTTTCATTGCCGCGAGTGCAAGGTTAACTCAGATTAACGAACGAATGTTCGCTCTTTCAGACTGGACGGCTAGACTTCAACGCGAGTCGCGTGACCGGGCACAGCGGTCCGGTCCTGGATATCAAATGGAATCCCTTCAACGACAACGTCATCGCGTCCTCCTCGGACGATTGTACGGTAAGCGATTATTTTGGCTGATATTTGGCTGATATTTGGCTGATATTTGGCTGATCGAGGCAGTCGAGGAATGGAAATGCGCGTCCGTAATTATACGGCTTTTCGCGTAATTGCCTGCGCTTTGAGGTGGAGGTCGATTTGACGAACCGATACGATAAATTTAGCGAGAACGATGCTCGTTGCGCGTTGTGGGAACGAGGGAAGCGATAAAGCAAACGCATCGATTTTTCCTAAACGGAATAGAATAATCGTCTTGGAGGTATCGAATAGCCTAGATGCACATCCCTTTCATTTTTTTTATCGCTTACCTCGAGCTCCGATGCACGAGCGACGAGTCGAGCATCGTTCGAATGCCTGGATTAATTATCCTCGCAGCGAATGGAATCGTGATGAAAAGAGACGGCACAATGTAATTGCAGATAAAGCTGTGGCACATACCGGATGGGGGTCTGTCGCGAAATTTGACGGACTGGCTGGTGGAACTCCAAGGCCACAAACGGAGGGTCGGCTACATAGAGTGGCACCCAGTCGCCGAGAACATCCTGTTCAGCGCGGGCTTTGACCATCTCGTCATTGTCTGGGACATTGGCAAGGGCGAAGCCGTGAGCGTGATTGACAGGCACCCTGACGTTATATACAGCATGTCTTTGAACAGGGACGGCAGCCTCTTGGCGACCACATGCAAAGACAAGAAGCTACGAGTGTTCGAGCCGCGCTCCGGAATCGTTGTCTCGGTTTGTGCGAATCTTTTTCTCTCTCGTTACATTTCGCTTGCCAACGCTACATCAATCTCACCGTAGTCTACTTTCTTTGGTAGTGGGTGCGCGTGCCTACACGGAAACTGGCCTCTTCGCCTGTACAATCGAAAGTACTCTTGTAAAGTGGCGAGTGTAACGTTGAGATATTTCAATGGGTAGCTTGTGTACCTAATAAGCTCTTTGTTCGATTATGAAGATTGAGGTCGTGGAAAACGTTAGTTATTGGTCTGCGAAAGCTGAATATTTTACGGTGGAAACATTATTTGTTTTACTCGGCTCATTAGCGATTGTTTCATATGTAAATATATTTGGAAGATCGCATTCGCTTTGGTTTTCGTTTTTATTGGGGATTCGCCAATAATGCTGATCCCTGCTTAATAACACTTTGCTCGATATAACCGACTACGTATATACATACATACGTACATGCGTACATACATGCGTACATACATACGTACATGCATATATATATATATATATATATATATATATACGTATGTATGTATGTACGTATGTACGTACGCATGTATGTATACATATATACGTACATGTGAATAACCGTAGTTGTATCGATATTTCAGGAGGGCGTTTGTCACGCGGGCACGAAAGCCAGTAAAGTCGTATTTTTGGGAGCCTCGGGACGTCTTCTGACGACGGGATTCAGCAGGCATTCCGATAGGCAATACGCCGTCTGGACTCAACACAATTTGTCCGCGGCGTTGACTTGCGAAACGATAGACTCGAGCAGCGGAATTGTATTTCCATTTTACGACAATGACACCAATATGGTATATTTAGCAGGCAAGGTGAGTCAATGTTTATGAATATTCATACGCAACGAAAAAGCAGACGAGACAGTGGAAAACAATGCGAGCGGCCACGAGCGATAAATGAACGAGCAACCGTTTGCTTTCGTTGCAGGGCGATGGCAATATTCGCTACTACGAGGTGGTTAACGAAGCCCCATGGGTCCACTATCTTACTCAATTTATATCCGGCAATCCGCAGCGTGGGCTCGGCATTATGCCGAAACGCGGCGTTGGCACAGCCGCTTGCGAAGTCTTCAGATTTTACAAATTGCACGCCACTAGAGGCATGTGCGAACCGATCTCGATGATCGTGCCGCGTAAAGTAAGTTTCCCAACATTTTCAAAACATTTTCATTTCGTTCGTTCGTTACTAGCACGATCGTTTTGCTTTGTTGAGAAGGAAGAGCGTAATTTATGCCCGTTCTTGTCGATCGATCGCTAACCGATTATTACGCACATTTTTCAAGCTCATTTTTATCGCTATTCTTGCAACGATAGATATCCGATTACAATCATTTAATTCGTGACTCTTTACCGTCGAATAATAACATTGATTTGTTTGATTTTCAAGAGCGATCAATTCCAAGAAGATTTATATCCAGATACCATAGGGACAACTCCTGCTCTTACAGCCAAGGATTGGATCGGTGGAATGAATAGTCCTCCACTTCTAATATCCCTTAAAACCGGTTTGTAAACGCTATTACTCCTCGATTAGCTTACACTCGGTACTTTGAAGTAAAATCGTCATTTTTATTGATAATAATTCAGTAAGTTTTAAAAGTAGACGTAGAAATACGAGTAAGGAATAATATCGAGGCATTAATTAATTGAGAGACGTATAAAGTACGGCTGATTTTTGAAGACTAAATACATCACTCTGGTTTTATCTAAAATAATTGAAAAATGACTTTGTATTTTAGGCGGTAGTATTACTACACACAAGCCTCGCGTGTATAAGCCTTCACAGTTAGCTTCAGCGACAGATTTGAACACGAAAAAGAAATTTGCATTCCTGTCGACGGAAACGGTGCCCGATTATCGATCAATGAAATATCATGAGATATCGGAAAAGAGTCAAAAGACGTCTAGTAATCAAAGCACCAAGTTTCATCAGCTACAACAAAAGTTTAATAACGTCGCTCTACAGGTAAAACATTGAAAATGCATGATTGACGTGTTTAACATTTAAGCGGTGTTGTGTATGCTATATTTTTCAATTAGTTCAAATTGAATATTCTACACGTATTCTACACGGTTTCTATATTCCTATGCTATTTTGAAGTGTCCGCTAAATGCTGTGTGATTGAAACGTTTTTATTTTGATAATTTTTTATGGAAAAAGTCGTTTGTCTAACGCACTAACACTTTGCATGGTCAACTTGAAGACACCAAGATGTAGCATCAAATTCTATGAGCTCGTTAACAAGTTCGGGAGTTATTCTCATTATAGTAAGGTAGGTTTTGGCGATTCAAATGTCTTTTTCTCTCGACTTTCCTATCTCATTATCATTGTCTGTTATTTCTAGAATATTGAAATGATTATTACGTGTTCCTTAAGTTGACTTTATTACTTGTCTCTAATACATTATAATAATTAATTGTTATTAACTGCTTAGCAAATTCAATAGACGCTTGTTTTCCTTTAACCAAATAAAAATATAATAATAATAATAACAATAATAATAATAATAATAACAACAACAATAACAACAACAACAACAACAATAATAATAATAATGATGATGATGATGATGATCGTTTGGACATTAACGTTAAACTATTTTCTATATTGACGCAGAATAATATCGTATCTTCAACTTTAAATGATAATAAGGATACTGCTGATATACCAAATAACGAGGCTGAACTTAGATTGGCTTACCTGCGTCAGAATGACGAGTTGAGGCTAGTCAGGCGTCAACTTGCGAATAGTCAGCTGCGTGTCAAAGAATTAGAAGAGCAAATGCGAAAGTATCAACAAAAGAGCTTGTAACTGCTTGCATACGTGTGTAAGTAAAATACGTATGCAAGTAAAATACGTACTAAACATCTAACATTGGTAACGTTAATACGTTATTAAACATCTTGCATTTGTCACAACAAGACACAACATCTGAAAAAATCTAGGATTTTAATTCTAATATTATAATCAATTGTGAATCATTTAAATGTGCTGCTGACTTCTTTTATTGCAATTATTTGGTAAGAACAAATTATCGGATGAAATAGGTAATGATTTTTATTGTATTTAAATTTTGAAGATTTCAAAAGTACAGACAATACTGAAATTATTTGATTAGTTCGAATATTTGTAACCGTAAACGTATAACTAATATCGTGTGCGTTAAACATCAAGAGGGTTTAAACGTGGCTATTGCTTGAGAACGACTATGATAAATATTTTCGAGAAAGTTTTTTGCTTTTTTTACATATCGTTTTCTCTATATTTGTTTAATACTATAGTGGTTACATTTATTAACTTGAATCATACATGGACTTTATTAGCGGTTGATTAAAAGTTAGACAGATTGTATGATAATTAATTCATAAATAAAATAGATCAGAGTAGAGAAAATTATTTACTAAATCATTAAATTAAAAATAAAAGAAGATCAATGTAAACTAATATATATATATATAATGGCGTTGATGATGAATATGGGGTAAAGAAAAACTAAGAATACAAGGAATCACTATGTTGAAATTTATTCTGATCAACCATAAATTAGGTGTTGCAAAATTCTATCCATATAGTAGATACCACGTAGAGTCAACGTTCTCTATTTTCGTGGACTGAATAGGTTGTCTATGTCCATTGCAGTATTGCTCGATTTTATTGGCTTTGATATGCTACTAAACCTTGTAGTAGAATCATCGCAAATCTTACCTCTACCTAGGATACTAATTAAACACCCATTTGAATTGTTTCTACGTTGATTTAAAGATCTCCAATACCCGTTATCCGATTCGATAACTTTCTCGCAACTGTGTATTATAGCCATTTGAAATTAAGATGTTTATAGCAGTTTTTGTACTCCCTCGGCGTTCATGCATTAAATATGAGATCTGTAATACGTTCATGGTCAGTGTGCTATTTGATGAAGTCATTGCATTATAAAAAATTTGTCAAGCTTTATTGCCGTGAAAGCTATTTTGCTCACTGGTAGCAATAACATTCCGTGTGGTAATTAATGATACATAATATTAATGTACGTTATTCTTAACTGCAATCACTGGGCCAAATACTGCTGTGGCTTATTCAACTATATCTTCGTTAGTCTCTATATGGAAATTGGATATAGCCGTCGACGGGATATTGATCTTCATCAAACCACCTTGAAACGTGGTGTTATTGGATATCATTTTGAAATATTTGTGGATTAATCCCGTCGTATATATATCATATATATATATATATATCAGCGAGTAAATTCTTCTATGCTGTATCTATTTTTGCGTTTTTAGACGCGTATGTGGTTAGCTAAGCAAGCACAGAGTATACTCACTAATATATATTGAGGCTTGTAAAAGGATATCCCAACGTTTTTTTTTTTTTTTTCAATTTTAAATCTCAAATCGGTAGCATTTTCACACAGTAGTGAAAACGCGAAATTCAAGCTCTGCATATATATTACTGTATACTATGGCGTATGTCCATGAAAAACTTGCTACAGTGATTCGTCTTGCAACTTCTCGATTATAAGCTTTTGCATACCCTTTCTTAATTAAACAGGATCAGATATTTCAGGCCGCTGATTTTATTTGGCGGGAGCAACTTCCTTTTCTTAAATTACTGTCTACTACCGCTATTTTTCCAAGCTTGTTAGCGTTCTGTTTGCGGCTGATAATTTGAAATTTTGTATAATAAATTCATTAAGAATTTAAAAAAAGATTACACTTTTAAAATGTTTTAATTTTGTTAAAAAAGTTAATTCGTACAAATTATTCTGATATTTATTAGTTTCTTAATCTTAGTGTGTCCGTGTTACTCCACTTGGTGATCCTATTTGATCGGAAATTAGAAACGCGAGAATAGGTTAAACCGTATAATAAGTCCATAAAAGATGTATGGTATTGCAACGCGATCGTCGTAGAATACCGCGATATGAAAGAGAATGTTTGTTTCAAATATAAAGTGTTTATTTTAAGCTTATTTAGAAAATATTGTATTAAACGCGAAATTTCATAGTTACTTTCTTATTTCATTTGGTAAGATTTCAGAGGGCATATTTTTGTATTACTCTTTATAATACAGAATCTGTGATTTTCTTTATATTTGGTTATAAACTTGTTGAACGTTGGCATTAAAAAAATTAATTGATAATTGAATAAGCCAATATGTCGCATGTAATAGATTTATGTCAAATGTTTTTGGTGTTAATTAAATTATATCTTGTAAGTCATTGGTAGTAGAATATTTACATGTTTTTTTTTTTAAAATGTAATAAGTTCAACTATTTTAGATATGTCTGTACTTTTTATTTTCATTTGCTGAATACTTCTAAAGAAAGAGATTAATGGTTGTTTAAAATTGTTTAATGGTATAAACTTGTGATTTTCGTACAATTAATGTATGTCTATATTTATGTATGTTGTAAATTTACGTAAAATATTATGTAATATTTTTATATTACATATAGGAAAAAATTATTTTATATTTGAGTAATCGATGTTGAAAATTCAATAATATTATAAATTTCACAATTAATGCGAGTCTCACTTTAAAATTTATACAAAAAAATTTATAATAATAAATAATTGGTTGATAAAAAGTTTCGGACCAAATTGTGTAACATGTATCTGACATGTAGTGGTTATAAAGAAAAAATCAGAAAAATGTGAATGATATTCAAATGTATTTTTAATATATCATCTATTAAATTTCAAGTAAATTGTTAAAGAAAAAAAATCATAAAATATATGAATATTAGCGTTTAATAGATACAAAACTCCTTCATTGATTGACAACAAAATAATTATTCTAATAACAGTTTACGAAAGAAATATTTCTAAGGAAAAGAATGTTCAAGAATATTATATTAAGATACAATATTTACCACGCATTAAGTGATTAACGTCTATTGAGATGCTAACATTTAGTAAATTTGTTTAATAAACACTAAAAATGATCGTAATGAATAATCGTATTAGCACGGTGTAATAACTTAAATGCATAGCGTGCCTTTGCAAAGTAAAGAAGACAAAAAGACAGAAACTGCCTGCAATTTACTTGCTCCTGTGGCTATTACATGGTACGGAACGTCGAATGACTATTTTATATTTACAAACGGTAGTTTGTAAGATTTTACCGCGTTTCAACCTTCACAAGTAATGTAGAATTAACGTTATTTATTCGACTAGTAGCGTGGGTCAAGTGTGCCAAAATTTGGCCTTACAGATCGAGAGAAGTTATTTTCTTGATATCAGAACTAAAGGAGTGGCGAATTTTGACCGCTTTATGTAATCATGCCAAAGAGAAATAGTGAATTGTAAAATTATACACAAAGGGAATATATTAAAATATACATCATCGTAGTCTACCCGTTTTGCAGGTAAAATATGCGTATGGTACCTGCACAATAACATTTACAAAGCGATAAATATTTATATAAATTTGAAGTTCGTCGAGCATTTTTTTTTAATAAGAAAACTCTCAATAAATGAATGAAAAGCATTCGAAATAAAAGTAATGTCTGTTATTATTGAACCTACCGGATCAAAAGTCCACTTACAAGATACAAAGATACAAAAAATCAACAGCGAGAGCCTTAAACTTGACAATTAATAATAGTAATCACTTGTGCAAACTTTACAGTGACAATTCACAGTTCTTGGACGGCAATAATGGCGTATGAGTAAAATGTATTTCTCTCATTGTTATATTCTATCTTAAAAAGAATAATCCGAAGCTTATTGCGGATAGGAAAACGTTCAATAGCGTCGACGGCGATACGATGGAGGCTGGATTACATCCATTTGAGTTGCAGGTAAAAAGGCAGGTACGGTAAGTCAACTTATCACCGGGTTGCTTTACGTAATCGCAGAAGTTTCCCAAGTCCACCGATGAGCAGAACCGCTTTGTTCCAATACCACCTACAAACGTTTGTGCTTTAGTTTACGAAAATTTACAGTTACAAACAGAATCACAGAATCACAACAGTTATGTTAGAACGCGTATGACATTAGGCGACTAGAGAATAATGAATTGTGCCATCAATACTCTTTAAAGCATGTAAATTTGTTAATATTCAAGTTATATATTTTGAAGAATCTCTTTGCTTATTAGTTTCCGTTAATATTTTTCCGCATCGTGTTGACCTACTTTTCAAAATAGTATTTATTGCTCTTTCATACAAACTGTATATCTATGAGAAATCTTTTAACGACGTTTGTATACAGAAATATTATTGATAAAATTATTTTCTTCGAATGTAATAACCAATGATATTGATAATATTTTTAATAACTTTGGTACGTAATCAAAATTGAAATATCCAAATATTTATATGAGAATGTTTAATAAGAAAACACATTAAATTGTTAAATATTGTATCATGTAATATTAATGAAAAAGAATATACAAATAAAGATGAAGTGAAGTCTGAGTAAATGATAATAAATTTTACGAAATTAAGTCTCGCACACGCGTAGAGTACGCCACAAGTTCAAAGACACTATTTTTATACGCAGTTGTGCTATAACTGAAAAATGTGCTAAGAGGAAAACAAAGAATTTTGTTTATTGGCTGAAATAGGAAAACCTCCATAACGTCCAACAGCTTTGATGCAATATTGAGCCTCGAAAAGGTAATTGCAATTTTTCGGCTGCATGTGCGCCGACACCAATTCGCTGTTCTCGCACATCCAATTATCAGCCGAAGTGCATTGATAGCAATCCAATGTTAGCGCTCCAAGCAAATATTAAATAAATTAGTTATTGTTAATAATATTGTAAAAAGAAACTATTATTAAGGGTATTAACATATTTTTATACCAGAATAGCCTTTTCCCGTTATTGCCAGTGAATCAGAACTTGAAAATGAATTTTCAAATTAGAAATTCCTTGTTAAATCTAATCGAATATCATTTGAATTTTACATTTATGTTTCAAGTTTTTACAAACAAATTTTTAGCAAATTTGATAAGGAAGCAAAATTTCTAGATACATTCGATTTATCAAATTACAACGATATCTTTCGTATTTTCATACTTTTTCAAGTCCTCATTGATGGAAATGGTTAGTTGTTATTTAGGATGTTAACCAAAGCCTGCTACTTAAGTTTTTCTTTCAAAAATATTTTTTACCCTCGAATCGACCAACGTGTTTAATGCAATACTTAGCACCGTAAACATCGTCGCAGGATTCGGGTTCGATGTCATAAGCATCTGTGAGAAATTCATTGCACAAAAAGGGTTGTGAGCTATTTGTACTCATACATCGATAGCATTGTAGACCCTGTACTGTATAAAAGACATAAAAGAACACAAGAAAATTAAAAATCGTCAATGGCGAAAAATTGAAATTAATATCATTTTTAGTAATGAGAAATAGAATATCAAATAACAGAATGACTTATAATGAAACATAATTGTTCGTACAGCTTGAATGAAGTGACGATCATACATTACAAGTCTGATAATACGTGAGCATTCAAGTACGAATGAACAGATTGTTCCAAAATTAATTCAATTATCATCAGTGCTTTGCAGCAAATTACAGAAAAAATATTAATGCAATTTTTTAAAAAATCTATGCAACATCGTCTGATCGAATGTAATAACAGAATAATATAAAATGGAAAAATTTTCAAGAAATCTTAAATTCTTAAGAGCCGACTAACTATTTTGAAATGATTTTTTCATATTTCATATATATTTGAAAACTTTTCGTTTAAAATTAAATTAACTTAACGTCGTTAACTCAAAAGTCTGAGGCTCTTTATGGTAATATAATTTTACCTAAAGTTTCTCTTAAATTTTATTCACTTTGTTTTTGATCTGTCTAATGCAAACTTTTCGAATATGAAAATGTATATATACTATAGAACAGCAAAACTTTCATCCTTTAAAGGTGACATAAATATAATTAGTTATTATGTTACCACCTTATTCATCTATGATTTTAGTTTCAGAAAAATCTTTTAATTTATATTCAATACTTAATGATGGGTTCTTTATCTGCACTTCGCATTATATTTTTGAATTATTAAAAACTACGAACAATTGGAACTTATGCGCGGTTGAAATGGTAATATTATTATTTATAAGATTTAAATTTTAAGAAAGTACTCTAAAAAACTAATAATAATATTGTCGGGCTCAAAAGTTTGCTTAAGCCGAGCATAGTTAGACTACTTATTAATTAAGAGCCGGTAATTGGTTTTGAAATTAGGTAACTTAGGATACACCGAATAATTATAATTGAATCAGCAACTTCCGTTATTGAATTTATTTTCAGTGTATAAAATCCAAAGTTTTTAATAAATATATTAATGCTCGTGTAAAATATATGCAGCTGCGTATGAACATTTAAAACGCTAATTACTTTAATTGTTCACTTAATAATAATTATCATAGTTAATTTGGAATTACATAAGAAATATACTTAAGCAGATCTTATGATACTTTTATGGTAAATTGAAATACTTTACTTTTATTGCAAAAAAATATTGATGTAAAAAATTGATAATAAAGATACAAAGCCTAATTTTAATTCGAATGGTTGACTTTTTTCATGTATCGTTTTTTGAGTGCTTAAGAGATTTTTTGCTTCCATTAAAAAAATGTGTTTCATTTTATTTTATTTAATCTTATGTAAATATTAATAATAAGCTTGAAATTAATTTACAACTTGCTAGAATTGACGAAACTAGACGTGGTCCTAGTTTATAATTGGTCACATTTCTACACCTTTGATAGAGAACTAAATTTTAATTCAAATAGATAAAATTGACAAGAGAATAGTCTAGCGATGAAATGTTCTACGAAACCACCTAATAAGGAGCCATTAATAGACATTATATTTATTATAATATATTATTTTTTATTTGCAGCGGATTGGTAATTTAATTATTTATTATTTGTTCAATTAATATTTGTAAATAAAAAAAAAATAATTATTATCACGAACAGAATTAATTTTTTCAAGTTTAAAGTATCGAGTATAAAAAAGAGTGATAAAAATGTTTGAAGAAAAACTAAGATTGTATTATATACGTGTGGTACAAATGTTATACGAATTGACATTAATAATAAAATAATTTATGTAAAAATTTTATAATAGGCAAATAATTTCTTTGGTATTCATCAGATTTTAGTTCAAATTTATTCTCAGCAAATTTTGACTAGGGCAAAGATGTTTATTTTATAATTAATTTTCATAAGAAATAAAATTTCTTTTTCTTTTTTCTTCTAATATTTGCAACGTTGATTATTACACGATTATTTGGCAAAAAATCTTAATAAAAATTAAAAATGAAATTGTATAGAATAAACAGATTTTCTATTAAAATCGAGTAAAGTAAATATGGCACGTACAAAAGAAAGTAACAATTATTAAGTAAGTATAATGAATGCTATATATGTTCATATTTTTGCTTCCTTTTTAAAAACATATACAAGAAAAGGGCAACGTATTATTAAAAAGTGTAACAACTGAAAACAAATCATGTGACTGAATCTGAATTTACATTTCATGAATTCTAGCCATTTTCTATTAAGTATTCATTCTGTTGAGCCTTTTGCATGAGCAATAATTACGATGATTACACTATATTTTATTTGTAATAAGTTACAATTTAGGCTTCGATAAGCGTTGTAAAGTCATAGTGCAAAACGTTTTGCAAAACGATCAAGAAACTAAACAAATAAAATGGCTTGCTTCTGCATTCCTAAGGCAATAAAAAAAGTGCTTAGTTAGTGATTAGCAAATTCTTTATATTTCTCCACGGGTACTTGTTCTTAGGAAAAAAAAAAAAAAAAAAAAAAAAAACAGGTTACCGACGCAAGGAATATCGGGAACATAACAAATCGAACGCTCGTAGAGTATGCAACGGTAATGCAGGAAAAGCACAGCACAGGTACGCGTTATCACGCCAAATGCATCTAAAAACTAGCGGCGCTGAGTGTCTCCCAGTCAGCAATACTCCCAATAAAACAACGATCGCGTTGGAAGCTAGAGTGTCGACTCGAGCGCTTCGTGGAGCGGTGATCGGCAAGGCGAGATCAGCCCCGCCCAAACGACGCCGCGCGTCCCGGTGACTCACCTGTCTGCAAGGTGAGCGCGAGGAACGCGAGGAAGGCGACGCGCGTCCCGCCCATCTCTCGTAAACTCCGTCTAGCTCCTACTCGTGCTCGTCGTATTAGACGCTGTCGTCGACGTCGTCGTCGGCGGCTGGAGCGCGGCTGTCGTCCGGCTGGAATAACGACCCGGAGCGACCTGCGTCGTAGTCCGCGAGCGACTGACTCTACGAGCCGAGCGCCACCAGGCCGTCCTGCGATCCCCCACCTGTGCTCCTCGATCACGAGAGAGGGATCGAGGCGCGAGATCGACGGTGGAGAACTACCCATCCGTTGTTAACCGGTAGAGTATTTCGAGAACGGTTGCTCAATTTTCACAATCCTATTTATCAGGGTAGAAGTTTTTATCAACCTAAAGTTGTAAGTAATAAATAAGAATTTGTACTGCTGCATTTCGATGTATTTTAAAAAACGAAATAAATCTGCCATCTTGCAAATGTAAAAAGCAAGCCCTTACTCGCGAATACGCATTTATTTAATCTTTATCTAAACAATAATTCAGGGGAGAGTCGATATAGAATCTGTAAATATGACACGGAAGGAAGTGTCAGCATTCGATAGCATTCCGTGCCGGTCGTCCACGTCGTCCGAGGAGCGGATCTTCAAAGCTCGACGTACGATTAAGACATTGGCAGCTGCTAGAACTCAGCGATAAGGGACTCACCTTGGAAGTACTTCCGCGTGATACGTCTCTTACTCGGAAATCAACGACCTTCCGATTTAAATCACCGTGACTCTGACGCTCGTAATCGCGCGAGAAGAAGTATCGAACCACGTACGTAACAATATCTTAATACAAGAAAATACGTACATGTAGTCGATTAATGAAATTCTACATTACTTTTCGATTTGAATATTTTTTGGTTTAAGGCCAAATACTCTCGTCGTGGAAGCATTTGTATTATTAAATAACGGTAATATTAGTTGAGACGGATTATATTTTGTACAAATATTAAAAGATTTAGCTAAAGATGGAGTTTTTAATTAGAGGGTAAATTTTTTAAATTACTATAATAAAGCTTTTCAACTAAATACTTTAATTATCAAAAAAGTAAATATCTGGTTTTATTATGAGACAAATGAATCAGGCACATATTCAATGTAATATATTGCATTTTATTAATTAATTAATAATGTAAAATCCTTATGATTTCTGTTGATAATTAACTATACATCTGTATAAATAATCGTAAGTTATTTACTTTTGCTTATGAAAGGTATGTTTTTATAATTATCACTACAAAACTTGAAATATCATCTAAATACATTTAGATGAGTAGGATCAATTTAAATTAGTATTATGCATCACCTTATTGAAAAGTTCAGAAAATGCTTCGGAGCGTAACTCGTATTGCATTTAAAAAGAAAATTAAAATTAAATTTAGTTGTTTATCGCGATTAAAGATTTCATGCTTGCAATTATATTCAGAAACACCTTAAAGAAATAATTTTCAAAAACTAAAATTAGGATTTTATTTAATTCAAAAAGATTCGATTTATCTCTAAAGTAATGGTAAAGTCTAATCAATATGTTTTTTAAATTGTAACCAAAAACAAAGTAACGTGTACTAATAAAATATCTAGAATAAAAACGACAATTCTATGATATGTATTTAAAATTTTGGTTGTAACTGTATATATTTTATTGAATTGCATTATTTGTAATGTATAAATTGCTTATTTGTATGTTCGAGCGGTTATTTTTTAATAATTATATAATTAAAAAACAGGTTTTCTCATAAGCACATTTTAATTTTTAACTTAATAAAAGCTTCACAATAAGCGTTTTCAAATTATATTTATCTTCCTCAATTTTTTTCTAAGTTAAAATATTATTTCGTAAAAACTGGATAATTCATTCGCGTATGATGTCTCACCCGAGTTTTTTTACAAAATACAAAGAAAGCAATTTGAAATTAGAAAATAAATGCGTAGTTAAGGGTTGAGGATAAATTAAAAGAAGATACATATTGATTATAGAAAATCTCACAATGACAATGTCTAGAAAATATGTATATATTACACTGTAATAAAAAAATATGAAAAAAGCACTTTGAATTTCAGTGGTAAAACTAGGAAGTAAAGTATTCTTATATAAATCAGTCGAAAGTCGAAAAAAATAATATCAATTTAAATTTAAAAATTGAGTACTTGCAAATATTTTTTATATAGGTAGCGTTTTATAGTCAAAAAGTCAGACGTCCTTAACGTCCTGTCAAACTTATAGGAAAATGTAAATGTATTAAATTTATAAAAGTTGTGTTATTCTTACTTTGTGAATGAACATATAAATTAGCTTTTATAGATGGGATGTTTTTTATATTCAATTTTTATATTCCAATTTTGTAGATTTTTGTTTTTTGTTCACAGCAAGATTGTTTCTTTTGTTCATTTTATCGTGTGGACTCGTTACAAACTCTGTAATCTTATTCACTGACGATTCACCAAGTTCTGTTTGAAATTGACGACGCACCTTTGATAATGCTATTGCCTTCAATTTTTTTGTTTCTTGTTTTTTAATTACAGTTCTTTTAGCACAAATCGTTGATTTCTTTGGAGAATTTTTGACAACTGATTTTTGTTTTACTTTCTTCACATTATTATGTACTTTATCTCTTGTAGAAACATTTGATTTTTCATTTGCTTTGATTTGCTTATGTGTCGAGTTAATTATCTTACAATTAGATTGTACGTGGGTTGAAATTATTTTTGATGCGATAACTTTAGTCTCCCGGTTACTATTTTTGCTTCCGGTAGGAAGTTTTTGAATATTTCGGTTGATTACTGGACAGTGCTTTCTACTATTTTTTATTTTCCTAATATTTTCATAAATATTGGCACTGCAAAAAACTCCGCAAGAATTATTTTTAAAATTAATGTTATGTTTTGATGTTGAGTTTACAGTAGAACTTTTATTGAATTTTGTCAATTTAACTATTTCGTTTGATGTTGTATCTTGAGAGAAGTGAATTTGATCACCACCATAATTCTGTAAATTGAATATGTTGATGACTTCTATATTAGGGAACAAGTGTTTTTATCTACGATATCATGCTTAATGAAATAGGTGTACCGAATTATGTATATATACAAAAGAAGAGTACTTTTACAAAGAAATATCGCAGAAGGAGAAAGATAAAAATTAAACAAATTAATGTATATAAAAATATTATATTTGTCAATACTTTTTCTACAAAAACAGTATAAATTATATATTAATGCACACATTAATATATACGTATACGTATATATAAAATTTTATTTCTTTAGAATTTGTCCATATGCATACATACATACATATGCATATATGGTGAAAACGTTACGCTACAAATACTTTTATTATTTACACATTTTTAAGTTACTGAACACATCAATTTTTCAGTCAATTACATTTTGTTATAAGGAACAAAGTGTGAAAAATATGTAAATTTAAGCTATCCAGTAAGTATATTATGCCATTTTTCTATACTACAGTCTTTTTTTGTTATCTATAAATAAAAACAATGTTGTAAAATAAAAATTAATATTGTATTCATAGAATTTTTAAATAAGATTTACGTGTCTCCTAAACAAAAGTAAGTTTATCTAAATCCAAGTTCTGTTCATATTTTCATAAATAATAAGATTGAATGTATCATGCATTTATCAATCATCCTTAAAATGAACAAGGGGCTTATTTTATGGGCTATTTTTAAGCATTTAATTATAAGTTGTTAGTTTTGATAAAATCATAACATCATCGCATTATTTAAAATATTTTTTATACGTCTGAACCTTCATTTAGTATAATATTCATGAAACATTATAAAAATTAAAATTGGATAAACGCATAATAAAAACGTAAACATTTGTTTATGAAAATATTTTGAAATTTGATAACCGCAATTATAAGTTTATAATTGCTACTAAGTCATTAGAAAGATAGTCATGATTATTTTATCATTATGGGCCATTGATACATAATTATTTATATCATAACCTAATTAAAATTAATTTATAAATAATTATTACAGGTTATTATTTAATAAAAAAACTAAATTCTAAAATCATTTACCTTTAATCAACCCTATACCATACAAAGTAAAAAATTAATATGAAAACAAACTATAATAATATGCTTACTATAATATAAACATCTTTATTTTTAAGTGTAAATTATTATTACTTTTTAAGCAAGCATAAGGAAGCCCTTTAATATAAAAGGAGAGACAGATTTTCATTCATTTTTCATACTAAAAAAAAATTCGTCTTAAATTATAAATTATTCTAAATTTTGTTTGCAGTAAAGTTCTAAAGTTCTAAAGTTTTTAGTAATTTATATTATTTAAAATAGTATTTTTAACTTGACTCATAAATTATAATAAATAATTTTTCCTTTTCTCCATAAAAAAAACGAATAAATTCATCTATTTAAAATAAGTCTTTCATAAATACTTATATAGTACTTAGTAAATATTAAATAATGGCCATAAGGCACAATAATTTTTTAGTCATTTGGTCAGCATAGGATACATTGTCTTATTTCCGCATTTTCAACATCATTAACATCAATAGCATCATTTTCTGTATCAGAAAGATTTACCTTATTCAAAGGCTTACTCAATGTTGTTTGGTAATTAGAAGCAGATATCAATTTTAAATATGCTTGAAGACCTTTCAATGAACGATAATGACTATTTGGTAATCTGCTGTTGGGGTTATTACCCGTCATATCAAGAATTGATGGTCCAAGTGCAGCACCAACCTTTTAAAGATTGCAGGTAAGTATTTAAAATTAATTCATAACTAATTTATAAGGAGTTGCTTACTTCTTCAAAAATTGGTGGAGTATACTTAGGTGGTATGAATAATTGATTATGAAATTTATGTAATCCATCTTTAATTCTTGGAGGCACAGTATTCACTATGCGACCAGTATTGTAATTACATTCTAGTGTATAGCTGTAGATCAATCCAGTTAGTTTATACACAGCTACTCGACCTGAACCTTCACGAGACATACCATCTCGTTTGTCACTACAATATTATTAGTTTTAATAATACGTTTAAAATTCTTTTGTCGATGTTTTATCATGAAAATTGAGTAATTTGCACTTACACCAAATACATGTTTTTCTCGGCAAAATTACACGATGTAAAGTGAAAATTAGGATTGTTTAAAGACATTAATTTTGGTAATAGCATGCAAGCTGATGCTTCTTCTGGATCATCAAAATGATTACCGTACATAAAAATTCCTTTTTTTGATGCATGACCATGGAAATCAATGTATAGAAAAATTCCAGACTCATTTGAATTACGCGAAGATTCTTTAATATAACCAGTTGAATTTAATTTCATGCTTTGAACATTCTCTACAGTTTCAATAGATTTTGGTTGATTTGCCAAAGACTCTTGATTTTTTACTATTAAAATAAATTTATTATTTTTTTATACGTTTTTTTTAAAAATGATGTTACTATTTTTGAAACCAAGGCTTACGTATTGTTTTTTCTGATGCTGAAACTATATTTCGAATATGACTTCCTTGTTTTAAACACTTTTTTTTTTCTTCAAAAGATATTGCATTTACCTATTAATAAACATATAATTAGTACTGTTGTAATATTTTATATATAATAGAACAATTAAATAGCATTTCACCTTAAGAATTTTATGTGTTTCTTTTGAATTAATACCAACAGAACTTGAATTATCACAAGTACTACTGTTATTTGTATTTGTGACTCGAGGAACTTGATCATTTGGCAAATTGTATGAATGGTGATAATATCTAAAATATATTAAATTATAATAAACGAAACACTACTTGTTAAGAGAGATTAAATTAAAATGAAAAACCTAAGCAGTGTTTTTGCTGCAAATATTGTTGGATGATCTGATTTTGATGGATTTAGGTATAATCTATTAAGATTGACTCCTTTTGTATCCATTCGATAAAAACCTTGAGATACACCATCTGGATTGAGCATTGGTATTAATTTAAAAACGTAAAGTCGACGAAGAATAATGGCAATTTGATCTTCTCGATTTAATAAGAAATTTAAAAAGCCATTCAAAACAAAACTGGACGGTGTTTCTCCTGGATGAACTCTAGCACTCAAAAATATTATCTGAAAGATTTACAAGTAAACATAAAATATCAACATTTCAGTGATGATTTTAATCAAATGCTAATAAAAATTACTTTTTTATCTTGAAATTTAAATGCTCTTTTTTCAGTTTTCACTGGAAATAAGCCTTTGATTTTAGATTCTCTTTCTGGTAGTATATTGTAGTACGAACTTATAGTCAAAATATCTAGTCTTCGTCCTTCTAGAGATTTTATTGCACACTCTTTATGGTAATAAATGTCATCTGCAAGACTTCCAATTTGTTTCATCATTTTTGTATCTATTTTTTTTAAAAAATGTTGTAAGTCTGTATAAGAGAACGGATATGTAAAGGCAAAATATGTAACTGCATTAGAATTGTCCGATGAGCGATAAATAAACGATAAGATAAATTCATTACTTTTATCATCTCCCTGAAAACATCAAAATTTATGTCAATCCTTTAGTTAAATAAAAATCTTATGCATCAAAAGAAATAATATAATTACTGTAAAAGTAGGTTTTTCTTTTAACCTTTCCCACTGTGGGTGTCCTGGGATTACCTTGAAAACAGGACTCATGCCCTGACTAAAAATTTTTAATTGTTTGTTTAAATTAACTAAATTAAGTTTAATATAAACACCTGGTGTTGCTACTTTAATGCCAAAATAAAACCACGTCCTGTTATTGTTTTGAAATTCAGTTCCATGGCAATCATGTTTAGTCCAAAGATTAAATTCATCACTAGGAAATTCGCTGGATGAAATACTTTTGAAAGTCTTGTGTTCCCCTTTTCCTGAAAAATTTTAATTAATTTTGATACTAACATTAAAATGCCATTACCATCTATAAAAATTAATCCAATAAATTTATACCATTATCAGCCTTTTTATTCTTGACTTTTTCGACTTTAGCAAGATTTGCAGAATCAAAATTATTAATAAATGTAAAACCTCCACATTCTATGTTTTGTCCCATACTTACAATTTTTTAAGTTATCTGAAAAATGTTAACCTTCTTTAATAAGATTTCTTTCTTATTCATAAAACTAAATGTCAATTGCATAACTGGCATACTTTGATAACAAATATGGATAAAACGTAAATTTTACTCTTAATTTACATTTGACTAGCATTATATATTATAAGATCTGAATAGAAAATTTTTAATTAATTAAAAAGTTGTGAATCAAAAACTTGGTTTTGCAAAATATTTGTAGCTGCTCACTTGATAAAATAGCAAACGATTCATTTTGATTATTAGCGATATATATTTTTAAACGTAAAAAATCCACTTTTCTTATCATATTTCTATTTTAATTCTTTTTTAATAAATTATTATTGCGGACGAGTCCATTTTCTGGACTGAAAGACGCCAACGCGAGGTTGATGACGGACGCGACAGTTCGTTTGATGCTCACACTGCAGCACTAGCAGTACGTGGTGATTTTATATCGTCTTGCCCGTATCTCGTCTGCACGAAGAATGAAATACGTTAACAAACTCACGGAAATCTTACTCAAAGAGAATAACGATATTCTGTATTAAAATGCATTACATGATACATGCTTTTAAACATCGCAACACAAATTTACACATGTTTACAATATTTGAATTAATACAATGCAGAAACTTAAATATAACTGAAACAGAAATATACCAAGTAAAGTACATTACGCGTCAAAAATTAATAAATACTTAATTGTATTTTTAAAATATTAAATATTATTTCAGTTTTTCACGTCAAGTGTTCCGAATTAGCTGTATTTAAGCATTTGTACGAACACAAAATTGCAAAATATAACGATAGAACCTGAGACAAAAATCTGTTGGGAGGAAAATATTATAAATGAAACATAGGAGCAAGTAATTTTTTGTACACCTATTTATATTTCTCGAAATAATAATAGAGTCTTCATCTGCGAGTCTATGTAATTTTTACCGCATAAAGTTGATACATAAACGCGATCTTTGTATCAGAGTGTTGAAAAAATTCATTAAACGTAATTTTTCCAAAATCCTTATCAAAAGTAGTATTTCGTATTATTATTTCGTGTATTTCGTTCGAAATTGGTATGTTCTTAAAACGTACAGCTATCGAATTCAGCGAAACGAGACTCCACGTGAATATTTTCCACGCAAAATGCAGGAATTTTGCGCAATGTATTTTATTAGTATCTTCTTTCATCTTCTAAATTAACATAGACGTACGACAAATGCATTAGTTACTAATTCGTGGCTTTGTCCGCAATTTTCACGATAATTTTGCATGAAGTTTTACAAATACATCGACTGGACTGTGGCTTCTAATTCTTCATCGAGAAAGAAATATGCATGATACGGGCGCTTCGCTATATTAACATATTCTGTAGCCATTCATTCCGATCTAACATGACTGTTATTTTCTTTAATGTTCAATAGAAATATAATATCGTACAGTATAGCGAATTTTGCAGAAATAAACGAAGAAATTACTTTTTTACTCTGTTAATGTAAACGAACATTTATAAGTACCGAAAAATTTGGGTAAAAAACAAGTAATTAATTTACATTGGTACATTTGTAAAAATAAATTGTCATGATATATCAAAAAGTTTTTTATACCTACTTAGGCATTTTTACGTTTAGGTGATCTATTGTGTAAGAATTATTTTAAAATTGTTATTTTAAGTTTTGTTTTTAGAAAAACTGTTTATGCGTTGCCAAAACGGTCAACAAATTTTTACTTTTCAGATCTGAGTACATCGGACATTAATAAGACAAATAAACAGAATGAACGGAGAAATTAAAAGCTTAGAAATTAAAATTAGAAGATTAGAAGATGAAACGCATACAATAGTTATTAGAGAATAGAATAATCGACAAGAAAATTAATTTAAGAAATTGTCGAAATATAAGAAGTTCTAGGAAAAATTTAGGAGATGCGAATTAACATTATCACAAGAGCAGATAAGCTAAAGAAAATATTGACATTGACATCTGAAACCACGGACACTGCTTACAACGTTATAATATATTGATTTTCCATTACAGACCCGAATTTCAGATTTTATTTGTTTATAAATGTAAGAGCGTAAATTTTAACTATTGACTGTTATCATTGTAATAAAAATGATACCAATATAAGTATACGTTAGAAATATGAAAAAAGATAAAAGCTTTTACATTGAACTTAAGATTTGAGAAATTATAGTTATGCACTTTTCACGTAAAAAAAATTTTCTAAACCTTATTGCATCAATTTTCAATGACACAAATTTCACAGTTTATATGCTGGTACAGTTGTTGTTTTTAAATATATAGGAACTCTTTCTGAAGTTAAACTCGTTGAATTTTTTATTATAGATAACATTTTTTAGACTAACTACTTATTAAAATAGTCTGAATAAATTCGAAATACTTCTTCATACATATTCTTAAAACATTGGTTTCATTTCCACGCATTAAAGTTTAGAAATCTCAGAAGAATTCTTTATTAATAAAAACTCTTCACGCGAACATCTTGTCACTTTATGGTTTGTTGGGCCAAATATACGTTTATTTGAGAATACCAAAATATCTATTAATTAATGATTATGTTCCTTTTAACGTTTATACTAACATTTACAATAATTGTTCAAATAAATTTTGTTATGATAATAAAATAATAATATTTATATATTAGCATTCAGATACTGAGCAAAAATGTATTTCAATTAATCTCCTTAATTTTATTCTGTGTGTATTTAATGTATCGAGGGGAGGGGAAGATGATTGGATCATTGGTATCTGATGTTTCTAAGCAAAAGAAATGGTCAATCATCGAGCTCATTGTTCTAGCAAAAATTGAATTAATTAGTTGTTAATATGAATAAAATTTTTAAGTTTCATATTAAGTTTTATGAATTTGTCATTTAAATTCAATATAGTTAAAAATGTGATGTTTATCCTCATGATTAACATTTTCATAATAATGAGATAAGTTAGAAATCTATATGAAACTGCATTATTCATTTATTAATTATATAATTTGAAATCCCCGCGGAGTAAAGAAATGATGGTACAACTATGAAGTGAATGATTAGTCAAAAGAACAATTAATGCTTTTCTCAAAAGTATTTCACTCTGTTCAATATTTCAAGTTATGTAAACTCTAAAGAAATTAAAAAAGAAATTCTTAGGTAATTTAAAGGTTAGAATAAGAAGTATTTATTCGTACTATATTTTATTAACAATTATGTGACATTTCCATTTACGTAGTATTTCCTTTTTCTTCTCGCATGGGAGATTAGCTTAAGAAGTTGATCAAACAACTGTTGGAGTAACTTCTTTAATCATGCCTAAGAATAAGGGTAAATATATTTATTTATGTATTATACATTATTTTTATATAATTTTACAAATATAATTCAGTCGTCTATTCTTCTGGTTGATTTAATAACCTTTATTAATCCTTATTTTCTACGCAGGCGTTTATTAGTATATCAGAAATGTATATCAGTATAAACAGTTGTTCATTAATATTTCTTATTAATTAGTATATTACATTTACGTATAACTTTTTTTAGGAAAGGGAGGTAAAAACAGAAGGAGAGGAAAGAATGAGAATGAAACAGAAAAAAGAGAGTTAGTTTTCAAAGAAGATGGTCAAGGTGAGATATGCAATAACAAGTTCTTTTGTGTGAATCATGAGTTGAAAAAGTAGATAATTCAATTTTTTTAATTCATATCAAGAAGTGTTTGAAATACCCAATATAAATAAGTAAGTTGTAATATTTTTGTATTTAGAATATGCACAAGTTACCAAAATGCTTGGAAATGGACGATTAGAAGCAATGTGTTTTGATGGAGTAAAAAGATTGTGTCATATTCGAGGGAAACTGCGTAAAAAAGTCTGGATTAATCAAGGAGATATTATTCTTATTGGTTTGCGTGATTATCAAGATGCTAAAGCAGATGTTATTTTGAAGTATACTGCAGATGAAGCACGGAATTTAAAGACTTATGGAGAATTCCCAGAAACAGGTATATATTATTTTGAATAAACTTTATTAATGATTATTCATTTTGAATACATAGCTAACATACATAACGAATTGTTATAGTCCGTATAAACGACACAGTCACCTTTGTAGAAGATGGTTTTGATGAAGATATTGAGTTTGGTGATGAAATTAGTGATGACGATGAAGATGATGTCGACAATGTATGTATTTATATTGTGAAATTGTTACAAAGTATATTATTTCTAAATGTTTTTATTGATCTATTTTAGATCTGATGACTTACAATTTTGGCAATGAATAGAATGTAATATCAAGAATATATTGAACTACTCAATGAAGATGCTGAAATCTTTTTTGTTATTATGCAGCTACTATGGGATAGTCAATATCTTGTATCTGAAATAAATCTCCTAAGTTTTTCTAGTTCCAAGTTATATTCTTGTCGATAAGAGATTTGATTTAGAAATTCATTCTATTGCACAATAGGTACTGGTTAATTTATTACACCATAACAGAAATTATCAATTACTTGGGCTACATTATACAAAATGACCATATTTATGTCAAAGCATGGTTATTACCTTTACGTATTAGATGTGAAAAAGTTATTTGTACAACTATAGTGTAAAAACAAGCATTTTTGAGTCCACGATTTTTAATAGTCTTCAAGTTATTAAGTTTTAATTGTTATTTTGCAAATATAATTGTATGGTGTATTAGTTTACAATAACTGAAATTAATAAAATAAATCATAATTAATTCTTTAAATTTTTTACTATTATAGGATTAGAAATTATCATAGAACTACTTAAAAAATATTGGATATAAAAAATGATGTAGTGTAGTAGTAGTGACATGTTTTATCAACAAAACAAAAATCATAAGATATTGTGTATAGTCATGTATTAGATTTTGAATGTATTTAGACCAGTGCATCAAATAGGTTATTTTACAATTTTCTTGATCAGCATTTAAATATATTTGTTTATTATCTTTGTAGGTTAGATTTTATTTCTTAATACATTATTTATGCTTTGCTTAGACATATCTTTAATTAATAATGAATACTAGACAATTTAAAATTGTTATATATACTATTTTTATTCAAAATCTAAAATATTTTAATTGAAATCATGAATACTATGTATTTTAAATAATCAAAACACCCATTGTTTTATTAAGTTAGATGTATTAATAAAAAATTGACTGTATTTAAATTTATTATTAAATTTTGTATTTGAAACAACCTTAAAAAGAATATTAATAATTATAAAATCAAAACATGTTTTACTCTTTTACAATTATTAAAATGGTAGTGCAAATAGATAAAAATACATGCAAGCAAAAACAGTTTTACCTTTGAAAATATATAATTGGTGCTTTCCTTAATAATTAGAAATATATTTTCAATTTTAAAACAAAAAAATATAAATAAATACTTATTTAAGCAAGTTTGAATATATGCAAAATAAATGCAGAAATGCTTTTTTACATAATCGTAAAAATTCACTTTCGATTCGAAATATTTCAATTCTTTACTAAAAGTATAAAATAAAAATATAATTCATTATATTATCAAAATTGTAACGACATTTTTATGTTTTATAAGCTATTTTCTTATGAAATACCTTAAATTACTCTTCAAAACACTGATTATTCTAGTAATTGAATACCAGTTATAGCTGCAGATATATTGTTAATTTAATTGTTAATTTAATTTGTTTTAAATATAAATGTTTAAATACTTACCGTATCTTCAATTATGAATATGATAATGATATAAAGTTAAGATTTTTTTAATTATGAGATTCTTTCATAAAAAAGCATCTTGTAATTGTATACATTTTTGTATAATTTTAAGTTTTTTTAAATTTTCTCATATTCTTACGCATTTTTTGAAATACAAAAATAATTTTTAGTACTTCAGTAAAATATTGATATGAATCTGTAGAATAGTATGCAGTTCATTTATAAAATCTTAATTTTGAAGATGATTAATTGTAATTAATTAATAAATTTGTCATATTTTGTTTTACAAAAATGAACATTATTTGTAATCGTTAATGATTTTGTGATTTTAAATGGATTATTAAGTTATTCCAAAAGAATCTTCTGGTTTTTTAATTGGAGCATCAATAAATTAATTTCTTTCGTTTATAACTATATTGAAAATCTCAGTATTGATTTTTTGACATTTTCTTATTATATATTACTTATATTTTTGTTATCTTAAGAATATTAATAAGAAAGCAGTAATAAAATATACCCTATAAAAATTTCACCTTGTTGGTATCAATGATTAAAAACAAATTGATAATTTTGCGAATTAAACGTAACTGACATAAAATAGATAATATTAATAATAAAGCATGAAAGTTTTGTATTTATTAAATATAAATACGCATTCTTAATTTTTTGTCTAACATATTTTAATTTGTAAAAACAAGAGTATTTCAATTTAGTGAACCAAAAGAATTAAAGTTGTACCAATAATACAGAAATATGCTCGATATACCAGTAATTGATTATTAAAAAATTTTTTTTCTGAATTTAAAAAAAACTAAATTTTAATTTTGATATTTATCTTTTCCCTCTTTGAATTTAAAAAAGAAAAACTTTTGAAAACTATTTCAATAAAAGATACATACTTTACAAAATGAAGTATTTTTATTTAAGAGAAAAAAAAACATAAATATTTATTATAATGTTTATTCCACTGCGTCGATTAATATTTTGCGTTTTAAATGAACAAAGTGAAATAAGCAAAATTAATACTACATTGATCAAGGTTTTTATTCGGTGTAATGTGTAGGATGAAAATGAATCAATTTTTTTAAATAAATTAACATAAGCAAAATATAATGTGTGAAGTTTTTTGTTAAGTATTAAAATAGGTTTTAGTAGAAGCATTTTAAAGACTTTATTAGAATCATGTGATTGTGCCTTTGGTCCATAGTTCAGGTGGGCTCTAGGCAAGTCTATTGAATGCAGCACAGTGGACATTATACATTATAATTTATAAATTTTTGATGTGTAGACATAATTCTATTTAACATAAGATCTTGTATATTTATAGAATATCTTTATAATAGATTTCTAAAGATAATTTTATGATTTTTCCTCTTGTTAATATCGTCTTTTGTCAGTTGTTTGACATCAATACATTATAAGCTAACGCTTCTTATAATATAAGGTAAAAATTTTTCAATCCTTTGAGGTCATCAAAATTTGTTTAACTATATCCAACGTCAAATATATCTAAATTTTAGCATCAGGATAATGAAAGTTTAACGGTTAAAAAATTCACCTTATTTTCTTCGTTCTATAAATAATAAAAAGATTCACCATGCCATAAAATTGCATAATTATTACAATAGCAAAATCGTACATGTATATATAATTTATAGCTAAAAGTAATTATAAATATACACAATGAAAAAGATTGTTAGGCAATATTCCATTAAATAAGTGAAATGTACATAATTATTCGTCGTTTCGATCGTTAAAAACACGATGTCTTGCCATTGCCTCAAACCAGAAACTTGCAGCTAAAATGATAGTAATACAGTTAAAACAAACAGAGATTTAATTTATTGTGCTTTTTCTTATATGTTTATGCTTTGTGGAATGGCAAGTCAACATACATATATATAATCGCTTAACGCTTTTCTCTTAGAATCATGATAGGATTGCGCGGGAAAGCATAATATCTTCGTTTTTTTTTCGTCCACCGAAAGCCGAAGCTCATAATAGAATCTTAATATTACAAATTAACAACGATCGCCCGGATATCGAGTACAATTATCATTAAATCATTCATATCGGCTATATAGTACTCCACTCGAGTATAAGACGCCATAAATTTGATTCCGTTCACAACATTATCTAGTAATATAACTCTTTATAACGTATTTTCACTCTTTATCGTTTCATCCCCTTTTTTCTTTGTTTATTTCTTTTGACTTACATTGTTTCCATTCAATATAATAAACGTTTACATGGACGGGCTGACGTAGTGAGAGACTAGCGTATAAAACTAGTCAACAGCTACGAGTGATCGTCGCTCGAACAAATAAGGCTAGAGAGCAGAATAGGGAACGAGATAAGCATTTCAATTTTTAGATAAATCTGTAATCTTTTTTGTTTATCTTATTTATGTACTTCTTCATTTTCAAAGAAATAAACAACTCTAGGTCAAAATTAGTCATTCATGTCTACATTTGTGGTAACGCCACGCGCAAGTACGTATATATATATATTCATATATGAAGTAAACCAGACTTTGTCGATGTATTCAAAAAGTTCATCCTTTCATTAGCCTGTAATGTATACTTTACATGTGTGTGTGTGTGTGTGTGTGTGTGTGTGTGTGCGCGTGCGCGCGTGCGTGTGGGTGTGTGTACGTGCATGCGTGCGTGTATTTATGTGTGTGTATTTATACTCTATGTATAAAGTGTTCCTCATTCATTTAGTTCCAATTATTCAAGAAAGATTTTTATTGGCTCTTTCGCTCTTCTACCATAAACTGATCGACCATTTTCTTCATTGACTCTCGCAGATCGTCGTTCTCTCCATTATCTTCACCCGTTATAGGCACTGAACTAGTTATTGTTCTCGTAACTCTGGTTATCCTATAGAGAAATAACAATGTAATAATTCTCATGTTATATCATAACCAATTACAAGTTCGATAACAATCCATAAAAAATGTAGATACCATGTAAATTAAAAACCATTATTTTAATGTTTATTTATTATATCAAACATTTACTTAAACTTTGTAATAATAAAGTAACTGTTTTTCTATTAAATAAAATATTACCTTTCATGTGTATCAGGACTAGTTTCAGTTGTGATTGTTTCCATGAAAGATGGCTCGCTTTGTTGTAAAAAGTCATTTTCTGTGTAAAAAACAGGTAAATAGGTCAAATACGAATTCATGTAAAAAAGTTTTCCCCTTTCAGTACTGATTTATTACACAAAATATAAAAAATACACACATTCATATGTGTATTTATTTATTAATAAAGTATTATCATTTATTTATAATGTCAATTATACATCATGCCCATCTAAGGGTTTGGTACTAGACACATATAAAAAAAGTAACAACATTACTAAACATTTTATAATATAAATCGTACGCATTATATTTTACTCAATTAACTAAATTCATACGTAATCTAAGCAAGTTTTTTATATACTTTTGAAGCTATGTAAAATAAAGTTTCTCCTTCGATAAAAAAAGGAATAAAAAAATAATACGTTAAATATAATAATTATGAATAAAACAAATATATTTTCTCTATATTACATATTATGAAAAAATATATAATATCACTGCATAAGATATTATATATAAAGATATAGTATATTAACGTATAAGATAATATTAAATGATGAAATGGAAATGTATGATGATGAAGTATAAAGTTTTCAAAGCAGAATCTCTGTTTTTTGCAAGACAGAAAAACTTACTTTGTTCGAAGGATCGCTTGTAGCATTTGTGTTCCGTATACCTTTTAGCGTACAATTTTTTGTAATTTGATTATTTTTTTACGTAAAATAAATATAATATAAATAATAAAATACCAGTGCTACACGTAGCGGGCTTGTGAGATAGAGATGACAAAAGCTGCTGAATATATAATATATAATTAAAGCATTTTAGCAGTTATTTTATATATTCGAATTTAACATACCTAATTTGTATGCTTGAAAAAATAGATTTCAGTTTCGTAAAGTGTAAAAATATAACTCACTAAATTGATATTTTTCATTTGTAAAGGGATGTCGATAAAACATTATGTAACTATTTTTTATGAAGTAAATTTGATAAAATAGAACTTCTGTGCTAGTATTGTTAGACGAACGATACGTAGTGAAATTTTCAATAAAATTCCATCTATGAATATAATTTTATAAATGTAAGAAAGGCACATTTTACTACATTTTTGTTACTTATAGTTTTATTTACCATAATCTATTTTATTCGCCTAACAATCCTAATTTTATACCTATGGTCGTTTGTCGTTGGTCCCTCTACATTTTAGCTTTATCTTAAGTTTGTTAAAATTATTGTGATTATTAGAAGAATATTATTGGGAATTAGATGTCGTGAACAAAAATGACTGTATACATTCTTTGCACTACCATTTTCAAAAAACAAAATATGAGTTTATTAAATAATATAAAAGTTTCTTGTAATAATATAAGAGTTGGAATAAAAAAAGTTTTAAATATATATCAAATTAATTTCATGCGAATTTAACATTAACTTTATGTTTTTCATGCAATAAATATGATTATATCATACATTTGTATATTTAAGTTTATCTAGGATAATATACAGTCGGACACATCAGAAAAAGAAAGCTTGTTTGCCAGTTTTTATTGTTAAATCTTACCTTTCAATATTATTATAATAAAACAAGCAATACTGCGGTTAAAAGTAAATTGTAAATAATACACGTACCCAGTATCCATTACAGAATGACTAGAAAGGATGCTGGCGATACTTTCAAAACTTTCTGGCTCCAGAACAAAAAGTACAGCTAGTAGGGCCACCAAAAGTGAAACTGATGTAATCATCCGATACATACAGCTGGATTTTTTACTCTTCTTCCTAGGTATGGGTCCTAGAATGGCTTTAACGTCACCATTTTGTTGACTTGAATTCTCTGTTCCTACATAAGTGCGTTGTTCTGCCACGTAAATATCATCCTTCTTGTAAATCTCGAAATTTTCAATGATTTCGCGGAAATTTCGGATTGACGATACAATGAAAATGTATTTTATTTTCAGTTATTTCAAAAATAAATGTTAGAAGTCATCATAATAAAAGAACTTGTCAATCCGAAAGATTGAAAAAGCGCACACAAGGATAATGAATGATATGCCGCACCAGAAGCGCCCCTCACGTTTTGGAAGAGTTCCCTCAATTTTCCCAGCAAGAAGGCCTCGTAGAATTTCCGCATGAATTTTGAACGCAAAACAAAACAATGCGACGTCTTGTAACACACCCGACACACCTGTGATTAACCAACGTTGAAAAAACCAGATTCTTCGATAGTAATAAACTTTACTGAGAATACTGGTCCACAATATCAGCTTATACAAGCTTTGTTTTTCTGTAGGTCGTGTAATTAACTTAACCAACACTACATACTTAAGCGAATGTTTCAACCGCTTCTTTTATATTATTATAATTACTGATTTTGATGGACATAAATATCAGACTACTTTTTACTATTTCTATATTGTAAAGTATAGTAATTTTATGCATTAACTACTATCGGAAGAGTTTCTGTTAATAAAGGTAAACAATACAGCATGCAAAGCTTTAGCATAGTTTAGCGAAGTTGATAAATATTGTTATATAAAATACTTAAAAGAAGAAATAGCTTAAGCTAATGAAGATTTTAACGGTTATATTCTTCTTTTAAACATTTGCCAGTTTATAATAAAGCAGGATCTTAGGATTTTTATTTAAACATTAAAGCTACCACAAAAGGCAATGCCATTGTTATTTCAATTATAACGTTGATTTATGCAATGATATCTTACAAGTCAGCGGGACATGTACATTGCTTATTTAGAAGATTAGCTGTGAGAGAGATACCTTGATCGTCTTCCATTGGGGAAAGTTCAGCCCCTTCATGCAGTGCAACATCCGAATCGCTGGAGCTTCCAAAAGTATGCCTCTTATTTGGAGATTTTCTTCTACGTTGGGGGGAATCATCAGTATCTGTATCACTAGTTCCTTGTATGGAACCATTTTTTAAGTAATTATCTTCATTGTATGAGATCGGTGAGACGTCTACGGGAAATTGTGTTTCCCATAATTCTGCCGGGATACTTGCTTCTCCGGAGCTGCTCATTGTCCGCCAGGACTCTTGCTTATCTTCAAAATCTTTTGCAGTTACAGCTCCAGTTATTGTGCTATTTAGTGTGACATTTGTATTAGGATCTCTCGTATCATCAACGTCAAGGGAACTTGCCGTTTTTTCTATTGCAGTTACTGTTGTTTTCTTTAAGTACGAAGACACTTCATTTAAAGGTTCTTCAACATCATTTGTTCTATTATCTTTATTTGAACATAATTCATGTTGAACTTCGTATATTTTTGAAAAATGTACATCATCTATTGGGACCTCCTTTCTTTCAAATACGTTTGATCTTATATTTTCAGAACTGACAATTTCGTTCATAAATTTATTGTCATTTCCAATGATCAACGCTTCTTTGTTTTTTGGAGATTTGTCCGTTTGTTTAAAAGAATCCGAAAACTTTGACTGTTTTTCAGAATTTTTTTGTAAACTTGAATTCTTGAAATCTAATTTCAAGTCACTTGAGTTGAATGGCGTCTTGATAGTAGATTGACGAGGGGCAGGAACAGGTTGTTTTGTAGAAGTTGAAGAAGCATGTATCTCTACATTTCCATCATTATCAGCCGAATCAAGCCCTGACCCATCCAAAATGAGACAGACAAGAACAGGAGGAAGGACATAAAGCACATTGATACACACTAAAATTGTTAGTTCTAGCCCAGTTGCAAAGGGCTCTAATCTTTATGAAACAAGATCTGTTTCATAAAATCTATGTCTAAATGTATTATTTTCAACAATGTATGAACTAGAAGGATTAAAAGTCATGAATCGAAATAAATTGAGTTTAAATTAGTATCAAAAATGTGTTAAGACTAGTTATTAAAAACATTTAATGAGTTATGTTTAGAATATTTGTCTGTATTTTACTAAAAGATACTCTGTAAGATTTATTTAATGATATACTGAAAATATACATTATAAATATTTTTTAAAATACAATCAGTAATATATCTTACTAATTAAATGTATTGTTTTTCTGTTGTAATAATAAAATATTAAATTAAGTTTTTATCCACGTATGTAGTAAGCATCTTTTAAATAAAATACAAGCCAAATTAGTTAGTGTAGGAAGCGTCAGCAAGTGCTAACTAAGGAAGATAAAGCTAAATATAACCGAGGGCACCAAAGTATGAGTTTAACATGAGGTAATAAACATACTGATCCTTCGACCTAAATCAGTGTGGTGTTTCCATCATGACAGATGATTTGAAGTATAATTTGTAATAAATATATTACCTGTTTGTATTAGCGAACGTGTATGATCAGATAGAATTTGTGCCCGTTTTGCTGCTTCCTGAGTAATATCTGTAATGCATAAACAAAATTTTATTACTTTTTCATTTGTATTGATTAATGTAACATTAAAAGCAGTGATTTAACAGAAATTAGGATGAATGATGTTTTCCCTGCATGGCATACCTCGGATCATGCTTCACTAGATTGTGGTTTCCTGTTAATTTGAATATGATTTATTACTTACTTTAAAATATTGTTTCGTGATTTTTATGCTCTGTTAAATAATAATAAATAATAATAAATAATAAAAATAATATGTAAAACGGGTATAAAATAAAATTGTGATAAAGGCGTGATTTTTCTTATTTCATTTTCCAACTCTGGTTGATAGGTGCGCGAAACAGCACGAAAACCTGGAATCATGCATCAAACTCAGGTAAAAAAAGCTATTATAAATATAAAGACACAAAAATAGTCAAAAATATTGAGGTTCATGTCACATGAAATTAATGGAAAGACACTTGACATGAGATGGGGATTTTTGAAATTTTGCAAATACAAATCTATCTTTAATCTTGGACATTTATAATATGTCTATCACGCGTTAATTTCAATTAAAGAGAAATAATCAAGATTAAAGAAGTTATTAGGCATTGTTAAAAATGAAAGTACAGTCAAATGAATGGTTGCTCATAGATCGATACATGAATCATTGATTTTAAAATTCCATTACTACGTACAAAATGTTGTAAACAAAAAATTTTCTAATATTTAGCCAAATGCAAAATAAAAATAAAATTTGCAGTAATAGTTTTTAGAATCACATATGATATATTTGAAATAAGGTTACAAAAAGCATTAACTTAATTAATCATGTTACACACAGCTGGTATATAATATATATGTGTGATATATGTACGTATATAACACAATTATTATAAGATACCTTTACTGCTATTGTCAGTGAACTCGGTAGAGCTGGGTGGTGGGGTCGACGCCGTCCGCACAGACTTTGTAATGACTGTGGTGACGGTTTGGTGTGCGTGAGGTTCAGAATGTAATAAGCTACTAGAAACATCGCTTTCAACTATTGTAATTAATTCTTCCCTAATCTGAATATCGGATCTCTGTAACTCTTGGTAAGACTTATTGTCTTGTGGAATGCGTGATTCAACTTTACGTATAACGTTTGTTGTACAAATATTAGAAGACCCAGGAATAATGTCAGGTTCTAAAGTAACCTCATGTTTAACTTTATTTAAATCATTAATACTTGGAGTAACATCGTAGCTACCAGAAGGTCTAGAATCTCTAGATTCCTTCTTTGTATCTTCCCAGAATTTTTCTGTTGCATCTTTAAAACCTTCAGCTGCATGATCAACTTCTTTGACTATTTTATGTGTAGCTCCACGAGCTTTCTTTACAATGCTAGACATAACACCACCTTTTTTAGTTCTTTTAGATTTTTCGGTTTCATTTTTATTTACTAAATCTCGCTCTAAAGAATTTCTAGTTGAACATGATTCAGAACTAGTGGAACTGGGTATAGTAGGAAATGGATCACTTGTTATAGTTGCCGTATTTCGTGCATCTTCAAGGAACACAATAGTAGTGTTTCTTGTATCAGTCAAGTCTAAACTATCAGTCTTTTTTGAAAGAAATGAATCTTTATCCTCGATAGTTCGATAAGATTCATTTGAGGACAAAGGTTCCGAATTATATAATCTTTCTTCACTCGCATGATAAGGAGTATGTACAGTGTAACGGTCCGTAACATTTTCAGGTATACCAGTTACTGTTTGATTATAAGGTTTACTAACATTTTCATCAAATTGATTAGATTTTTTCTTTAAATGGTCGTTAAAAAGATACGAATCAGTAGATACCACTTTTGTAGCTGTATTATGACCATTTGTTGTTCCATCATTTGAAAAATTATTTGTTCTTTCTTTAATAAAAGTAATAGATTTATCAGCATTTTTTTTAGTTCTAATTTCCTCATCAATTGCCTCTTGTTTCGTATCTTCTACGAATTCCCTAACGTCATCAGCAACTTCTGTAGCGGCATGCTTTGCACCCTTCAAGATTCCAGATAAGAAGCCTCCAGTCTTTTCTTTTCCTTTCTTTAACGCAGCAGAAGTTGAGTCTGTTACGTCTTTAGCGGCTTGTTCTGTTTTATCCTTGACATCCTGTGCAGTATCAGATACCTTGTCTTTAATATCCTTGGTTTTAACTTTAACATCATCTACAGCACGATGTACTTTATCGGCTGCTTTACGGCCAGTTTCGTCAACTTGGTATTTTAGATTATCGATTCCTTTTTCTAATTTCTTTTCAGTAGTTGTGATTTTGGTTCCAACCGTATCAACATCTTTCTTTACGTTGTCTACTACATGGCTAGCACTGTCTTCAATATCTTTAACAGCTTTGTCAGAGGCTTGTTTTGCTTTCTCTTCTTCGTCCATTGCTTCTTGTTTAGTTTCTTCGGAGAATTCTTTCAACTCATCAGCAACATCTTCTGCCGCATGCTTTGCATCCTTGTATATTCCAGAAAAGAAGCCTCCAGTCTTTTCTTTTCCTTTCTTCAACGCAGCAGAAGTTGAGTCTGTTACGTCTTTAGCGGCTTGTTCTGTTTTATCCTTGACATCCTGTGTCGTATCTGATACTTTGTCTTTAACATCCTTGGTTTTATCTTTAACATCATCTACAGCACGATGTATTTTATTTGCTGTTTTTTCGCCAGTTTCGTTAACTTGTTCTTTCAAATTATCGAAGCCTTTGTCTAACATCCTTTCAGTCGTTGGAATTGCAATGTCAACGTTTCTAATGTCTTCTTTTACGTATTTTGTAGTCTTTTCTTTACTTTTGTCTGAAATATTAATAATTTCATGAGAGGATGCTTTTAATTTGTTTTTGGTTTTATTTCCTTCTTGTTTTGATTGTTCGACATTGAAAAGAACATTATCAACAGGTTCAGTTGCTATTTGTTTTGTTCCTTTAAATATCCCAGAAAAGAATGCTGGTTTTTCTTTGACCTTCTTCATTTTTTCTTCGTTTGTATTGTTTGAGTCTGTACATATTGTTCCATGTTGATAGTTGACATCTGCAATAATGTTTAGAACCTTATCTGCATTTTTAATCCTTTTATCTCCAATGTTTTCTTGCTTGCAGTTACTTGTATCAACAACTTCTTTTTCTAAATAACAGTGTCTTTTGGTTGATACAGTACCATAGGTTTGTGTTAATGATTCTTCTGGACAATCTTTTATCTCATTCTGCATATCTTCTAACAACTGTTTAGTAATATCGATAGTATTATTCATCGGTACACCTGCGGAATTTGGATAATTATCTCCGGGTATAAAGACATTCGTGTAAGACTCATTCGTATTACCAAAGGTAACTTCAGGGTTATCTTCTTGTGAGTTTTTCGAGGACTTAAAAAATCCAGATAGTAATCCTTTCGATTTTCCCTTATGTTTTTTTACGGGTAAATCCGTTGAATCATAGAGTGATTTACTAAATTTTTCTTTTTTCTGTTTAATACTTTTTTCTGGCTGCCTGTCTTTAACTGAAGTCGGTTTCAAAGGTTTCTTTACATTCGTGTTGCGAGACTCCGAAATCATTCTTCCATTTTCAGGGGTTTTATGAATTCGTTCAGGTATGTTGTCGTCGCTTTTAGTAACTAAACTATGAATACTGTCAAAACTCTTTTCTGACTGTTTTGAGATTCTAGAAACATCGGTAACAACGTTGTCAGCAGTTTTTTTTACTTTGTCTGAACTTGGAAAAGGTTTATCCGTTATATATTTAAATGAATTTTTATCAGATTTTCCAGCTATTTTTTCTCTATCGCACAAATGATCCTTCAATTCTTGAGTTAAGTTTTTCGAATCAGCAGAAACATCTTCAGCTGCGTATGTAACATCATTTAATATATCATCTATGCGATCTCCAGTAACGACTGTAGAGTTTCTCAAAGAAAATATAGTTGAGTCTGTAACATTTTTTGCGGCTTGTTCTGTTTTATCCTTGACATCCTGTGCAGTATCAGATACCTTGTCTTTAACATCCATGGTTCTAACTTTAACATCATCTACAGCACGATGTACTTTATCGGCTGCTTTACGGCCAGTTTCATCAACTTGGTCTTTCAGATTATCGATGCCTTTTTCTAATTTCTTTTCAGTAGTAGTGATCTTGGTTCCAACCGTATCAACACCTTTCTGGACGTTGTCGGCAACATGGCGAGCACTGTCTTCAATATCTTTAACAGCTTTGTCTGCTGCTCGTTTTGCTTTCTCTTCTTCGTCGATTGCTTCTTGTTTAGTTTCTTCGGCGAATTCTTTGACATCATCAGCTACATCTTCTGCTGCATGTTTTGCACCCTTGAATATTCCAGAAAAGAAGCCTCCAGTCTTTTCCTTTCCTATCTTCAACGCAGCAGAAGTTGAGTCTGTTACGTCTTTGGCGGCTTGTTCTGTTTTATCCTTGACATCCTGTGCAGTATCAGATACCTTGTCTTTAATATCCTTGGTTTTAACTTTAATATCATCTACAGCAAGATGTACATTATCTGCTGCTTTACGGCCGGTTTCATCAACTTGGTCTTTCAGATTATCGATGTCTTTTTCTAATTTCTTTTCAGTAGTAGTGATCTTGGTTCCAACCGTATCAACACCTTTCTGGACGTTGTCGGCAACATGGCGAGCACTGTCTTCAATATCTTTAACAGCTTTGTCAGCGACTCGTTTTGCTTTCTCTTCTTCGTCGATTGCTTCTTGTTTAGTTTCTTCGGCGAATTCTTTGACCTCATCAGCAACATCTTCTGCTGCATGTTTTGCACCCTTGAATAATCCAGATAAGAAGCCTCCAGTCTTTTCTTTTCCTTTCTTCAACGCAGCAGAAGTTGTGTCTGTTACGTCTTTAGCGGCTTGTTCTTTTTTATCCTTGACATCCTGTGCAGTATCAGATACCTTGTCTTTAATATCCTTGGTTTTAACTTTAACATCATCTACAGCACGATGTACTTTATCGGCTGCTTTACGGCCAGTTTCATCAACTTGGTCTTTCAGATATCGATGCCTTTTTCTAATTTCTTTTCAGTAGTAGTGATCTTGGTTCCAACCGTATCAACACCTTTCTGGACGTTGTCGGCAACATGGCGAGCACTGTCTTCAATATCTTTAACAGCTTTGTCAGCGGCTCGTTTTGCTTTCTCTTCTTCGTCGATTGCTTCTTGTTTAGTTTCTTCGGCGAATTCTTTGACCTCATCAGCAACATCTTCTGCTGCATGTTTTGCACCCTTGAATATTCCAGAAAAGAAGCCTCCAGTCTTTTCTTTTCCTTTCTTCAACGCAGCAGAAGCTGTGTCTGTTACGTCTTTAGCGGCTTGTTCTTTTTTATCCTTGACATCCTGTGCAGTATCAGATACCTTGTCTTTAATATCCTTGGTTTTAACTTTAACATCATCTACAGCACGATGGACTTTATCTGCTGCTTTACGGCCAGTTTCATCAACTTGGTCTTTCAGATTATCGATGCCTTTTTCTAATTTCTTTTCAGTAGTAATGATCTTGGTTCCAAACGTATCAACACCTTTCTGGACGTTGTCGGCAACATGGCGAGCACTGTCTTCAATATCTTTAACAGCTTTGTCAGCGGCTCGTTTTGCTTTCTCTTCTTCGTCCATTGCTTCTTGTTTAGTTTCTTCGGCGAATTCTTTGACCTCATCAGCAACATCTTCTGCTGCATGTTTTGCACCCTTGAATATTCCAGATAAGAAGCCTCCAGTCTTTTCTTTTCCTTTCTTCAACGCAGCAGAAGCTGTGTCTGTTACGTCTTTAGCGGCTTGTTCTTTTTTATCCTTGACATCCTGTGCAGTATCAGATACCTTGTCTTTAATATCCTTGGTTTTAACTATAACATCATCTACAGCACGATGTACTTTATCGGCTGCTTTACGGCCAGTTTCATCAACTTGGTCTTTCAGATTATCGATGCCTTTTTCTAATTTCTTTTCAGTAGTAATGATCTTGGTTCCAAACGTATCAACACCTTTCTGGACGTTGTCGGCAACATGGCGAGTACTGTCTTCAATATCTTTAACAGCTTTGTCTGCTGCTCGTTTTGCTTTTTCTTCTTCGTCGATTGCTTCTTGTTTAGTTTCTTCGGCGAATTCTTTGACCTCATCGGCAACATCTTCTGCTGCATGTTTTGCACCCTTGAATATTCCAGAAAAGAAGCCTCCAGTCTTTTCTTTTCCTTTCTTCAACGCAGCAGAAGTTGAGTCTGTTACGTCTTTGGCGGCTTGTTCTGTTTTATCCTTGACATCCTGTGCAGTATCAGATACCTTGTCTTTAATATCCTTGGTTTTAACTTTAACATCATCTACAGCAAGATGTACATTATCTGCTGCTTTACGGCCGGTTTCATCAACTTGGTCTTTCAGATTATCGATGCCTTTTTCTAATTTCTTTTCAGTAGTAGTGATCTTGGTTCCAACCGTATCAACACCTTTCTGGAAGTTGTCGGCAACATGGCGAGCACTGTCTTCAATATTTTTAACAGCTTTGTCAGCGGCTCGTTTTGCTTTCTCTTCTTCGTCCATTGCCTCTTGTTTAGTTTCTTCGGCGAATTCTTTGACCTCATCAGCAACATCTTCTGCTGCATGTTCTGCACCCTTGAATATTCCAGAAAAGAAGCCTCCAGTCTTTTCTTTTCCTTTCTTCAACGCAGCAGAAGTTGAGTCTGTTACGTCTTTAGCGGCTTGTTCTGTTTTATCCTTGACATCCTGTGCAGTATCAGATACCTTGTCTTTAACTTCCTTGGTTCTAACTTTAACATCATCTACAGCACGATGGACTTTATCTGCTGCTTTACGGCCAGTTTCATCAACTTGGTCTTTCAGATTATCGATGCCTTTTTCTAATTTCTTTTCAGTAGTAATGATCTTGGTTCCAAACGTATCAACACCTTTCTGGACGTTGTCGGCAACATGGCGAGCACTGTCTTCAATATCTTTAACAGCTTTGTCAGCGGCTCGTTTTGTTTTCTCTTCTTCGTCCATTGCTTCTTGTTTAGTTTCTTCGGCGAATTCTTTGACCTCATCAGCAACATCTTCTGCTGCATGTTTTGCACCCTTGAATATTCCAGAAAAGAAGCCTCCAGTCTTTTCTTTTCCTTTCTTTAACGCAGCAGAAGTTGAGTCTGTTACGTCTTTAGCGGCTTGTTCTGTTTCATCCTTGACATCCTGTGTAGTATCAGATACTTTGTCTTTAATATCCTTGGTTTTAACTTTAACATCATCTAATGCACGATGTACTTTATCGGCTGCTTTACGGCCAGTTTCATCAACTTGGTCTTTCAGATTAACGATGCCTTTTTCTAATTTCTTTTCAGTAGTAATGATCTTGGTTCCAAACGTATCAACACCTTTCTGGACGTTGTCGGCAACATGGCGAGCACTGTCTTCAATATCTTTAACAGCTTTGTCAGCGGCTCGTTTTGCTTTCTCTTCTTCGTCCATTGCTTCTTGTTTAGTTTCTTCGGCGAATTCTTTGACCTCATCAGCAACATCTTCTGCTGCATGTTCTGCACCCTTGAATATTCCAGAAAAGAAGCCTCCAGTCTTTTCTTTTCCTTTCTTCAAAGCAGCAGAAGTTGAGTCTGTTACGTCTTTAGCGGCTTGTTCTGTTTTATCCTTGAAATCCTGTGCAGTATCAGATACCTTGTCTTTAATATCCTTGGTTTTAACTTTAACATCATCTACAGCACGATGTACTTTATCGGCTGCTTTACGGCCAGTTTCATCAACTTGGTCTTTCAGATTATCGATGCCTTTTTCTAATTTCTTTTCAGTAGTAGTGATCTTGGTTCCAACCGTATCAACACCTTTCTGGACGTTGTCGGCAACATGGCGAGCACTGTCTTCAATATCTTTAACAGCTTTGTCAGCTGCTCGTTTTGCTTTCTCTTCTTCGTCCATTGCTTCTTGTTTAGTTTCTTCGGCGAATTCTTTGAACTCATCAGCAACATCTTCTGCTGCATGTTTTGCACCCTTGAATATTCCAGATAAGAAGCCTCCAGTCTTGTCTTTTCCTTTCTTCAACGCAGCAGAAGTTGTGTCTGTTACGTCTTTAGCAGCTTGTTCTTTTTTATCCTTGACATCCTGTGCAGTATCAGATACCTTGTCTTTAATATCCTTGGTTTTAACTTTAACATCATCTACAGCACGATGTAATTTATCGGCTGCTTTACGGCCAGTTTCATCAACTTGGTCTTTCAGATTAACGATGCCATTTTCTAATTTCTTTTCAGCAGTAATGATCTTGGTTCCAAACGTATCAACACCTTTCTGGACGTTGTCGGCAACATGGCGAGTACTGTCTTCAATATCTTTAACAGCTTTGTCAGCGGCTCGTTTTGCTTTCTCTTCTTCGTCCATTGCTTCTTGTTTAGTTTCTTCGGCGAATTCTTTGACCTCATCAGCAACATCTTCTGCTGCATGTTCTGCACCCTTGAATATTCCAGAAAAGAAGCCTCCAGTCTTTTCTTTTCCTTTCTTCAACGCAACAGAAGTTGAGTCTGTTACGTCTTTAGCGGCTTGTTCTGTTTTATCCTTGACATCCTGTGCAGTATCAGATACCTTGTCTTTAATATCCTTGGTTTTAACTTTAACATCATCTACAGCACGATGTACTTTATCGGCTGCTTTACGGCCAGTTTCATCAACTTGATCTTTCAGATTATCGATGCCTTTTTCTAATTTCTTTTCAGTAGTAGTGATCTTGGTTCCAACCGTATCAACACCTTTCTCGACGTTGTCGGCAACATGGCGAGCACTGTCTTCAATATCTTTAACAGCTTTGTCAGCTGCTCGTTTTGCTTTCTCTTCTTCGTCGATTGCTTCTTGTTTAGTTTCTTCGGCGAATTCTTTGAACTCATCAGCAACATCTTCTGCTGCATGTTTTGCACCCTTGAATATTCCAGATAAGAAGCCTCCAGTCTTGTCTTTTCCTTTCTTCAACGCAGCAGAAGTTGTGTCTGTTACGTCTTTAGCAGCTTGTTCTTTTTTATCCTTGACATCCTGTGCAGTATCAGATACCTTGTCTTTAATATCCTTGGTTTTAACTTTAACATCATCTACAGCACGATGTAATTTATCGGCTGCTTTACGGCCAGTTTCATCAACTTGGTCTTTCAGATTAACGATGCCATTTTCTAATTTCTTTTCAGCAGTAATGATCTTGGTTCCAAACGTATCAACACCTTTCTGGACGTTGTCGGCAACATGGCGAGTACTGTCTTCAATATCTTTAACAGCTTTGTCAGCGGCTCGTTTTGCTTTCTCTTCTTCGTCGATTGCTTCTTGTTTAGTTTCTTCGGCGAATTCTTTGACATCATCAGCTACATCTTCTGCTGCATGTTTTGCACCCTTGAATATTCCAGAAAAGAAGCCTCCAGTCTTTTCTGTTCCTTTCTTCAACGCAGCAGAAGTGGAGTCTGTTACGTCTTTAGCTGCTTGTTCTGTTTTATCCTTGACATCCTTTGTAGTATCAGATACCTTGTCTTTAATATCCTTGGTTTTAACTTTAACATCATCTACAGCACGATGTACTTTATCGGCTTCTTTACGGCCAGTTTCATCAACTTGGTCTTTCAGATTATCGATGCCTTTTTCTAATTTCTTTTCAGTAGTAATGATCTTGGTTCCAAACGTATCAACACCTTTCTGGACGTTGTCGGCAACATGGCGAGTACTGTCTTCAATATCTTTAACAGCTTTGTCAGCGGCTCGTTTTGCTTTCTCTTCTTCGTCCATTGCTTCTTGTTCAGTTTCTTCGGCGAATTCTTTGACCTCATCAGCAAAATCTTCTGCTGCATGTTCTGCACCCTTGAATATTCCAGAAAAGAAGCCTCCAGTCTTTTCTTTTCCTTTCTTCAACGCAGCAGAAGTTGAGTCTGTTACGTTTTTAGCGGCTTGTTCTGTTTTATCCTTGACATCCTGTGCAGTATCAGATACCTTGTCTTTAATATCCTTGGTTTTAACTTTAACATCATCTACAGCACGATGTACTTTATCGGCTGCTTTACGGCCAGTTTCATCAACTTGGTCTTTCAGATTATCGATACCTTTTTCTAATTTCTTTTCAGTAGTAGTGATCTTGGTTCCAACCGTATCAACACCTTTCTGGACGTTGTCGGCAACATGGAGAGCACTTTCTTCAATATCTTTAACAGCTTTGTCAGAGGCTCGTTTTGCTTTCTCTTCTTCGTCCATTGCTTCTTGTTTAGTTTCTTTGGCGAATTCTTTGACCTCATCAGCAACATCTTCTGCTGCATGTTTTGCACCCTTGAATATTCCAGAAAAGAAGCCTCCAGTCTTTTCTTTTCCTTTCTTTAACGCAGCAGAATTTGAGTCTGTTACGTCTTTAGCGGCTTGTTCTGTTTTATCCTTGACATCCTGTGCAGTATCAGATACCTTGTCTTTAATATCCTTGGTTTTAACTTTAACATCATCTACAGCACGATGTACTTTATCTGCTGCTTTACGGCCAGTTTCATCAACTTGGTCTTTCAGATTATCGATACCTTTTTCTAATTTCTTTTCAGTAGTAGTGATCTTGGTTCCAACCGTATCAACACCTTTCTGGACGTTGTCGGCAACATGGCGAGCATTGTCTTCAATATCTTTAACAGCTTTGTCTACTGCTCGTTTTGCTTTCTCTTCTTCGTCGATTGCTTCTTGTTTAGTTTCTTCGGCGAATTCTTTGACATCATCAGCTACATCTTCTGCTGCATGTTTTGCACCCTTGAATATTCCAGATAAGAAGCCTCCAGTCTTTTCTTTTCCTTTCTTTAACGCAGCAGAATTTGAGTCTGTTACGTCTTTAGCGGCTTGTTCTGTTTTATCCTTGACATCCTGTGCAGTATCAGATACCTTGTCTTTAATATCCTTGGTTTTAACTTTAACATCATCTACAGCACGATGTACTTTATCTGCTGCTTTACGGCCAGTTTCATCAACTTGGTCTTTCAGATTATCGATACCTTTTTCTAATTTCTTTTCAGTAGTAGTGATCTTGGTTCCAACCGTATCAACACCTTTCTGGACGTTGTCGGCAACATGGCGAGCACTGTCTTCAATATCTTTAACAGCTTTGTCTAGCTGCTCGTTTTGCTTTCTCTTCTTCGTCGATTGCTTCTTGTTTAGTTTCTTCGGCGAATTCTTTGACATCATCAGCTACATCTTCTGCTGCATGTTTTGCACCCTTGAATATTCCAGATAAGAAGCCTCCAGTCTTTTCTTTTCCTTTTTTTAACGCAGCAGAAGTTGAGTCTGTTACGTCTTTAGCGGCTTGTTCTGTTTTATCCTTGACATCCTGTGCAGTATCAGATACCTTGTCTTTAATATCCTTGGTTTTAACTTTAACATCATCTACAGCACGATGTACTTTATCTGCTGCTTTACGGCCAGTTTCATCAACTTGGTCTTTCAGATTATCGATACCTTTTTCTAATTTCTTTTCAGTAGTAGTGATCTTGGTTCCAACCGTATCAACACCTTTCTGGACGTTGTCGGCAACATGGCGAGCATTGTCTTCAATATCTTTAACAGCTTTGTCTACTGCTCGTTTTGCTTTCTCTTCTTCGTCGATTGCTTCTTGTTTAGTTTCTTCGGCGAATTCTTTGACATCATCAGCTACATCTTCTGCTGCATGTTTTGCACCCTTGAATATTCCAGATAAGAAGCCTCCAGCCTTTTCTTTTCCTTTTTTTAACGCAGCAGAAGTTGAGTCTGTTACGTCTTTAGCGGCTTGTTCTGTTTTATCCTTGACATCCTGTGCAGTATCAGATACCTTGTCTTTAATATCCTTGGTTTTAACTTTAACATCATCTACAGCACGATGTACTTTATCTGCTGCTTTACGGCCAGTTTCATCAACTTGGTCTTTCAGATTATCGATGCCTTTTTCTAATTTCTTTTCAGTAGTTGTGATTTTGGTTTCAACCGTATCAACACCTTTCTTTACGTTGTCGGCAACATGGCGAGCACTGCCTTCAATATCTTTAACAGCTTTGTCTGCTGCTCGTTTTGCTTTCTCTTCTTCGTCGATTGCTTCTTGTTTAGTTTCTTCGGCGAATTCTTTGACATCATCAGCTACATCTTCTGCTGCATGTTTTGCACCCTTGAATATTCCAGATAAGAAGCCTCCAGTCTTTTCTTTTCCTTTCTTTAACGCAGCAGAATTTGAGTCTGTTACGTCTTTAGCGGCTTGTTCTGTTTTATCCTTGACATCCTGTGCAGTATCAGATACCTTGTCTTTAATATCCTTGGTTTTAACTTTAACATCATCTACAGCACGATGTACTTTATCTGCTGCTTTACGGCTAGTTTCATCAACTTGGTCTTTCAGATTATCGATGCCTTTTTCTAATTTCTTTTCAGTAGTTGTTATTTTGGTTCCAACCGTATCAACACCTTTCTTTACGTTGTCGGCAACATGGCGAGCACTGTCTTCAATATCTTTAACAGCTTTGTCTGCTGCTCGTTTTGCTTTCTCTTCTTCGTCGATTGCTTCTTGTTTAGTTTCTTCGGCGAATTCTTTGACCTCATCAGCAACATCTTCTGCTGCATGTTTTGCACCCTTGAATATTCCAGATAAGAAGCCTCCAGTCTTTTCTTTTCCTTTCTTCAACGCAGCAGAAGTTGTTTCTGTTACGTCTTTAGCGGCTTGTTCTTTTTTATCCTTGACATCCTGTGCAGTATCAGATACCTTGTCTTTAATATCCTTGGTTTTAACTTTAACATCATCTACAGCACGATGTACTTTATCGGCTGCTTTACGGCCAGTTTCGTCAACTTGGTATTTTAGATTATCGATTCCTTTTTCTAATTTCTTTTCAGTAGTTGTGATTTTGGTTCCAACCGTATCAACATCTTTCTTTACGTTGTCTACTACATGGCTAGCACTGTCTTCAATTTCTTTAATAGCTTTGTCAGCAGCTTGTTTTGTTTTCTCTTCTTCTGTGATTACTTTTGTTTGAGTTGTTTCAGGGAATTCTTTAATATCGTCTATTATATTTTCAGCTGTATACTTTGCATTCTTAATTATACTTGATATATCTTGACTAGTTTCATCTTTACTTTTTTTGGTAGTTTTTGCAGTTAAATCGAATTCTTTATTTGATTTATGATATGCTTGTTCATGCTTATGTTTTTCTTTGTTGTTTTCATATTTTGATAAATTTTGTTTATCATTGCCGTCTGTTTTCCTGTTTTCTAATTGTGTTTCAGTTTTATTCGGTTTTATTTGTTGATTTTCTAATTGGATGCTCTTTTGATATAAATATGCTGATTTATATGGGCATGCGTCATTGATCCCGGCTATATTTCTGCTATCTTCTAAAAACATTTGTGTTGCTGTTTTCATATCCATTTTTATTAAATCATGTTTTTCTGCTTTCTTGTTGTCTTCTAATACCTTTGTATTTGAAATTTTCTCTTCTACTTTGCTTGGCGCAATTGGTGCTTTATTAGATATTTTTTCCTGTGTGCCTGTTAATGTTTTCTTATTTTTTAATCTGGGACTTTTGAAAATATTTAAAAATCCAGTGCTTTTGTCATTATCTTTTTCGTCTGAATCTGAGAATGAATTTTCTTTTAAGTCCTTTTTAATATTCTGTTCATAAATATTTGTTTTACGATTTTTTTCTGTTATTTGACCGCTATGGTTCTTATCTACAGTAGCTGTATCAAATTGTCTCTGAACTTGATCGTCATAGTCAGAATTTTGTTTAATATCTTGTAACAGATTTGTTGTAATGTTTCTTGTTTCTTCATCACCACTGTCAAATGAAATTTCATTTGAAGAATGCTTTTCCTTTGAACTACTTCTGCTTTTGCTTTTTAATTTAGGATTTTTGAATATTCCAAAAAAGCCTGAAGTTTTTTCTTTACTATTGTCTGTGAATTGTTTATCAGATCTTTTATCTTTTATGTTTTTATCTACATTTTGTAAATCTTCACGATTATATTTTATATCAGTCATTTTTTCAACAGGTGTATTTTCAGGATAATGCGTTAAGTCCGTATTCATTTTCATGTCTTCTAGTATTTTTATAGTAGCTATTTTTGGGTCCTGATCAATACTTTCAAATGAAATTTCCTTTGAATCTTTAGACTTATCTTTTTTGAGTTTCGGCGTTTTGAAAATTGCGGAAAATATACCACTTGATTTGTCTTTCGTTCTTTTACCTTCATTATCGGAATCATCTCTTTCTTCTTGTCTTACACTATCTTGTGCATTGTAAACTATTTCATAGGCCGATGGTTGACTGGACTGATCTGGGAGTGTTTCATATGTAGATTCATGTGCATTTGTTTTCTCTTTCATAGCACTACTTATTTCTTTGCCGTTTGTTTCTGATAATACAGAACGACTTGTGGGTTTTTGTGAATTTTCTTTTTCTACTTTTAACATTGTATCTTTGACATTAGACAATGTATTTTGTTTAGGTTGAGTATTAAATTCTAGATCTCGTAAAGCTTCAGAATGAAAAGGTTTTACTTTGCTTTTTTCAAAAATTGGTTTTTCACTTGACTGATTACCGCGATCGATGTTTAATGATTCATTAGTGTCTGTACTAGTAGGCTTTATATCATAACCTGCTCCTTTATTATCAAAATTTTCTTTACTTGAATTATTCCTAGCGGTTGTAATTATAGTTTTAGTAGTTATTGTGGTTATAGTTCTATCACCATTAGTTCCTACTATACATTGCTGTTGAATAATAGGCGGTTCAAGCGCTACGCTTGGATCATCTAATAATGCATGTTTCTGTTGCTTTATAACATATCCTACTTCATTATTTTTTCGCACATCGTCATTAGAAACCACCGACCACCCTTCCGTCGCTAACTTGCCCATCTCTTTCTCAGCGTCTTGTTTTACACCTGTTAATTAAGTATTGTATATTTTAGGTATCTAAAATTTATTTTCAAAAAGGATTTCATTTTATGTTCATATTTTCATATTCTGTATTCATCATTAGTGTAAGCTGATTGGCTTTTTCTTGCCTATCGATATAATGATAACGGCTGTTAGACTTCCATATAGCTTGTGCGAAGTGTACGTGCTGAGGAGCAGTCATCACCTCTATTTTATCAACTGATAGAATTATTACAATGACTTAACATTGGTGTAATATTTTACCAATACATTAAAATAAAGACAGCAATTCGTAAATTTTGTAATCACTATGCAGAAATCTCTTGTTAAACAGAAATTAGTAAGATTGACTTGTTAATGATAAGTAACTGAGTAATATGAATTTTATCGTTAAACTTTATGTGTGCAAAATCACAACAGTTATAGTAAAATAAAATAGTAAGTTAAAATTATTTAATACAAGTCACATTATATTAATGCTATATACTGCATTGATAAAAATTTAGCATTATCTAAGAGTTTGAAAAGTATTCGCTAAAATTGCTTTTAATCGATAGCTGCTCCGTGTGCCCACGCAGATAGACTGTGCATGCAACGCCAAATAATTGCAGAGATTAATCTCGCTGAAACAAATTGTTCTTGAAAAGCTAGAGAAAAAGATGTAAATAGAGCTTATGTAGCACATCAGTAATACAACAAGTCTGCTGCTAAGAAATTATATTTTTTTGTTACACATTAATTATATATTTTAATAAGCAAGCTGCAGAGATTCGAAGAAATCGGCGCCGGCTTCCAGAGACCTGTCTTATCGTAATTGAAAATATAAAAAATAATTAATTGGTTTTGGTTAAAATTTATCAGGCCATAATAGCGTAGAATTTGCACAGAGTTACCTGTGCGAATAAAAGCGTATTTCATTCAATTGAAACTTGACATCAAATTATAAATCATACGTTGACGTAAGATCCTAAAATACGAAAATTCATGACTTACAAGAGATCGTTATGTTTTTTGCGAAGAAAGATCCATCGATCAGTTTTTTTTAACAAGCGTTCAATTTTACCACTCGGTGTCACAATTATTTGTATTTTAAATAAAGCTTAGCCCCTCAACCCGATGATTATTAACTAATGACATGCAAACAGGTAGTACTTACCGGAAACTATTTTGTTAGCGTCTGCCAAGACCCTCTGGCGCTTTTTGTTATCGTCGTCAATTTCATCGCGAGACTTTTTCACCATTGTATCAGCGGTATGATATTTATTCTCAATAAAATCAGCCATCATATCACCGAGATCTTTTTCGTCACTGGCGTATTTATTTTTGATAGGGGTCGAGGTAGCGTTGTAAACAGTGCCATTCGTAATAGTTGCGTGCTGTTTGGCTGTTAAGTGCAAAAAATCATGAGCAATGCATAGTGAATTAAAAATAAAGTAAACAACAAGTTTTACTGCACTCTTAATAAATGAAAGAAAATACGTTCACTCGCTAAGGTAAATAAAATTAACCGACAAAGCCTTTTTAATGCAATCAAATATCTTTTCCCACAACCTTAATGTTTCATAAAATCTCACGAAACTTTGAAAAATTACTCATCCTTCAATCATGAATAATAGACTCTACTAGTTATTATTATCTACTAGTATCTTACTAGTATCGTTATTTACGCCTTAAAAATATAAATTTATAATTTTTACGATTTTTTAATTTTTAACCGTGATCTAACATTTATTATTGGATATTATATCATTTTCAAAATACGTGTAACTTAGTTAAATAAAGGATAAGTGTATTGAGAAGAACGGCATCCCCTTGAATGCAAAAGAATTTAAGATAAAGTCATAATAATAAAAATGCAAACCTGATTAATGATATATTTAAAAAATTTAAATAATTGTATATATAAGCAATTATGTCATGATTATACATCAGCATACGTGATTCAAGCTTTCAAAGAAAAGTGAGGAAAAAATTGTGAAAAGTGCGATGTGCTTGCGTTAACATTGACGACACCGCTAACTGCGTAGGAAGTTGGCTATGCCGTGAATAATGCAATAATATTATAACAAACCGGAAGAGCCATAACAGCCGAGGTATATTAAGTAATTAAATAATATCTATTGAAGAAATTTCAAGTAGTACTGTTCTTATTTTAGTCGTTTCAAACAATAATGGTAAGAAAATATCACATTTTACATTTTTGCAGAGACTACTTACTCGTCTTTTTATCTCCCGTATTCCTTAGGTCTTCTACGTATTCAGAATGCTGCAACAGATTATACATTCTCTTTTAAATAAAGAGATAATTATTGCGACGAAAATAATAAAATAAATAACAATCTCGATAATTTCAAAAGTCAAGGAATGTACACAGCATAGAATGAAAAGCTGTTAAAATAAATTTTAAACGACTATATGCTCACTTGTAAGTGTACATTCCTACGATTCATAAGTAGACGCATACTCAAGAAATAAAACAACAGTTTACTATCTAATTAAAGGCAACCTTGTTTTTTTTTTTTTCTTACTCAGCAAATATTCTTATGTATTATGACTGACTACCGGAACGCGATTATCTCAAATTTTTATTTATTGGCATACCTTCATTCTGTCAGGTTCTTCATAATCTGGATCCATTTTGGGATCCATCGTTGCGTCTCGCCTAAGAGACGTATTTCTCGATGGACCCAATTCTTCCTTTAGGGAGTCAAAACCAGGTTGATCCAACCTGACGCGAGCGACTGCCTTTTCAATGTCATCCGTCACTAGTTCGACGTTAAATATGCATTGCTTTACTATGTCTTCCCTACCAATTTTGTTCAGCGCCTTTTCCAAAGTGTTTCCTATATGAAAATGTATTTAAAACATATTTACGTATTTACGTAGTACGTTTACTTCTTAAAAAGATAATTTTAGTAATTTTAAATCATTGTTTAAAAGTAATTTGAGTGATACACAATTTTACGTTTACGATCAATTCGAATACTGCATGCATAATTGGTAACTACTTTTTTTTCTTTTTTTTCTTTTTTTCTTTTTTTTTTTTTTTTTTATAAAAAACAATAAACTGATAATGTTAATGCGAATCTAATTTAATTGCAACCGATTCATTTATGAATGGCTGTCGTGAAATAATCACCGACCTTCCCGGCGAGTGACTTTTTCTCGCAGAGCTGGAGTTCGCTTAAACAATACCATTAATTCACTTCTATACAGTTGTGGCGTTTCACTTTCATATTCTTGATATAACGATATGAACATTGTAACTCAAGAACAATAAATTTCACAGGTATGAACAGCACTAAGAAAGCGATCGGCTTCCAGCAATCTGCAAGTACTCGTCACGTCACTTCACGCAGGTTGGTCGAACACTGAGCTAATATTGTTATTTTTGCCGATTATAGTGTAGCGATGCCTGCGAGCTACGACAGCACGTATGTATATAACGCGACGACTGCGATTAGCGCGAACGAACTGCGTGTAAAGGGGCGGGGGGTGGGGAAGGGAGGGGAGAGCAGGATTGGTCACTGCGCGGCAGCGGCGCACGGTCCATGGATTTTATGTCAAGCATAATAATGAATGACATCATCGGCTACGTTTCTGCAGAGATTCCACACGTCTGACTCAATCCTTTTTAAACGTGTGTTTACTTCACCTTGTCGTGAAACTGGTTTCTCACACATTGGCGATTCCTGATAGCGCGAATTCATTGTAAACATATTTTGACTGGGCAATTGAAATTTTTTTCAAAAAATTACACTGTCGTTTTTGTAGATAAATTGATATCGCGATGCAGTTTTAAGACTAGCGCTCAAATTACGAGTAACTCACCGGTTGCCTTATTTCCATTACTCTGCCAGACTTTGAACATCGCTGTAGCTTGTTGCGCTGTCTTATCGGGATATTCTTCTTTTATTTGGCTGATTTCATTCGAGGAAATATTTAGCTCCTTTGCGAGTTTTTCCCAATCTTCATCGAGTAAATTAGCTATATCTGTCATGCGAATTGTAGCGCGATGAATAGCTTCTGGTCTACCTATAAATAGACGTTTAAATGTTCGTACTTTAGAAACTTATAAAATTTAAACGTCACGTGAAAATCGGAGTGTGCGCGTGTCTGCGCCTGTGCTTTTACTTACTTAAATCTCTGTCGCGGGGGAAGCTATAATTTTTAGATAGTTCAAGCAAGTCAAGTTCGGAATTTCCGCTTTTGGGTGAGATTTTCTCCGGTAAAAGAATATTTAATGTACAAATTGGAGTCTGTGGCGGTTCCCCTTTTGCGACTTTAGGTTCATTCATAAACATTATTCTACCCATCATGTCAGCTGCATCAGGATCTTTTACCCTTGCGGTGAAGGGCACCCTATTTTCTTTAAAGGCTCTAAATGGCAATTGCAATTGTTCGCCACTTTTCAACACTGGTACGAGATTACCACCAAACTCCATATACTGCGTCTTTCCCTCGAGAACCTAAACGTTAAACATTATCATTATTATTGTTATTTCAAACAGAAAATTGCAATTAATGCAATAATCGAAGACCAAGCTCATTTTCACCTCGACATCTCGACTCTTGGCAACTTCGGTAAAATGTTCTTGATGTTCTAAAGTTTTGTCTTCTTTATCATCGGTCATACAAAATACGCGCAATCTCGCTTCTAAGGGATCGACGCGTTTAGCAAAAACAACGAATCTACAGAAATGCAGAAAACATCACGCAAAGTGGTTTCGAAAACTGTGCACTCGATAATTCGATGGTGAAATATAAGATGTGCATACTTAGCCATAAAAGGTACATGAGTTGCATGCGTATATAATTCTGTTGCCATTTTCGTAGCCTCCGAAATGTTTCGGCAGTCCATCAGCCAAAATCGTGCAGAGACGGTCGTCGTGAACGAAACGCAATCCTTGACAAAAGTCAAGGGTGTTGAGCCGGTCACATCCTCCCAGACCGCCCGGGACTGACCCCCTGAACGACATACATGCCAAGTCCAATAAAATTATTAGAATATGTCCGTGCTGCGGTTAAGTAGATAATCGTCTGTGTTACGATACGAGGCATGTGAAATTGTAAGTGTTTACTTTAAAAGTGAATTATGAATAAAACTTTGGAATGACAAATCGGCTTCGGTTGTAAAACAAGCGTAAATAACTGCATTTAAGAGCGGTAAAAAAAAGTGTGCCTATTGACGCGTGCCTTATAATATCCTTAAAAGTAAATAATAATAATAATAATAATAATAAGGTGTCGATGGTATTCAGCTGATAATGCTTGCGGAATGACAAAAAGAACGAAAAAAAATTGAACATTCAAAGTGATTGTATATGACAGCAATAATTCAAAACGAGTGTACAAAACGAGTGTCAAGTAACCAAAGCATTAAATCAAGGAAAAAAATATCTACGTCTTTTTTAAACAATATACGATAATTATTGCATAATATCTGCCTGAATGGAATGTCGTATTATGTATTAATTTGCTTATAATATACTGTTACAGAAAAATTCAAAAGTATTTATATATTCAATGTAAAAAATTATTGCTTCTTACGTGCGATCGAATCGTTGGAGTATCTGGTATAAAAAGTCAGCTTTCAAAACACATGACGTGTTTACAAGCTTTAAAATTAGTTAACAAATTATTAAAAAAAAAAAAAAAAAAAAAAAAAAAAAAAAAAAAAATAATAATAAATCATTCACTAGTGATTCCCACACATAATAAAAATTCTTCGACTAAGCGCATGTGCTGAAAGAAAAACTAAAGATTTAAAGTAGTAGGCATAGTAAAAAATTTTAATCTACGTTAAGTAATGATCCATACCTAAATGACTCAATCCTAATAATACGCAAGCATTAACAATGAATCACAACAAGATATGTATTCAACGATGATAATTAACAGGACGTTTTCTATGAAAAAAAGAATGTATGCCACCTCGCTATATCGGGTCTCCGCGCCAGAAATGCATTTCGCTTCGGTAAGTATAACATAAAAATCTTCGTAGCTTTGTGCGCATTAATTCGCGCAAAGATTTTCTCGAAGGGAGTGAGTTTATCTTCGAAGCAAGGTGGCTTTCCGCTACAATGTTACGCGCAAGCATATATTACCAGTTATGCTGCAAAGGAGTCTTAGTGTCGGTGCGTCTCCGGAATATTGATTGATCATTCCCTTGTTGGCGGCTTGGGGTACAGGTATCGTCAATATTATTGGCTTATGGAACTTTCGTCTTCGTGGTTCTACCGTCACGATAGGCGAAACGGCAACCCGATTACCCAAGAGCTTCGCCACAAGCTTAGTCGGTATCGGGTGAGCCTAAAAGTAACACAAGGTTTCATCCCCTATTTTCATAGATAAATTCCACGCAATCGATCGCAACTCTCACGGACTCTTTTGCGAAATTGATGTTAGCGATGTTACGATTTTAAATTAGAAATAACGCGAGGAACTAGAATGCTCAGGAGCTGTGAAGCTTACACAGGTGAGTTAATAAGTAAAATACACGGAATAATAACGTGAAAGTGATATTACCTGCAGTCCTACTCTGATTTTCTTAGTAAGAGCCGCTGCTGGGAATATAGCTTGAACTTGCGGCACTGCCGATGATGATACCGTTCCACCTTCTGGTCCTACTGCGTGCACTTCTTGCCTTATACGAGAAACAACAGCGAAATAATGCGGAAAGTCTACCGTTAATATCCTTACGATACGCGAAGTCTGGAGATCCTCTAGCTGGCTTAATTCTATAACAAGCGAGATTAAATACGAGTAAGCATTTTACGTTGATAAATGAAATTGTAAAAGGATAAACAAGGATACCTTCTCCTTCAAAGCTCTCGTTAAGAACATCCTGAACCGCCTCTTCGCTGGCTTCCAAGGTGTGTTCACGCCAGGTTTCTCCGTTGTCCGAACGTAATATAACGATTTCTCTTTCTTTTCCTCGTAATGAGGCAAAATGTGGCACTTCGATGATTACAGGTCTGGAATCGGGTAAATAAAAGCGCAAAATAGATTCATAAGTATAACTTGTAATAAAATAAGAAAAAAGGTCGAGTTTAACGAGGAAAAGTGTGAATAAATACGAGTGCTTCTAGGTTTTTATTAATTCATCACTATATCCGGATCGTCGAAAGGTTACGGCTGTATGCCACTTGAAATATAATTTGATATCAGGAAGCATTGGAAATAGAACGACGAGTAAAATAAGAAATTGTCTTTATTCCTGAACGAAAACACTTGTAAAAGAACTTGCAATTTTAAGAATAACGTCATTGCCTTTTCCTTAATTAAAAATATTTATGCGAATCGTTACGAGGATTTGAAATTTGAAATTTTTATTTATTATGATTTACGGAGACGTCAATTTTAACATTATATGTAACGCATGATGTCACGTTCCGAATTAATATGTTTACCTGATGTGTTTAAAAAATAAAAATAAAAATAACAATCGGCGATTATTTTCCATCTATCTGTACATAAAGTAATAAAAATATTAATTAATACGTGAAAATATTACCCAGCTGCGTCTACGTCGGGACTCGTAGCACTATGTTACGATAAAGCGACGTATTAACTGAAAACTCGTCTTTTGTATTAGATAAAAATGATTGAACTCGGAAAAAAGTGCACGAGTCGCGTTTACGAGTATCGTAGGCGCATTAAGGATATCGCAGTCGTAAATACGTAGAGGCATACCCCAGAAACTTGGCGTCTACGGGTCCGAGCTCGAGAATCCGACTGGCCAATGCCTCGCCCTCCATCAATGGCGGCGGATTCGTCAGCTTGTCCCTTTTGAGATATCTGCACGTGACCCTCATGGGCATCGTCGCCTTGCGCGGCGGTACGATCACCCTTACGCCACTATGACGGCATCCGCGCATCGCGCCACCCCTCGCATCCACCAAAAATGATACCAGGAAGCTGTCGTTGATTGTACGAAAATAAGGACAGATTAAGTTAGTCGCGCCTTTTTTCGTCCCCGATGTAAATGCCAATAAATCGTATTCGATAAAAGTAAATCGTACGAGTGTTTGAATTTTCGACTTTACGGAAAGCGTGTGCTTTTGCTGTATATAAATTGCTTAACGGGATGTGCAGTTTTTCATGTTTCGTGATACGTGTTTACACACTATTAGGTCTATAGATAGATAATTATAAGATAAGAATTATAAGAGGCAAATTTACAGGTAATGTAATGTACGAATATTTTTAATTTGCAGCTCAATTGTAGATCATTCGTAGCAGCCTGTCAGATCATATTAAATCAGAGGAAACTCTTAAAGTTACTTACTTTAAGTTAAAGTACTCGCCTTCGCGCAAGAGCACAAATAAACATAAATGCAAAAAAGTCTTGCTAACGTTCAACCTGTCGAAATAAGTACTTCTTCCTATGATCTGATAAGTTGCATAAATGCCATCTATTATTTTATCAACGCTTGTATTTACAGTAAAGTGTAAAGTGTAATTATAAAAAAAGTCTAGTATACGGAGAGAGTATACTTGTAAGATCGTGTAAGAGCTCGATAATGGTGTTGCTTGTAATTGTCGGATTGCAAAGTGCGCTTCATTTTTGAGTGTTCCATTATATTTCCAGATCATTAATGGAATTAATTTTAATTGTTCACTCCGAAAATTAAAGACATTAATTTCAAATATAAACGAACTCGGTCTCAGAATTAGCGCGACACGTGTACTTCGTATAGCTCGATGTAAAGCAGATAAGGAGTTTTGTATTATAATTAATTATAAGAGTATTTAAAATTATATTGTACAGGCTTATAGAAAGTGTGACCAGCGGCATAAGGCATATCATGTTAATAATAATTCATGAAGGTTTTTAAAGGTCTTTAACCGACTTTTGCAATTGAGGCGAAATGTAACGCATTCGTGAGAGAGGCGTGTTCATGATGGTTCAATGATTTCATGATATGATATGAAATACTGAGCTAAAAGAAGCAACTTAAATCGCTGTGCACAGTGTTTACTTATTGCGGATATTGTATGCTGTCGATGTGACTGTGTGAGTGACGTTCAAGATATTCATCAATAAGAATAATTTTCATCGACTTAAATGACAATGGTTAATCGTTCGCTATGTGCGTTAAAATTATTTTATTGACTCATCTTTATGATGGACTTGAAAGAGAAGCAGCGCCAATTCAAACGCATACGGAACGTTTTAAAGTTTATTACTATTTGTTTGACATTCACGCGCTTCTTGTGTTTTTTTCTTCTTCTTTTTTTCTTTTACTTTTATAAAACTAAAAATCAAAAAACAGATATAAAGCACGCTCGGAAGAAAATTTGACACTCATATTTTGTTTCCGTTAAGGATTGATTTTCTATTAAATAAAGATAATTTGCATTCACACTATATAAATTTGGCATCGCACTAAATTTCACTTAAGTACTTCAATCTACGTTCACATCTACCCAAAGCAACAGAGTGGTCCATGTAGTACAGGTGTTTGTATTTACTGCTAATTTTTGTAGCTCAGCCGAATATGTTTCAAATTATACATCTAATTGAAAAATAAACCCTTCCGAACTTCTTTATAATTCATATAGTGCACGCTTAGCGCGCACTTTATGGCATTTATCTAATTTAACCGGTATTAGGTGCATAATTTCGCCAAGCCGAGCTTTAATATATCCAATTCCAAAATAAAACTAGTGGCATTACACTGGAGGACAAAATTAGAAGGGCAAAGTAGCGTGAATAATTTAGCAGCAACATAAGATAACGTGTTAAAGCTGTGGAAATGTAATGTGTGATTTTCAAATGAAACAATAACGTTTGCATAAAAAATATGTATATATAGCGAAACAGTAAAAAGTTGCAAAAAGCTAACTTTCAAGAAGACTTCACTTACTTTCTCCATGATGGGATTCTGCGAGTAGCGCAAATAAAATAACAGAAAGTATCGGAAACAAAACAAAATACGCGTTAGTATTAGCTTATCATTCTCTAAGTATGAAGTGATGAAAGATGAAAGGTTTTATTATCTCTCTTTTCTTGTGAAATTGTAAGTAGAGGCTCTCCTTTCAGCTTTTGTCGAAACAAGTGAATTAAGAAGTGAAACTTGTTCTGATTATTTCTCTATATCATGTCAAGCGCACCATTAATCATTTTAGCAATAATACGAATTCTTGAATTATTTCTGCGCAGTCACATAACTCATGATACTCGCAAGGTAATTTCAAAGTTGCAAGACTCAATAATCATTATGTATTATAGTATTGAAACTTACGATGCAGAAATCCATTCACACTGTGCATGATCTCAGACGAATAAAATCACTCCAGAAACGCTTCTCTCATGGCTACAACTCAGTCGTTACACTTGGACAGCATAAACGTGAAATACAACGGCAAAATAGGCAAAGGGATATAAACTTTTAGCAAGACGCAGAAGCGGCTATTCTTCTAATTTACAATGCATAAAGGGTGAGTAACAAAATAAAATAACGAATAGAGTTGGGTAGGCTGACATTGATTTGAAATTATTGATCTAATCGGGACATTGATTTACTACACATGATTCACAAAATTCAGAATTACTTATGAGCTACTTTATATCAACAATATTTATTTTTGTATAACGACCAATTCAATATCACAAACGATTGTTTTTTTCCAGTTAAAAAACGATTTACATCAATAGACACATAACTTACTCGTATATAACACACCGAACAGCAATAAAAATAATGCTAAATACACATTTTTTATTAATATGTCACGAACGAAAACTGAAAGTAAACAAAATTGTTTTCAAATTTTTTGCAATAATCAAAAATATGAAAATCACATGTAGACCATGAAGAATAAAATTAAAAGGAAATTGTTACGAGTGAATTGAGAAATTAATTCGAAAATGTACAAAAAAAAAAAAAAAAAAAAAAATACGTACACATAACTAAGAATTAGTGTAAAAATAAGGGTTTAATAAGAGCGTAAGCATAGCTTATTAGACGGTAGTTAAATATTTTAAATAGATATGAAAGGCCTTTGCTCATTCGAAAGAACTTTATCAGAATTAAAAGGCTTTTTTTTTTAAAAAAAAAAAAAAACAAGTGAAGTAATATATAAAACGGTAGGTGTACCTGTCCCTCCACATTCCTTGTCCTTTTGGCACGATACCGAGGGCAGCCAGCGACGTATTTAAGAACTCTAGCGACGCACTAATTTCAGAACAGAACCTGCGTGTGATTATCGATGGTTGCTCTAAACCGTGCTCATGCTTACTTTTTTTTTTTTCAACTTCGTGCAGAATATATAGATATTTGGTGTTGTTTTAATCTCTTTTTATTCTTTGGTGAAAAATGTTATTTCTTAGTATTATTATACGTAGTGAAGATCAAACGCTATGTGCTACTAAAAAACAATGAATGATGAGCAATATGAAAAATGGTGATTATGAAATTGCGTGAAAACGATAAGTCAATGAAAACTACCGAATGAACAAAACGAGGAAAAATACGCGTTAGCCCTCTGACATCACTTAGAGTAACAACTAAATTATACAAAGTCATTAACGGGCTTACAATACTACAATGCGAACTATTATGTTTTCATTAAGGATCAGATAGCATCATCAAAAGCCATTGATTTAACCTTTTCTAAAGTCGACGATAAGTTCGTTGTCAATTAAATCACAAATAACGTGTGTTGGAAATCCAAAATTGCTACGTTACGCAATCAATTACTCTACCGTATATATATATATATATATATATATATATATATATATATACATATACGTATACGTATATATATATGTATGTGGCCAAACGTATGTCTTGCTCGTATTAAAATGATACGTTTAAAAGAAATATGCTTATTCGTATTCGAACAATAAAGATGTTAAGTAGAATCATGCTAGATAAAAAGTCTCACTCGATACATCACTCGATAGTTTCAAAAAGCAATCTAGGAGAATGTGCGGAAAGTGTTCTTAAGACAACTAGCATACTTTTTTAAGAATTAAATTTCAGCAGAAGTAGTAGTACTCGACACGAGAACAGAAAGATTACTCTACGATTTCAACCTACTAAGAAATTATATTTGAAAATTCCTTTAACCAAACTATGTTAATATTACTACGTAAGACTAAGTGGTTAATTTAGCAAGCAATCTTTCGTCAACATACACCAACGCCATACGTACTATAATACACAACATTATTGTTTTAATGAAAGCCAATTAATGAATTACATTAGAAAATCATTATTACTTATTGTGCGCTTGGTACATTTATGTAAATTGCACTTTATTTTTAACTAGATACTTGAACAAACTTGGGCACTTTCATTTAACAATTTTTTCTTCTCAAAGCTTCATTCAGCGGTTCATTTTACTTTATGTTTACATATAAAATCGCTAATATGCCCACATTTGCTTGATATTATTATATAGCAAATAATTTTTACTTGATAATTACACAGGTAATTAAATATTTATTACGTATCCCAAGGCCGTTATTATTATCATTAAATACATGAATTGTGAATTTAGTCTTTTTTTTTTTTTTTTTTTTTTTTTTTTTTTTTTTTTTAAGCGTGTAATGTATTTTATATGAATATAACTTATAATACTATAGTTATTATTACAGCTTTTACTTTTAAACTTACTCTAACAACGTAGAATTATATTTAATTCTTTTAAATTTCATTGGTTCTTTTTAATATAGTAAATTGAGTAGAATTTTTAAGTAGAGATTGTAAAGTTACGTACCCAACGTGAACTGGATGTCTATTGATATCAATATTATCTGGCTTCGCCGCATTTTGACGATTGTAGCTTTCTTTGGTTATCATTTCGGTAATAGTTGGAGCTAGAAATCAAGTGATTGATCAACGATTAAAAACTAAATTAACGTTAGATTTACTAGCGAAAATATGTATCTGGCAACATAAGCTCCTGAAAGTCACACAAAGATTAGAATTTGGAGAGTCAATAGTTTAATCCGAAAGATGTTTTACCTCCGGAGTGTCGATTATCTCTCTCGTCGTCGGTTACGTTGACTCTCATTGAGTCATCGCCCATGGATTTCATATCATCACCGGTCATGTATTGATATTGCTGTAAGTCGTTGAGCATCGGATCTTCGCCTGCGAATGCAGAACATTCAAAATATACTGTTTCGCATTAGTATACTCGTGAAAAGTAAACTAAAAGTACACGTAAAACTTGACGAGCACGCAAAACTACGATGACATGAATTTTATTCAGTGATTTAAATACGTCTAAACATGTACATCTAGAGAGAATCACGTACGAGCTTATACCTTTCAACTTAAAAACCAGCAACGTGCATCTAGCACTGTGAGTGCTATTCCAAGTACTAAGGCGTCGTTTTTACATAATGATGAAAATAAGTTAAACCAAACATTTTTTAAAATAAGTTAAAAAAAAACGTAATAATTGTATCTTTGGGCACGGTAATTAAAAATGAATCCGTTAAATCCCAATAATTGCAGTATTCTATAAACAATGTTTTCGTATTCTTATTTCTCGACTCGGAAAAACAATTCAACTATTACCGATCACTTAACTGCGATTTACAAATAAAGATAAGAATTCTTTATCACTGATATGCTACAAAGTGCATAATACAGTATCAACAGAACTACCAAGCCTTATAAATTTTACTTTTTACTAAAACTCAATATTTCAAATTGTATTAGTAGTACGTTGCCCAGGAAACGAAACACAAGAAAACGACATAAACAATAATTAACGATTAAAGAAGGGTCGTAAAAGCACACGTACTTTTCCGTAAATATCCGCAGATGTTTCGTTTAATTATTTACACATTTGTCTCGATTCAGGCGATACAATCTTCTAGGCGTATTCTTGTGAAATCGAGCGATGGTTGAAAATATGCTCGATGCGTCGCGCTCGCACGCACGCGCGGCATATTAACGTTACCGTGTATTTTGAATCAAGTGCGCGAAACCACGCGTAACCGATACACGAAGTGGTTGGAGGTACTTGGAATTCTAAAGATCTGCCTTGAGAGTCGCAGCCGTAAAGCGAAAGTCCGTTAATAAAACATAAAGCAGAGGCAATCCGTCGGTCGAACGCCGTTGCCCGCGACTGATAAGGAGTCCCCGAATAATTCTGGTTCTCGCTATCAGTCCGCCGATGGCTGCTATCGGTTATTTTAGGGATCTCGAGCGGCTCTTCCGCTCTGGAGAGTTTACGCTAGGTTGCTCTGCATCTTTGAACCATCGATAGATTTCTCTCTCAAAGCGATAAAATCTGCCGACGAAACAGATCTATATTTAAGTGCACGTCCGAACTCCGATAATTATCCTTGAAGATATTTTCGACACTTTGTTCCACGCAGGCAAACGCCTTCGTTTTCTCGAATCACGCTTCATCGGTCTGTACGTGGACACGTACGCCTGGAGGAAAGCAACCTCGCGGGGACATTGACACCCGGATTTGCAAAACGCGATTTAGGGATGCGGACGATTGCCTGGATGCTCACACGCCCCGACGCGTGTGTAAAATCGTAGTAAATTCGCGAGCTGCTTATCTTATGCGTTTATTTTCGTTTTCCTTTTATCGTTCACTTTTTCTTCTTCTTAAGAAAAGATATACGGGCGAATTCATGAGCTTATTTTCACGGTTAAACCATTGCGTAAGCAAAACTGTTTTCTCGCAGATGGAAGTATCCTTAAAATCGAGTGCTTTTTTCAAATTAATTTTACAAGCTCGTCGGTGGGATTCGTCATTCGAATTGATTAAAATTGAAAGTCCATAATATTGAGAACCGATGGAAACTCGATGCACAAGATAAAATAAAATAAGTAACAAGATATTGCGCGTCTTACGTTACAACCGAGTTTTTAAGGTATTAGATCTATTTAAAAAATAAATATTAAAATGAAAAAGCTAAAAAGCACTTATGTGTATTTAAATTAAATACAATTTTTATCTTTAGCAATTATCATAGTGTACGGTAAGGCCAATCGTTACAATGAAAATATTTTTTTAGTCTTGACTTAGTCGAGAGCTTCAGTCAATTGTATTGGTATTTGATAATATTTATGTGCTTCAAAATGACCTGAAATTATACTTTTCCTTCATTATTAAAGAAATAGAATTCAGTATTTTACGAAAAACTCAATCTTAGTTTTTTTTTTTTTTTTTTTTTTTTTTTAAATAGAAAGTAACTTAAATCAAACGAGATTCGCTAAGTATATCGAATAATGCGTTATATTTGGATACTCAATGAAATATATGACTTCATTTTGCCTCACTATTTATAAAGTTACTACTATTTCTGCTGCTTACCGAATGAGGCAAGTATATCTTATCATCCCATTCCCGAAATGCTTTTAGTATCATTTATCTCGTGTTCATTTTTATGTTTCCGTTAACGTATTTCCTCATAATTTCGTGGTAACGTAGATCAATTGGTATAAAGGTTCGCATTTTCATTTTAATAGCGCCAAACGTTAATGTTCTTAATCCTTTAATCAGCCATAATTCAAATAATTGGATATCTCCAAATTTTACTTAAGCGAAGAAAATCCGCTTAACCAACGGGTGAAACTCAATAGCCAAGGAAAATCCTATCTAATATACTATCGTTGGGGTTGGCCAAGGAAAATTCGCTCTGCAAATGATTGAGCAAATATTTGCCAAGTCGATTAAGTAATATTTATTCAAACTGGCATACTCAATTTCTTAGATTCATTCGACTTTACTCTTAAGTAACGCGTAATAAAAATCGTTTTAGTTCTTCCACGACTTTAAGCGCCAAGAAAGAAGCGACAAGAGATCTTATTGGTAGAAATCAGTACATGACGTGTTTCCTTAATTATTACCTCGATCATTTCCATCAAAGAGAAATATTCGTAGAATTCAGAATATTGAAAGCGCGTGTTTTTCGCAAGAGCGCAGAGCGAATAAGCCGCCGAAAGTGCACAAGCACTCGGTAAAATAAAAGAAATAGAAGCACGCCTGCAGTGGCTAACGATCCATTACGGCTTCGCAAGCGATGACATCAGTTCCCTAATCAGCTCGTGAAAATTTTATCGGCGTTAATGCCGCTCACGTCGCGCCATAAGGAAGTGCATTTGTATTTGGCAGCGCGCAAATTTCCGCCGCTTCGAGCCGCTGACGCAAATGCATTCGAGAAGAGGCGCGCGATCTCTTATTATTCTGCCATATTATTATGCTTTCCATCGGCGCGCGTCCGACCTCTCGCTCCACTACCGCTCGACCTACATCCGTCCGCGGATACGGACAGAGGCGGGCTTGTGAAAACTAATTAATCAAATCGGATACTAGCCGAACGATGTTAATTCGACGGCGGCCGCGTCACGGCCGAAAATAATCCAGGCGCGCGGGGCAAACCATGGGGACTCCTTCCTCGGCTTCCTGCTCGTTAAGCGGCCCATTTTCACGAATTAACGCCAATTACGGGGTGCACGGCCTCTTTCTCCCGCAGCGTTCGACGGCCTCCCCCGCTTTCCCACGCACGCGGCCGAATTCACGGGCGGCGGCGACGACGGCGGAGGGACGCAGGTGGGAATGGTAAACGCCTATGACAGCAGCGACGAGATTAGCAGCCGAACTTGAACTTTCGTTCGTAGGCGATGCCAAAAGTGTTGGGCCGTTAATTGCAAGGGCGCATTTATTTAGGGATAACATACACGGTACGTCGCTGTTCCTGTTGCGCGCACACCCGCAGCATGCCATCTTCTGTCCCTTGCTATCCTTAATCTCCTTCTTGGACTCGTCCTTTTTCGGGCTCTTGCTCTTCTTCTTGCGCGGTCGCACCTCGGGCGGCGCTTCGCCAGTATTCCTCGTCGCCATCGCGTTCACCTCCGTCCCGCGGCCTTCGCCGGGGAGGGTCAGACGGGGCCTGGGATTCCGAAGGATAGCTCGCGGATTCTCGGGACGATCCACTCAGTCAAACGAGCCACGGAACTGTTGCAAGTCCTTGACGGCCTCCGTGGCGCATCGGACAGCTGGAGCTCGAGCGGTTATGCAACGGCGCTTGTTTATTCCTCGTGGCACTTCGTTTCCTTGTTCTCGCGCGCGCGCAACACCCGCGGTTTTACGTAACGCGGCACTGGCACTGGAAGAGCGCGGGGAGAAGGTACGTATCCGTATCGCGGGCCTTTTTCTCATCCACGCATCTGCGAGGACGAAGGAAGTGACGGGGGCAGGAACAGCGACTCGATAGCGCGATCGACTCGGTAAGGCGACTCGGCTAGAAATGTCGGCGCGAGTCCGTTGAATCACCAATTTTATAATAGAAATACACAACCTTCCCGCGGAGCCTCTCTCTCTCTCTCTCTCTCTCTCTCTCTCGCGCGCGCGAGCGTTATTTAAACATCGAGGAGCGGACAGCGGGGGATGGATCGTGGCTGCCGGGGAAATGGAAAACAGGCGGGGGAGATCGTCGCGGGCTTTTTACGACGCGCTCGGGCTCATTAACGCTCGCTTTTATGCCAAGTCCGATAGCGCTTTACGAGCAGAACCGGATCGTTATCGGACGGCGCGCGCGCGCGAACCAACTTATCCGCGCCCATCGATCGATCGATCGTCACTCGGGTTCGCGCTAACGCGGGGGTGGACGGCGTCTTGGGATCGTTCGCGCGTTAAAAAAGCGCCCGCCTTTGTTGCGTTACATAAATACGAGTATTTTCGTGGTGTGGAGCGTTCGATTTTGGCGGACGGCCAGCGCATGACAAACTAAGCAACATCGCGAAACGAGAAGCATGGAACAAGGCTGCGAGCACGCCGCTTGCGTAACAGGTAGCAGTAGGGGGAGGTGGAGGAGGCGCGGGCACGACGACGGCGACGTCGATGGAGAGGAATGCGACACCGCGGGAGGGGATCCGCACGTGCTTTTTCAGCGGGTTGCCGTTGAAAGCTTCTTCGACGCTATGGGTTGGAGAGACGGTTCCGTGGAGAGACGGTGCCGTGTAAGCTCGGATCGACGGTACTCGTGTGTTCTCGTGCGCTCGGGAAGGCCGATAACGTTCGTTTCAAGAACTGTTTCAAGGGATTTTCAAACTAATTCGTAATAAAAAAGCCATTTGGCTTATCGCTCCGAGCTTTTAATTGCAATGGCCTGATCGATATTATTTAGCCATTATTCGTCCCGTAATATTATAGAGCAATAATTTCATTTTCTCTTAACTACCGTAATTTCCATTACCGCGCCTGATTTGAAGAAGAAGAAGAAGAAGAAGAAGAAGAAGAAGAAGAAGAAGAAGAAGAAGGAGAAGAGGAAAACAAAAACAAATAAACGAAAAACTATTTGTATTATAACTTGGAGTTCGAGGCGTTGTTGCGTTTGTAATTGTAAAATGTCATTGCGATCGGCGATTCGCGTGAGTCGCGGTAACGTAAAATGCATTATCGGCTCGAACCGCCGTTAATATTGTCGCTGATGGACAATGCCGTCAGCGACCAAGACGTGGTAATGCCTTCGAAAACTTTCACGATACTCTCCCCTGTTCCGCGAATTAGATTCCCGAGCGACAGGCGGAGAGCGTATTTCGAATCGGCCGGGGTTCGCCCTTTTTCCTCTTGTTCTCGCGTGTGCGTGCGCGGTATTTCTCATAAATTTCGGAAGAGAGTCAAGGCTCGATCGCGGATCGCGTAACTGCTGACCGCGTTTCGGTGGAGCGCGTTTACGCGTGCCTAATAAAAGTGCGTTGGGCCGATGCGATATACGCCGATGGGAACTAGAAGCGTTGCATTTTTCGCGGGACCTCGCGACGATGCAGCGAAGGAATGCGGCGAGCGCTGTTCGCGTCTTCCGAAAATCGCCCGCGGCGATTTCACCGATGACCGATCGCGCGCTTGGCTACGGACTTCGTCGAGCGCAGCTTTTAATTATAGACGCTGATGCCGCGTTCGCGCGGAACGCATTTCCTTTGCGATAAGCGATGCTGACATTATTTTGACATTCGGTATTCGAATCGATAGCTCGAAAGATGCTCGAACGCTCGCGTCGAAAGCCGAAATTAGTCGGGCTTGCGACACGGCGCTTTATTCGCTTATGATCCGTTGTCCATCGTCCGTTGTCCAACGTCCGTCGACGCCTCGGTATTCTCCCGCTTGTTACGCGGAGGCGAACCGTTGGAACCGAGAAAAAGGGCACGAGAAAATTATTCGATGGCGTACCGATGGATTGATCGCGATAAATATGTATTTAATACGTCGGGCTGATTAGCGGGATTTATCGATTTGCCAATGCACGAGCCATCGGTGCGTCGCGCGACTGGAAAACATCGAGAGCCAGATGCTGTTGAGCGATCGCGAACAATTGATCGTAGCAAAATTCTCGGAAGAATTAGCGCAAGCTCGCGGGGTACGTTAATTGCTCGCCCAAGCGAACGGAGGAAAAACTCGCAAGAGACTCGAGGAGGCGCATTAGCTTCGCACATTAGTGCCTCATCCGTAAACTCGGCGTGGAAAAATGGGGGAAAAGTTCGCAGGACGAATGCGCGACCTGGATTATCGTGTCACTTCTGAAAATAGAATAACCGCGGATACGGAGGCGCTTTCCGTCGGGCGCTTTTCTCATCCGATTATGCTTAATTTCCTTCTTATGCCGCGGATCCCCGTATCTCTGGACGCGCGCAATTCCTCGATTATCTAACAGCTGTTACGCTCGTTGCGGCTCCGATACGCTGCTCGACGAAGGCCGTCATCCTTCGAACGATTCCCAGATGCTCGATACTTCACTTACCTAAGTGAGCTTGCGTACGCAAAGGTCAAAAGCAAATTGACCGCTTCATAATCGCTATTTATTACGAGTTCATTCTTAACTCGCGCTATCTTCCATTACTTATTATTTTTCTTTTTTTTTTTCATTCACGCGTTTCACAACGGTACACGTGCACCCATGCATTAGTCCATTCTCTCTCGATGTATCGTCTTTTTCTCTTCAGATTTTATATCACTTTTTATGTTTCATCTACAATCAGGCGTATTCGATTTCGCAATATTTTCATACGAGAGCGTTGAGTAATATTGTGCAATTGTTTTCATATCCATTGCTGAAATTCGTATTCGCGTGCCCTTATGAATTATTAAATTCACCTATATCGCGTTAATATTCGTTTTCTTTCTTTAGATAACCTTTCTAAATTTTAAATACTGACTTTTAGTAAATTTATGTATTCCATTGATTGACGAACGCGTTTATTTTCAAGCGCGACCTACAGCGATAAAATAAAATAAATGTGCACACTCGTAATCTTGACGAAAAGAAAAAAAAAACTGATCACAATAACTAATACAAAAATAATTGCATCTATTAATGATGTATGTATCACGAAGTGACGTAGCCCTCGATACTTATAGTACGGAATCAACTAGTGAGATATAATAACTAAGATAATTAATATACCAGTATAGAAACAAAGTGCTACATGATACATAGTCGTAAAGACACGAATGTTTGTAATCGTTTACTTTTGTAAGACACAGAGAGGAAAGGAATAAAAATTAGCAGACTTATTTAAAAAAATCAAACAACCAACGAAAGAAAAATCTACAACTAAAGAAGACACCGATAGACGTAACGTACATATATGTGCAGAGTCGTATAGATGGTTGGGGAAAAAAGAAAAATAGCGATGTACAAAAGAATAATTGGGCAATTGAACAAAAAAATTGAACAAAAAAAAAAAAAAAAAAAAAAAAAAAAAAAAAAAAAAAAAAAAAACTAAGACGTGAGAATGGAAAACGAAAAAACACGAAGAGTGAGCGAGACTGGCAGAGAACTTACGAGTGTAGGTCATTTGGCCCTGGTAGTAGGAAGGGAGGTACACGTGTTGCGCGTGAGGCGGTTTCCCGTACACATTCATGGTCGCCACGCTGAACTCATCGCCACCTATACATCGTACGTCACCCAGGAAGGTTGTTCTTTTATCAATCAACCCCAAAAAAATTTTATTCGTTTTTTATTTTTAAGCTTTCTTCTCTTCTCTTAACAACTGTTCAACATAAACACATCCGCTGTTTCAAAGCTCTGCGATCACCTGGTTGCTAATTTCAACTTGCACGTAAATTCTAATGCGTTTACCGGATATAACATCAGTTGGTTGAACGGAAACTTAAGTTTCATCATTTCTCTGAATGTAGCAACCGTGTGAAGATCTGCTAAAAACATGCTCTTGCCAAAAATATGCAAATTTATGTACGCAATAATAACAAGCAACTGAACGAATATTGCCGAACGTAACAAATATCAATTCTAAGAATTAAATTTTTCCTCGAAACACTTTAACAATAAATTACGAGATTCCTAAATATACTATCATTTTAAAGCGAATATTTATATCTTTGCTCTATTCTTGATACTTTTTCACGAACTCGACTATAGGAAACTAATTTTCAGCTTTGGACGTTTCACTTACATTAAGGCTATTCACTTACATACGGAAAAGATTAATCTGGTGGTATTTACGTTTCAAATGGACAGGAGCTTACTTTGTGAAAAACATTATTACGTGACATTTTTTCTGATTTCATACCTATAAAAACATTCTGTGCGAGGTTGGGAGACTATCGTTGGAGCGTATAAATTTCAAGTATTTACCGTGCAAAATTTCAAGAGCATGCACACCCTGTCAAAGCATCACTTTCATGCATTGCTTTTAATTTCCCTTTATCGGTAATAATGTTAGTTATCGTTGTTGCCAAATCTACCATTGTTAAAATGTTGTTTTATCTAAGAAAATAAGGGAAGAAGAAAGGCTAAAATTTCAGAATCGACGTCAACCGTGTGTCATGCTTGCCAGACTTGATAAGACCGTCACAAACAAAGATAATGTAATAAATTTGCGCATGGCATTCAATCAAATGGCTAAAGCATTTAGCAATTAAATAGTTTGCTTTCTCGCTGAAGAGAAAAATTAATGAAAAGAACTTGCCGCCCTCTTCCTCGCTGTCGCTCATAAATGCCTCTTGCATATATTCTGGTACTTGAACTTTGTATTTCTCCTCAATGTTGATTGTGTGGGTGGTTGTGATGACAGTCTCGGTTACGACTTTCAACGTTTCGACAACGCTTATATATCCGAGTTTTTGCCCAATGTCTAATGCCGTGTAGCCGTTCTGTAATTGAAGCAATATGTTCGTTTTATAAATTGCGCGATAAAAATACATGTGCTTAGGGAAATGTAAACGTTGAATTGCTTTTTTAAATGCAAATATTGAAATTTGCGAACGATGGCTCGGAGACGACGATTAAAGGAACGTTGGCGGTACTATAGAAAAGAGAAGTACGCATCTTAAATTAGCTAAGTAAAACACCATTGCTTCGAATGTTACAATAAGTGAATAGAAACCTTGGAACATCAACCTTATCAATTCTTCCATAAATCGTAAAATTTGCAAAAGTGAAAATGTTGGCAATAATATTTACCGTAGAGAAGCGTTTGAGATTTGGCACTGTATTGGCACAGAATGTTAAAGAAAATTAAAGACGAAGATAGGTTATTATTAATAAATCGTGCTTACGTGGCTAACGACGTTCGGCTGGGCCTTGTTCTCCAGCAGTAGATTTATAACTTGCGTGTGGCCTTGCTGAGCAGCTTGATGCAGAGGTGTGTAGCCCACATTGGTTCTACTGTCGACGGAGGCGCCGGAGCTCAGTAGAAATCGGACCATCGCCGCTTGACCAAAATGAGCCGCTATGTGAAGCGGCGTGTAACCGCTCTTAATTAGAAACACAACATTCGAATTATCTTTCGCGTCTATCGATGTTTTCTCTAAGCGAGCTTCGTGAACGTAAAGAGCGAAAACGAGAGTAGACGATTTGTTCAAACAAATGGACCTCGTTCAACGAAGCCTGACTACAATTGAATACAACGCACATGATTCCTTATATTCATCGAAAGAAGTAGGACAATAAAGACAATAAAGAAAGGCATCTAGTGCTATTAAGGCGATATTTACAATTTTGTGTTACGTTAAAATTTTACGTTAAAGATAAATGTACTCTCTTGCGCGTTAAAATTGTGTCGAATTAAAAGATGTGTCGAATTGCTTATTTGTCAACGAGAAATGTAAAGTGATTGTGATAATAATGTTCGAGTGAATAAATACGACAGCTGAACCGATTCCTTACATTTGTCTTTTCATCGATATGAGAACCATTTTTAACGAGGATAGAAGCGACGTTCACGTGATCCTCTTGCGCGCAAAAGTGGATCGGCGTAATTCCATTCTAAAAAAAAATAACGAATCCATAGATTCACAGATTAACCTCTATGCAATAAAGGAAAATAACGCGTAACTTCGCTACCAAACCTACCTTTGCCTTGTGATTCAAATCGCCTTTATGCTCGATAAGCAAGGTCGTCATATCTGTGTGACCCTCCAGGGCACTCAAGTGTATTGGTACAAAGCCCCCTTTGGACTCGACATTAGTCTTTGCACCGTACTCCAGTAGTGTCGTGGCTATGTCCATCTGGGGAAAGGGAAATAATTCTCAATTAAAACCGATGAGAGCGAAGAAACGCTAATAATAATAACTGCCAAGTTTTTTATTTTGCTATTTATCCTTGATCGGCGAACTCACCTGATTCTTCCAAGCAGCGATGTGCAAAGGCGTGTTGCCATTTTTGGCCATACCATGCGGCGAGGCTCCTTTATCAAGAAGGAGCAACGCTACGTTCTGATGATCGTAATAGGCAGCCATGTGAAGTGGCGTTACTCCGTTCTGAGCCAAGAGAAATAACAATAAGCATAGCGATTACGACGTCGGAAAATTATTTTTAGAAAGCTTTGATAGCATCGCGATAATGTACCTTTCCCTCGGCATCGACTGGAGCGTTCTTCTGCAGCAGGAGTCTAGCTACATTCATATTTCCGTACTTAGCAGCTAAGTGCAAGGGTGTGAATCCTTTCTTGGTAGGTGCGGTAAGCGAAGCGCCATTTTCCAATAGTACTGATGCCACCTGTCAAGTAACAGAGCGATTTTCAATGTTAGCGCAAGGATAAGGCGACTCTGGTTGTAACGCAATATTGCAATAAAACCAAAAGCCGCTTACCTCCTCTTGGCCTTCCTTGGCAGCTATATGAAGAGATGTGTACGAGTCGTTCGTGGTTGCATCAACGGTGGCGCCGTGTTGAAGCAAGAGCATGACAATGTCGACGTTACCCAAACGTGATGCAATATGAAGCGGCGTCTGTTCTTCCTGCATGACAAAAACACGTGCGCGTGAAATAACGATGGATCGATTTACATCCGGAATAAAGAGGAAAGAGCAACGATTAATGAAACTGATCTACCCTGGCATGAGCGTCTACTTGAGCTCCATTCCTCAAGAGTATCCTAATAATGTCAGTCTGATTTGCTCTAGCAGCTAAATGCAGAGGTGTTTCACCTCGTACTGTCGGTATGTCGGGATTAGCATCGTGTTGCAACAGGTAAATAACGATATTCATGCCGCCCATGAAACTTGCAACGTGCAAAGGCGTTAAGCCAGACTGAATTGAACAGACAATGAGCAATTGTTAAGCGGTGTTTTTTTTTTTTTTTTTTTTTTGTAATCGTCGTATCGACAAAAAAATATTGCATTTTGAAAGCTCTCGATTGGAGGCTACAAATAACGAATGAATTATAATCGAGCGTCTCGATAACGTACCTCTGTGGTTGCTTCGATGCTGGCCTTATATTTTAAAAGTAATTCGATGATTCTAAACCTATTTTTTTTACAAGCGATGTGAAGTGGCGTGAAACCGTTCAAGGCTCTGGCATTTTTATCCGCGTTCCTATCTAAAAGTAATTTAGCTACGCGAACGTGACCGCAGTGCGAAGCTACGTGTAAGGGCGTGAGGTAGTCCACCGTGACTTCGTCGACGGGAGCTCGATGATAAAGCAATATCCTGGTAGCATCCACGTGATCGCCCTGAACCGACATGTGCAAGGGTGCCAAGCCACTCTGTAAGAAAAAATATAGATATTAATTTCGGTCGTAACGCATTAATCTGGAATTACGCGATGATTATTCAGCGCGTTCCACAGGAAGTGGGAGCTGTGAATTTTCAGTTTAATTAATAGACACGGTGTCAATTACCTCGTTACCCGAAACACGAAAAATCCCCTTTTTCCCGATCGAATGAATGTTTGAGATGTTTAAAACGTGTGCTCGAGCAACTAATTTGTTTTTATTTTTATATCGCAATTACAAGAAAACGCGCCTCTTCGTAGATTGTACGCCGATTAGCAAATTGTTTGTCGATAAATACGTGCTTGATGCGTACTTTTGATTTTGAGCCGATTGGGGCTCCCTTCTCAACAAGAATATCGACTACTTCGTGGTGTCCTGAACGAGCGGCACAGTGGAGTGGAGTAAGTCCGTCTCTGGTTCTTACCGCGATTTGGGCCCCTTTACTTATGAGGAAATTTACCATTTTTATTTTTCCCCATTTAGCTGCTACGTGCATTGGAGTAATATTGTGCTGTAATTGAAAATTCAGTAAATCAGGGGGGATTCGTGATTGTGAATGAAAGATTATAGAGAACGTGTTGCTTACCCTCGCTACAAAGTTTACATCTGCTCCTTTATCGCAAAGTATCGAGGCGATTCGATCATTACCGTAATGGGCGGCGATGTGAAGAGGAGTAAATCCGCTTTTCGACACCACATCCACGTTGTGATCGCTCTATTAATAAAAAGAACATTTTTACGTGCTTTCACTCGACTCCCCCCAAAGCTGTACCCCGAAGCTTTTCATTCGCGTACCTGCAGAAGTAGAGTTGCTGCCTTGCAGTCATCTTTTTTTGCGGCTATGTGCAGGGCGGGTAATTTAATTTTTCCTCTCGTACAGTTCTCTAGCAGAACGGCGACAACTTTATCGTGTCCTTGTTGCATTGCTACAGCTAATGGCGTGAAACCATCCTGGAAATTTAAAATGCAGTTTGATTTTAGCCTAAAGAGCATTAACTCAATTCAAGCGCTCAGGAGCATCGTATTAAATATAAAATGAATGTTACTATTTCTATTATCTACGATCTCTTTCTCTAATGGATTTATGGCATACCAAATCTCTTTATGAATATCTAGCCGATTGCCGATACTCAGAAATATTTCATTATAGAGAAAGCAATATATCCTCTGAGTTTGACTGGAGAATAACTTTAAATTAAATTAAAACCATTGAACGTGAACGTGAAAAATAAATACTCGATTATTTCCTTTGCATAATTTTTATGAGCCATAAAAATTTATTGCATCTACCATAAAATCAGAATAATTTATGATCTACATAATAAAAAATAGTTTATGTTTACCTTTAAAACTAAATCCGTGTTCTTAAAGTGTATTATAAAAGTAAATGTCAATAAAATATAATAATTACAGAATGATATACATTTAATTTTGAAGGCGATTATGATTTTTATAATCGTTTCGGACTCTTAGATATTATTGCGACAGCACTCGCGTATAATGCAAATTCTATTCTCTCTTAAATGCACCTGAATCACTCGGGATTATCTACATGCAGAATATTTGTAGAACCATTACGACTATTATACGGTTCGCTGTGGTAAAATCTTATTATATTGGCACGTAAAGTTAGATATCACTCCTAACAAACATAATGGTAAATGACAGAATTATGTTGTTACGTGTACGTAATAATGACTGAAATTCGCAGGACAGCTTTAGAATTGGCTAAATATTTAATTAAACTACGTTATTTCTAGGACACAAATTTATTTTTCATTAAGTTGCGCGCATTCAACAGCAGTATATAAAAAGCTTATGGCTTTTCCGAATGTTTACGACGATAACAATTTGGTGCTTGTCTAGTGACGTTTTACAATTACACGTGTCCTCCTATTCAAACAGAAACGTAGCGACGAAAATTCACGACCTTACGAGAAGTGCATTACCTCCGTGGCGAGTGATTGATTAGCTCCTTTGTTAAGAAGAAATTTAACAACGGAGTCATGGTTCTCCTGCGCTGCCATGTACAATGGAGTAAATCCGTTTTGAGACTGTGCATTAACCGATGCACCGTTCTGAACCAACAACTGCACAACATCCTCTTGACCAGCTGAAATGTACAAATTACATTTATATATCGACATAATGCCGATAAAGGTATATCAAATTAGAGAACTTGAGAACTGAAAAAACCACGTGTACGTGTGCAAAATCAGTGCTAATTTGCTAATACATCTTGTAAAAAGAAAATATATATATGTATGTTCAGAATTTATTTATTCATTTATTTATTGAAAATAATTATTATACAATAAATTTACCGTTAATAAATACAAGGAATGCGTTACTCCTTTTATTTCTTTTATTTTCTAAGCTTACATTTTTAACTAATACGAAGTAGAAAACGAATTAACCGAAGGCTTGGGTCAGGTGTACTCGATGTAACTTACCAAGAGAGGCGATGTGTAGTGCGGTGTTTCCCTTTTTCGTTGCGGCATCGACGATTGCTCCACGTGTAAGTAGCTCTTTAACAATTTCCAGGTGGCCATCTTTCGCCGCCAAGTGTAAGGCATTTAATCCGTTCTAGAAAAAATTCAAAGAAAGTTCTTTCATATGTCCAATTGAGCAACGGAAATTAAAAAATTAAAATTTTATACATGCATAAAGTATATACAAAAAATATATTCCTTAAATGTCAACATTTAATCACAATTAATTACAATTAACTGTTATTTAAAATTAATCGTTATTTAAAATGCAATTTCTTGGATTACTTCTAACTCTTTATACTTTTAAAATTGAGTGTTTTATTTTCACAGGTTTCTTTCCTTCAGATGGGAATTTAGTATCGGATCATAAACTGCTGTTTATCCAGTAGGCAATGATTTCATAAAACCAATAATTCCAAAATGCAAAACAATACGTGAAAAGTGGATAAAAATGTGGATAAATTCAATAGAAATGAATGTGTTAAATCATTATCGAAAAATTCTTTATATTCGTAAGACTGTGCTAAAATTTAACCTTATTCGTACAACGACTTTTATTAATTAAAAATAATTAAATAATAATTTTCAAAGATCCTTCAAAATCCCAATTAGCGATTATGGTTATAAATCAAAGATTACGCAGAGAAATTTTGTCGGTGGACCAACTCGAACCAAAAATCACAAAGTAATTATCTTATAATATTATAAAAGTTGAATTGGTTAAAAATGACTATTGTTAAGAATTTTTGAGAAATTAGAATTCAGTAAGATAAGGTAGTAACATAAGTTTAGAAACATAAGAAATAGAGTTGAATTATGAAATATTTAAGGTGATATTGATTATTGTAGAAAAGTCTTTTACTTAGCACTATTAGGAACTTTATGATTTAATAATTTAATAATTATGGAATTTTTGAAAATATGTGCATAAGCGACGAAATAGATTAACGTGTTGCTAAGAAATATTAAGAGTGATGATTGAGTATCAAAAATAATATATCCGTGATGGAGGCGAAAAAATCATAATTGTGTACAAAGAAATCAATTCATGTGTATGTAAACCTTCTTGAATGAACAAGCAACGAGAGAAGAAGTTTTCAATGATAGTGAAAGAGAGCGCGGGAGTGAGGAAGAACCACGGTATCGCGTTAACGTCGAAGGGAGTCAAATGATGCTTAAAGAGACGAGGGGTGAATCCTGCCAACCTCTTTCAGCCCTTCGGGCACCTTTCATCTATGTACTTGCGTCGACTCACGTGCGTCCCCCGCATTATATACCGAATATCGGAAAAGACAGCGTGCACCAACGATAGGATGCAACGTATACGCATCGCTCCCTTGTCTACAGATTTCGTCTCTAGGGTTACTTTCAACTTACCTTATAATTAAAATAATTATCTTTGCACTTACCGCATTTGAGGCGTTAATATCGACACCCATGTCGAGGTACTCGAGGACCTTTTCGAGCTGCCCCGCCCTTGCTGCTCGCAAGAAAAACGTGCTCGAGTCTCCCTGCAATCAAAATTTTCATTTATTACTCTTTTCGTGCAACAATTTTTATTTTACAATTGTCAAACGGAAGAGCGATTTTTTTACGTTATTGTTAACACTATTACCATTTATATTCTAATGTTTCATTTTAAGAAATGCGTACTTCGATGATAAAATCGTGAAATTCTAATAATCGTGTACCGTATTGTGTATGCCGAGCCAACACTGGAAATTCTAAAGTTAAAGAAACTTTATTTTCGGTTTAATAACTTTTATCCAACTTTCAGCAATACTTGTAGATATCTTTATAAAACCAACATTTGATAAGGAATAAAGTCAACAATTAATCAGTGCATCGTGCCTTGCTACGATTGCTACTGATTCCATTCATAAGTTAACGTTATCTCTATGCTTTCTGAATATGTAGTAGTTGTTATACAACGTCTTTACAGCTGATGATTCAAGTTCAACGTTGATCTTCCAACGATTTCAAGAAAGCTGAGCAAGTGTCTATTTGTAGCTCTCGAGGACTATGCAGTTTTACTTAGCCGCCCGTATAAAAATCGTCGAAACAGGAAAGAGAGAGGCACATTTAAAATTCAATTCTTATTAAAAATAACATTTCAGAGACACTACGACAGTGCTATGAGTCTAAATTTATTTCTCAAAGTATATTATTTAATGCACTATTCTACAGACGAGAGTCGTCAGCGTTTACGTTTGAGTCTCGTATTGTAAGCGAATTTAATTCTATTGTACATTCTATTATATAACGCGATGAATTACAAATTATATTTGATTGAATTAAAATGAAATAAAATTTTTTACTCGTAATATTTACCAGAAGATTTTCTTAAAAGCTTCATTAAAAATTCATTGATAAATATAAAATACTCACAAATAAATCGTAAATCGTTACGTAAGCAGATCATGCAACATTCATTCCTTTTTTAAATATTAACATCATTGTTTATGAATATAAAAGTGATATATTTTGGCTATAAAGTTATATGATAAATTGTATAATTTATGGATAGCATTCTCACAGAAATCCTGAAAAGACGGATAGAAAATATAGCTCATCCAACCAACGTATTTTTGGCCTTTTTGACGTCACGTGCCGTATTTCTCTAAATGTCGCAGTGCCGTTCTCGGATCTTGTAAAGATATGTACACACCGCAACAACTTGGTCGGAGTGTCTGCAACTGCACTGACTGAAGAACTCCGCAATCCAGTTTATTTCGCAGAGGTAAAAGTGGGAGTTACTTTTTACGTTTTTTTCTTTTTTCTTTTTTCTTTTTTTTTCCCCAGAAACTTGTAAAAGAATGAAAAAACATCGTATTTTCAACAAAATTTGCGTCACTAATTTGGCTTCTTTGTAGGTCAATGCACGTAATTTCATAATTTCATGATTCCAAATTTTATCATTCGTTTTACGTTATTGAGTTAATGAGTCGGAAAAGTAACTTATTTTTTCACGAGCTTGATTAGAATTATCTTCGTGCGAGGATTTTTTTTTACACTTGGACCCAATTAACAGTCACTCTCAAATAATAATAATGTTTGAGAATATTAAGCAACGGAAAGGCTGAAAAGCGTTGAAAAGAATTTTGTAATGCAATTATGAATGTCAGTACGATGATAGTAGAGAAGGATAGTGGAATATTGAATTTTAAAATAGCGTTTTGTACATAAATGCACTTGTTTTTTACGTTATCCTTTAAACGATTCGGTAAAATTGCGTAATGCTCTTCAGTTATAGTTCTACCCTTTTCCAAGAAGTCAATAAAGATTGTTGTACTAAGAGCATTACCGAATATAGCAGCTTTATATTTTTCCGCCAACGGAGGAAAAATATAATCGGTTCTCTTCTTTTAGCGCACGTTTACTCGGTTTAATTTACAGGTTGGACTTCATTCCAGTTCATATTGGACGTAATGAATTTACAATTTATTTACCGTTATACAGTGATTGAAGATTTTCTTTAAATCTCGTTTAAACAAGCTCAAGCCGTTCTCGGTGTACCTGCTCGTATTTTTTTCCTTCAATCAAACTTAACGCATTATCTACCTTTAATCGTTAATTAAATACTTTAACTTTAGTTAAGCGCTAACTAAAATAATTTCAAATTAAACTGCATACCAATTGCAATATTTCATATTAGACTTCACGTATTCGCTTATTTAACGCTTCAAAAAGCGTTTCTTAATTAGCAAACGAGTTTCGTCTTTTTCCATTATTTTAAAATTACAAAATTTTAACGACTAACTCATCAGACTTAAAATTAGTTTACGACTTGTTTCGCATTGTTTCGCACTTATCCAATGCAAAGACGCCACTTTCTGGACTTTATAAGAACTTATCGAGCAGTTGTCGCACGGAGAATTCATGGCACCGTTTATGACGAGGGAACTTTCGAATCCGCCTGTTTTCTTTTGCTCGTGTGACGACGACATTGTGCGCCCCTTAGAAAAAAAGGACTCAGGTGGAAGGAGCCCATACTTTAACCCTCTTTATGCGCCGTTCGAGCGTTGCGAACTTTTGTCTCTTCCGCTCCGCGTGAGTCTTCGTGTAGGTGGATTGATTTTTCTTTAAAAGTCGCTCAGTCGCCTGCTCTTGTTCCTCCATGAGTAGAACTTTCATTGTCCGCTACACTCGCACATGGGAATAAGTGAAAATCGCGGCAAGTCATGCAAACTAGGTACGTGTAGAATGCCCCGCTGTTATACGCCTCGGTGGAGCGGCTCAGTTGGTAAGTACTGCGCAACTGTGAATTCGCTCGATGTTTAATCAATTTTTAACGGAATGGAATTAGATTTGCAGTTAATGGTATTGACTGCACTAAATTATTTTACGTGCAACTAGATAAGGAGTTACACTGAATTCGATAAGCAACTTTTCCAATGTGAAAGTCAAAGAGAAATAGGATTGGTTTTATTTCTTAAACATTTTTTTACATAACTTCGTAGAAGTTCGCGAATTCGCGGTAAATCTCCGTACCATTCGATTATTATTATTATTATTCTATTCCAAATTGATTTATAGCGCACGTACCACGTATTTTTTAACGCGTTTCTTACATTGCAATGAAAATCTTTACTTTTATATATAATGATACGTAAAAGTACTTTTACGTGCATTTTCTTTAATATGGCAAAATGCTCGCACAACAACATTAATGCTTATCAGAATACTGGAAATGTATTTGCAAAAGTTAAGATCACATACTTTCAAATTAATTGAATAAAAAATCAACTCAAGGTTATTTGTAGATTATTTTTTTATTAAACTTATAAATTATGTTGTCTCTTATTCGCATATACGGAAGATTTGCCATTCCCTGACGTTATTCCATTGTATGTCGCCACAAATTCTTACTTCAAATCATTTCATTCGACAATCGGATTAATATTTTGTTCGATCGTTAACGAAAAATTATATCAATTTTCAACAACGTATTTTTTCCTTCTAAAAATTTCTTTAAAAAAACAATTTGTTCACTTTTTTTAACAGCTTAAAATAACACTGAAGTAAGGAGATTTATCTTTCCGTCTCCTTTTACGTAGAATCTGTGATGTACTTATAGACTTGAATTTATTAACATCTGCTTTTTCCAAAATCGTTCTTTCAAAGCAACACTCGTATTTGGTATATCAATAATATCCTTCCAGGCGAGCACAGCTATTGTTTGAAAACGGTGGTTCAGCCGGTATCCTTTTTCCTCGGTCGAATTAAAAAGAGGCGCTAACAAAAAGTAACGGAACCTCACAGAGGCAATGAAACCGAAAAGCAGCAAATGTGTCCAACCATGGTAAACCAAATTGCGACCGAAGGTATACTTATATTTGCGTGCACGTGCGCGCGCACGCGAGGGACAAGACGGAAGCCGGAGCCTCGATGCGTAACACGTATCCTCGCAGTGTGCAATCGATACCTAGCCACAGCCCTCCCCCTCCTTTCTCACAGGATCCTGCCTCGCGAAAGGACGTCCTGTCAGCGCTCGACGTGGCCGACCTCCTGCATGCCGTATGCGTATGTTCCCATCCAAATTAACTCCTCGAAATAGACGGAGGCTCGTGTCTTATCGCTGGTCCAACGCATCCTTCGAAATCCTTCGCTCTATATCGTTATTTTTATTTTACGCAATACACTTTCGTTTAAATAGCTCGCTGTACGATATCTATTCGTCGAGGGCAAAAGACACGGGCATTTTACGGGCATTATTTATTCAAATGAAAATGCAGGCGAACGACTTATTTATTTTTTGTTGCCTTGGCTATAGTAATGATAGATGGAACATCATTCAGCGGTTAATAACGGAATGAAAAATGAGGAACATCTATACATAACCTTTTTGCTCGTAAGGCACTACAGAAATCAATGTATGAAACATCTTTAAAAATGACAATACATAAAAAGGATCTCGTAAGTTTTTGAAATATTAATTTAATTTAATTTAATTTAATTATTCGCAACGGTTGTCCGATAATTTAATATTTTGCACTCGGTTGAGTCCTAACGCAGTGGCAATATATATTGCAGGCAAAAACAGTAAACATCCGACGTAGTGTGAATAGAGCAGCAACATAAGCTTCTTCCAGCAAACCCTGCAAGGGATGCGAACACGATACCTACGAGATATAAGCATCTCATTGCGACAATGAGACACCAGCAATGAATGAACACGACTTCCTGAAACAGTTCCTCTGCTTGTGCAACATTAAGAGGTCTCCTGTTGAATTTTACCAAGGAAATGCTCTCTCCTTTTTTGTATATTTTTGTACCCACATCAAGAGAGGCATAATTTGATCAAGGACAATAAAACGCGTCATCAAGAAGGAATGCCGTCCTAAACTTACGTAACCGAGTGTATATACGACACTGGTTAATACGCACGTGTCCGCACGCATTTAAATGTCCAGATTTAAAGCCGCCGTTGCTGCAGCCGTGATATTTAAATCTCTGACGCCGCGAGCGGAGGAAGGGAAAACGTACTAGGAAAACTTACATCGTGATTCTTCGTGTATGGCTATTTTCGTTTCACTCTCGTCAATTGTCTACTTCGATACTCTGTTTAACGTAAAGAATATTGGCCCACACCCAGACTTAACATTATTTTCCGATCTATCGACGGCTATCGTGAGCTCCTCGCCGATTTTTAATATTTACTCATTGGATTTAATAAAACGCCGGCTTACGAGCAAATTATAGGAAGCTAATGCCAACGATACGATCGGCGAAAATATGCGAAGAAACTCAATGAAATCGTACTTTTATCTTTTAATACTAACATTAATGAACTGACTTGACTCTAAAAATTCTAAAAATGATTCACGTGCTATTTTATATCTTGAGAGTTGAATGTTTCTTATTGCGTAAGTTGCGGCATTTTTGATTAATTTTTCAATTATAATAGTATAACAGGAATAAGATTTTCTTTATCGTTAAAAAATGTTATTCTGATCGGTTAGAAATATCTATGAGTTCTAATTGTTGCTCTGCTCATCAAGAAGTTACGAAGATAATAAATATTTCGCATAGACTTTCCTTGCTACTACGTAACAAAAAAGTCTATTTTAGATATACTTTTGCTTGCTTTTATTGTAAAGCAAAGAAAAACGATAATTTATCGTAGGAATAAATTATCACGAAATTTACTCCCACGCGCAACAAGAGAAACAAAATACGAAATACAATCGGAGCATGGGAATGGAAAAAATGTCACGAAAGATAGTACTGGTGCTTTAATACAGGCCAGATACCATTTCATTGTGAAACGTAAAAAACGTAGATAAAGCAAAAATCCTATGTCTGGTACTGCTTAGTTATTGCGAATATACGAACGAATGTTCATTCGTTATAAATAATTCGCAAAGGCAGCAGACAATTTCTAGACAATTGTCAGAGTTTATTTAAAAGCCGAGAGATACGAAGAGATGAACGAAGTCGAGAGAGGAAAAAACTGCTATCTTTAAGTGCATCTAAAGAGTGCAATGGCCTTTCGGCGGGTCGATCTTTGTGGGCCCACGACATTCAGCACTTGGGTAAAGGCTCCGTTTGTTTGCTCCGATCTCCTCAAAGAAGCTTTACTCTTCTAACGGCGAAGCCACGCTTAAACGAGGGTGACCGCCTTCTAAATAATTCGAAGCCTCGCGTACACGCGAGTCGCGCTCTTTAATAGGTCTCCGAAATAGGTTTTTAATATTTGCAGCTTCCAGTGGGAAACCGGTTGTTTACGCGCCCGGAAAATCGAGACGCATTGACGGCTAGCAAAACACGAACTCCACGCGCTTCCCCCGCGTCGACCTCTACCGGAAAGATTACTTATTTAAGGATGACGCGTGAGCCGTCCTCGCTCGTCTAAACGCGATTAGCCTGCGTAACTACAAATTACCAAATGAGAGTATAACTGTTCTTTGCGGTCGGTTCCACGCGTTCGGCATCACCTTTTTAAAAGTAAAACGTACCTTTTTTACAGTAAGAGTTTTATTCCTTTTTTCTCTATTCTTCTTCTTTATTCATTCGCAAAGCCTATTTGGATGATCACGTCGTAGTGGGAAATCATTAGAATAGAGCTCGACTCACTTATCGCGTGACTATACGCTTCTGTACTCTAGAAACGCTGTTCCAGCTTATTTTTTATCGCACGTGATATTGATTTCCAGATACGAAGATCGATCGCGGATTATAATTTTTACAAATGTAATACGTCGCTTTATTATTTATTTGTAACGCGTATATGTGTTATCAAATATCATATAAAGCTGTTTATTTCATTCGCGACCTACATTTTAACGCAAGGCAAACGTCATTACAAGCTTACTTCTTACGCTCGTAACTCATGTTTGCATTTTAAATAGATATAAAGACATATCTTTGTAAAGATATAATGGTTACACACTTTGTTAGCGACGCACGTGTACATACAGTTTTTCGCTTTACATTATTTTTATAATATTTTATAAGTCGTGATACGTTTTAACGTACTACTTTCTTATATTTTGCATTTTATATTTTACATTGTAATGGATTATCGCGTATTTAGCATAAAGCATGAAAGTTCTTTGGGTTTCTTTTAATATAAACATGTACAATGATTTCACAACTCGATGCTACATAAGTTACGTATAATTGAAAGTCATTCGGATAAAAACAGAACTATAAATTCAGAACAAAAACAATACGCAACTTACTGAACATTTGATTCCAGTCAATAAATCTAAACGACAAATATCAATTTAAATCACGCGCTAAATGTTACTTCATGTTATTTTTTCCCTTTTATTTAGTAGCGCTAGAAAATAAAGATTGGTTTTACAAGTACGAAATAAATGAAAGCTAATACATAAGCAATTGAGACGAGGAATTCATACTTTTTAATTAGTTTTGCCGAAGGAAAATCCATCTACCAACGTCAATAGAAAAATACTAAAAATTCTAAAAGAACCAGGAAGTTAGATCGTATGCGCATTTTAAAAGATCCATATTATCGAAGAGCCAGTCGTGTACAAGTGTTAAATTCAAATGAACGTGTTCGTTTCGTGTGCCAAAATCGTTTGTTCTTGCCCACGAAAGCGAAGTACCTCTCCACCTTGAGAGCGATAAGATAAGAGGCAGACAATATTCAAATAGTTTACCAAGCTCTTGATACAGTGCCGAAATCTCTCGTGTATAGACCAAGAACCTTTAACATTGGCCTCGCCAGTGTCCAAAAAGCAAAAGAAATACACGCGTAAGTATAACCTTTGTTAGTATTGTATCGCCTACTGCACCGCGAATGTGGGTCCGTCCATGTGAATGAGCGAGTGGTGAATGAGCGCGAGGGAGGGCGGGAGGGTGGGAGGAAGAGGCAGAGAGGGACTGACGGGAGTCATTTATACTCCGAGAATTCTAAAGAAGAAGATTACAGTTATTAACCAGTAAGTAGACTATATTTTTCAAAAATTTGCTTACAAAAGCATGGTTAATCCTTTGCAACTCTTATTGAATGTGACGAAATGCGCAAAATGTATTTAACGAGTAATCCTACACTTTAGAGCTTGACAAAAGAATGATACAGCACCTTTGATATGCTTATAACTACCATAATTACAAACGAAAGTTAATAGTAATTTAAATACGAAATCCCATTTAAATTACGTCTCCGAAGTACAAAATAACGACGGAAAAGTATTTCAAAATTTACTCTGCTCTTATTTTGTGAAATCAAGCAGAAAATATCAATTCTCAAAGTACAACAAACTTGAGAAGATTTATCTTTAGACCGTGATTGCGAGAGCCAAATTTGAATCCGGCACTCGCGTTTAATTAAATTTAACTTTTTAACCTAAAATATTGTACGCTACATCTATTCTTGCAATATCTATTCTCGAATATCATCTTAGAGTATTATAATTTTATATTAATTAATTTTCTGTTAAATAATTTTCCTAACATCCTCTATTTCATGAATACGATAATAATATCAGTCGTTTGATCGATATTACTTGGTTATAAAAAACGTATTTATATGCGAAATTTGAACACGTAATGAATCGTGTTTTATATGGTCATAAAAACGTCGTCTTCTCTTCTTCGTGGTGTTTCAGTTGGTTCCCATGCTGTAGTAGTAAGCAAATTTTTACAAATATTCAAATTTCACCAATTTCAATTTTTACGCGTTTGCCCAGCTTATTTACGAACTCGGTCAAGGACGAAATCGCAAAGAATCTTTGATCACGATTACGTCGCGTAGTGTAATTACATTCTGGCAGTATTGCATTCGGTGGAATTTCGTCGGGGAGGGCTTTTTTGCAATTTAAATCACATTTGCGTGCCGACCGAATTGTCGCGTTTATTGCTCCCGTTCATTCAAATTATTATTGTTGAGTTTCCTTAATACGGACACTGACGTAAACATCTTTTTCGATGTCCCGACTACACGCGTCATACTACGTGGTCTCTACGTTTCTCTCATAGTTTCGATCCTAAAGTATAAAAGAAGGAAATATAACAATTCTTTTATGTTGTATTAACAGACTCGCTTGTTTGATCACCCGATCGAGTGATAAAATCCAAGATAAATTAAATTCGCTGCAATAAACCAGAGGACGGGCAATTCAGATTAACAAATTAGTCCTCGTGAAATGTCAGTCTTTATGCAGATTCCGAATAGATTGCGTGGAACGTTTGCTCGCAGTCGGTAAAAATATTGTGGTCGACTTGTGCAGATGGTTTCTGATAAAACTGGTAAATATACAGACCCGTATAAAGGATTCGGTTTATAGTCGACAAAAAATGGCGCATAAAAAATTCTATCATAGTTCTTTATCAGACATTGAAGGCCAAAGCTCGTTCAATCAGTGGTATAAAATGAAAGAAAAGAAAAACGAAGGCTTTTTCAATATATAACACGTGTAATTTCAAAACATCATTTATTAAAATTCCATATTACTGTTGTTCTAATTCTTAAATATGTTTTGTATTTATTTTCAAAGTAAAAATACCCAACTGGATACTTTCATTTAATATCTATTGAAATGAATTTTTAGTAAACAAAATTTATTGGTATTACTTGAAATCAGCTTATCTAATTAATTGAACGTTTAACGCCATTAAGGATATTAAACGTGGTCGCGATTGTAATGAAATATCACTAAGATGTATTGTCGTGGTAAAATAAAGAAGCGAATAATTATATATTACATGAAAATTCGAGAGTAAAAATTTTATTACAAGCTTGAATCTTTGAGCATTAATAGAGCGCTGTTGCAGAAATTCTTCTTTTCTCTATATGAATAAACGTGCAATTAAATAAAATGTATGCGCTTCTCCGCAAAACTATATTAATATAATATAAACAATAATTATCGTTTAACACGAAATTTGATTATCTTTCGTGTTCAATTACTTACATAAATACGAGATTCCATCACCTCTATCTTTAACCAACTCGAGTAAATCTACCGATTAAAGAACAATTGTTCATTACGTCATTTCGTAAAACTTTTGTCGAATTTGAATAAATTTTCGTTATTTCGTTGTATTCAGTTACATTATAAATATTTCCTACCTACTGAAATAAGTTTTAAAATACAAAGCATTAAAATTAATTCAGCAATATTTTATGTACAAGAGACGATTATTCGAATAATCTCTAATGTAATTATTAATTGATAAACAAAGCTCGTTTGATTAATGAAAATGTAATAAGAAATACTTTCGGCTTTTATCTTCGCTAAATTGTCATTAAATTATCTACAAACTTATTCGCTTCGTTAACTCACTATAATAAACGTCAAAGATAAGTATTCATTTCATAGAGAAATCCACACTTGAAGCGCTTATAGAGCGTAATAAGCGCATTTGGATTTGCCGTTCTAAAATTGCCGTTTTAAAATTTTAGCTTAGAATCTTCGACTTAGATTGTAAGTACAGAAATAGTTTCAAGGATCGGCACGCGATTGCGCTCCTTATAACCTCGGCAGCTCACAGTACGAACTTAATTTGTATTATAATCGAGCGGTCTGCAATATTTGGAAAAGAAAAAGGATTGGATTGGGTGTCAAAATTTAACGAAGGGTTCCGGCTATGGTCCCACAACGTACTGTTTTTTATTCGACAACCTACGCTCTAAAAAGTATCACTTCCTTTCTGATTAAAGTCGACACAGCTCGTTTATTGTCTCGATGAATCGAAATGGATACGTTGCGCATATTGTGATGCTAATGGTTCCTTTTAACGGACGCGGTAATTTATTTCTGTATTAAAAAGAATAAAGCGCAGAGTTAGAGTTTTTCTTTATTTTTAGAAAGTAACAAAGCGAGAACCAGCGCATTAAATTTATTTTATTGCATCGGTTCGCTACATTTGTTAAAGCTATTCTCGGGAAATGAAAAAAGAAAACGTAACGTACTCCGTGATTTGAATTGCGAGAATCGTGTTTTTAAATTGTTTGAAATAGTAACTGTAACGACAGCTTGGTTACAGTTGAAAGTCGATTTAGAAATAGGAAAGAGTACATAATCTCACGTACTCTGGAAGATGTTCGAGATAATATTTACTGAGCTTACAAGGTAAAACCGAAACGAGTATCTCTTACTTATTTAATCACTGTAGGTTAATAAATTTTCAAACAAAAGAAAGTTGCAATCTCCGAGCAATCTAATTTTTACATTATCCCGAGATGTGTACGCAGATACCGTAGTTTACGCTACATTTCTAAGGCTAAATGTGCGTTCGAAGGTGTATTTCGCAAAGGTGAATTGTGGAAAATGTTTTCGTGCAATTAATGTAGAGCTAAGTGAACTGCAGCAAGAAGGTTTTTCTCTGAAATGCTTCCCAAGCGCAAATTAAAGCTAAGAAAGATTTAAAAGCGACACAATACTTCATCATTAAGGAATGTGGAAGTGGTAAGAAATCGAGTCTGCGAATCATTTTATTTCTTGAAACAGATACTGTAATCGACATCAACTCGGCTCCTAAACCGGCGTTTGAAACGTTGTTGAAAAACATTGAGTCAGGAGAATTCATCGTTAACAATTCGCATGCGTGCATCACGCCGAACGATCAAACCCGAGTTGAAAAGAAGAAGCGCAATAAAACGAAGGAGGCAACAAGTGAAAAGGGTGAGCGAATCTCGTTTCGTGGCGTCCCATTGCAAATAGCAGAGAAAATTGTCTCGCGCATACTCCGCTCGCGAACCAATCTAACTATAGCATCGCTAACGCACCGGTCTAACTATAGTGCTTCTGCGAACGGGTTAAGCCTCCGCCCCGAAGATCCAGACGAACGCGAGTGCGCTCCACCAGCCGCGTCTGATCTTGCTACCTGGGTGCTGGCATTATTAATCGAAGCCGCGTCCCGACGCGCCCGCCGAGACGATAACCACCGCGAAAAAGGAAAGGTGCTGCTCCCCTGCGTCGAGCGGCTTTTTGTCCCTTCTTCCGGCCTTGGTGCACTCTCCTCCGCTCGTCCAAGAGAGAGGGAGGGAGAGAGGGAGGGAGAGAGAGAGGAGAGAGAGAGAGAGAGAGAGAGAGAGAGAGAGACCTGGAACTACCGTCTCCACGGAGCTCCACGGGTTCGTTGACTGGCGCAGCCACGGTGGACAAGACCAAGAAGAAGAAGAAGAAGAAGACCAAGAAGAAGAAGAAGAAGAAGACCAAGAAGAAGAAGAAGAAGAAGACCAAGAAGAAGAAGAAGAAGAAGACCAAGAAGAAGAAGAAGAAGAAGAAGAGGCGAGCGAGGCCGTGAAGCGTGACCAAGAGACCCGCGCCACGTACCGGCGATTCGGCCGATTCGGAGAGGGACAACTCGCTCGGCGTAGGTGGACGACCAGTCGGATCCTCGGCTGGACTGACCGACCACTACCGACCACTACCGACCACTACCGACCACTACCGACCACTGCTCTTGACCCAATGAGGTTGTGTTGCTGGATGCCCGCGGCTGGGGTATCAGCAACACAATCCTCGCGCAGTCCGAGTTCATTCGTGACGGTTTCACGATTTAGGATGCTGCGATTTAGGTGGTCGTACGTCGCCGATTATCGATACAATACTATAAGTGTATCCTCTCAAAGTGTGAGAATGTCAGAGAATGTCAGAGAATGTTAGAGGGAGAAAGACCGCTGCTTTACAAAAAAGGAGAATGGCAATGTTTATTTTGGATTCTTATTATAAGGAACGATAAGAAATTATTTTGCGACATAAGTTATTTTGTATACCTGTTTCATGTTCACTCGTAACATTAATTATTGTAATTGTGATGTTCTTTTGACATATTTATGCGTATTTACTTATATCCAGTATACGTGCAGCGAAGGACTTTCGCTGGACTTTGCTATTTTTATCGAAATATTTCTAGTTGCGCCCTACGTACATATAGATTGCGCTACATCTTCCCATTCAAGGAATTGAAAATAATCTTGCATTTGGCTAGTTTCATCTTCGAATAATTTTGTACTCTTACGAAATGGTCAACAGTTGTTTAACGGTAATTCGAAATCATGAAAACATGAAAGCAAAAACATGAAAACCAAGCAGCTTTTTCATTTTGGACGGAATCTCTCTCGCCGTTATATTTGTTATATTGAGGCGAAATGGTGCGCGCACAATAAAGTTTTGTTTCTGGTGATTATTTTGATTATTTTGAATAAAGGCATGGAAGTGCGCGAGAAGTTGCGAATGCTTATGAATATCTCGCACTCGCGTACCCGCCAGCAAATTTACCGTTTGTTTCTAATGCGCTAGAGCATTGACCTGTTACAGAGACAAGTGCATCGAGTTGCACAATCGCTAGCTTGGCAGTGTTCCGTCATATTCAGTATTGAGATCGTCGAAAATTATAAGCAAAACCTCTCCACGGCATAAATATTGAGAAAAAGCCAAACCAACAAATAAAAATGATTTGTAAATTGAAGGGGAGTATAGTGTATATCAAAGCAGGATCTTAGCGACTGCATCAAACGCATTACCTAAATTCACTGAACTTAGACCTAAAGTTATGGCATTTGCATAAATACGTAAACTTATTAACTTGCAAATATATTAAAAAATACCACGGCAACTGTACATATTGCGAAAACTCGAATCATTCGGTTAAAAATTAAAAATAATATAAACGAGTATGAAATAAAATAAGAAATTAGAGGCGATTTTGATTCGAAGTCAACGGCTAATAAGTGCACTACTGTTGGTGCGGCGACAGCGCCTATCGGCGTCAGGGTTGGAATGCATCGAGGAATTTATTTCATTAAACTTGCAGCACAGAGAGGCAAGCATCATCCGATTGTAAAGCATCATCCGATTAAAAACGGATGGCCTCTCCTTCGCGGTGATTCTTATCGCTAGCACACGAGCTCGATTTTAGCGTCCGAAAGGCGAACGTTGTGTCATTAAGCGCGTTTGCTATCTTAAAAAGCTCTTCTCACGCATGAGACGCGCGTTTATTCAATTATGCGTCGCGTGCTCGCGCCTATGAGATGCTCGTTTCTCCGCGTAACTCAATGATGAATTAAGCCACTGCCTCCCGCTTTGTACCATCAGCAAAAGCGCTCCGTATTTCAATCGTCGGCATATTTCATCATTTTAACAAGTCGGTCAGCTTCTTTTCAATTCGCTCGTCTTCTCACGCGTGCTCTCGTCTACATTTTACGACTGTGCGCAAGGGTAGAGAGCCACAATGGGTTTCGCACTAATTTTTCGATGGAGAACATTTTTTGCTGCATTACACCGACGCTCAGCCTCCCTTTATTTACTTCGAACTGTTCGTGTCGATAATCGAGAGCTATAAATGTTTATGATATCCTTCGACAGCTCTGCTTAGTTGTCGGTCTTTTGGTAAAAAAACTTATTGCTTCGCCTTTGCAATTAGTGCACGTTGACGTAACGGTAGTCAAAGTCAACGATTCCTCACAAGCAAGCTTCACTTTTGAGTGGTAGAAAACTGAATAACTTCTTTTTAAGAACACAAGTTATCAATGAGTCCGATGACGTCGTCAGAGTTAACTTCGACATCTTATTTATGCTAAGAATCGAAGAATTTCCAAATACCTAAAGGCAGAGTCAACTAGACCTTCGAAATTTTTATTTTCACGCAGAAACAATACACGTATCTTGATAAATTGTTGAGAAAATAACATTGTTAGACGACTGATACGTTAATTGATTGGCTTTATGATTAAAATAAAAAGAGCACAAGTAGCGTACATAATATATAGTGAAATAATACAGCTTTAAAAAGTAATGAAAAATATAAGCAGTTATTTATAAAATATTTTCCTCGTACGATGTGTTTTAATAAATTTCTTTTATTCCTTGCAAAAACAATGATTCAAGATTTGTATTATTTCACGCTTGGTGATCAAAGTGACAATTACTTTCGCGGAAAATTACCAAGCCAGCTTGACATTTACACGGACAATTCAATTCCCAGCTCATTTTTTGTTTCGGGGGAGGATTAAATCACGAAAAAATACGAGTACAATTGTATTGCACGCACACGGATTGTCACGTTATACAAGTCGTGATCCGGATCAATGTCATTAAAGCAATAACCGGTACTAGAGAAAGAGTTGTAACGTTCAGGTAAAGCAATGATACGGAACAGCATAAATTAGCACGCGTTTCAGTTTTGACACAAGTATAAGCAATGCGATGTGAATAGAAATCCCGTCATAATTGTAATTTTAATTTCTACGCTGACTGAATATAACCATCAGCAACTTTCGCACAAGCAAAAACCAATTTGTAAAAAATGATATCACGAAAAGGTTAAACAGCAATATATTATATTTGCATTATTATTAAGTTATTGCATTGAAATTGAATTTAAATGCATTAAATAATTGAGCGTACATAAAGAATATATATTTTATTGTATTTACAATATTAAATCCATCTTTTGAAGTAAATTGATCGTATAGCGGTAAATAAACGAGCGTAAAAGATCAATATCCAGCAAAGTATTTTAACGATTAAACTGAATCAGAATACTTTTTAATGGGCGTGAATGCGGTGAAATAACAGTACACTGATTTTACACATCGTCTAAGAAATTAGGTATTATTCCTCGTAAAGCCGATCTTGTAACGAGTCGACAGCCCTGCGATCCAATTCTCAAGCAAAAATAAGATTTGAAAGGATCGCATTGTGCTATCCACGTCTATGGATGAATCATCGTGTCAATGTCGCCACCCGTTACGGAATTGTAAGGAACCTCATTTGGAAGCAAAAAGCGCGATAATCTTATATTATCGTTGCCGTAGTAGGTTTATCATGTATTCGGCAGACGGTGAACGAAGCGAAGGCCTATAAAAGGTGAACCTAGTTCACGGTCGGGTTCGTCGGGTTGGCTTGTCGCTGCTGAAATAATTCCACGCCAAGTCGAGCATCGGAACCGTGCTCGACCGATCGCCCTTTCCAGGGCCACTTCTAAAACATCGATCTGGACTCGGAAGTCAAGGGACATTAACACATGCTGGACTGTCTAAAACATAGCCGTACATTTCCTAATGAATTCCAGGTGGAATTAAATGCTATGCAGTGCTACCTTCCTGTACCGATAATATCGTAAACTCGTCAGGTCCTGACATCTATCAAGTGCTACTAATAATACTAATAATAGCGAAATCATTATTGTCATTAATTCTCAGAACAGCGATAGCGATAATATAGATAGTGCGGATGATAATAAGATGTCTAGCCAATGGCGTATTCCAGGAAAGATAGGCAACGAGAGTCGTATGAATGCACATGTGAAATATATGCAGCATAACACACAACTTTACTTATAGCCTGAATAAATATTCCTTGTTTTTGTCGATTTAATAGATAGATGAGTAATCATTATAATTTCTCGAGCTCCGCGGGCGCTATTATCTATTTTATGCCCTATAAAAGGATTATTTTGAGGATATATCTTGAAGTTTTCAAATGTTCGTTTTCTTCAAAACGAACGTTTTCGTTTCAAGACATAAATTTTATTGCGAAAAAGGAAACCTTACTGCAAAAGAAAAATAAGTTTTATTATTCAAAAAGTCCTTTTGTAAACGCGTAAATAAGAAAACAGAAAGTGACTAATCACGAGAGTTTCTTATGTTAAATAATTTCGAATACAGCATCAGCCATTGGAGACAAAAATGTGAATTTGAATAATTCGCTCGTTTATTTTATTATTATCAAGAAAACAAACGCGTTTACGTAAACATTACAAATTTACAAATACATAAGCAATACACTCGAATAAATAATTATTAATTTATCGATAATTAAAATTAAATTATCCTACGTATTGACGGATAACCTTGTGAAACAGAGGATATTATTAATTTAAAAAATTTTCCATTATCAAGTCGTCTTCTAATGTACTATCACGGTTAATTTCCCTAAGGACATTCATTATTGATTTAGGACTTCCAAGCTTGTGTACGGACAATTAATTTCATTATTGCATTAATCCACGTTGGTTGTATCACATCATTGCATCCACGTCTCACTATGGAAAATCCTGTTATCACGCGAAACCACTGACTATGTACACACCATATAAGTAGACACTATTAAATCTCTGAACTTTTCCGCGAATTGCAATATCATCAGGATTTTTCGTAATATTGAATTAATTTATAAGTAAAATAAGCAATCATGAAAACCTAAAGTATTAGCTTAAAGATTGTAATTTAAACTTTTGCGAATAACTTGCTTTTATGCGTGTATCGGTTTAATGTACGTACAAAAACGTACTCTTACGTAAGAGATAATTGCAAAGCTTAATTACTAGCGAAAAATAACATCCCCTTTGAGATTTTGATCAACGATTGAGGATTATCGCAAAGTCACTTACTTAAAAAAGTTGAAGATAGAATATTATTCAGCGTCGAAATTAACTAACGTGAAATTATGTTAAGTACTAAAAAATCCGTTCAAGCAAAAGTATGCGAAGCAAATAAATAATTCCTCGCATTAAATCTGCTATTATTGTGACTGACCAAATGTGTGAAATACTGGAAATTAATTATCTTGTTAAATACAAAAAAAAAAAAAAAAAAAAAAAATACAAAACATTCCATAAGAATATTTTTGGCGAACTCGTGAAACATTTATATACTTATATCGTACGTATATAAATGTCTTATAGTATTATTTTGACGCTTCTCCGCAAATGCGTACATACAGAGTTGTACGAGGTGCTTGTAAATATTGACACATTTTTATTTTGAATGATACCGCAATAATTCCACAAGATGATCATTTCTCATTATCGAGATTTAGTGCCTTAATAAATTCTCGAATATAAATACAAAATAGATAAAAGTGTAAGGTAGAGAGTATGTTTATTATATCAAAATTTCAGGCAAAAATTTATAAACGTGTGCACGAAAGGTAAATGTTATAATTACAACATGGGATGAAATGATCTACATTAAAACGCGATTAAAGTAACGTGTTTTGTACAATTATGTACAACAAAAATTTAATCCAAACGTATAATCAGTTACATTATAAATTTGAAGCTTCAGAACGATTTGAATAGGTAAACCGGAAGAATTTAATCAATAAAATGTTTTCAAGTTTTGCTCGAATAATGTACATTATAAAAGAGTTTCCAGACAAAATAAATTATAAATTTAAATTAAATCCGAGTTGATTTATATTTCATAAATTCAATTATCAGTTTGATAAATTGTTTTCCTTATGACGTCATGAAATTATATTAAAATAGTTTCACCAGGATCAAATATAAAATTATAAAACCTATATATATATACGAATAGACGTAATACATAAGAATATTCAATTTATAACTTTTTCAAATATCCAATTTGATTTATCAAAGGCAACCTGACATTTATGCAATTAAATATTTTTTTAATACCTTCGGCTAAAATTATAAGTGCACGGAGGTATTTACAACTGAAAGCAAATAAATTAAATAGCCGGCATAATATTTGCATTTGTATAGAATCTGTGTATACTGCAGAGTAATCCTAAGAAACGATCTCAGCGTTAATGACACGTTATCAAATACTTTATTGAGACGTATCGCCTTATACCTCACGCGTTTCACGCTCAACTGTAACGTACACAAGCGGTATTCCATTGAGATTCCCAAGGCCGGACTTTTTTTAAAACATAATTTACGTACATTACGTACAGTCCCTCAAAGTGGCACAGATGCAAATGAAAAATAGAAGATAAGAATTTGAATATTCGTGATCGAGTGGTCAGCGGCGCTTAGAACACTCGCTGTGAATAGAAAAACGCGCCTCGACACCAAGAAGGATTCAGGACGCAGCGCCCATCCTGGGATCGGCGTTCACGTCAAAATTCGTGTCTTCGCGTGGTCGGCGATAATGAAAACCGGAGAAGCGAGGCCGTCGACGAGTGCGCCTCTCTCACGTAAAGCCCCGTGACGTCATAGCTGTCGCGCTACATAAACGCTATGCTGCCCTCGATATATTACAGCGCTGTATGCGAGCAGTGCGCTTTAATCGAGCCTCGCAAGCCTTCGTTACGTGTACCGACCAATTCTTTCCACCCATGCTCCTTAGCTTCCTTCCGAAGCTGCTTTCGTGCAGTCGCGGAGCAGCGCAGAGTCCATCACGCTAACGCGTTTTTTCAGGCTTTTTATCGATCGGCCGGTCGGCTTATTATTTTTTCATTGCGACCTAGCTGCACGAATGCAGTTTATTTAATGGCACATTTCGCGTTGGCGCATTTCGGTTAATTTATTGGCCGACGTCAACGCTATTCTCAACAACAATAAGCAATGCCCACTCGTCTACGACGAGAGCTAAATGTCATAAATATTTCCTTATAAAAAACGACGGTGTTTTTAAAAACCAAACGAGGAGTGTTGGCTCGTTTCAAGAACTCATCGAAAAGGGTAAAATAAAAATCGCCTTAAATTCCTGCAGAATGTTCGGCCTTTGTTAAAATTGCCTCTATTAATATTATGAACGCGAGAAAGGCCAATTCAGAAATACTTTGTTACACATAATACTAACGTATTACTTTACCCTTGAATAATTCAAATTAATTTGAAATTCCTCGCGTTTTATTTTGTTTCCATTTTATGTTCTTTTCCTTTAGATTATGCTTCACTCGATATTATAAAAGCACACAATAGTACTGTACGCCTTGACGCATTTAATTAAGCACTAATGAAATGGACGTGTCATGCTTGATGCAAGGGGATCGGCATAAAAGCTCTTCTTTCTTCTCCGCGCTGACTAATGACACACATTCGCCACAGTTCGCATAATTTTACAATGAAATCGAGTCATTCGTTCCAAATTATGAAAAATAGAAAGTTCAATTTTGAACGGCAATCTTGCTTCAATCAAATAAAAAATAAATGCTCTAATGAATAGCGCAAGTGGCCTAAATAAAGCTCGAAAAGCTTCTTGTTAGATTTAAATTAAGCTAAATTTCTTGAATTCCTGTCATGTGCGTAAACGAGGCAAATTTATCAGTGAATATTAATATTTTTAACTAATTGATGGAGCTTTAAGCTGTCATTAATTAATATTGGTTTTATCGCATTTGGTCTAACAAATATCATCGCCGCGGCAAAAAGTTGAATCTTATCGAGAAGAAGTATTTGAAGTTTAATATTTTGAAGAAGGAACTTGTATTTCAAGTATCGACGTCAATTAAATTATTACTAATTACTATTGAAAAGAAAAACCGACGACGTGCAATTCTTACGAATTTCGAATTTCGAAATTCGAAATTTGAATCTCATAAGGAATGCAGATTGCACTTAATATTTATGAAAACTAAGATGAAATTCCAACGTGAACTTCGTGCAATTATTATTTCGACATTACCCTATGTTTAAAGTAATTCAAGATACAATAGTTTAATAACATTCTCGCAAGTAATGCCAAGTAAAAGAGCTAATGCGACAGCAGCTCTTTGATAGAGTTTCGAAGAAAGGTATTCTACACCTCACGCGTTTCAACTGATAAAGGACACAAAAGTGCAGTGTTAATAAAAGTGTCGTAGTTGACAAATACATCCAATACGCTACCGACTATAAATTCGAGATTAACTTCTACAATTTATTATAAACTGAACTTTAAAAAGGGCATAAAGTGACTATTCTCATAGGCGTTGTCATAGTGCACAGTCTTGAGTCTCGTTATACGTACCGAACTATCAATGATGATTTAATCGTCATCTACTTAAAATAATACGGCATGTTAAAATAAGCGAGTAATCGAATATTCGTCGATCGATTACTCGCTCAGACGAAACTTCATCGAGTACCTAAGTAAATTAAAGCTCAGTTCGTCCAGGTAGGAAAAAAACGTAATAATATTGTTTCGATGCAGTGAAACATTTCGAGTGTATTTTCATGTTTGCGTCTGTTTCGGTGATCTCGGTGAGACGAGCGAACGAGCGCGTACTGGCTCGAGTTATCGAGGACGATTCGGCGGCAACTCGCTAGTAAAACCTCGAACATCGCCACCGTCATCCTCCAAAAAGTGGCTGTCCTCGGGCGCGGAGAAAAAGTGAATGCGGAGATGATGCGCGGCGTCCTTCGCGTACATCTCGGTAAATTTGCGAGCGGGAATCGCAAGATCAATCCGAGTAAGGACTCGTATGGTCGAATGCGTTATCGCCGTGACGTCCTACTCTCGAAGAAGTACTCAAGTGTCCGGATAGTGCCGCGAGGAGACCCGGATCCCGCGAAAGAGGAGCCAGGGCTCTAATTGGGACAACGCGGACTAAAATTCTGCGCGAAACAGAAGCCAAAATCAGTTGAACAATGTTTGCTGTAAGTAGTTCAATGAATGAGTTACTAAATTTGTGTCAACGCAATTAGTACCCTTGAAGCGTAAGTTCATTTGCACCATATCGCTCATTTATTTTCTCTCGACTCGTTTACTCGAGAGCTTTCAATTACAGACGTCAATGTTCGCATTTCCTTTATTCGATACTCTGTATCGAATACTCCTTCCGAGCCTTTCGAACACACCAACACTTTAACGCACGAGAACAATTATAAGAGTGGATATTATTACTGCATTATCTTTTAACGAAGACTTAAATCAAATTAATTTGTAATAGAATTACATTCTTGTAAGGCTGCATGTACATAGAATCAAATTTTAATTCGACAACTAAAGTAAATGGTATTTACTCTATATATTTTCTCTAGGTGAAATTTATTATCGAACGGACAACAAAACATCATGCTGGAAAATATACAAAATTATATTTGCCAAGAGTACGTAATTTCTTTCTGTTGTCGGTAATGCTCTCTGCATCGCACAACTCCAAGTAATTTATGGATTAAGGAAAAGCGATCTTTCGCGACGTATTGACGTATCGGCAATTACATTTTTACGTATACTCTTTAGTGGTGCAGTAGCCTCTAGTGTAACGTTTAAAAGAATTTTCCAAGGAAATATAAAATTCGCTTAAAATGTGTGCCGCGATAAATATCACATAATTTTAAAACTCGGGCGTAAAAGCTTCTGTTTTAATACGCATTGTAAATGTACTTTCAGTGCCATAACTACGTTAGGAGGATCCTTCTATAGTCGGAACTCTACGGTATCTGCAATGCGAATACGAATCGTAGAAGTTAAAAATAGCAGAAAATTAAGTTAGATTACTCGTGTAATTAAATTTCAATATTTTCTGTATACATTAAGTCCGATAGGAACAAGTTCCCCCAGACTTCCAGAATAAGAAGTGTTGATAATTGTGCAGTCGCGTATCGACAAACGAATCTTATCGTTTGTGCAACATCTCGCCGTCTATAAAAATAAAAATAAATGTCCAGTAAAACGGAGGTAGTTAAAAAGTGGCTGCACCGGTGTCCTCGCGGCGTCGCCTATTCAGCGTCTCCGCGTACCGCGAGCGCAAGGAGCTTGGAATCGATGTCTGCGCCTCGCCGACGCGTCCCCGTGGCCTCGGACGCTCCCGGTGAATGCGGCGCCGACTGATATATAGGTTATCGGACGAAATCGCGGGGACGGGAGAGCCGTGACTCCCACCCGGGCGAATGTGGGCCAGGCGGGTCGATACGGGCGCGGCGATGGCGACAGCGCCGTCTAGCCATCTTACGGCATCCCCGGGAGTCGCGCGAAATCCTTGGGCAGATGCGTCTCTTTCCGTCGAGGACTCTTTTCGCCGATAACGCGGGCTCGAATCGCGCGAAATCAAAGCGGTCGACTCGAGCACCGGACGTTTTTCTTCGTGGATCTTCGCTGCGCTTCTCCAGCGATCCGTAAACGCAAATGTAAGCCCACGCTGAATTAATCGAGGTGTTGCTCGTTCGATGCCTATTTCGTTCATATTTTGTATTTTATTTAAGCGTGCTTATGCTTACGCGCGCATACACCCACACGCAAACACACAGATTTTTTATCGGATTTTTACCCCTAAAAAAGCAAAGAGAATGTCCAGAGTAATGGCTGTTTTGCGTTTTCACAATGTAAAAATCAGTTCAAATGCGAATGCGGTAAATAACTAAGTAAATATAATAATACGCGTAATACATGTATTCTCGAGTATACTTTATCGTATTTTCATAATTTTCCTTTGAAAACTTTCGCTATACGGATTTTGAAACTCTGCACTTATTAATATGGCATTTAATTCCCTAGTAAAGTAAAAAATGCTTTAAAATTGTAAAAAGTGCCGGTACCTGTCTTTCTTCGAATATATAAATTAATTTATGTATATACAGCATTTATACGACACGAAAGTAATTAGTGTTCGCTCTCTGTTTTTTCTCTATTTCGTTTCTAGATCTTTTCTATTTGTAGTCTGTAAAACAAACTACGTCATTTTTTCTCGATACTTTACACATTCAAAGTATTTTCAGTCAACGGTTGTTTCTTCTGCGTTGCGTCATAGATCTTTATTTGTGTTTATGATTAATATAGCATATTATTTGAAAATTGTGAATTTCGTTAAGCAATTATAATATAAAGATGTCTAATGAAGAAAACACGCGTAAAATTATTGACGTATTTGAAATGATTCGTTTTTCTGGAACAGAAATTTTTTTTACTTCGCACTTCTTTTTTAATCGCACTTCTTGTTGTCATTAGTCGTAAGCGAACCATTAACATTTAATAATATTAATAAATAATGCTACATGCATTCGGCGTTACGTTGTGCTTGATGAAAACCGTAAATGGCTTATATACATGTATTTACATACTTAAGATAAGATTGGTAAATCGGAATTCCCAAGCCGTTCCGATTATCGCTTGTGCCTCGCTTTTAAAAAGCGAGGATTTTGGATAAATGTAAGTGCTTGATGCACATTCGGGAACTCGATATTTGTATTACGAAAGCGGAAAGCAATGGTGACGTTCGCGGCCCAAGAAAAATGTCAAGTAGATGCGCATGCCTCGACGACGACGAATCTTGAACGGATCAAGCGAACCGAAAATAAGATAAAGTTATAGATACGATCGAGACCTGACCTTCGAATTCGTTAACCGTCAATGTTCTTCCTCGTCGGCCGAAAGCTCTGCGAGCTCCATTAGAGGGCGCCCTGTTTGCCCTCGCTTATCGATGATTTTTTGCGATCCCGTCTAGGAGAGAGGAAGGGGTGTTTGCTCACGATTAGCTGCAGATGAGACCGAAACCGAGCGTCCGGATGAACACCGGAGAGCAGTGATATTGATCATTCGTCCCGGTATTTAGGTTGACGCCCAGTTTACTTCGAAGCCGCGCTTTGGCATTTTCGATAAATTTACTTCCAAGCCTATGATTAGTCGGTGGCCTTCGATCCTTCGTGAGATTCAGAAACGCACCGATGCGTTCTTAAGCGCCTGCTAGTTTACTAGTTTAACCTATTTCCACCTTGGAATTCTTCGTATAAATTACCTAGGATTTTAGACTCGGATTTCAAATAACCGAATCCCGGTATTTAACAGGTCGATTCACGCATGAATTAAGTAGGATTCGTTAGCAGCATCACGATGCCTGCGATGCGCATTAAAATGCGCTCTGAAAATGAAAGGAACAGCATTTCGACCACATGGGAAGCATTCGGAACGTAATTATGTACCGCAACGAAGGCCAACTACTACACACGAGTACATATTCGTGCGGTCTTTCCTCGATGAACCGTCGACGAGTCCTCGGTCGCATCGCGACGAGCTTCAGCTCCCCGTAAGCTTTGTCTAAGCGACGCCCGAGGATCGCCGAGCCGCCCCCCTCAACCGGGTGTATTTTTAGCCGGTATCCTATACGCGGCGGGAGGTAGAAAATAGCGGCGGAAGAGTATCGGGCGTCGCTTACGCAACGTCGCGCACATAATCGGGCCCGTTGCGGAAAAGGGAGACCTTTTTCCGACTCGCTCTCCCGCTACCGCGAGTCGCTTTTTACCCTGGCGCGTTCCTTCCTTTTTGTTCCCGCGCTCCTGAGAACATCGTCGTCGCTCTCTCTCTCTCTCTCTCTCTCTCTCTCGTCTCTTTTTTCTGCCCGTCGAGACGCGGAGTCGTTCCGAGCCTATGAATAAACGCTTCATAGAATAAACGGGAGGAACACACGTACGCATCTTCGGCTCGTTCTCGCCCGTTGACAGCTTTATTAATTATTACCAATGCCACGTTATTTAGCGGGAGCTTTTTTCCAAAATTTCACGCGACTGAACGCGCGTTTGAAATCGAAGAGCCCAGAATATCAGAAACCATTTTTCAAGTGCAAAAGTTTTTAGTTCGCATATCAATTGCAAACGTTACGTACGTGTAAAACGGTTATCGAAATTGGTCATATTCGTGGAATGTATATTAATTTTAATGTATAATATCGTATGTGACCAAATTTGATCTTGAGTCAATATTCACATAGAATTCTGAATAAAGCTCGTACAAAAAACTAGGAAGAGATTAGGGGTTTCTTGTAGAAATTTTTTGTCATATTGACTGCGCGCAAATTAAATATTATGGAACTTGATACTGATAATAATATATCTGAAGAATACTATTGAAAGAATACGCGGAATTATATTACTCGTTAGTAATGATAAAACTATAATAATGTATCATGTATTACGTGTCATAAACAAATTGATGCAAGTTTATGGAAGATAATTTGTAAAGAGGGTCTAAAAAAAGGTAAAGATGACAGCACACTTGAATACCGAAAGATAATTAAAATTAGATGATTCTTGGTTGATTTAGTGTAGGGGAAGACTCGTGGTCTAGGAACCTAAAAACACTGTCTGCCAAAAAGTTCTAAGGAACATAGATGCGCGGGGCCAAACCGAAATTTTGTCGAACAGGCACAATGATACGGTTGACGAAAATAAGGTGTAACCTACTATTATATGAGAAACTTTCAAGATTGTTTTAAAGAAATTGGCGATGAAGACTATAGCTTACGTAAATGAGGTGTAACGTGTGATTACTAAGAGATGCCGTTGAGTTTTACATGAAAAATTTGAGATGCCAATCGGATACGATAGCTACGCAAAAATCCTAATACTTTATAAGCGAGGAGCACATTAAAAGTTTTCAAATTAAGCTATAAGCATGGAAGCAAACTTCCTTACATTTTTTTCATTGTCATTTTCATTTTCATTTTCAGTTTTAATACCATTTCAATTAAAACTTAACAAATTCGACAAATTCGAAGAAAAATGGTTTTCGAACAAATACCATTGATAGTCATTGTAAACAAAGAAAAAAATTTTTCTTTCGATATTCCGTAAAATATCGGTATAGATAAATAATATATAGATGTAACTATATATTAGTATACGCCCTGTAATAAAAAATGATTAAAGCAATTGTCAAATGTTTTGAATAAATAAATTGACCTATATTTATCGGGTATATGATTACAATAATACTTTTTTAATGTTTTTGGGATTAGAATGTAGCAGCTGTCGTTTATGGATTTAAATATTTTTCGAATAAGGCTTTCTGTATAAATAAGTGATCAATAAAGAATAAACTTTTTTTTTTTTTTTTTTAATAACATGTACTTTTCAAAAAAACTTTTAACAACCTTTTAAATATTTAGTACTTGTTGCAGAGGAAAACTTACGTGTATATTATGTTAAATACTACTTGAATATAAATTTAAAAATAGTTTTAAAAACGTGTTAAGATTCGATTACAGACTCGAAAAATTTAAACAAAGCTTCTATGGATATGTAACATGACTTTCGATCGTGAATTTACAATTTCTTATAAGGAAAGCTTTCATATTTATCTTTGTTTAATTTGATAAAAATATTTAAATAATTTTCAAGAGTAACTTGAATTTCATTTTTGTAAACAATTTTTCGAGACAAATATAAAATTATAATTTTTTAATTATAAATACGTTTAATAAAACTGATATTTAATTACATTTTTAAGTACATTGCGAAAACGTCATCGAAACACAAATTCGAAATACAACGCTGCAAATAAAAACCGTAACATATTTTTATTCATTGGCTTTGGTTTATTCTGAAAATTTTTAGCCGCATCACAGAATGAAAAGCTTTAATTAATCCGAAGGTATGGGATTATGCATTATTGTACTTAATATTATCTTGTAGTGCAATATATTAATAAAAAAATATGTACTAAATATTTGTATTTTATGAAGAGAAATGGAGATATTGCTCGTAATTTTAAAAATTCACGGTTTATATTTTGGATTTTTATATTATTCAGGAAAGTGATACGATGCCAATTAAGAACATCTAAAATATGAATTTGCAAAATTCGGTTAATTACTTACAAGAGCTTCATTACTATTAAAAGCAGGTATTTATATAAACTGATGTGTAAAGAGTGAAGTTGATATTATTTTATTATTTTTATTTTGTCTTTCTTTAAGTTTTGATGTCTTAAAATTAATAAAAGCGGGTCAGTTACAGAAATTCAATCCAGGTTTCACTAAAAAAATGTAGTGGTATCTCGGTGTTTGCCATTAACTATTTGTATTGTTATTCAAGGGCACAATTCGTTATCAAAAAAGTATTTTTTTTTAACTTCACGTAGTAAGAACTTTCCGAACGTGAGGGAGTTTCTTTCTTCTCCAAACTTTCCAAACTAATACGTACTTTTAGTAATTTCCGTGAAGAAATATCGTGATATCTATTGACACAGTGTATTTACATGGATAATAATTATTAATTATTAATAGCGCGTATTAATTTATATTAATAATTTGGCAACATTGTACAAAATAGTATAAAAGGAGAAGAATATTGATAAGAAGGCTAGATAATTTAATCCTAGAGTTCCCGAAAGTAGTAAATGTTTCTTAACACAAGCATTTCGAGATGACAGCAAAGATGGTGGTGAGTAATGCTAATAATGTACTATTTTAAGCGTACAGTATGAGAACATAATCTAATGCAGAAAATACGCGTCCCAAGGACAATGGCGCCCGAGTTTTTAAATGTGTTAATTATACATTTTCATTTCGACTGGGGGTGTCGATAGTGCTGCACATGAAGCATAAGCGCCACCGAGCGGATGCGGAAGCTAACTGTTTCGAAGAACGATTATTCAATGTTATTCCCGTTAATATTTAACTAAAATCAACTTCTCGAGCATCAAAATACATATTTTAATCATAAAATACATAATTGCCTCGCGGTAAGCGGCAGCTTAGTCGTGCGAAGCGTTCATTTTTGTTTACGAGCAGCGCGAAAACAAAATTTCGGGCTTAAGAAGCACACCAACCCCACTATGCAAGCGAATGAAATTGATCCTCCGATAGCTTTGTAAATAATTGGGTGACACAGCACGGACACTCCCCGAGCGAGTCGATCGAAGTCCGCGTGGGTGCGGCCGGAAAACGGAAACCAGAAGGGTCGAATTATAAGATTTGGGATCGGTTGAAACGGGACTAACCTACGGGGTGCGGGCGGGGGCGACTTGCACGTGCCCGCGGACCACTTAAAAATAGACGCCAAGAGGAAAGATGAGTGTTCTGGATATTGTGGAGAGCGGATCGAATGGACGAACGCGTATCCCAAGCAACCGGAGCCATTTATCGTATCACCCTGTATGGATAATTAATGGGAAAGTAAAGTAAGGGGAGAAAAAAGAAGCGATAGCAGCTCACCTGAGACACGTTAGGACGTGACGCAACATTCGGCATGAAATGGCCTAGAACAGTCTCGATATGTTTCATTGCTCGTGCTTTTTGCAATTAATAAAAGAATGGCTCTAATCGGGTATAGGGACGATTTATTAATACCGGGGGCCACTTGTTTTTCGTTTTATTATTTTTTTATTTTATATATAAGAAAGTACGAAAAGAAGAAATCTTATCGATTCTTTATGATAGAACGTGTTTTTGCAGTATACGTGAATGCGCACATTATGGAATAATGTTTGAATAGTTTATTTAAACGTTATATTACCTTACTTACTTAAAGAAAATAAAAGTCAAGAAAGTGCCATAAGTTAAATATGTAATTTCTCTTTAAAAGTATTAAATAGTTTCGGCGAACTTGAGTAATTTCTCATTTGCATTGTGAAACAGTATATATTTCGTTAGTGATTGTTATTTAGCGTGACAGCAAACGGGAGAAAAATAAAAAACTATTAAATCCTAAACAAATTTCGATCTTTAAAGAACCGATAGCATAAAGATAAAGCTAACATTAAAATTTATGCTTCAATTTAAAGTTATCTGATATGGTGTAAAATTAAATATTATTTAAAATAAAAAGAGGAAAAAACTTTAAATGGTCGCAAATAGCGCAAAACGCTTAATTCTATCCGTTTGACTGCATTAAGTTGTTGCGAATATACCATGAAGAGTATCTTCCATTACGTATTTATGTGCACCTGATATTATGGATTTAGACGTATGGAGCGGAATAGTCACTGGAGGACATACTTCGAATACACATTGAAGGGCGGACTACGTACATCAACTTTACACTCGATGTTTATTAATTATGAATTCGGAAATTCTTGAAAAGGTTTTCACATAATTTATGTCGCTTCTTTGGACGATTTCCGACGAAGCCAAGGGAATCAGCTGTTTCTACTTATCTGGACATCTCTACATTCAACTAGACCACGGTCAAAGTTCATCAATAGACATTGAGAACGTGCAATCTGCGAAAAATAGAATTTGGACTTGGTCTCGATGCGAATTTTTAAAACTCGTATCTTTTAATTCCAACGTAGATCAGATATAGTATGTAACAAATGTATAATGAGTTATAATGAGTTATAATCACGAGAAGTGATTTATTTCTACATGAACAATTATGATTCTACAACCCGTTCATTAAAGGGTAGTTCAGTATAGGGTTTTTTTTTTAAATGTCATAATTTGTTCACAATTAAAAAATTACGAATACTTAGAGAATAAAATTAATAATTAAAAGTATTCATACATTTTTCTCCTTAAATCCTTCCCTTAACGATAAAAATTTAATATCAATATGCAAAAGATCTTTGTTGCGAAAATATTGTAAGCCAAGATTTTTTAATTGATTTTCAAATGGATTCCCATTCTATCGGTAATATTTACACTTGATCGAAAGAAATATTTATTCTTTTATTCAATAATGTATGTGTTAATATCAACTTAAACGAACAATAAAGCTATAATAATAAACTTCAATTAATTTTTTTTTTTTTTTTTTTTTTTTTTTTTTTTTTTTTTTTTTTTTTTTAATGAAAATACAATAATTTGTACATTATATTTATTTTTTACTATTGGAATGACACGTAATAAAATTACTAAACATAGTGATTATTATAAAAATAAGTAATGTTAGCGACATGTAGTAGAGATATGAACTTTCGATGATAATATCAATGTATTTCGTATCTATGTAAAAAAAATATTCAATTGACAGGTGTATATAATTGGCATCGCAATTATTTATAATAATTACTGTATTTTTTATAAACTCCTACTCAAAAAAGTTTTCCTATTTTTCTTATATACGAATAATATGTGATTTTTTCGATATATGTGAAATATGTTATCAATTGTACATAAATTAAGAACAAAAATAAATTGTACTTATTTTTTCGACTTTTCGAATCTTTCGAATCTTTTCATTAATTAATACAAATTATTCTTATCTCACAGCATTTTAGGTATTTAATAGCTTTCGAACACACTATAAATAAGCCAAACGGATAATCGCGACAAATTAAGTATTCAATCAGTTACAGGTTTCGTGTGATATCATCCGAACATATTTAATCATAAAATTAACATAATTTTATAGAAATATCTATTCTCACGATTAAATGTAATTTTATTACAAGTAAGTTCAACACATTCGAATCTGAAGCGAGTTTTCCGATGGTTTTCTTTCTGGATAAGCTCTTGATATTGCTAGTACTATTGTCTAGATTTTTTCTTACTCCCCGAATGAAATTACCATTTAAAAAAAGCCTCGGAATCCACAGAATCGATAGTCTAGCGTTCGCCTGGTGGACAGAGTCAAGGTCTCGCGATCACGATTCGATCCGGACGCCGAGCAGCGATATTTCGGCGCGAGCACCACTCGATATCGGACGATCGACGAGTCACTGGCGATGCTTCAAATGGGTTCGCAGTTACGGATGTCGTTGACTAAGCTGATAAAACCCCGCCATACGTTCTAATGTCAAGACGATGTATCGGGCTCCCGAAAGTCTCGTCGACTTCCTCCGAAATCTAAACTAATTCCTCTTCCATAAATATCATCTCCCATTCCACTCCCTCGCCAATTCATTTTCCGAATTGTAGAAGCAATTGTGATAAGGGGACTACACCGTACGTAAAGAGATGAGCCTTGACGAACGACCATTCAAAAGGCTCGCAATAACGATAATATAAAAGATAGTTTAGAATCTTTACAATCGTTCTATTTGAATACTAATTTTTACGTTTATTCTCCTTTCTTTTAACCTAACGTGATCTTAATAAGGATCGATATGTTTTGAGTATTCATTTATTATTAAGCTTGGAAGAACCTCATTGTCATGGTTTTAGTATTAAATGATACTTATACGTTAATTTATATTATATATATATTATATAGTTTTTATACTTTACGTGTTAATTTTCGTTAATTGAAATCGACGAAGCCCTGTTACATTTAATCGTTTTGCGTTTTGAGTCACGTAATGTGGGTGTATATGGTGTTTGTAAACAAGAGATTCTTGGTATTATTAACAAAGAAAATAGCCTACCACGTTTTACTTTGTAAATAGGATGTATTACAAAAAATGTGTAATTGTCACGCGACTGCTTGAATTTCACTATTAAAATCTCGAGATGAGGAAAAACTGCGCACAAATACGAGCCGTCAAATATTATAATTTGACACTTTTCCGCTTGTAACAAGAATGAAAAAGCAATTGCTATTTTACTTTCATACGTAAATACATTATCAAAAATACATTCCCGATGCCTCTTTCGTCGGTCATATAAATGCCGCTTGCTTACACCCTGTTCCCGAGGAACAATTCCCAGCGACATTTTGCTAATCGTGTCCTTGGAAGCGACCGACGTTCCCATAATTGCTTGGAACAAGTCGTCAATTGGATTTACTTGATTATTACTCAGGGTAGGGAATCGCACCGTGGCGTAGCCGAAAAAATCGCGGGAACAGCTGCACTGGAAATAGGCAAGAGATGCACGAGGGCTTGTTTGCGAGAGAGAGAGAGAGAGAGAGAGAGAGAGAGATGAAAAACGCCAGCTGCCGCGCACTTACGTCCTACCCCTACCCCACCCCGTCGTTGTCGTAAAACTCGGTAACGAATCAGCACCGTTTTATACGGCGATGTTCTATTAAAGTGCTTTTGACAAGAGTGCAAGGACCGTGCGAATGGCAGAGTCGTGGCGAAAAGTAGAGAGAAAGCCAAAAAAGATCGGTCACTACTGCCAATGATTTCCGCGACGCGATTCACGGGAAAACAAATGAAAACGTATTTACGGTACCACGGTACGGTAGTATCTTATCCGAAAGCGTACATCGGTGCCGCCGTTCCTGTACTCGTAACGAAAACGATCTCGAAACAGTCGTACGCGTCATTCGTCGGAATCTTACGTGATTTTTTTCTTTAAAGAATGTCCGAACGACGCCACGCAATCGTTTATTTATCCGTATCAATGAAAATGTTTTATTAAAAGCCAAAGCTAGGTCCTCGCACTTGATATTACTTACTTCTGTAACTACAGATACCAAGTACTTCTCCTGGACATTTACAGGGATACTCGTTTTTAGCTGGTGGACGAACAAATCTATCTATTTAAAATAGTTAGGAGAAACACCAGAATGGCGAATGCATTCCGTTCAAATGAACCTCGAGTGCGTGCGATACGCGTGTCTTTTTAGGGATACCCACGTTTACCAGGAGATCGAGCAGGTCGAAGAAAATATGCGCGTGCGAATACCAGGAGCTTCTCTCAAAAGTTCTGCTAATTCTCATTCGCCGGTCATGCCGGTACGCGATAAAACGTATTTGGGGCACCTTTTTTTATTCTTTTTTATGGCGATGCGTCATGTATCGTTACGAAAGTGGAGCGATGAGATAATTTTCTTTTTCTCGTTGCACGCATTGGTCGGCTCGACGCGCGCGCGCGCACGAATTAGCATTTCCCACAAAGGTTAATTGAGTGCACCGCTCATAGGGGCTCGATTAAAGATGAAACTTTTTATTTATAAATAGAATCGAAATGGTCTTTGAGTAAAATGAGGCCACGGAGCCGAATCCCAATAATTCTCTGTAAAAATACCTCCACGACCTTGGCTAATAATCGCCTACGTATGCGCGCACAAGATGGCCGTGAACTTTAAATCAGAGTAATGAAATAAAAAGCCGTGGTTGTAGGTTTTCCAGTTCCGCGGAATAATCTCATGCTCATGTAACGAGTCTTATCTATTCCCGTTCCGTTTGTCGTAACAGCACTTGGCTTTCTCACGATAAGATTTGCCAAATATTTAAATTACCAAGCGCAAAATCGTAGAATCGCGGACAGTGCCAGTCAAACTAATGGACAAAAGGCTTCATTCTCATTAGTTTTAGAAATTTTCCTTTAAATCTAGATATTTATTACATGTTAAAGCTAATACTACGCGGTCGGAGATTGAGCAGCTACTGTTCATCAAAATAATATTACAGGTAAAAGCCTGCTTAATGCTGCAGTCAGTTTTTATACTTCTTTTACATTCCGGGTTATCGATTAACAAGTGGAAGCTCTACTTATCCGCGGCTACTTTGTTTGTCAGGGTAGCTAGACTCCCTTTAGCGTTCAAAATTTTAAAATTCAAGAAAGTTATCGACTTGCACGAGGGCTGTTCGCTAAATAATTATCCGTTATTCGAGAAATGCATTTGGGTTGCGACGAGGGAAGAACGTCAGAAGTAGCCGGTAAAAGCTAGTAAAATTCGTTGAACATAAAGGTATTAATTTATTTAGGATTAGGCGTGGATAAACATTTCAACAGATCGGAATAAAAATTTCCCACGCAACAATCGACTCTTAAGGTAAGCAGAGAGTACAGCGCGTTTCAAGGGGCATTGTGCAGTACCGCCTTAACGTAAGGCCGATTGCAATTTCTTTGGAGATAATACCGTGGGAGTGAGAAGCGCGCAAAGTCCGTTCCTCGGTTATTTACCTGCTTCTCGGGACGTGGAAGTGTCTCGACGTTGGTCCCGACCACGACCGGCGCCTTATCCAGTCCCCCGTTCTGCTGATTTACGCCGACGTTCGTCTCGATGTTGGTCATATTTGTAACGTTATTCGCATTATCAGTCGAGGTTAGGTTGCCTTTGGTCGTCGTCCTTTCTCCACCTCCACCTCCGCCCTTTCTCTCCTCGCCCGTCATCGCTCCACCGTCTTCGTCCTCGCCCACCCCCAATCGTTTTGTCCTTTTTTTTTATCTACTTCACTTTCTCGTTACTTATCGCTCTTCCTCCCTCCCCCTCCCTCACCCGCTCACTTCATCCTCTCTCTCTCTCTCTCTCGATTTCACCAACCCCTCGGTTAACCACCGCGGCCCTTCTCTCGAAGGCGTTCGCTCTGCTACGAGAGAACGAGCGCACCGCCGCGGATCTTTAAACCGGAGCAGCGCGCACTCGCGCCGGTAGGGCGAGACCAGTTCCGCGGGGGTGCAAAATCGCGGTGCACCACCAGGGCGTTGCGGAGCGTAAGATCGCCGGACGCCCAATTTATCGAACGTATTCGATTCGCGGGACCGTACGTACGTGCGCGCGCGTTCGCGTGTACGTATATGTGTTCGGGTCATGCACTGGGACGCGGTAAGTCAACGAGAGAGAGAGAGAGAGAGGGGGGGAGAGAGAGAGAGCGCGCGAGAGAGAGAGAGAGGGGGGGGGAAGAGTGAGTAAGAGAGCACGAGAAAGAAAAAGAAAGAGAACGAGTGGTTTGTTCTCTCCCCTTGTATATTCTGGATCCGTTTCGGTATATTTTCTCCCTCCCCCCTCCAGCCACACTTCCGACGCCCTCGCTAAACTCACGTATGAAACGTAGGGGAGAAAAGAGCCTTGCAGGCCTTTCTATCTACGAGTCGTCTATTAAAAGGTACAACTACCCGCGAGATGCGGGAGTGCCTGGATATTTATTCTCCAAAGTCACCACGGGACGAACGTCACCGCTAACCCGCACTGAACCGAGCGGCCAGTCACACTGACTCTTATGCTCGAAAGTGGCCAGGAGGAAGCGCGTACTTGGACTATTGTGCCCTCGCGTTCTTTCTCTTTCTCCCTCTTTCGTTCTCTCTTCCCTGGATATATCTGTATGTCGTGTAGCATTTATGGTACGTGCGCGAGTGCGTGTCCGTGTACGTGCGTATATTTGGCCGAACGTGGGCACTGGGCTGGGAAGGCGACACACGGCGGCTCCCCTTTCCACACTGACGTACTGTTGTATATACACACGTACACGTACACGTACACGTACTCTCTCTCTCTCTCTCTCTCTCTCTCTCTCTCTCTCTCTCTGTACTAGCCGCGATGCTGTGACTTACGCCGGGAGCTCTATCGAAACGCGTCCGCCCTCGTAGAGAGTTGGGACCACTTTGCCGAGGGCAAAGCGGAGCTCCGCGACATCTGCTGCCAGGATGCTACAGCTTTTGCTTTCTTGCTCTTTCTTGCTCTTGCTGCTCTCTTTCCCATGTCGAGCCCCACCGCTTTTTCCACTTTTTTATACCGTGTATCGCGCCGCGGATGTGTTAGTGTACTGTATCCTGACGGACTCTCTTTCCTTTCTTTACTTTCTTTTTTAATTATTTTTTCACATTTGCTGCTCGATCTGTTCCATATACTGTTATGCTTCGGCTCTATTCTGAAAATATTTCGTTCGTATATGCGTACCCTCTCAAAATCCTTTATGAAATTAATTTTTGCGCTTAATCGATGCGTGCTTAGATTAGAGGAATATTTTCAAAAGCAAAGGCACAATGGCACACGCAGCACAGGATTCGACTTCTTCAACTTCTTCAACAATTTACAACCTATGCACTTTCGTTGCGAAAAGACCCGTATTTGCTCGCAGACGTTGCTTGTAACGGTTTACTTGGCTTATAAAACTCCTATCGCCTCCTATCGCCTCTTCGAATCCTAGACTTTGAAAATCAAGAAAATTGATTCATCCATATTCTTATTAATCAATTACATGTTAATTTTTATTTTATACTCGTTGCGTGATTAGCTCGTTAAATTTCAAATTTGTTTTCTGTTTGTAATTGTAAAAAATTTCCATTCCACCTATTGTAAATATTGATTTACCGGAGTCTATATTACGATATCCAAATGCGTAGAACACTGTCTATCTAATTTCGAATTAAAAGCTAACTATATATTTTTTCATGTAAATCAGTGCTTTAATTACTTTCAATAACGTTAAACAGCTTTTGATATGCGTCGTTTAAGTATTTAAGTAACTTTCTTACTCAGATAATGTAATCTAAAATTGAAATAGTATTTTTGAAAATTATACAATAGCTTTATAATTATGGTTATCAGAAATCGATCATTTGCAGCAATGAATCATTGTATCAAACTTAATGAGAAAGAAAATCATAATACTAAAGATATATTTCCATATTATAAAAGCATTCCACGCGGCAAAACTTTAATTAAAAACATAATTTAGAATTTAGAATATTTTAAATATTAATAATTGAAATCGTATTCCTCATTGTTATAAATTTAGTTTACATCCTTATATGAATTCAAACAAAATTTTTTGACAATTTTTTTTAATTATAAGAGACTCATATTTTTTTAGTTCTTATAAAAAAAGTTTCGACTGATAAAGTACAATCAGTCGACTCAATATTTAATTAATATTCATTAAAGACAGGGGTATGAAAAATTAATTTCACATTCTTATATAAACGATATTTGAATTTGTTTGTATAATTATTAAATAGTTAACACATAATATTTATTGACTTGATATCATTAACCTATATTACATTGAAAGTTAGATACATTTTAAAAGCAATTTCGTTGAAACATGAAATATTGTATAATTATCTATGACGAAGCTTCGTCAATATTTCTAATTTAATGCATATTAAAATATTTAGAAAATAATTTAATATAACTTCTTATATATTTAGTTTTTGTAAAAATATTCTTGATAAAAAATGTATCTTACGCTGTTCAATATACAATCTTTCTTGAAGAAATTTATCCAAGTTCTATCTATCAAAGTTATTGTTTTCTTAAGTAGGCAATTTTATTACCCAACAAATTTTTTTGAACTAAACGACTTTTAATCGTTTATACATTAACAACGCAATAGCTGTTTATGTTTTACCGGATTTAAAGAAAAGTACACCATATATTATTTAATAAGAATTATTTATTCGATGTAATTAATTATATTCATAAAACAGAAACAATTCCTTTAATCATCAATATCAATGTATTATCATTAGACAATTTCCAAAATTAAGGGTCCACACTTATAGTACTTGTTTACATTTAAGGCGCTTTACACCTCGTAATTTTAACGAAATAATCTGTATTTGAATTTTAATCGTTGTATTTTAAACTCAATGTTAAAAATACAAAAAATATTTCGAATGTATTCATAAATGAACGATAATTTTATACAACATATTGTTTAATTTACGCATATACATATTACGTTTTGAATATAATTAATTTTATTTTGCGTAACTTTAGAATGAATCCTGTTAAACATATTTTCGAATCAATTACATTTATCCAAAGTATATATAAAATTATTATACATTGGTAAATTTTGTGAGGCTCGTTAATTGAAGGAACCCATCGAACAGAGATCTAACCATCATATCCAAAACTTCCAAGCACACAGTAGTAGTGTGGGTTTCGGATACCTACGTATTATCTATTAGGTCTCCGTTTGTTGTTTAACTTCAACTACTTAACAAAATTATTGCATAAACTTTGTCATAAATACTAGTATGCTATCAATACGAATAATATAACTATCAATTTACAATTATCGTGTCTTAATATTTTTATTGTAGTGATCCGTTTACTTATTAAAAATATAAAATATTTACAAAAGTAAGATACTGTACCTGTGATAGGTTTCAGATCTTCTAATAGTGAAAATATATTTTATTACAGATTTTTCATTTAAATCGACCGCACTGCGACAGATGATTGTAATAAACTTTTAAAAATAATATGCACGAGAACTTTAATTAATTTCTTTAACTTCATTTTATGGACATATAAAAATAACTTTGAATGTCAAGTGATGAAAAATAAGATAAAAATATGTAATCTTATACATGTACTGTCTTCGATTAATATTAAATCTTTAAACACTTAAAAAATTTTATCCTAAATTATATTACAGCTAATTTACATAAAAAGTAATAAAAATAAAAAATAATTTGTTTCATAAATAAGATTTTCGTAACACCTTAAATACACTTTCATCGAGCCTAATTCTTTTACCTAATATTCATGTGAGACGGCTGACGCATCTTTACATGGGGTGAGATTCAGTCTTAAAGGTACTTCCATTCAGAAGGAACTTCTGATGAATTACTTATAATAATTTATTCTCTCTTAAATCTAAATGTTCCGAAAATAATAAATATTCTCTCATTTCAAATGTAAAAAATATTTATCAATAACAACCCTATTTTCATCATAAAGGTTCATAGGAAAAGAAATAAGAGATAATGCTTTTCAAATTTTTGGCTTTACAGATTCCGACTGACAAAAAAACTATTAATATCCTTAAAATGCCAAAATTAATCAATTCGGTGAAGAACATTTGCATTTTTAAGGATGTGATTTTGTATTAAGTATGTATTATAATAATGATCCAGGATATCATAAAAAAATCTCTGGATACAAGTAGGATAATAACAATAATTCAGTCACTTAAAATGCTTCTGATAATTACGATTATAAAGCACTTTTCTCCTTTTTTTATGTGTATACACATAGAAATTATGTGTTTACACATTCATTTTAAGAAAAATGTTTTCTAGTTTCAGCCAAGGAATGCAAAGTGTCACAGATCATCTCGACAAAATTTTACAATGATTTATCTTAAAGAATGTTATCGAATGTCAAGCATTTTTTAATTTGTAAAATTTGCATTCAGCATTTCTGAATATCTAGGCAATTTCATCGTAAATTCTTAAAATGGTATTCATAAAAATTACGCATGGACAAAATTATTTCATTCGCAATGATGTTTCTTGTTCAAATGCATGGGTGAGCTTTCTATGACTAAATTTTTATAAAAAAGAGTGCAACAGATTCACGTTCATTGACAGCTTGTTTAATCCGTATCTACAATTTCCATCACAATTTTCTTTCCCCTTTATTTACAACTTCCATGAGGGATAGTTTCAGAAACACTACAATCTTAAACTTAGGTGAGATTGCGAAGATTTTTGCCGACACTAGGACTGTAACTAACGGCATTTTAAAAAATTTAAGAAAAATAATTCATGTTTAATTTTAAATTTGAAAAATTTCTGCTAATTACAGCTATAATTTCATTGCTATACTAAGTGTAAGGCAAAAGTAGTAGGCTCCGTAAAGTATGATTAAAGTGCTGTATTTGCAGCTTATGTAATATGGTAGACTACATTTAAGAAATAAATGTAAAATGTTTTTATAATTTACATTATATAATTAAATTATTTAACTATATGTATATACTTTACAAACATATTTATAATAAACAAATTTTGTCTTTTTAAATATAATGTAAATAAAAAAATAACATAACCGGATAAATTTATCAATTAATCATTGTAGTTTGTACAAGCGTTGATATACCATTTGTATTAGATTTGCAAGAGCCTTCTTGATAATGTTCTTCGTACCTTTTATCAGAAAGAAAAGACATATTACAGGTATCACATTTTAAAATAGGATAATCATTAGGATGGTCAAGCGCTATATGATTCTCCAGATTTTTTTGCTCATCAGTTCTATAACACTTGTTACATTTTCTACAAATTTCTGTGTGTAGATGAAAACTCATATGCTTCTTCAAGTATCTTAACTTCATAGTTTTAGAGCAAACAATACATTTAACAATTTCATTCACGAGAGGATCGTGTGTACCTTGAATGTGCTTCTTAAGCAATGTTTTTTGTGTAAATGCTTTTTTGCACAAGTGACAAGGATGTCCTAAGCCATCGTGATAAGCTTCGTGTTTTAATAAATAATCAATATGCATAAGTTTTCCACAGATTCGACATAAAGAAAAACCATGCTCTTTACTAAAATGTGATCTTCGTTGATGTGAATTATCAAATTTCAATTCACATTTGAAACATTGATAAGAATTGGTTATGTCATTATTATGAGTCTTCATGTGTTTGTCAAATTGTTCTCCAAGATCTAGTAACATCTTGCACTGCATACATTGTGTTTGAATGATTGGTTCAATAAATGATTTTCCTTCTGTTACTTGGCAATTGTGCTCGATAAATTTTTCAATCCTATCAAAATTAGTCATGCAATAACTGCATTTAAGTAAAAGTGGATGATATCTTCTTACATGAATATTAAAGTATTTCAAATTTTTAAATTTTTTACCACAAGGACAATGACTTTTTACGTTATGTTTCATTCTTAATGCATGTTCTATTAATTCAGTTTTATTCTTAAAACGCATTAAGCACGTTTGACACCTGTATGTACTTATTTTATCCTCCTGTTGCTTAGATTTTGATAATACTAATCTGAAAACAATAAACGTTTTGGATGAAGTAAATTTATTATGTAAAGATGAATACTTATATTAATAAAATTATACAGTACTTGCAGAGATAAGTTAACGAGGGTACAATATTACTTCTTCTGGTTGTAGATCGTATACTACAAATTGCATTTTGTTCTGTAGCTGTTTCTGTTTCCGTTGTGAGAGAAGTCATTGTTTCTGAAGTATTATGCAGTGGACTAGTAATAGTAGTTAAGTCATTGTCTTCATTTAAATTACTATGATCGGAATCATCATCCTCTATATCAACTTCTTCATCATCTTCAGCTACTTGAATCCTTAAAATGCTGTGTCCTTTACTATATTTCGCTAATTCAGTGGAATCTACTTTTTGACTGTTATAATCAACGGACACCATGCCAGAATCGTTTGACGAAGCATCACTATCTTTAGAACTTCTAGAATCTTTATAACTCTCTTCGATAGGAGTATTTCTTGGTACAACTTCATATGAGTCATTTTTATTTTTTTTTATTTTTATACTAATACCAATGCCAGAATCTGTATCATTAGCATTTTGGGAATGCAATTTGTCACTACTTTTAATATCAGGTCCTTTGCATTTGACTTTATGTAAATACAATGTATGATAATTTCTAAATGATCTACCACATTCACAACTCGTTCGTTCTGAATTATTGCCATTACTTACGTCGACATCCATACTTTGAGGAAATGTCAAGTGCTCATTTTGTCTGTGAGATTTGGCAATCTCTTTTTGCACAGTAATATAATTTGTTATTGTAGTTTGAGATTTCATTGGTTCTTTTTGTAAAGAGATATAATTAGTTACTGTATCTTCTAATGTATGGTTTACTTTTGTTGTACAAAACGGTGAATTGAAAAATCGACACTTAGCTGGATTAAAATTTTCAGGAGTCTCGCCTCTTTTTCTGTGAATTCTTCTATGATAACCAAAACTTTTTACACTTTTGTAATAACCTAAACATACATTACATTTAAAAGGACCATTGCCAGTAGTTCTTGTAGTTACCTTGTAGTGAGTTACATCAGCAGGCTTGTATTTCTTCTTTTGTACAGTCCAACGAGGTGTGTTTCGCTTCCTTTTTTTGACTGCAACAGCTAATGTTTCATTCATATCTATTTGATCAGGATCAAATAAACTGTTATTTTTTTTTTCTGGATTCGATACTTCTGGAGATAAAGTAGTATTATCCGCTATTACTTTTTCACACTGAGCTATTATTGAACTTATACAACCAACTTTATGGTAACCTTTCATGTGATAAACAATATCTGTGCATATTCGTTTACAAAGAATACATTTTATCTTCTCTTTCGCAATATTTACTTGTTTTTGAGAATCTTCCATTTTTACATCAACGTTTAAAGAGTTCTCAATTTTTTCGATATCTGCTGGCTGAACAGACTGGGCTGTTTGTATTGGATGCATTACCGGTGGAGCAATAGGTACAATATTTTCAGTTTCCATTTCTTTAATAAGTTTATTTTTATTAACATCAGAATTCACTGGTATATTCTTTGTAACATCAGTTCGTGGCTTATAAACTCTTTTTGGATTGACATAAACTCCATGTTCATCGATTGCATGTTGTCGTAAGTGAAGGCTATCAATAAATTCTTTTCCACATGTTATACAATGGTACAACTTTTTTTTACTTTTCACTGAAAATCTGAAGTCAGGAAGAGCTTTATTGCTATTCCCTAGTATTGGTTTATACGGTATTAATGGACCAGGTAACTTTGGCTGGCTTGTAGATAAATTATTTGGCCAAATAAATTGACAACTGCCATATTCCTCGCTTGAAATATTTTTTATTAGTTGCAAAGTCTCCCATATTTTGTCACAACTTTCCAGTTCAACTGTCACATCCTTTAATTGGTATTTTCTTTTGTAATATAATATTAATTCCTCAATTCTTCTTTCACTGGGATCCTAAAAAGAATAATTATAATTAGTAAGCAATATAAAAACATTAACCAAAGACAAAACCATTAAATACGAATACAGTTTCATATTTTCATAAAATAAAAATTAGTGTCATTTTTGTTTATATTTTGTTATTCTTTATTAATGTTATAGTTTATTGATTAAATTTTATTATTAAAATGAATTACTTTCAATATTACTTTTGATACAGACAGGTAGTAATAAATCGATGATCGATTAAAAGAAACTTTCTGCTATAATAATAGAATATACTGAATTTTAGGGATATTGCATATTATATATTTTTACAATATTTATTACAAATATAAAAATAATGTAAGTTTGATTGTTAAACGCTTTGTTTGAAAGCTTCAAAATATAAATAAAAAAAACAAACCATTATAACCTTTACAATCTATAAAATGATTTCTTGTCAATGTTCAAATTGAACTGTTAAAAATACCAGAGGTTAAGTATCGATAAATAACAAACAAAGAAATACGAAATTTTCAATTTATCTATTCAATTTGCGGATAAAATTTTTTGAGAAAATACTCCGTTGTTTGTTATGAAATTCTAACATTTATATTCGCGATTTATTCAAATTCTATTTCCGCACAGAAATGATAAGAACTTACAACGTAGGTTGGCGGTGAAACTGCTCGCTGCATAATAACATCGCTGACCTGCGGGAAAACCTGAGGCAGTTCTTCATCAAGCGCGTCTGTGTTGAAGTCGTGGGGTTCTTGATCGTCCATAACCTCTGCGGCAATCATCTCCGGGACGAGTTCCTGAGGTTCTTGCTTGATAACAAACTCGCCGGTTTGCGCGACCGAGAAGGTCGTCGCGATAGCCAGCTGCAGGCCACCTCCCGGTTCCTCCGCAAGAGTCTGCTGTTCCTCCTCCATCATCGCAGAACCTCTGCTCTCGATCTATCGTATATACTTACGCGAATATTTCGAGTGAGCAACAGAGTGGGAAAAAGAGAGAGAGAGAGAGAGAGAGAGTAGGAGAATGAGAGAGAGAGAGAGAGAGAGAGACAGAGAGAAAACGAGAAAGGGAGTTTATAATTCAACGGCACCCGCGCAATCCACAAAGCTATGCGCACCGGGTGACCGAGAGGGGTTAGCGCGTAGGAGCGCGATTATTCAATACTCGTGGTGCAGCGCAAACTAACAATGGCTTCGAGGCGTCCCAAACAGACATCTTGCGAGAAGCGAGCGGTCGAGCAACGCCGTGCCACGACCAGGCGACTACGGCGCAACACTGTTGCAGAATGTTGGTGGCTAGAGCTACGAGGTAGAAACACGCGTCCACATGTGCCGTTCTGCTGCTGATGTACTCGGCTGTTTGTCCTCGGTGACCGTCGCCACAGTGATGAATCAACCTCTTCCGATTCCCGTCCGCATACTACTGGCGCTCGCTCCACTTCTTCGTATTGCTATTGCTTTAGCTTCGCCCGTTGCCTCTCCACGACTTCACGTCCCATGTTCAGATATTCGGATAAAAAGACTTTCTACTGGCGCACTAGTACTGCCATCCGCTTCCCAGGCGGATTTTCACGATGCCTCGTAGACGCCTTGACAACGTTTCTTACCTTGAGTAGCAATCAGAGTACTTCTCCATTGTGTTGCTGGGACGTGCAATATTTTTCACCTATCACCTCGAACTTTCGCATATAATATTAGCGCCACTCGCTTAAATCACGAGAAAAACTGGAAAAATATATCGAGAGCGAGAGGAAAGCGTATGCATTTTTAGCACTACGTTCAAACCTTGCGTTAACTTATTTTTTACCTGGGAGTATTCCAACGGTCTATTCTGGGATCTTTTCGACGTCTTCGAATGAGCTACTAACTGTATTGCATCGGATGAATCCTAGAATGTATGAAAACTCGGTTGTAATGAATGTCTCGCCGATTCGACAACTTCGATCTCAAGAGTATTTGTTAATTGTAAACTATTCATTAAATAACCAACCTGCTATTTAATGGTAATTCGATTTCAATCTTGTAAGCGAGCAATGGAAATAAGAGTGAATGTTGACTGCATGGGCGTGGATCAAGGTGGTTTAGGTACGTCCCTGGATACCAGTTAAGATAATGTCGGAACTTCGGTAGGGGAGAATGGGCGAGTTCAAGTTTGCGGATGTGACGAAACTCTCAGATATGAAATATAAATCCAAATAGGCAAAGTATATTATGTAACGTGTACCTACGCAAAATTGTATATGCGAATGATATATTTTTGCATTTCCACGATACAAAGGCATTTGGAAAGTCAAACAAACATTAAAGAAATGCAACCGATGGATGGTGCTGCAAACAAACGAATGCAATAGTCGAAACTAATTTAATGCTATTCGTTGAAAAATGTCCACAATTGAATTTTTGAGTATCGAACAATAGGCTGTAAAAGTGATGAAGCCAAAGCATTCTGAGCAAGCGATAAACGAAACGATATATTGAGATGTTGATTCGTTGCAAATCCCAAGCCTACCGAAGTCTTCGATGTATAGGAAGCTTATATATGGACACTATTATTGTCCGAAGATAAATATTATAGCTGGCGAAACGACGCGGTTACATGGGAGAAATAGATCAGAGGTCGGGCGAGTCCATTCTCACGTGAGCGTCTCTGCATCGTTCGACCGCAGCCCAGCAGCTGCCACGCGGCGAAAGTCGTGCGAGCGGGAATTGGAGAATAACTGCTTGATCTCTCGAATAAAACGAAATCTAGTCGACGTATAATGTATAAGAGCCGTTAGCAATGTTATTCTCGCACCTGCCCAAAGTTTTAGCTTGCCGCAACCGCCTTATCATCCGCTCTTACGTGTACTTGTTGTAATGGCTACCTACATTCCTTTTATACTATAGTCTTATTTCCAAGCTCTAGGCATTGATCGACGAGGAAAATGTACAATTTAATATCAGAATATTAGTGAGAAAGGTTGGGAGGAAGAGGAACTGTTTAACAATCCAGTGAGCGAACGATCGATTCTTCGGGCACAGCGAGCTACTCTTGTGAGAAGAGTATCTATTTATAGAACTAGAACGGGTGGAACATTGTAATTTAGTGTGGGATGAAAGAAATAATTCGCTTTGCGAAGAATTGCCGCTACATCGCTAACTTACTTATATTTCATTTGAATGTGATACCATATTTCCATTGGCATTGATTATTCCCTACACATCTACTTCCTATGCAAACGCAAACACTTAAAATTATTGATTACATTGATTTAACACTTTATCTACTTTATAGTTCTTATCATTATTAATTAAAAATGTGTTAGTCTTTAGTAATATTTCTTTCAATTGTTTCAGATTATCATGGAACGTTGTCGGGTCTCATTTTAGTTTAGAAACATTAATACTCAATGTTTTGAAAAGTATGAAAATAATTGGTCAAACAGCGAAAAGTTGTCACTGTTATGAGAAATATCCATAAAGCGAATTGATTTTGTATTTCGATATTGTGGAATTAGGTTTCATCGACAGTTAGTCAGTCTGATCAGGGCAATTATTGGTTTGGTTTTCCTTCAAATTTGATGCATTGGATTATAGATTCAATTAAATTTTTAAGTGAATTATTTAACAGTATATAATTTATAAATTACTTAATACTTAGTAAATTCTAAGTATTTAGTAAACATTAACCTTGTAACGTAACTTTCAATGATGCTTTTGAAATCTTTAATTATGGTACATTGACACTTTCGGCAACTTAAAGTAATAAAAAATCTTGTTTGTAAATTCAAATAATGTCTTTACAATTACAAAGAAACATTTAATATGTCAGAATTATAATTCTACCAGCTATACTTTTTCTAACAATCAAATTACTACATGAATGTAAGATAATGTGTCTACAAATATTGCATACATATGCGTGAAGTAGCCACAATTATGGCTGTTCCAAAGTTTTACTCATGACTGATAAAACACGTACGAGATAAAGAAACTTACTTTCACAAGGTAATTATGAATAGTCTTATGATTATTTTTACAACTTTTGTAATAAGTTTACTTTTGTTTGTTTTAGAGGTGTTCATTTTAATAGGTGACGTCATTCTGTAAAGCTTAAAAACTTATTTCAGTCTTATTTCATTTGTATGAGTTGTTTGCTAGTATTGCTTTGCTACTCACATGTCAGGGCGTATAATCTCCGACATTTTAGTATCCTTGTCCAACATAATTACGGCTGAGTAAGGTCTTTCTGACCAAGATTATTTTTAATGTAGTCTACATACCTATCCAATCCTTTTAAAAGTACTTAAGAGTTTTATGAGTTATTGTTCATTAAACTAGGATATCCGTTAATTAAAAGACTTAAGTAATGGTAACTCTTATTCAATCTTTGGAATTATGAAATTTGCGTGTGGGCATAAATAATTTATCACTGACAATTAAAGTGGACTTTGTTTTCCTCTTCAATTAAACAATTAAATCAGATTCAATTTTCCATTTTTTAGAAATATATTTTCGCTTAAAATACAAGTAATGATATCAATTTATTTTCAGTCCTAATTTTTTTGACGTAAAAATATTTACCGCTAAGAGTATCATGATATTCTAATATAAAAACTTATGTATGAGGAATGAAACAAATAAGATTGTAGGAATTAAATATCTATCTAATATTATGACAGGAAAATGTATTTTCATATATACGGCAACGAAAAGATTTTTTTGAATATTTTATCGAAGAGAGTTCAAACAATTCAAAGATCCGCACATGCCTGATCTAGTTTTACGAACAAATTATAATTATATAATCACAAATGTACTTATAATCTCAATTTCGTATGAGAAATAATAAGAAAATAGAATGATTAAATTTCTTATGTCACAATAAAGTAAATATCGGGGCGTGCTAACTTCTTCAGATACGGTTGATCAATACTGCTTTGACGACGTACGTACATGGATTTCCTCGGGAATATTCGCTGTGAAACTATCTACCAAAAACTAACCATTATATTACATAAATATAAATGATTTTATTTTCATTTTCTCATTTCTAAATTATCCACACGGTTTAGAAATCTTAATAATTGTGCTGGTTCTTCATCCATTATAATTAATAATGCTTCATTATTTTTTTCTGAAGTACATCCTAACGTAATAGTTAGATACAACCAATAAATGTAGTAAACTAAAAATACTTCCATTACACATTGTAATAGTAACGTTGCTTGGAAATTTGATAGGTAATCACTTCCTGTTCATCCCCTTTATAGAACGGTTTCTTTATGGTTTCAAGAATCATTACTAATGGAAACGGTTGTAAAAAAATAATTTTCGCTATTTCTTTAAGTATGACGGATTTATTTATTAGATAAATCATAAAGTGTAGAACCGAGCATTTACTGTGCATAAACAATGCTATTTTAAAAATATATTAAACTGATAAAATTGAAAACCTTTATCCTACGTCATTGCATAAACAACCAAGGTAATTCAACTTATTTTCTCATTTATGAAATTTAATAATTGTTTGTAAATACATTTTGATTTTATAGAAATGATTGTTATAACTTTACACTATAAAACATAAGTTTCGTAAATTTCAAATGGTTAGATTATTTTTCATACAGAATATAATATGTACTACTTCCTGTCAATTCAATAATTTTTACTTATTTCTTTTTATTCATAGAACTGTTCTTAAATCATTACTTGATTATCGCCGACATCTTTTTACTAAAGACTAGAAATATAAATATTTTTGTAATATATGCAAACTATTAACAGTGAATTTCTTGGAATTATTTTATAATGTGAAATGAAGTGACTAAATTACTAAGATTTTATTATCTAAATTAATATTCATCAAATCAGAATTGAAAATATGTAAAAATAAATCCATAATTGTTTAGTAAATTCGTAATTTATTATTGAAAAAATGTAACTCTTGAGTCATTTTAACGCATGTAATAAAGAATCGATATATTATTATAAATAAAATAATAAACTCGGTTTACAACGAAGTATTTATGTAACAACTTTCTTTTAAAACGTAATAGATTTTGACGCAGCTACCTATCTTAAGAAAGCTAATTTCATGGAAAAAAATATATTCTACATCGCAAAAGAGTTTATATAAGTAAAACATTAATGGAATATACTTTCAAATAAAAAATAATTACAAATTGACGAATTAGTCAAAACATTTAATAAAGATTTAAGTGTTACTAAAGATAGTATGACCTATGAATTTTGAAAATTATTTGATTAAAAACTTATCATTTTATTTAGTTAATATTCAAACAGTCAACAGATAATAGTTTCAAAAAAATAAACATTTTTTGTAACAATATCTTTAATTTTAGTAGTTTTAAATGGAATAAGAATTAACCTTTTCATCTGTGCGTTTAAATTCATAAGTTCTTTACATTATTATAAATCGTAAGGTTGTTAATCGTGATGATTTACAAGTTTTTAATATTTTATTATCACATTTCTAACTCGTTAAAATGTCTTTCTTTTTTTCTAAATATCTGTTTATAAGATACAAGTATTTATAAAAAGATATATTTCTAAAGATGAGGTAAAAGGAATTTACGACATTTCTCATGATTTCGATAATTACTCTATTTGCTATGTAAATACGATGAAGATTATTTTCCTATTTAATTGTCATAATCATTTAAAATAATGGTTGTATAAAACATTATTTAGCTACGATTTCTTCCATCTACAATTGGGTACATAATAAACAAATTATATTTTTTGTTGAAATATATAAAAATAACTTCCTTATTCGTAACATGATTCCAAAGGATTGTTTAATCAAAAGATGTTAATTCAGTTCGGAATCATTTTATATATATTTCCGTCTATAATATTTCTTTTTTTGTCCTGACAATGTGCATCGATACCATAAGTAGTATGAAATTTTCAATAAGTATTGCCACCTTTAATTCTGTCATTTTCAATGATTATTAAAAGAAAATTATCTACAAATCATACTTAAGCAGTTAGATCTGTTTTAAGTTATACCTAGAAATAGTTTTGAGCCTCAAAGTAATAGTCACAGTTCCTTTTTCGTGCAACACTTTCTGTTTCAAATTATAAATTAGCAAATTATTCTTTAACTTAAATTTAAAATGATGTTTTTTGTACGTTAAGGCTGCTTCCTAATGTAATGAAAATACTACATTTACCTATTAGAATATCTAAGTAATAAAGTAAGCACTGACCATCAAATGACTTCTGACATCTGTTCATTGCTTTTTCTGGTAAATTACACAATTGTATTATAAATCCTAATTGATTAGTTTAGCTAATAGTTTAGATACTTCAAATACTTTTTTATTAATAAATCATTAATGGATTAAAATTTAACACTTTAATGCCGGGTATCTTTCAGTTCTTGTATAGACAGGTGATTAACATATTACCTTAGATGCTCTACAGCAATACGTAGAAAAAACTATTAATTTACGTTAAAACAACAACAATAATAATATATACGTACATCTATATGTTAGATTCATTGTATTTTAAACTGCAAATGAGATCAATTATATTAATTCATTCAGGATCCTGACGTATAACTCACAAATTCAGAATATCGTAATAGATAGGAATTCAATATTAGTTTCAAACTATGAAAATTATAGTTTCTAATACAAATGTTTTGAAAAAAGTTTATTTATTAAATCAATTATATTTAAATTCAGGATCTAGTCTATAATTTAAAGTAATAATCTATAGTAACTTTTTATTTAATCTAAAAGTTCTTTCTTTCTCATATGAATATATATATATATATATATATATATATATATATATATATATATATATATACATAATTCGTATATGTAAAATTCATAATTGACTTCGATCGTTGAAAATATTGGTATATGCTTAAAAAATAAAATAAACAATATTATTTTCAATACCATAGTAGGTAAATCCTACATAATAAATTACAGTTTATCAATATATATTTTTTAATATTTGATTAACATTAATCGGTTAATTAACTGATTCTTTTATTTTAAGCTTAGCTTATAATATATGTTTTTTAAATCTTCTCTGATTAAAGTAGAAGCACGTGATTTGTTTATGATTTGGTTCAAAGATGTTTTCAAAACTTTTCTGTTCAGTTTCAATCTTTGGTTATACCAACGTTAAAAGTATTTTTATGTTTATTATTATCAATTAAAAATGAAATTTTTGAAAACTGAACATTACCAATAACTCAATAACCATACCTTATTAATATTAATCAAAAGAAAAGATTATATGACATGATTCTTAAATTCTACACGAAGTATTCCAGAGATACATAAAGACTTCATGATTCAAGCTTTTAGTTCTCTGAGCAAATTCTAACTAGTAATCTAAAGAAGTATTATCAATATAAAATTAAACATAAACACTGTGAAGTACGTAATTCAGATGTTGCTCTCTCTTTTATCTTGTTATTCAAATTGCCCACAAGAATTTATAGCGAAATATCAAACTTAATCGTTACTTATCATTAAGTTGTTCCCAATTATTTTTGAGAGATTATTGTCGAGTTCAATTTATACAAACAGCTAGTATATAATACTATAATAAATACATTTAGAATAAAAATTTATTCTAAAAATATATAATTAAATAATCATTAATATATTATCTTCATCAATTGTTTTAGATATTGTATATTTGGAATATGATCTTGTATATTTTGAAGCCGCAAAAAATTTGTACAGTGTATTATAAAAGGCAGATTATATGAAAAATTATTTTATTCGATCAAGACGCTGAATGTGAGCTGTAAAATCAGTATCATGATAAATATTGTTATACTGTACTTTAAATCTGCAGGGAACATTCTAGAATTAAAATATCATCATTGTGAACCCAAGTAAATGTAGGTATAAATGGATTCCACACATTATCTTTATTCTCACCAATTTATGTTACTAGTTTGTTTGTATCGTTGGTACAAATTATTGTCCATACGCTTACTTACCTAATGGTAAAGTATAAATACACAAAATGTTAAGATATTCTTAAAAATTATTTAACGTGTTATATGTAAATAGCAATGAAAAAAGAACAGTAACATTTATAGAACGTTCATATCAGATTCTGAATATATGTAAGAAATGTTCTAATATTTTAATCATTTACGCGATTTAGTTTTCACCTAACACATATATATGTGATTAAAAATATTTATTGGAAATAGTCTTTCACCCCTAATTATCTATAAATTAAGTAATCTGGTTTCCAAAGTTTGAAGTTAAAAATAATGGTGTTTTTTTAGACATTAACATTGAAGACATGAGTAATTTGAGTGACGTTTCAAACTCAAAGTATGAAAATGAATTGCAATTGGAACGATGAAAGTGGAAAGTAGAAAGCCAATGTAGGGTTTTTATCGTGAAATGTCGATTCTTCTACAGAAGTCTGAATATGTGATGTATATCTCATTATGATCTAGTGAAGAAAAGGAAAGCATTAAAAACGTTGCTGTGTCATAGATGACCAGTCTACAGAGGCATCAAATCTACTAGTATAAGTTTGCAAGCGTAATCTGACAAAAGAGAAAGAGTAGGGGCTGTCCAAGAATTTCACAAGCGCAAACAAAACAACAGAATACCATTTGCTTATATATACCGGGTGTTAATTTTTTTTTTTAATACATCTAATTTGTTTATTGTTTGTTATTGTTATTAATAATATATTTTTCTTTTTTCATAATTTATGTATTTATTGTATTTTAAGATTACTGTTACCAATGATTTGAGATACATTGAAAAGTAATTCTAAGTACTCTCAGGTGGTAGGTGTCAGTATGGATCCTAAATATTCTGCCAGAATAAATCTTTCACAGTACAACTTTGCGTTGATGTTTTCAGTTACTTGCTTCATATTCAAGTCATATTAAACTTATATTAAAGTCCAGATCTAAAAACTAAAGAGATTGGAAGGTAGATTTAATCTTAACAAAGAGTCCTAAGACTTGTTGCCAGAGTAATCGAAAAGGGTTAAGTATTTGTTCAAGCAATCTCATGAAATATGAGTGATAAGAAATAATGTTTAAGATGTTCCAAGTGAATAATACGTTTTTTCAATAACAATTCTGTATTTATATGTGACATATGTACATCAAACGATTAAATCGTGTAAAACATCCTCCAAGAGATGAAGCAATGTAGTTTAATATGAATGCACACATGCATAGACAATGGGACTCTTATAGGAATTACAATAATTATTTATTTATTACATGTAATGCACCTTAATATGTAAAGTTATATCGAATTTAGTTTACAACAAGCAGAAATTGCGTAAAATAACATTATTTCTATAAATAATTTACAGTCAATAAAATTAACTAGCTAAAAGGAGAAAATTGAGTATGTTCTGTCTCTATTTTGCATGCACACGATTGGTTGATGGAATAAGGCATCGATTGGTCAAAACATCGATCGATTGCACGTTTACGAAAAACAGATTGGATGTACTAAAACACTGTTTTCTCATTCTATCATGTGGTCTATATTCGTCTACTGATCTGCATCACCAAGAGAATATGTTCTAACATTACTTTCGTAAATCCAATTAACCAGTAAAGTAAATGTACTCGTTAAATCTTTTCCAAGAACTTTGATAGTTGTAGCACATCGATTTCAATCACGTAATAATAAAATCTATTTGAATTCGAGTCTTCTGTTGACTTATTTATAAATCGACTACTTCTAGAGTTATTTACTTCATTACTTTTATGAAGTTCGTTTGAAAACCCATGCCAAAGCTATTCTGATAGTAATTAGGACAATCTGTTATATATTACGATATGCAAACTAAATATGTACCTGTAATCTTTCCAAGTTAAATTAGATTCATTTAAGTAAAGTATTAAAAAATCTGGAAGTATTCAATGAATACATTGTTAGGATTCTACAAATGTTGGTTTCTTTGTTTAATATGTAATTCTACCTAGTGATCAAAGATTAATGAAATCGTTTAATAATATTTGGAGTTAGCAAATTTATCAACGTTTAATAATTTTATATTACGTACATATAACAATTTTTGGAAGAGCTTTTATGTAGGATTTTTTGTCACGTTATTGAGAACTAGTTTTAGGTTATATTTAATATAAGATGTAATATATATATATATATATATATATATATATATATATATTAAACTACGATATTAAAATGTATGTGAAGTATGTATCGATGTAGTTGCAATATAGAAATTAATGCTTGCAAATTTTAACGTGAGGAATCTTACACTGGATTCCATGACGTTTGGAATCTATGAACATGTCGCTGATGTATTTTCTAACATCATGGATAGGGAGTACTAAAAAACGTACGCCATTACATTTCTCCGCATTCAGGGTACAGCTCATATTTTTTTATTTGAATGATCAAATTGCTTAAGAAATTAAATATTTTATATGAAAAATTTATTGATCATCCGATTATTTCATTAATTTATTTCTTATAAACAGAAAAACAATAAATGTTCATACTAGTGGTAAATATAGTTTGTATAATAATGTTCTAAAAGAATGTTTACGAAATTGAAATTAATATAAGATTTTACTTTAAAATAAAAAAACTTGATTATAATTCAATTACTAAAAACAAAGTAAAAATATGAAATTTATGCTAGATATTATTTATAGAGAAAACAATAGTTTGTAAAAATATCGACTGATGGCTGCTTGTATTTTCAAGATATCCGAGCGCCACCTTGCAGTTTAGACTATGAACTAGTGGAACACCCAAATATACATACAGAAACTGAAAATTAGTAATATGTAATTTATTAAATTTTTGTTTCATTTTCTGATTCTAAAGTATAAAAAGTATCAACTTAAGAGATTACAAAATATCGTCTGTATGTAAAAAAATATGTGACAAGATCCAGTAAGAAGACTCGATAGTATTCGTAGGAAACCAAGCTCACAATATTAAAATAAGAAATTCAAAAATAAGATTTTTATGCAACAATAAACATGTAAATGACAAAAGTGTTATAATATGAATTATACATTGTTTTGATGTGAAATTAACAATATTGATTTTATTCGATTTCATAATTTTAAGCAGAAAAAATTCATCAATTGGTTGGTACATGAAACTAAAAGATAGCATTTTGGTATTATTATATCGTAAATATTAAAGTAATGTTAAATATCAATTCGTTGAATAATTTCTGGATTACGTAACGTATATTTGAAGGTGCATCATCTAACTATTGTAGTAGTAGGTAAATGATAAAGATAGCTTAATACACTGTGGCCATTGGATAGGTACTACTGAACTTAGAGTCAAATACACTTTAAGCTGAATAAAGCTTATATAGAAACATTGTAAACAATATGTTTAACTATAACGATATTTTAGTATAAAAAATTGCAATTTTTTACTTGATCAATGTACAAAATGAATGCTTGTATACTTGTACAGATAGTGTATTACGTAATATCGTCTAAATTCTCGATCTTTCATCTTAAAATAGTCACCAAATATATATATAGCATATAATTTAAAAAAAGCTTTGGAAGTTTATACTGAATTATACCTATCTATTATATTGTAAATGATTACAATTTTTATTAATTTTTCAGGATTATTTTAATTTTAAAAAAAATTGTGGAATGTATAAGGATATAGACCATAAAATTTAAAATATAAAATTAGAAATTCAGACAAATAACAAAAATTCCTACATAATTGAATTTTTCCCATTAATTTCTTATTTAAAATTCGATTATTACATAGAAATTTTACTTTTTAAATATCATAAGTTGAAGAAAAAATTCTTTTTTTCCATTATTTAAAAATCAAAAGATTGAATGAGTTTTAAATTTCGAAAACGTAGATAATGTAGATTTCACTATATATCTCACAATTCATTGATTTCTTAACAGACAAATAAATATTATATAACTTTATCGTGTTTCTGAATCAGATAGCATTATAAAAAATCGAAATATTCTTTTAAATTTAAAAATTGGAATGTTTCAGTAACGTCCAAAAATATAGGAAAATTCTTGAATATCTGCTGTTGGTTTCCAGAAAAATACTCCAAAATGTTCTTCAGAAATAATGTTTGGAATATTTCAGATTATTATATTTAGGTAATTATTTAAAGTTTTAAAGAGCAATAGTCGTCAATCCGAAATAATTGCACCAAAAAGTATATATTTCAAGATCCTTTTGTGAAAGTTTTGTAGCTAAGTTCTTAAGTCTAGAATAGACATCGACAAAACGTATTTACGACGTACATTATTTAGATCGATGCTTCATTTGAAATAGTTTTATTAAAATTTTATTCACTGATATATTTAGATTACATTTTTCAAATAATATTAGTATATCAGTTATTGCAGTGAATACCAGTAAAGGAATTGCCAGATATGTAAATTTGAATACGTAGGAGTAATGCAGTATATGAAGTTGTACATGAAAAACTGTAATTAATTAATTTTTCTTTCTCGAAAGTGAAACTTATTTTGGAAAATTATTAATCTATTAACATTTACAGTTTTCTTTACATACGACTTTTTTTAAATACATTTATTAACGTTTCTTTGCATTCTAAAAAGTGAACGTATTCATAAATCAATGTATCTATGAATATTGCAAAAACAGAACTTTTTCTGGTTTTCGAAATTACATGTTCTAATTCAAATAGCTTTTTTTTTGTATATAGATGAATCTTATTGTCCCTTAATTTTTAAATAATACATTTTTTTAAATGTAAATAAAATAACTTTCGACAGCTACAGGTGTAATTTTAATGCAGGCTAATTTAAATTAGCATCATTACTTTATGAAACATTAAAAATGTGGAAAATCTTTAATCATTATAGGGTTAAAACATCACGTACTGAATATTAGCAGGGTGCGGCAATATTTCTTATCTAAGTGTTATGGTAGTGTCGTACGCAAAAATGTGAAAGCTACTAACCGTCCAAAAATATTGACTCATCATTAACGCTTAGTCGAATATTAATAGAAAAGTTTTAAGATTTTTAATCAATATTTTTTCTTATCAATATCCAAATTTACTGTTAAAAAATAGAAGAAGAAAAAAACCAAAGATGTTGATAAGAATTAGCTAAATATGTTCATAGGTAAGTAATTCTTTAACACGTTACGATTGGATTGTCGCAAAAGAACGTTAAGTTTCTGATCAAATAAATCACGGAATTACGAATTAATGTTTCTGACGTTTTGTCCTTAAGCTATTTTATTTCACATGCTTCATTTATTCTCAATACTTAGCATTAGAGAAAATTCGTTTCTAGTTCCATTAAGTTTTGCAGACCTAATTTTATAAAGAATAAATGCATGCTTATTTACGTTTTTTGTGTATAGGTTCTACAAAGTAAAAAATTAAATGAATACGCCTAAAAGATAAATTTAGCCGGTTTCTTATAATAGTACTTAGTACAAATAAAATTTTGATATTTATTATTTATTGTACCGAATCTAAGGTTTTTTTTTCTAATGTTTTTAACCTTATTTATTAGATTTAAATCTGACATATTCAAGTTTAATTTTCAAATTGCCTACATCATTCAGTTAATTTTTTAATCTTCCCGAGTAGTTTATATTAAAACTTCTTAATTCAAATTTAATAAACGAAGCACGAATATCGCATTACTTACGTAACAGAGAAAGATTTTTAAAAATATTTCCTAGTATAACAGTAGAAGTTGTTAAATTTTACCTACGATTCTTTTTTTAATTTATAAAAAAATGTTATATATTCAAAATATTATACAGCTTTATAAATACTTCCTTTCTAATTCAAATATTTATTTATATCTGGTATACATTACTATAATAAATATAGTAATAGTTGGTATTGTGCTCCTTTTTACATTTTGAAATTATTATTTAAAAAATTTAAAAGTAATATTTATGAAATACAATTTTCCTAGGTGTTATCTTTTATATATTGAAAGGAAGACGTGTTAAATTTATAGAATTTTTATAGTATATATAAGGTTATATTAATAATCATTTTTAGATCTATAACAACACTTAACGGTTATTAGATACCTTTGGGAATTTTTTTATCTAAAAGCTTTCATAAAATGTTCAAAAAAAGATAGACAATGCATTGACATAAATACGTACGTATTACAAATAACAGTAATGAGTACACAAACAAGTGCGTATTCTAAAAAGAAATGAGTTCCAAATTAGCTATTAAATAACTATTATCACATAATGTGAAAGCTAGCATTTATGGAACAATATTACTAGTATTTTTTGATAAATTCGAAACATGGACGTTTATTAATGTGAAGAAATAAAATTTAGAAAGCATAAAAAAGCAAAACAAGATATTTTAGAATAAGTACTTAATAATGCGGCAAAATAAGTTTATATTTTTCCAATATGAAAGTAGTTAAATAATATAAATTAAAATAGATGCCATAAAAAAGTAGAAAATGGAATAAATCCCGTAGTATTCAAGATTTTACTAGAGCAGAAACAAATCTTTTGAGGTATATCAGCATATCAAGATCAAGACGACAATAATATACCAAATTACATTTGAAAATTAGGAAGAACCAAATATTCTGGCTATTTTGGCTATTTTGTAATACAAAATACGGAAAATGTTCTTGCAATAATCAAGTAATCTTTCGAATGTTTAGAATCAAATAATAATAGCGCCACAAGAGAAAAAAAAGCGTTGAAACATTTATATTCTCTAATAAAACCAGTTTTAAACATAAATTGAAAAACGTAATGATTTCTCAGTTTAATTTTGTAAATTTTATAAACATATTTTTTTATATAATTCAGGTAATTTTTTCTTAAATTAATTTCAATAAAAATATTTGATTAAGTTAGGGGTACCTAAAAATTAACAAATATTCATTTAAATAAAATATTTGGTGTTCCCTGTGGTAATTATATAGACATTTGTAAATTTTAGTTACAATTTGCATATTCTTTGTACAATTGCAACATTTAGAAAGTCATATTAAGACGAGGTGCAACATATTTTTTTAGTCCTCATAAAGTTGTGACAAAAAATTAGAGACACACCCCTAAAATTAACTAAATCAACTTTCCTAATTAATTGAATATTTAGTATAGCAATGCTTGTACGAATAAATATTTTTAAATTTGGTATCTTAAAAGACATTGTTCGAAAAATAAAAAAACTAAAATAATTCGGTCGTAATTATTCGTTTCTGTAAATTTAGACAATATTTTCAGTTTAAATTTTTTAAATATAATAATTATACGTACTTTTGAAATAAAATAAAATAAAATACATAGACATAGGAAACGTTGAATTTCAACTTCTATTTTGATAGTTACTATCAGAAACAAATTAATATTTTGATTATATTATTCACGAAAACTATAAAGCATATTGAATAAGATAAAAATGTAAGAGTCGTGAATATTTCATAAATAATTTATTACTATAAATTGGATTAATACAATCATATTTTGGATAAAAATACATTTCAGTAACATTTTAATTAAATTAAATATGTACCTATAAGTTAGTGCAAGTAAGTTATACAATTCCATTTACTTGTACATGATTTTTTAACCAGATAACACCTATTTCAAATTGATATAAAAAGGCAGATAGCACTATCTCTCAGAATATTATGTTATTAAATACAAGTATACACGAAATAAAGTTTTATTAGAGTAGCTTATTATTTGTACATATTCTCATTATATTTATAAATTAGTATACCACATTACGAAAATTATGAATTTGTTAATACAAAATTTTTTGTTTAAAGTAAATCAATTATCTTATTGTAAAAAATAACCAAAGAATTTTTTTCGATGACTAACAATCAACAAGAAAATATACAATAAGAACACAATAATTTATTGCTTCAAATATAGTTTCATAAATTTATATTTATTCTCAATGTTGATCAATGAAGTTGTCTCTGCTTTATTTCTAACTTTCGAGAATAATAATAATAATGATAATAATAATTTTATTTGCACAAGTAAAATATTTGTTGCTCACAATAAAAATATAAATACAAACAAGATGTATCCAAACATTAAGTTGGAAAAATTTAAATTTTCTTTGTTACCACATAATGTCAACATGTAATACGTAATTTTAACTACATGTTCAATTATTAATATTATAATTTTTAACTTATAAGTTTTTATATTAAATGAGAGTAAATAATAAATATATATTTTGCATCTGAACCAATGAATTTTTAGGTATTTACAATATTTTTAATTGGATTTATTTACGACCTATTATTAGTTTATTATTAATATATTAAAAAATTTTAAGTTATTTAAGAAACAGATACTTCATAAATTCAAAGTTAAAGTTAGTGATATTTCAGGTATAAAATGATTACATTTTGGTTTAGGTCACAAAGTTTCACATTTTATTTTTAGATTCTTACAATAAGATTTGTTTTATAAAGTGCAGCCTTCGAGACGTAGAACGTGAGATGGATTACTGTAATAAAAAATATTTTTGCCAATTCACATAATATTGTTCTATAAATATTAAAATTTTGAAAATAAACTAAAAACTTAAAAAATACATTACGAATGACACAATGAAAAATTAATTGTTGCATGCGTTAAATGATATTAATTTTAAAAGTAATGAATAATAATGTAAGTGAAGCACATAAAATAAGATTGATACAACTAATATTTGTACAATAAGAACAATTACAATATTAAATTATAATAATAAAGTGAAATAACAACATTAATACAAGCAAATACAAATAAAGCAATTCCCAACACCAAATTTATACAGTCTTTAAATTTAAGACACACGGAGATCCTATTTGAACATAAATGAAAATTCATCCTTCAATTGCAAAAACATTTTTATAAAATATTTAAACAAACTATTCGATATTTTCAACAAAATTTATAGCTGAACCATTTATGTAGACATGCTGACGATGAAAATATACATATATAGATTTGTGACCATCCATTGTTGAAAGTTGAAGAATAAATGATGATAGTAAGTGTTTACTTCTTTCCCTAAAATATTGACAAAAAAGCGTAATTTCTATGATATTTACATGCATATGTTAATATGGGCAAATTTATTGTTCTTTTAATGTTTGTATTCTTAGTTGAATATTTAAAGTAGACGAAGACTTGAATATATTCTTCAAAATGTAAATTGTTGTCACTAGTTTATTACCAGGATAACAAATGACGATTTGTTAAAATAATAATTGACTATTTTTGGGTGTACATATAAAATAAACCTTAAAAAATTGAGATATTTTTAAAAGTCTATATACTCAAACTTATATCCCAATGATTTCATTAAAATAATGTTACTTTTGACAAGTCAAAGAAAATAAAAGAAAATAATTTAATATATGATATAAAATATAAAAGTTTAAAACAATTTTTTTCAAATGTTAATACTTCTAAGAGTAAATTAAATACACGTGACAATAGTATACTATACTCCACAGTTATACGCCTTATAAATGCATATGTTGTTAATTTTAATAAAAATACTTTTCTAGTGGAATTATTGTTTATGTTACGTATATCTGTTATCATATTTATCCTATTAAAATTTTACATTAAATTATTTAAAGGTATTTGTTTTTAAACCTGCGTAGATGTGTGACTTGTATTAAAATATTGTAAATATAAATTCCACAACATTTTTTTTATCATCAAGTCTAAATATTTATTTTAATAAAATCTTATGATTATAAAAATTTGAAAATAATGCAATCTAAAATGTGAAGAGTATTAAAAAGAAAAAAGATTAGACCACTAACTAAAATAAGGAAATACTTTTAAATATTAAACTAATAATTCAAAATATTGACAAATTGTTATTTATACAACATGGACAATTATTAAAGAAAATGTTTTATGAATTAAAATACAAAATTTCAAGTGAACACACTTGGTTTGTAATATCTGTAATCTTATCCAGCATAATATTATTTTTTAATATAAAAACAAGTAACATTTGAAAATTTTGAAAAAATACTTTTATATATTAATCCTTTTTCTTGTATTAAAAACTCAAAAGTATTAGAAATTTGCCCATAACTATTTAAAATATTTTGCAATAACCTGTTTTTTAAACTTATGTAATCAGATATCAGAAATGAATTCATGCAATCATTGATTTCTTTACTTAACCATGCCAATTAGAATTTTGAATTTTAATTTGAAACAAAATAAAAGCAGTAACTGACAATTTATTGATTGATTAACATGCATTTATGCACATGTGTACCAAAAAACCAAATAATTTTGATAAAAATGTTCATAACCATCACCGATTACCAGTTTATCATTTTATAAAAAAAAAATTAATTTTTCTTAAATATCCAATCTAATTTAATTAATTTCACTGTTGAATGAAACAAGTCAAAATACCTTTTTGGCTGCTGCTCCTACTTTACTTTTCTTTGTCCCCCTCACTTTCTTCATTCTGTTCTTCCTTTCTTTCCTTTGTTTTCTTGTTTGCTTCTGTTTTTCGTACAATCCATGTCGCTGAAGCCTATATTTAGGTTCAAACTTTTTTGCATAATCTAAAGTATCATAAATAAGGGCAAATCCAGTGGATTTACCACCGCCAAAATTTGTTTGAAAACCAAATACAAATACAACATCTGGAGTTACTTTATATATCTTAGCAAGCTTTTCACGAATTTCTGTTTTCCTTACAGAGGGTTGACCTGCGTGCAGGACATCTACAACCTACGATACATTGTATATATAAAATCTTAGTGTGAAATAAACATTTTAAAAAGTTTAAAGTCTTTTTATTTAAAACTTACCATCTGCTTTCGACTCAACAACCTGTTGGTCATAAATTTACGAGTACGAATAGTTGCTTCCGTCTGTAATCAATTGATAACAAACATTAATTGTAGGTTAGGTTGTACATTGTTTAGGCTATCATTTAAATAATTTTTATCTTTTACGATTTGTAGCAGTCAATAATTTATAAAAATGGAAATTTCTCTAAAATTTGATATTACGTAAACTACCTTTGAAATGGAAAATAATAATTTGACGATTATATTAAGTATTATAGTTACATATTCAGGATTAATCATCTACATTACTCAAAACCATTAATTTGTAAAGAAATATACTACTTTAATTTAATAAATCGATTTCTTATGATAATTTTTATTGCAAATGCGGCTTCGTTCAAGCAACGATTCATTATTTTGTAATGGATTACAATTACATACCATTTTGCTTCACTTATCGTGCAGCTCAAAAAGACTTCGGCAGGAAAAAAGGCAAATGCATGCCCTGGATAAATTGCCGGAACTATCACACTACTTATACGAGCGCCATTATTGGGCGCGTATTTTGAATGTATTAAGTTTCAACGATGAAATTAGCATTGCTTATGGATTTAATGTAATAAATAATTTTTTATCCACTTGTGCGTTCATATATATATAACGTAAACATAATATTTTATGTTAAAAAATAATGAAAAATTGTACAGGAATGAAGAATTACTAATATAATCTGAAAAGTACATTTTTATTGTAGGATTATTAGTGAAATATATTACAAGGAGCATTATTATTGTCAGTGATCACTGATATACCGTTTCGAATCAGTTGTATCTTTATGGAAGAAATAACATAATTGTTAATAATTCAACGAAGAAAAGTTTGGCATCTTTTTAAATGCGCATTTTTAAAATCGAGGCTTGACAATAGAATGCAGTAAAGTTGGATTTTATCAGCAGCTCTATTGCACCTTATTATATCATAAAAATTTATCACGCGAAGAATTTCATACGAAAAACATTGGTTAAAATTCGCAAAAATTATTATTATTTAATAAAGAGCATGAATTACGCGTAAGCTTTTGCTCTGAAAGGCAAACGAATTAAAAAAAGTATTACATTAAGAGTAAGCTAAAAAGAAATTTGCATTCGATTTGAGTCATCGCGCTAATTAATTCATTGATAAAGTCAGTCTGCTGTGTTGATTATCTGTCAGTGTAGTGGCAACTTGTCAAGAACAATTGGATTTCCTAGCGCTCGATGCACGTGGGCGGTATAAGAATAGGGAAGAAAGTTGCACCAGAGCGGGAGAGGCGCACACAGACACTCGTGGAAGGAGGTAAAAGCGAGACGTCCGTCTCGTCTGCACTCCACTCCCCCTTCCGCAGGAAAGAAAGCTTAGCAACGTAGGTGTAGTAGATTGGTATAACTATAGGTACGTCCGCACTCGCTGGCGCCCGCATTGGAATTTAAATCGTTCGTTCTGGCCGATGGAAAGAGAGTGAGCGAAGCCGATCGGATTGGCCGAGCGAAACTCAGTGGGAGGGATTAAAAAGTTCGCGCTCCGTTGCGTGGGGCGGCGAGAGAAAAGACGGTCACGATTTCCTCGGGCGTTACCAGCCCGGCTAATTCCCGCAGCCCTGACAACTTCCTACCGCGCGTCATCCCCGTCATGCCTTGAGCCCCGGTTGCCCTCCCGCGGATCTGCGCCGCGAGAGCGCGAGAGACGGAGCTATGGCTCGGCTCCGGTGGCGACCTCTGCACGTAGTCGAGCTCGCGCCGCAGAACTAGACTCGCGACGAGTGGTGGTGGGCCGAGAGAGAGCGACGAGTGCACGTCTGCGTAGGGAGTCGAGGAGTGCGCTGTGCCGTGCCGCTGCTGCAGCCTTGCATTCGCTCTCTCGTCGAAAATGGCGTCGGGCGCGGAGATACCAGAATATTCGTCGCCAGTAAAACGTCGGAAGGTCGGGCGCGACGAGTTCGGAGCGTCTCCCATCGCTAAAATCGACATTTGCAACGGCAAACAGTCGGTCAGCTCGCCCACAGAGGACCTCGAAGGTATTTATCCGAAAATATGGATCGCCTAGCGTCGGTCTCACCGAAAGCAAGATGGCCGCCTCGCGGGGCGTTCGTCCTCCGTGGCCGTTTGCGAGGAGCGGGTTTCGGTATCGGCCGAGGCTGGGCGGCGGCGCCATGACACTTTCGCGCCGAACCTCGAAAATCTTTGAGATTTTCGCTGGGATTTAGCTAATTAAGACTTTGAGTTTCAACGGAATAACCGGACACATTGATTTTGTGGGGAATTTGTCTTCGATTTTTTTATTATTTTGGATGGTTAGCTTACGATCCGAGTCGACCTTTCGAGCGGGAAAATTTTAAGGCGGGAATAACGGAAAGGTCCATTGACGGTAAAATTATCGAATAGCTGGTCGCGTTCACAGATGGCACACGGCGGGAGTCGAGTAACAAATCGAAAACAAGGTCAGGCTGCTTTGACGAGATGCGCGCGCGTTCTAACTCAGCTGTCTTAATGCACATGTAAAATTCATGCAGTTTCTTATTATGTATTCAAATAATTTATTTTAATATTTTAAGTAATTTCTTTTATACTGATTATGCGCCATCTGAGTCAAATGAAACTTGAAAAACTTTACTTACAGCTTCGCTGAGTGATAATCATCGATTTTCTGAATTAAGCGACGGTATTAAGTCCACTTCAACATCGTCTGATTTAACAAATTCTTCGACAACTCCAACTCGTACGGACTCGATGAGCGATGACACAGGATTTCCGTAAGTATTGTTTTTTTTCATTTTGCAACTAACTTTGTTATTGAAAAATAATACAAAGTGATATAAGCTGTATACGTAAAGTATATATATTTTTTCAAAATATATTTTAGACTCGATACTGCTGATGAAAAGGACGAAGTGTCATCTACGGTTTCAAATTTATCCGATATAACGGGAATTTCAATGCTCTCCGATGATGGCGATGGTAGTATGGAATGGAGAAATGCTTCTTCTTGGGTTCAAAAACAAATACAAATGGGAACCGACCCTAGAGACGTCCTTAAACTTCTTTTCTCGGATCCTACCGAAATTCCCGAACAAGTAGATGACATTACATTATGGAGGGTTTGCACTTTTTAAAAAATTAAAAATCTACCTATTAATTTTAGAAATCAGATTTGTATATTTTAATTTATTAATGTACATTATAGATCGTTATAAACATGATGTCGGAGCCACCAAAGAGGCAAAAATTACCAGATATAAATACAATATTGGATGTCGTCGATCTTATAAGAAATAGTAAAAATATTATTGTTTTAACTGGAGCTGGTGTTAGCGTTAGTTGTGGTATTCCTGACTTTAGAAGCAGGGATGGCATTTACTCTAGATTAGCGCAAGATTTTCCAGATTTACCAGATCCACAAGTAAACTAATTTTCAAATTTTAAACTACACAATGTTTTAATTTTAATTATATTGGACTCATTTACTTTTTTTAGGCCATGTTTGACATTAATTATTTTTCACAAGATCCCAGACCATTTTATAAATTTGCTCGTGAAATATATCCAGGACAATTTAAACCTAGTCCTTGTCATGAATTTATAAAAATGTTAGAAAAGCAGAAAAAGCTTTTACGAAATTATTCGCAAAATATTGATACATTAGAAAGAGTAGCTGGAATAAAAAATTTAATCGAATGCCATGGTAGGTTTAAGAAACGTCTTTTTATTATTAAGTCTTAGTACTGTTGATTTACATGCATTAAGTTACATCTTGTTTTAGGTTCTTTTGCAACAGCTTCGTGTACAAAATGTAAATATCAAGTACGATCGGATGATGTTAAAGCAGAAATTTTTGCTCAAACAATTCCAATGTGTCGCAAATGTCAAGAACAATCATTACCATCAATAGTAGAAACTAATCCCAATGAAAATTATAAAGGTAAAATTCAAATCAATTAAAAATAATATTTTAAAATAGTTATATTTAAAGATTAAATACATTTTATTCGTGCATCTTAGATTTAGTAGCACAAGGAGTTATGAAACCCGATATAGTGTTTTTTGGAGAGGGTTTGCCAGATGCTTTTCACGATGCCATGGCAAGTGATAAGGATATTTGTGATCTTTTGATTGTTATCGGTTCTTCATTGAAAGTTCGACCCGTTGCATTAATACCTTCTTCGATTCCAGCAAGTATTCCTCAAATTTTAATTAATCGAGAATCACTTCCACATTTGGAATTTGATGTTGAACTTTTAGGAGATGGAGACGTAGTTATTAATCAACTTTGCCACATGTAAGTGCATTATTACAATCTATAAAATTAGCTTAGAAGAGTTGTTGTAAATGTATTGTTAATGTCCTTTTCTATTAATACAGGCTAGATGGAAATTATAAAAAAGTTTGCTGGTCTCATACTATTTTAGAAGAAGCTCCAAGACTATTACCTCCTGAATTTCCTATAAGTGATTCTTGGGATCACAGTCAAGATACACTAACAAATCAAGATTTCTCTCAAGATAGCATACAAGTTGAACAAGATAATTTCTTAGTAGAATCTACGTCAAAAAGAGAGTTAAGAGTTTTTGATCGAGATGAACAAGATAAAAGCAATAATTTGGACAATAGACCATGGAAAAAAATTAAAAGTGATTCAGATTTAAAAGAGCTACTTGAAGATGAGCCAATTTCATGCACAAAGTTTTATTCAAATATTGTAGATTATTATGAGAAAAATAAGAATTTTACCGATGAAGATGTATCAAAAAATACAAGCTCTGATAGTGACAGTGATAGCGTATCAGACAATACTCAAATATGCCAGGGTCACAAAGGTAAGCAAAGTAATGACTTATTACTTTCAGCGCATATATTATCAAAGTAACATACGTTTGCAAATTTTATTAAATAAAATATTGATATGTTACAGCACACAATAGTCAAAGGAGTAGTAAAGATGATCATAAAGATAATAAAGTGATAGATGAAAGACTTTGGAATAAAGAAGGGCATAAAAGAAGAAATACCGAAGAGTCTAATGAATACACAGGGGATAATACAATTTCAGATAATGAATATATGGATGTCAGAAATTTATCATTTCATTCAGAATATACAGAACATACTGTAAAGAACTTTATATTTATTGAAGAAACTCATGAGAGACAGCTAAACAATTTAAGTTTTGATAATAATATAATGAGGTCGGATATTGAAAATAGTCCAAAGTCTCAAAATTCATCTCTTAAATGCATTACATTAAGTTTAGGCGAAAGTCCAACAACTTCTTATGAATCATCATCAAGAGCTGCAGAAGAAATTTTTATTTCTGAAGAATGTCATGTTGTTCCTAGAATAGACTGCTTAAGAGATGATTCCACGTTAGAAGGAAACTTGGATCCATCCAAGACATCGGATAAAATTGATTTAAAACCTAGACATGCATCGATAGACTCAGTAATGGATTCTGCATTGGGAGACAGCTGTAGTAGTTCTGATTGTCAAAAAAGAAAAAATGACATAGATAATACCGATGAAAGTAAAAAATTCCATAAATTAGATGGTCATTCTTGGCAACCTATGAATAGAGATAGCCTTGCATCAAGACTTCCAGGTAAGCATTAAATCATTAATGGAAAGTTTGAAAGATAACTGAAGCGCGTTGTACATATAATAAAAATCGTTCTTTTAGAAAATACCTACTACCAAATGAAGCCTGGAAAATATATTTTCCCGGGTGCAGAAGTTTATACAAACTTCCCATGGAACGAAGGAGTACTTCAAATTAGTGGATTGAGGTCAGCATTGACTACAAATCAGCTTCGTGAACACTGACAAGAACAAGAAAAACTCAGTATTGAGTAATTAGGAAGAGATACAAAGGTATGTAGTTAATGGCAAATTTATCATTAATTACAAATTACACTATATGAGTAATATAAAAAATCTTAAAATCTGTTAATAGTGGGTGTAGTCAGGAGAAGATCGCAGATTTTGGTGCAGAAAAGACTGAAGCCAAAGGGATAAGCATTATTTTCAGTCAGAAAGCAGAATAAAGTTGGAATATTGCTTAATACGAAACGTTGTTAGGTGATTATGTACTTTGCTATTGAGTTACAACTCAAAGTGTGGTGCATTTAAAAATCTTTTATTGTTAAAAGTAGATGGTGATTCTTATTTGAAAAACCAAATAACAGAAAAGATTATGTAGATTTTCTTATTGGATCGAGTATCTCTTCCGAAATTATAAAACAAGTTCTGAAAGGTTGATTTCTCTACCTTATAAGATAAAATCTAAGACATTAGTTGTGATAGTAGAAACTCTTGTGAGCTCATGGAGTCTGCATCCGCATCGATCAAGGTCATTCGAGAGTATACACTTTATAAAAGACGCAGGAATGCAATCTGATCTCTACTCTTTCAGATTCACGTTGATCGTTGCTTATTTATCTGTGAATGCCTTGTAAATATGAAGCCTATGAGCATTCTGTTAATCGAAGACATACACAATTCATATAAATTACAGGCACTCTTCACGCCGATTTTGATTTAATTGTCATTTGTACATACACGGGAAATGCATATATCAATCAATTTGCGTAATGAATTTATTTACGTCCACATACGTATAAAACTAAGATTGTCTGATTATATCTTTAAGCAGATATAGCTATACTTTTTATGTGTATAAAATGTATGGAAAGTACATTGAGTTCAGCTGTTTTAGAAGCACGCACGTGATTTAGTCAGGATGTTTCTTTGCTTAGATTTCTCTAACATTAAATTATTTGAAATTACTCCTAAAATATTTATCTTCAGAAATGTAAGGGTAGTTTAAGGTAAAAGTGATCACTTACGTGATTCATAATCTGAGTGAAGCATTCAATCTTTTTTTTTCTTTATTCTTTTTTTATTTTTTATTTATTTATTTATTTTTTTTGTTTTATTGGAAAAATTATTGAAGAGCAATAAGGAACTTATAACTTATGCACCAGTGCAGTAATTCGAGTCAGATTTATAATTTATACGAAAAAATTTTTTCTATTAGTTCAATAAGTTGAACTTTCATTTTTCATTGGAGCACGGGTGAATGTACAAAGCAATGTTGGATAGCTTCCCATTGCGCTTTATTTTTATATGAAAAAAAGAATAGTAGAGTAGCCAGTGTAGAGGAAAAGCGCAACAATCTCTGACAAATCTTCGCTATGCGTTTCGCTCTAATCGTGTCTCATTGTTAAGCAACTTTTCGTAGACATTTTTGCGAATTTGTCGAAATTGTTGCAGTAGCTTGTACTTTTTAAGGAACAAAGTGGTTGTGTGCAAGTATATTACTAAATATAGATAAATTTATAAATATATAAATAAATAATGTATAGGTTTAATATAATATATAAAACAGAATATCGTTCTCTATTCAGTTTATAATGTGGAAAAAAAACACTACTTTTGATCTCAGTGTGCTGAATCTTATTTATTAGTTTATAACATCTCGCGTGATTTATACGTAGACATCATTAAGGATAATATAAAACTCAAAAATTGTGCTATCATAATACATTTCAATTTCAAAACTCTAGCTATTCTATGTTTTAATTATTTTCTTTAACATATAATATCTAATTTGGCGATAAATAATATTAATTACAAATTACTGACATCTGATATTTTTTAAGAACTAAGAAATAACGTATATTTATCTTATTAAAGTATTTTAGAGAAAATTTATCTGTAAGTTGCAGAACTTACTTTGAGATTTTTGTTTCATGAAGCGTTTATATTTTTAAAGCTAATGTGTGAATTGAATAACCAATAAGATGAATGCAGTATCTTTGAATGTTTGTACTGTATGGGGACACATTTTATCGGTTTCACGTACTTGATCAAATTGAAATATTCTCGTAGAATGTTCAAGACATGATATATTCGGGCTGGTATGTTTTTGTTAATTTTTTTTTAAGAATGTTTACAACATTGTTATTTATTTAATGAACAATATAAAAAAATTATAAAAAAATTAAATGATTGCGTAGTTTCACTTTTAGAAGCTATCAATTGTTTAAGCGTTTAAAATAAAAATATTATTTATATTGAGCGCATTTTGTTATATATACTTCATATTAGTATTAAGACGTTCCTTATCCTAAAATTCATTACTTTTGATTGTGCTTTCGTACTTATTTTAACCCATACACTGTATTTGTAGTAAAAAAAAATTAAGAAATTTTCACAGTTTAAATTAGAAACACTCAGTTGACCTATCTTACAGTATTGAAGTTATATTTATTATGCAAGATTCTTAAAAATCTAAGAGAGTTCTGCAACTTCAAAAAAGTTTATTAACAATACCAATATTATTTATTAATACAATGTTTTAAATGTTAAATATAAAAATATATATCTGTTTTTAACTAACGTACTAAAAATACTAAAATTTTATTTTACATTTATTTATGAAAAACAACTGATTTTGCAAAGTAAAATGGATTATACTAAAACAATTTTGTAAACTTATAATCTATTTGATGTTTATATATAAAACAGGCAAAGTTAAAACGTAAGATTAATTCATTGAGATCGGAATGAATTGTTTTTAATTCTATGTAGATTTAATTCAAACTTAAAAAATTACCGACTCAATGTACGAACTGCTATCAAGTCAATGTGAGGATGTTTTTAAACGAGGAATGTGAATCTTTCGCTATTGCGTGATATTTAAACGAAAGCAAACAAAAAATATACGAGAATTGTAAGGTTTAATTACCAAGTATTTTAGTATGATGTCTTACAATTTTGATTTATCACGCTAGACAAAGCATTTTATATATCTTAGATGAAAGATTCGGCTTTGTGTAAATGGCTTTATTTATCATAAAATGTGTCTTTTGGGCACTAATTATCCATTGTATAAATTTCTTTTTAATAACTATTTTCGCTGCATATACTTTTATTTATTATATCGAGAAGCTTACGAGCAAAAGTTGGTCCACTCTCTCTTTCTCGTTTTTATACTTTGACTAGAAAACCTTCGATCTATTCGTAATCATGTTCGCTGGTGCGTCTGCTGTTTTTGTTGTTATTCCGATGAAATTGCGTGAATGATGCTTGTATACGATCGAGAAAATTACCGAGTCTGAGAGACATATTACAACAGCTTCTAAACATTGACAATCATACCAACTTTTTTCGACAGTACTGATTTTTTCATTTGTATAGTTATGTCTCGTGTAAATATTTATTATTTTTATTTTATGTACACATAATTATATTTGTATAGTAAAATGTAAACTTCGACAAAGCGACCTGAGCGCGAAAAATTAACTTAAAAATTATTTTTTATTTTCCTTCCTCTTCACTTGCTATTTCTAATGTTGAATTTTCATGATCAGGTCGCTAAGTTGTAGTTAGGTGCAGAAGCTCTGAATTTTTTATAATTTGTTATTTAATGTAATGAATGTTATGAAAATGTTTTCTTTATTATCAATGTTGTAAGAATATTCTGTTTATTTGGTATTACTAACGTATAAGCTTATAACTATGTAAATTAAACCTTTTTGTATAATAGAAAGCATTTTTCATTATTTCGTCAAATCAAGTAACCCTATGCAAAATTTCACTAACTTTTTTTGACTTATTTAAATAATGTATTTATTTAATTATTTAAATAATTAAAATGGAATCTCTTTACCGGTTGTACTTAACACCTTATACTTGGCTCCAAACAATAGAATATTAGTTTTATCTAAATTGTTAAATTTATTATGTACATTTGGATCATTATGAACATTATAAATGTTATAGTTTAATCTATTTTAGGAGATCGCCGTGAAATTAAAAATTTCTTTTAATTCAAACAATTTAATATTATAATTTGTCATATAAGTAAATGTTATTTTTAATTCTTATTCATTCGATTTTTATTTTCTTTAATGTAAATTATAAATTATATTGCAGTTCTCATTTCTCACTACTATTTTATAGATGATATATTAACGAATTTTTCAGAAATACACCATTGAATCCACTGTAGTACTAGCAATATATATAAAGGGTTTGTCAATATTGCTGATGCAAAATATACTATAGTATGCAGAAGTAGAACTCATAAAATACAGCTTTACCAATAATAATATTTATGTACATTTAGCCAAAACCAAGAATACTAACGTTGACATATAATAAAACTATATTTTATAATAAGTATAAAGATAATTAGGTCAGTAAAACATAAACTAATAAATGATATAAGTTATAAATAATATAAATAATATAATTGTTAAAAGCCTAAAATTGACCATTTACAATGTTCGTAAAATATTCGATTTGCTTTCTTAAATACATTATATTGAAAATAATTTCTTTAAAACTCGAATACTCTGTAAAAAAATCTGTATTTTTTGTTTTAAAATGCTAATGCTATTATTTAGCATGCTTAATGATTAGTTTTTATCAGCGATGTTAAAAATAGTATTTTCATTAAACATTTAAAAATATTTGTCATTTTTATTTAATAAGTCTTTTATAACAATTCCATATAAATTCTTATTTAATTTTTATGATTGCGAAATAAGTTACAAGTACTTTTGACAATATCTACGTTTATTTATCTCTGCGTAACTTTCTAATAATTCATTATAACATTTAAATTTAACAAAAGTTTACGATAGACATGCCTAAAGAACTTATTTCAGCACGTCAATAATTTTTATCGAATCATTTACATTTTATCACTATTTTTTTTAGAATAAGTTTTACAAATTTAATTTAAAAACATTAATATTATTGAAAAGATTTTATATATAATTTTGACGATGTTTCATATTATAAAAATAGTTTTATAAGCGTTGTTAAACAATTTTTTTAATTGATATTTTCATTTATAAATACTATCTAAATAAAGTTTAAAGAATGTGAATATATCAATTAATAAAAGTATTAGAAATACTTGGATAATTAAAATTAAGTTCTGATAAAAAAATTTTAATTACTTTCATTAATATACCTGAAATTATTTTTATTTCTTATTTATTTTATTTTCAATTCATCTTTAATAAAAGGTCAAATTGCATTATTTAGGATAACGGCGATACGTGCACACAAAATTATATATAATGTGTGTGTTTCATGTGTGCATGGTGCATGTGGAAAATGCGGCGTAGCTGGTTAGTCCATCTCTTAGACTTGTTTTTGACTCAATAGTTTGTTTCCTTTTAAACTTTTGAATAGTCAAGAGATTTCATATACGCTATTATAAACATAATGTTATTTACACACTGATTAAATAATAGGTTTTAGTCCGCAATTGATGATTAAAGCATTAAAATCTTACCTAAGCGTGTGTATATATATATATATATATATATAAATAAACCTCTGTTCTTTCATAATATTGTGATGATTTACTCTCACGGTTAGTTAGGTTATGTAATGATACGTTTGATGATTATAGGTGCACGTGAGACTTAACTTTGAGTACACATAATTTGTTTATATATGCCGGTCGTACGAAATAAGGAACTTTATTTATATTTAAATTGATAGAATAATTATATTATCTGAGTAAAAATGTCATTCCCTTCCTCGCATAATAATGATTTTAATGATTCATTTATTGAAGAAAATGTAGATGAATTTCGCACGCAAGAGTCAATAATATTTCTCGTTGATGGAACTGAAGAAATGTTTAAAAATAATATTTTTACAAAATGTCTTGAAGTAAGTAAAATCATATTGATTAACTTATTATGAGACATCAATGAAAATAATAAGATAATTAATTATATGTATTACTTATAGACGTTCAGAAATATAATCAGGCAAAAATGTTCACAAAACAAAACGGATAAATTAGGTTTCTTAGTTTTTGGAATGAAGGAAAAAAATTGTGAAATAGATAGTGTAATGGTATTACAAAAGTTTGATACAGTTTCAATTGATTATTTGAAAAATGCTCAGAGTATTTGTAAGGCTAATAAGATTTTTAATTTATATGTGCTTTCCTTGATACATGCTTGTTTATAAAAATTTTTCAGTGAGAAATGGCAATGAGAAATATGAACAATTGACATCGACTTTGAAATATTCTTTTTACGATGTCTTATCTTATGCATTTCAATTGTTACATACTTCCAAGACAAATATTAAAACTCGATATATTATTTTACTTTGTACATGCAATGATAACCCTTGTTCTAATGATGCTATTGAACGACGTCGAATTGAAAATTTACTTTCAACATTCAAGGATACTCAAACAGAATTACGTGTAGTTGGCTTTTCAGACTCGTGGAACGATGAAATCTATAAAGATTTACAGATCATCTCAGGTACCTTTACTACTGATAATTACAGAAGATTATATCTAAGGGATTTTGAAGATAATATTCTACATCCTGCTAGAAGTATTTGCAAATTGCCTTGGAAAATTAGTACTGATATCTGTGTAGAGATTTCTGTAATTAATCTAGTTTCGTAAGAATTTTTTTACTAATTTATTAAAAAATAAAAACTAAATATAATTAAAATTAAAATTCGAAATATAATAAATAATATAATATTAATGCAAATCACAGTGCACCAAAATACCCAGCTAAAATAAAATTACACAAGGAAGATAATGAAATTTTAGAAGTTCGTCATATTTTGTACGAAGAAATTTTGGAAGATAGTCATATGCAAAGCTTACAGGTAGATTAGCTACATTTGAAAAGATTTGTTTTTAATTTTGATATATATTTTTCTCTTATTAATAGGAAATAAAAAAAGGAAAACAAGTTGTAACGGATGGTAATATTATGTATTATAAGCCTTTTGGTGGTGTAAATATAAGCTTCAAGCCTTCTGAATATAAAAATATAAAACATTTAGGTTTAGAACCAGGCATTGAAGTATTGGCATTTAAACCAATAATGACTGATCCATTATATCATGTAGATCCACCTTATTTTATTACATATAATAATCATTGCAATTATGGTATTAAAATAGAAATTAAAAATACATTTTTTGTTCTTCATTTTTTAAATTTAATTACAATTTTTCAGAAAGTAAAATTTTCTTCATGTCCTTTATCAGTAAGTGTACTAGTAAGAAATTAATGCCAATCTGCAAAGTTGTTACAAAATATACAGTTTCAATATGCCAGATGATTCCTAGTGAAGATGATGGTGGATTTTATATGTATAAACTTCCATATAGTGGTACATTAATATAATTTTTTAAAGTTGATAATTTATATACTATTGATTGATTCATAGTATAAATAAATTTATAATATCCTACATTAATTATAGATAATATTCGAAATCTGGATGACCGCCTGCAACGTTGTATATTTAATTCTGAAAAGAAGTGCCCAATAAATGAAGAAGCAGTTGATCTTTTTAAACAATTGATGGAATCTTCAAAAAGTCAATTTGATCCCAGATTATTTACAAATCCAAAACTCGAAAAATGTATTGCTCATCTCGAAGCATTAGCTTTAGATGAAAAATTAGGTTCTTTACCACCAGATAGTACTTGTAAGTTTACAATTGTACGTACTTGCATTAACATTTTTCTTATTTATTAAATATGAATTCTTAGGCCCCCCTCCATTAAGCGATGATGCAAAAAGTTTGAGAAATAGATTAATAAATTTATTAAATCTAAATGAGACATTTGAATCGTCGAAGAAACGAATTAATTCACGACAAGTAAATGTTAATAAAAGGATTAAATTAAATATAGAAGATATAGTTAAACAAGGAATGGTAATTAAAGTTTTAAAATAAATAGAAAATAGTTTTTATATAAATGGTAGTGATTTTAATATTTTTTTTCAGCTTCATACATTAACTGTTGCAAATTTAAAAGAATATCTTAAATATATCAATAAATCAACCCAAGGAAATAAATCAATTCTTATTGATAGAATTTATAATTATTTTAAATCACAATCATCCTGAATAGTTTTTAATATAAAAAGGCTGATTAGTTTTAAATTTACGTATAAATGTTCAATTATACAAATAATCTTTTTTAAGAAATGTAAGTTGCTTTAAAAGATTTTAATATATTTTTTAATGACATAAAAACTTCCTATTTTTTTATTGCATGTACAGTTTCTACTTATTGGAAAAGAGTAGATGCCAGTTTTCAATTTTCGTCTGAAAAATGTTTCTAATTTATTCATAGGGAACATGGACTGCTATTATTTTCACATTCAATTTATTTATGAATATTTATTTATTTGCCAAATTTATTAAAGTAGCACCTACTGTGTTTATTTTTTATTAACTGTATTTTATTATAAGATAATATTCTCTTTACTATTTTTTATTTAATTGATTTTTAATATTAATACTATATTAAAAATTAATATATTACAGGGTAATTTTTAATAAAACATTAAAAATTTTTATCAAAAACTATACAATACACAAATTATTTGAAAGATGAAAAACTTGAATATTATAGATACAATTAAATTTGTTAAAACTTATATTATTACATCCAACTAATTTTTGACTTTTCAGTGTTGGGACACATCGTACTATAATTTGTTTTAAAAATTCATATAATCAATTTGATTAATTTATGTATCATACTTGGTATAAATAAACCTCTACTTATTTATAATTATTTGACGTTTAAGTTAATGTACATATGGTTAGTTTTATATAAAAAGATTCGGTTCTGAAGAAATTATATTATTAACTTAATTAACATAAAAAATTCTTAATTAATTATATTTAATATTTATAATAAATCTAAATACATTAGAAATAATTTTTCCAATAAAAATAAGTATTTAGAATCGATAAATTTACTTACTTAAGGATGTTTATAATTTTTTAAATATAGAAATAACAAGATGTGTCAATTAATTCTTTGTAAAACGAAAAAGGGCAAGTTTTATTTTTAAAAGGTACTTTTTTTACTATCTGCAGATATTCGATTAAATAAATTTCAAATATTTATATATATAATTTTTATATGTGATCTTTGTCATTCAGTGAATAATTTGCAGTCGAAAATTTAATTTTTTTTTGCGTTTGAAGTCGGTGGTTTCAAGTGACTCTTCGAGAGCTTTCACGGAAGAGCATTATTTATATATATATAAAGTTATATGTATATAAATTACGTGATTAAATACTGATTTTTAATAAAGATTTCGGTATCGGTTAATATCTCGTTTCCTCGATTTCTTTGTATGCAGCACAATGTCTACGAATCCGCGTAATTGTTGATTTTTTGATCAAAATTTGATGATCAAGATTTGATTGATCAAAATAATCTATCATCACTGCTCCAGTGAAAATACGAGTTAATATTTTTGAATTATAATCTGTGAACGCGACGCGAGATCCTTTAGAAAGAAAGAGCACGAGCAATAACAGATAACCTGTATATGCGTATCGTTACATGGACGGGCGCTTACCCAGTCATTCGAACGCAGCTAATTTTCCCGCTGGAATGTACCACTACGTTAGTCAGTGGGGAAGCGCCGCGCGCACGAAGTTAGTCCTCGGCATCGACCGCGGCCTTCTTTTTGGCCCGAGCACGTCGTTGCCGTGTCCCGGGCGCGAGTTCCTCAGCCACGAGTCAGTGGCCCACGCATCAGCGGTGTGTTGACCCGTCCCGAGGCCAGCAGACGACGCGTTGATAAAAAAGAGAGGGAGAGAAAGAGGGAGGGAGAGAGAGAGAGAGAGAGAGAGAGAGAGAGAGCGCTAGCAAAGGAGCGGAGCCTCGACCAGAGCTGCTGGAGGCGAGGCATAAAAAGCCCGGCGCGAATGCGCGATCGCTCAGAAGCCAGACGTTACGACGTACGCACGCACGCAGCCGTACGCAATCGTAGCCGAACACACACGCCGTCGTTTCGAGAGCGCTTCTACTTATACATCCCGAGAGATTCAAGCAGTGAACTCCTCGTGCCCGGCTATCATCATGTGCGGTGAGTAGCAGTAGAGCCTTGGCTGTCGTATCCGAGAATCGCGCACGAGAAACGAGCCGCCGTTGAAAGAAAAGAGGCGAGCCAGCTTTCACCGGACGTCTGCCTTTCCTTGCAGCGTACTTATTTGTCACTCGTACGCTCTCTCTCTCTCTCTCACACACACACGCACGCACGCACGCACGCACGCGCGCGCGTCATTCTCTATCTTCGTCTCGTTATTCCGCGGGCGAGCGCGAATTTCATCGGCCGTTCGCGTGCTTAACGCTTAAGTCAATCATCGGATACACGTACCCACGCGTGCGCGCGCGCCTCCTTTTTGATCGTCGCTCTTTTCGAATTTCGAATTATTGGCTCGCAACTGCGATTTCGAGTCCGGCAGCTGTCAATATCGACTCCCAAGCGAATCCCGCGAGAGTGATTTCTTCTTTATCGGAATTTCGCGATTCGTCGGGCCATCTGGAGCTTTTTATCGAGACGCTTGTTGCGCCCGATAATCGCCTGCGAGCGTTTCTCGAAAGCTCCGAAAAGCTCCGACAGGGAGATCGCCGCAGTGCGCGGGCTTACCGATAACGGGGACGCGAGATCGGGACCGCTTTTTCATCGGTGATACCGCGCGGTATTACTCCGGTCGAGTCTTCTTGGCGCGTGTTTTCCCAGCGACAGACGCCTCCGCTCGGCGCTCTCGCGCTTGCGAAACCGAGCAGCCGGAATTTTCAGATCGGCATTGGACGGGAGTGAAAGTTCCTCCGTCGGCGTGTATGCAGAAGTGGTCGATGCCCGGAGGCGTACCAACGCCGCGATCTCCGCTCGGTCGTTTCGTTTCTCGAGATTAATGTCGAACTCTGGTACGACCGCCTCCTACTCGGGTAACTCGCGCTTCGACTGCATTATTTTTGTAATTCGTTATTTTCGCAACGGTTTCGTCGAGCGTCACCCCTCCCCACCACCGCCCCCCGCCCCATCCTTGTTGGCAAATCTGTCGTTCGCGCGGCGTAAATGTCGCTGCATGCGGCATCTGCTGATGTTGATAGCTGCTGCACTAGTCACGCGCGAATGATAAAAATTCTTGGGTATCCGCTAATTTCCATACGGGAGCGCGAATTCGTCCTCCAAAAAGCATAATATTTAAATGAATTGTTCGATAAGGAGACGAGTTTTTATCAGCGGTTCAATTGATTCGATTACTTTTTTTAATTTACTCAACGCTGTCGTATGTACAACGATTGCGCGCCGGAAAAAGTTTGCGTTTGATTATTTAGTAGAAGAGTTGAATCGATGCTTGGTTAATTTGCTGTATGGGCTTTTATCGCAAGACCGTATAAATTTCCTTACGAGCACGAAGATCCATTTGAAGCCACATTTTTAACGAGGGACGGTACGAATAAGCTCGTTTGGAAAGTCTTGAAAAGCCCCCTGAGTAAGCACTATTAATTAAGATGCTTGTATTTGCTTTTTCATTGGACGTAAATGAAAATAGGATACTTTTAAAATACTTGACTTATGGAAAATTGATTCTTAGTACAGGTTTTACAAAAAGTGAAGGACGTTGTATCCATACGTATGTGATGCAACGCACTTGCCGCCCTACCTTCAAATTGTTCATTATCCGTCATTTACGCTTATAAAAGTATATCCGTTGATCTATGGGTATATCGGCGATCTATGGTTTATAGGCATCGAGGCGCCATTATGCTAAACAATATTCTTCTGGTGACATGTGTTTTGACGGAGTAGAAATATCCATCCTTTCACTTTCTGCCCACCAGATAAACTCCAACACCTTTCGAGTGAATGCGCGTCGCAGTAGACAAAGAGAAAGAGAAAGAAAAAGAGGCACCGAAAGAAAATTCTATATTATATTACATTACTAATTTTTTCACCGTCTATTTGACGTTATCATTATCGAATGATAATGATAATGAGCTCGATGAACGTATTTGATTATTTCTTACGCATTATTTCTTATACATCACGAGTTTGTCAGCGTAACTGAATTGAAACAATTAACTTCGTTGTTTTTGTTATTTAAAATTTTCTGATAAGCTTTTTAGACGTAAATTATACGTCATAAATGTGAAATATACGATTTTATAGTTGAAACGAAAACGTCAGGATACGACTAAAATAATAAAAATAATAATAAATTATTAATATAATTGATAATTTTTTAATAGCGAAACTATTTTCTCGATTGATATTTCACGAACATCTATTGCTTACTTTGAATTTCTGTGTTTGACTTATTAAGATATTCGGTTGCTAGATTATTTAAAAGAATGATACTAATATGATACCATGTGATACTAATCGTCACGAGAATACTATGGATTTTATTTGAAATTTGGACTTTTAGAAGTTTAATTTGAATAGATTTCCAAAGGAACGTTGAAATCACATTTGAAAGAAAAAATATTTCTTATTTAATTAAGATTTATCAAGTTGGCAAAGAAGCTTCTAATAATTTTACATTATTTTAAATGCATAAATCCGGTAATTTTAATTGATATTTTGCAAGAATTAGTTTTGCAATAATTGCATCGCAAATTGATAAAAGTATTTCTGTGTAAATTTTATTAAGGATCGTATTTCTAATACTTTTTGAATGAAAGTCTTTAATTGGTTTTCTTTTAACAACTTACGTAGACTGGTTTTGATAAGAAAATGTATAAATGCACTTTATTTTTATAACAAAAGATAATTTTAATAAATATATTACACAGTTTAATACGCGGTTTAATATTCGTGGCCTACTTGGACTACAATATATATTAAATCGTAAATTCGTAAATTCTATCTTCGGGAAGTTTTTAATCCGTATTTATTTCACTTGTTTTAAATACTGTTGGATTGCTTTTGTAAACTTTATCTCTCCGATTCGATACGTAAAAATATTTCGAAAGTAAACATATCACTGTAAATACAGATTTCTTATATTAAGTAAATAATTATTGAGCTGAAAGTGTCACATAAGTAATGTTTATTAGACAGACAACGTCTTTCGGAATAATCTAAAAAAATGATTTATTTCTTATGTTACGTATCACATGCGGTGTTGAAAATTGTGTACTATTCCATCGCATTGTATCAACAAATATAAAAACTTTAAACGTTGAATCAATAAAAAAATATGTAAGGAATTAAATCATTTTAAAGTCGTCTCTTGTCATTGCGATGGAATACATTTTACCTTCCCGGTCATTCAACTTTGCCCGTAACGGGAACGTGCACTGCAATGCAATTAATTGATTGAAACCTTTAAAGCAATCACATTTTTTTCTTTTTAATCTGTGATCTCTCGATTTATATTGTTATTATTCGTTTCAGGTGTAGAGAAACCTATATTATCTAAAGTAACGTTTAACGCTGCAGCCTTCATAAATTTTCGATACGATCAAAGTGCAGCTAGATTCAAAAAAAGCATTCTTTCTTATTTGTAAAGTAATTTTTGGCAAATATGTGCGTCTCGTTAGATTTCCTTGAAAATTACGATAAAGTATTTCTTTTATTCGAGAGAATGATATATTATTTTACATTGCAAAGTAGAATAATATTGGTTTAGTCGAAATTAAATTGAGTTAATTTAGCTCGCACGTTCAGCACCTTTAAGTGAATAAATTACTGTAATGAATCGTGAAAATAGTATTTTTGTCAGTTTGGTAAATTATTTTGTATTTCTAATTGTTATCTGGCTGATTCCTTTAATGATTGTCAACATCTTTTAACATCTTAATTTATAGCTTGATAAACAGTCAGTTACGGTTATAAATTTCTTATCGGATAATCATTTAATAATTCTCAAATGACGAAGGAAGGTTTAATACTCCAGGATACGTGCAACTTATGACGTTTTACGTATTTATGGATGAGTAAGCAATTAATTGGTAAATACATTGCTATACGTTATTATTATGCAGGTTAGAAAATTCTTGACAATTGGGAATGGAAAGTTGAGGAAGTTGGAAGACCTCCCTTTAGGCGATCTCGATAACAAAATGACCCGAGTTCAATAACTGAAACTCGCGTAGCTTTGCTTTTCGTTATGCTTTCCTTTCCCTTCGTAGCCCAATGAATCTAGACGCGTTGCAAGTTGTCTAGACGGAAGTACAAATTTGTCACGTGGTAAAAAATTGCAGGAATTTTCGCCTACCTGAATTACCTGACGCCCAAGAGCAGAAAAGAGATTTTGGAGCTTCTCGTTGGTGGACTGAAGCGTTTGGAATACAGAGGATATGATTCCGCAGGTAAGGCATAAGAATAAATGCGAGCGCCGACGATTTTAAGTGAGATGTTTTTTTAGGAGTAAAAAAGCTTTCTTTTCGACGCTTTTCGACGCTTTTCGACGATAAGCGAATTCCACGGCATCTCTTTTTCATTTATTTTCTTATTTGCATACTTACAATAGACGGGGAGCCACGCAAATTTATTTGCCTCGCGTCACTATGCGTTCCTCTCCTTTAGTAAAGCGTTGAGAATGTGGTCGAATGGCGTTTAGAAAGAGAAAGTGCAATGCACCAGGCGCGTTCCTCGATATTTTGACCATTCACCCTTCGTTCTTTTTAAAATGCAGGCGTCGCCCTTGACTCGTCCGACGGCAAGGATATCGCCATCATTAAGAAGCAAGGAAAAGTCAAGGCTCTCGAAGAGGAAATATTTCAGAGTAAGTCACCAAAACAATCATTGGTGAGCATTGAAACAAAAGCCGTTCTTTCATTTATCTTACCAAAGAAGTTTGCGATAATATCGTGTTTTTCCATTTTATTACAATTCAAGTATTTTGTTTTTCCTCTAGACTCTCAGCGCTTACTTTTTTATAATTATGCTCCTTTCAAATTTTTTTTTTTTTTTTTTTTTTTTTTTTGAGAAAAGTAAATTTATTCTTGGTAATAACACCATTACTGCCAAAAATTCTTTGAGTCTTTGAATTTTTGTTTGCATATTCAAGAAAGTTTTATTAAGATATTATGCATATTTTTTCTTTTCGATATTAAAGCTTATTAGGAAAACTAGTATTTTACGAAATTTCACATAAACTCCTTTCGACGTTATCAAGTCATTACATTTATTTAAATTTTGGTCGCCTCGTTAAACGAATCTACTTAAATATTTAAAAATGTTTTGAAATTTTATATAAATATTTTATTAACTACTATTAATATGCAGTAAATTACTTTCGAATGAATGTCCTTGCACAATATTAGAAATAATTTTTCACCGATGCATATATTATTTAGACTTGTTAACTAAGGCATTGTAACAAACTAAGATATTGTTATATTTTGCAATTATAATTTAAGTATACAAAATTATGTTGAATACGTACAACTACGGAGAAGAAATATCGTTGTGCTGAAACGTAAAAGTTTCCGAAATTTGATCTTCCCTTAAGCATAATAATTCTTCGAAACTTAAATTTGAAATACTTTTGAAATGACATTCAGTATTCATCAAGGTAAATAATTTAATAAATGTAATTTGTTATATCGTCGAAGGAAAATTCCATTACATCTTAATGCTCATAAAATGTGCTAGTTAGCATCAGTGATTTCGATCAATTTAGGATAAAAAGCTTTTGGTATGCTTTTTACTCATGCGCGTTGTACCTAAACGTTAATTATCCTTCTGATTTTTCTCATTGTTTTTTTTTTCACGTTGATTATTGATTAAAATTTTACATTGGTTTCGTTGCAATCCGAATTATTATTTATTCGGCGTTGAATTACGAGAGTACGCAATGACAATCTTCAATTACATAAATATGGAGGTTCGTCTACAATTTCGCTTAACAAAGAGAAGTAAATTCAGAAGTGACATTGAAATATAATGAAATTAAGAAGCGCGATGTTTGTAGCTATTTAATATTACGGTTTACTGATCGTACATAATCACAATCAACGATATTGTATAATGTAGTATAATAAATAGAGTAATATAGCGAACGGTAATGTTTTTTACAGACTCTGAACTTGACTTCGACTCGAGCATCGAGAGTCACGTAGGTATTGCTCACACTCGATGGGCAACACATGGTGTTCCTTCTGAAGTGAACTCTCATCCTCAGCGATCTGACATCGCTCATTCGTTCGTTGTTGTGCACAATGGTAAAGCTGCAATATTGAGGAACTGTTAAAATAATTATTTACACTTTCTTCATTTTACCGTTTAGGAATTATTACGAATTACAAAGATATCAAGATCCTATTGCAGCATCGTGGATACAGCTTTGAAAGTGAAACGGACACGGAAATTATAGCTAAACTCATCCATCATCTGTGGGTTCAGCATCCAAATTATGCCTTTCGCGAGCTCGTGGAGCAAGTTGTCCAACAGCTCGTAAGTATACACGTATTAGAATCATTGGATGCTTGTATGGAAAAATTAATTCGCCGCTTTAACTCAAGGCATTTCACTTATCGTATTTTCGCCAAGAGAAGTCAATGCCATTGTCATCATTGATGTTTATTCAGGGTAAAAGCATAAAATGGAATACGGAACTTATTGCACGTGGTTAAGCATTCAACTTGGTGTATTACAGAATTAATTTAAACTCACCCATATTTATTGGTTACTTTCTAATTTGAAGCTCTAAATCAGTTTTGGTAAATCTGTCATTTTACCTTCCAATTCATATTTTTTAACGTTAAACTTACAACTCTAAATTTTATAAGAAAGAATTCATTTTTTTAAAGTAATTAATTAAATTGTTAAAAAAAGTAATTAATTTCTAGATTTCGATAATTTTTTATTACGATATTGAAAAAACAAAGATGCAATGTAATTTGGGCATGTTTGAACTTTCGAATGCGTAATAATTACAGAATTTAAAAATCAAAGATGTTTTCAAATAAAAATTAGAAAGCTTCAGTTGTGCATTTGAAAATTCAAACAGTCCTTTGATCAATGAAAAGTTTTATAAGAGTTACGAATGATAGCTTATTACAATTGACATAATTTAAATGACGCAAGTCGAATTTCAATTGAGAATTGACGTTTTTCACTCGAGTATTTAATCGCTAGGATATATTTGCCATTATTTTTCGTTCGAGTCCTCAACGTGTTGCAACGAAAGTTTCTAATACAAATACCGTTTTAAGTTGAAATACCGTTTTTCTTTGACTTGTGCAGAGCAATATTAATAAGGATGACAATCCGTTTTATACATTGATAGGAAGGTGCATTCGCTTTGTGCTTCAAGAGTAAGCATTTTCCGGACGAATGCGTTGCAACGAGACGCGGATCACCGCTTCTTGTTGGCATAAAAACAAAGACTAGACTGGCTACGGATCACGTACCCATTCTCTATGGCAAAGGTGAAATTTGACAATTAATTAATTACTTTTATTTTGTGGATTTGTTGGTGTCTTTGAGAAATATTCATCGATTACAAAAGAGATAGACTTGGAGGATTTAGGAATTCTCGAGGAGAAAGTGCGAAGGAAAAGAAAACTCTGTCGTTATTGTTGTACGAATTTACTGTGGTGAAGGTAAAATGTGGCGTAGTTAATGACATTTTGTTTGCTTTGATAATCAATAATAGGTTACATTTTAATTCGAATCAGTTTATTCTGATAGCTTGTACACTAACTTTTCCTAAGTCCTGAATAGCGAAGTTTTAAAATTTGGAAATAATACCTGTTTGAAAATAATGAGCCACATAACACTTGATACCCTCTAAAATTAAATTATACGTTAAACTTAAAACAAATAACTTAGTTTTACGAACGACACATAAATCTTAAGTGTTTATAATTGCATAATATTGATTTTTCTTTTGTTATTTTTCGAAAGTGCATGAAGGATTGTTTCTCACAACGCATGATTAATACAATAATCTGTATCCATGTCATGACAAGGTACTCACGTACTTCAGTAGCACGCATATCCATCATTATAATCATTCCTTTATTCAAGATGCCATAAAAAGTAATTAAATTTTATATTAGTTAATTTTATATTAGTTGGGTCGTAATTTTAGATTTTTTTATCATTCGTATATGCCTGACTTCTTGAAAGACACGTAGAGCTTGTATACGCATTCAGTTTTATGTACTCAACGTAAAGCGCTAAGCAAACATCGTTAATTTGTGATTTACAAAATGCTGTAATTAGTATGCAAATATTTAATAACTAAGAGCTGCAACTCATTTGCAAAATGAAGGAATAGTGTTTATCAGTAGTTTATAAATTTTTAAAAAATTTTGAAAACTAGCAGTCCATTGATGTGGATACTACATGAATGTTTCTTTTGCATGAAACTTCGCCTTCCGGTTTGTATCTCGACTTATCGCCTGAACAGACGACCTTCCAAGCACTGTCAAAGGTATATAACACACAGACACTATTAATAACTTTACCTTGGTACTTAAGCTTAAAACTGTTAAAACCGAAGCCTACGCTATCTTCGGTACTTGACGATGAATAAAATGAATAACTTATAATCTACCGGTCGTCCTTATGATGCAAGTCGACTTTTTTTTTCTCTTTTTTATCAGGTCCTTTCACTCTTCCTTTTCTTTCTTTCCTTCACATAATATTACGATTGTTATATTTATTACGTCTTGTATCTTATGACTGAGTTTGTATTTTCGAAAATATTATTGCATTTGTAAGTTTATATTATTTTGAAAAATTATTTATTGCTTGTTGCCTATTTCATTTAGGATATGTGCTTTTGTGTGTGTGTGCGCGCGCGTGTATATATGCTTCGCAGTCAAAATCTTATGAAAGTAATTTAAATATTTACACGGAGAAAAATGTATATTTGATAATTGATAAAGTTACGATACAGATAAAAGTGATAAAAAATTAATTGTATGGTAATATCTTGAAAAATATTTTCTCAATGTAATTACCTACATTATAAACGTATTTATTTTTATTTGATTTGTCAGTTAAACTGCTGGTGAATGATAGCGTTTAAATTATGTTTATATATTTTACATTATAGTTGTCTATAGTCATATTAATTTTAGTTTAAGCATGGTTTGTTTAACTAATTGTGTTTTTGTTTTTCGTCTTTCTTCCTCTGCCTCGAAAACTGCAGAATCCGAAGCAACAACTAAAGGTATCTTCATTTTACGTTTAAATTTGTTTGCATGATTAAAAAGTCTCAAAAACATTTGTGCTTCTATTGGTTTTTATTATGTTTATTCGATTGCTTTTGCTTTTACGACAAATGTTTTAATAATTTGGCCATTAATTAACTTTATATATAACATTATTTACTGCATTGATAATTTATTTATTCGACTCACTATTATATTCTTTTACGTATTCTACTATAAGATATAAAGCGTATAGACAAGAAGGTAAATGCAAGGTTTTTCAAATCATAACTCTAAGCGGATAATCTTGAAACGAAGTAGTTTAATACTCGAGTAGATTGAAATTGCGCTTAATTTAATTTCTTTTATTTATCTTTTAATACAGTTAACATTATTACGGTGATGGTTTAGTTCTTTATTTTCAGCATTACTGGTGACGAAAATCTATGGTGTAGTCTACGATTTAATGCAATCACTTGAAAGGGGTCTTGTCGTGTACATACATGCTCCTACGAAAAGTTAAAATATTGATCAGAAAGATACTCTTTCATTGTGCAGCATTATGTCATGAACATGATTAATTTCTTTATTATTTTAATTTAATTCGTGTAGAAAATAATAAATACGAGACCATTGCGGGGAGCGGCGAGATTGTATTGATAATAATTTCCAGAACATCGTCCACATCGTCGCACGGCAGATTATCCAATCATGCCCCGCAGCGAAAGCACTTCCGAGTTCCAGCCACTCGAAGACAAAGAAGTCGAGTACTTCTTTGCTTCCGATGCCAGTGCTGTAATCGAACACACCAATCGCGTCATTTTCCTCGAGGTGAATTTTATTCGAATAATTCGAAAAATGCTTATATTAATAATAATAAGTATGAAAAACGCACTTGTTACTTACGTATTTTGTTTTTATTGTACATAATTGCTTGAAATTTACTCGGAATCAGTCATTCTAATTGAATCCGTACAAAAAACTAAAACTATTATTAGCCATTATCAGGTGCTTGTGTCTGTAGATAAACGGCGTATTATTTATCGTAGTATAAATCTTTTTAACATTGAAACAAGATTTCTTAAAGCACTTAGTTATTTAATTAAACAACCATTTCGTAATTGTCGATGGTCCTACGTAGATACTTTTAATATTTAGCAGTATAAAATGCTATAAAACTAGTTTTAAATAGAAAATGTAACGAGTTGATTGGTAAATAATAAAGTTGACAAAGGGAAAGCTAAAAATTAATTAATTGCCGTTCAATCGCTTTTAGAACTTAAAATAAATATCTTTACTCAATTTATATTATTCGCGTATAGAAAGAAAATCTTTACCGTGCTTATCATCGCTTAATCTTCAAATAATAAACTACTTAATCTTCAGATAAAGTTATTATATCTTGCGCTATTGTAGGATGATGATGTCGCTGCAGTGAAGGATGGTGCACTTAGTATTCACCGACTTCGTCGATGTGTAGATGATGCTCATGCTCGAGAAATTCATACCTTAAAAATGCAAATTCAGCAAATCATGAAGGGTAACTACGAATACTTTATGCAAAAGGAAATTTTTGAGCAGCCCGAGTCAGTGGTAAACACAATGAGAGGACGATTAAACTTCCGCGATAATTCTGTGAGATTGGGTGGAATTAAGGTAATTTATATATAAATACATCAATGAGAAATGAAACGGGTGACAATCTATTACAAATGTATTTTTTAAGTTCGTAATAATTTCGTGTTATCATTCGATATTATTGAATTTTTTTTAAAATGAATTCGTTCTGTGATAAGTTTTTCTGTGATAAATTATTGTGATAAATAATTTAATTTTCTTAGGATTACATTCCGGAAATTAAAAGATGCAGGCGTCTTATGTTGATTGGTTGTGGTACTAGTTATCATTCTGCAATTGCTACAAGGCAGCTTCTCGAGGAACTCACAGAATTACCTGTTATGGTGGAGCTTGCATCTGATTTTCTCGACAGGAACACCCCAGTTTTCCGTGATGATGTCTGTTTCTTTATTTCACAGTCGGGTATATACTACTTTCTTTTATTTAACCATTTCAAATATATTTAGTTACACATTTTTGTATATTTATAAATAAATATGTTTGAAGAAATTGTCAATATTAACCCATGGCATTAAAACTCTATAATTTCTTAGTATTTTAGTATAATGTATTTTAATGTACATTGTATCAATATGTATGTATGCATATAGAATATATAGAAAATACTTAACTTACTTTTTTCTAAAATATGTTATACATCTATATGTTTAACGTGTCTATCGACTAGGAAAATAAAAAATATTTGATTAATAAAGTCTCATTATCATTGCAAGAAATTATGTAGTCTTCGATGGCTTTCTATAAATGCTAAACACACCACCAACTACTGCAACATCATTTTATATTAAAGCATTCGTAAAAAGCTTAGCAATTGAAACTGACGAAAATTAAACTAAAAAGTTTTGATTTAATAAATCAGAGAAATAATGCAGTGAATTGAATGTTGTATTTATTACAGGAGAAACAGCAGATACATTGATGGCATTGAGATATTGCAAAGAACGAGGAGCTTTGATTGTTGGAATTACCAATACCGTTGGAAGCAGTATTTGTCGTGAGTCGCATTGCGGAGTTCACATCAACGCTGGTCCAGAAATTGGTGTCGCCAGTACAAAAGCTTATACCTCGCAATTTATCTCTCTTGTGATGTTTGCACTCGTCATGAGCGAGGATAGGATTTCTCTTGGGACAAGAAGAATGAATGTTAGTTATTTTTTAATATTAACAATAAAAGTGACATGTATGAAAAACAAAAACGAATTTATGGTAAATTTTAATAGATTATCGAGGGCTTAAAGAATCTGGACAATCAAATACGTCAAGTTTTAGAACTCGATGAGAAAGTCAAAGACTTAGCAAAGTCATTGTTCCAACATAAGTCTCTCTTAATAATGGGCAGAGGATATAATTTTGCCACGTGCATGGAAGGTGCACTCGTAAGTTATTGGCAGAAAATATAAGTAATGATATTGTTGTAATTTTTATTAAAATTTATTAATTATAATTGCGTTTTACAGAAAGTTAAAGAATTAACGTACATGCACAGTGAGGGTATAATGGCTGGCGAATTGAAGCATGGACCTTTAGCTCTTGTTGATGATTCGATGCCAGTAATTATGATCGTAATGCGAGATCCCGTATACGTCGTAAGTGAATCGAAGTTTTTAATGTGAATTCTATACAGAGAAATTCGATAGTATTAAGCCAATGTTATTTTCGCTTTCAGAAATGCATGAATGCTCTTCAGCAAGTAACAGCTCGCGATGGTAGACCAATCGTGATTTGCGAGGAAGGCGATACCGAGACTAAATCGTTTGCTGCTAAGGTTTTGGAGATTCCAAAAACTGTCGACTGCCTTCAAGGAGTTTTAACCGTCATTCCAATGCAATTACTTTCTTTTCACATTGCGGTACTTCGGGGCTGTAACGTCGATTGTCCACGAAACTTAGCAAAGTCCGTTACGGTAGAGTAAACGCATTCCCGCAGTTACTTTTGAATTATCTTATTATCAAGGTCGTTTTGGACGAATTATCAAACATTTGAATCGGCTGTGAAAGACGATTGTTGGTGTCAAAATGCTCAAAAATAGGGACGTCGAGTAACTCGATCAGCAGAGAAGAGAAATTCAATCGTAATCACGAATGATCAGTCGTTATCTTGAGATGATCGATGCAAAATTTTACGATAGGACCACGATAAATTTAAAACGGTATGTTTCGTTATTTTTAAATCGAGATGCAAGTTGAATATTCTAAGAAATTGAAGAAAATATTTTAATCGCTTTGATCTTTGCAACGTATTTTGCATTTTTATCAATTTCACGGAGCTTCACGCAGAGGAAAACAAAGAAATAATAACATTTAGTAGACTAAGCAGATGCCTGAATTATCGTAAAACATTTTATACACGAACTCAACGCATTATATATAAGCAACAACAAATTTTATAAAGCATGAAGATTTAACAAAATTTTCCTTACAAATTATTGTAAAAATTTATCAATTTTCATAAAGTCTATATTATGTAAATATTACTTTATATTTGTCGATCTGATTATTGTTTGTTTGTAGTAAATAGTTATTAAAATTTTATTAGACTGAATCGATTTCTATTTCTTGATAATCCACGTAACCATATGCAAAAACTTCCACATCCTTTTATAAAAATTCCTGAGAATTAAACTTGGTGGTATTTATGGAACGATGTATTAGCGCAGCATTCCAGAGATGGCTAATGCAGTGAGGTATTCAGTAGTAACGGACGGTCGATGCAGTCCGATATGGAAGTAGTAAGAGTCGCAAAACATCGAATGGATGGTTGGAGGGTACTTTGGGCTACTGTAACAATTCTTGAAAAAGTACCTTGTTACCTCTCACACGGACCGAACAAATGTCTCCGAGTAATAATCGGAAATTCCCGAAGCTGGACATTTATTTGCCACGCATACCAGACGGTATGCGTAATATTTAAACGTAGCATTTCAACTTACGATTCCGGCATTGTTTCTGAAAAACATTGAAAAACGTCTTAAACAGGAATATACCTCGAAACCATTTCGCGTTATAAAGTTCAGAAGTTCGACGTCATAATTCCTAGATTTGTATTCGGTAAAAATTGTAAGATCCGAACGAGACGAAAATTAAACGTTTGCTGTGGTAAACGAACGTGCAAAATAATTTTAATTAATTTCAAATCTCTCTCGCGTTGATAACGTCGCACGTCAAGAGATTCATGCAGTTTGCAATTATTTCGGAAATATCGAGTTCGCCGAAAAATGCGCTGGACGAAGTCAGGGAGAAGGACGAAAACGAAAGTAATAGACGTCGCTGCGAGTTCCCTATGCGGAGGATCAGACCCAAACGGATCCTCGCTCGCGACGCTTGGCGCGCAAGTAGTGGAGGCACGAGATCGGTCAGGCGCGTGTGCCCCCCGTCCCTTCCACTGCGGCGCTGCAGCGAAGCGGGTCACGGGGTGAGGAAGAGAGAGAGAGAGAGCGAGGCTTGCCCGTTCCCGTGCAAGCGCCGGCTCCTATTTCGCTCCGACGGCACGTGCTGCGTGCGAGCAATGCGAGGCTTCTAAATTTAGCGGTGCGTCCCTGCGCGACTCTCGGTGGCGCACCCCCTCCTAGGCGGCCTGCACCGACGCTCGTCCGACTCGAGTTGGGAGGGTCGGCCAAAGCTCGGCAAAGGGTAAACAGAGACGAGGTTCCACCCGTGCTCTCGCTGAGAAACGTGACTGCAGGGCAAGAGGCGGCTCGCTCGATCCGAGGAGCGTGCGCAGATCGAGCTTTGTCACAGGCCCCGTTCACACCGGTGTGGCGCCCGGGGCGGGCCAATGGTGCGGGAGCCCCGACGGACGAGCGGCGCCCCCCTCTCCAGCTCGCGACAACTACGCGAGTCAGTCGACGTGCCGCCGGCGAGCTGTGCGGACGCTCTCTGCAGCAGAGGTTTTCCACCGTGAAGAAAAGCACCCTTCCCCGACTCGCAGCTCGCCCTCTGTGTGCCGCCCCCACGGCGCCGCGCAACTTTCCGAGGTTGCCGTGCAGGAAGGGTTGCGTCGGCGGTTCCGCAGGGAGCTTACCCTCGGTGCCCGACCCTCGTCGTATCGGGCGCGCGCCGCCGAGGCCCAAGGCGGCCGTGGGAATACGGGGTCCGGGGTCCGGCCACCTCGCGCGCGCCACCCTCGGACAGCGCGCTGCCGCGCTCCCCCGGCTCCGGCATGTCCAGCCCGGTGGCCTGCACGCGGTTCAGTGACAACTACGACCTCAAGGAGGAGCTGGGCAAGTAAGTAAGCGGCCCACCGGGGCGAGCACGCGAGTCATCCATCACCTGTGTGCTACCGAGGCGACGTATAAATAGCTTCTCTTTTCCTCTCGTACACTCGCTCTCGCTCTCTCTCCCTCTCCCTCTCCCTCTCTGCGCCGTTCCCGCAGCGCGTTGTTTTTCACAGCGTTCACGGAGGTGGAGAGCGCGTGAGGAAGCGACGTCGAGAGCACCGCCGTCGGCCATGATGCGATTGTCCCGCACTTAACGTCCACGAGAAATTTCGAAGGCGCGCACGCATTCGGGTCGACTTTTCCGCCGCCTGCCACCCTGGCTGAAGATATATACGCGCAGCGCGTCGGACGGGCCGAGAGGGAGAGAGGCACTTGCACTTTGTCTATATTTAAGCCTCCCGCGGTGGCCTCCGCGTTGCTCGCGCGCTATATATAAAAGACGCGCAACTCGCGGCCCAGGGTGTGCTGCCTCCTTCGGAATCCACGTCCATCGCGCTCTCTCTCTCTCTCTCTCTCTCTCTGTCTCTCTCTCTTTCTCTCTCTTTCTCTCCCTGTCGCCCTGCCTCCCTCCGCCATCGCACTCGCGCGATGGACGTCTCTTTCTCTTGCTCCCGAGAAAGAGGCAGTAGTGCGCTCGGTGAATCGATACTCGTGCACGGACCCACGATGCAACCGGCGATCGTCCACGAATACTCTCGGTTTTCTAAAGGGTCGAAGGGCATGCGGTGGCGCGCGAGAGCTCGCGACCGATCAATCGCTCAGGTAGTATTCGGACGGACGCCAATCGACGCCCCGCGGGACACGCTAGACCACACCCTCCGCGACTTTTGTTTTCATTATCGCCGACTCCCCTGCGTAGACTCCTAGGTGCAAAGACGCGATAATGCCGAGCTCGATATTACCGGAGAGAAGTAGCAGCCCCGTGTGAATTATTCAAAATGCGGGGAACGTCGGTAATAGACCTAGGTATCGGAGTCGAGGATTGACGCGCGCCGAGTCTTCCCGGTCTCGGCAAGGCTCACCGATGTCCGGACTTTTGGATTTTCGTCGGACGCGCAACGCTGAATTTGTTACGAGGGGTACAAACCGATCGTTCGAGCGGAAGGGAACCTTGACTCGATACTCCGCGTGCACTCGAGAGATGCCAACTAAACTTGAGAACTCGTTCACTACGTAAACAAGGATGTTTACGTAGAACGAATCGTCTTTGAAACGGACCCAGTGCTCCGGTACATTCGCGATTGTTTCATCTTTCATTAACGCACGAGTACAAGACGCTCTTGCAACGTAATTGGAAATACACCGGGGCGAGCGTGTATTTCGAATAACCCGTTTGCGGTTAAAGAAATGGCATTTCGTAAAATATTGCGAATACTGACATTGCACGTCGAGAAGTGTTAATATTTTCTTGACACTCTGGAATTCTTGGGGCTTCTCGAATTTTTACAATTACTCATTTGTCCACGTATGGACGATTTTATCATAAACGCAATTGTCTTTTTCACGCTTATGTACGTGACTGCAATTTAGAGGGCATTTCGAAACCTGTTGAATATCGAATCTCAACTGCTTCGCGGAATTGCAATTGTTCGAGCGATTAAACGTCAAAATCGTAGTTTGGCTAAACGTAAAATAAATATTTCAAGTACGGCTTTCGCGAAACATGGCATTATTAACTTTGAACTGCGGTATGCGCAACAGCTTTTATCGCGTCGCGAAAGGCCTCGTACGTTTACTCGCGTACACGGGTAAGTCCGACGAAACGTAATCAGCCATTAAATCCAACGACGTTCCCTCGCGTGAGAAATTCTTCGCGGACAAAGAACGAGTAAAGATTTTCGTAGAGAGAATTTGCGAGCACCCGTTCGCAATGCGCCACTTTTAATAAAAGCGCGTGGTTTTCAAACGCTTTCATTAAAAAAACTGCGATAGCCTCCGATTAAAATTCGTCTCGGTTGTGCGAGGAAGAAAGAAGGAGCGCAAGTTTAATCAAAGCGCAGCTGATGCAATAAAATCCAATCACCGGGACTGTTAACATTCGCGTTGAGTTGATGTATCCGCGTTACTCCTCCCATTGTACACGAATGCGGCCATCGCGGCGCGAGCCGCATTCAATTTCTTAATCTAAAGGATTTACGATAATAAATCTGCATCGTATGCCGACGCCACGGGCTCGCGTATAGGCGTATTTAGGCGCACGTATATTTGGTAGCCACGCACAGATTACGTAATACGAAAACATCTCGTTGCCGTCGTAAGCCGATGAATTATTCAGCGGTAGGTGCGTCTTTTCGACGTATTAAGTGGAACGTTATTCTCGAATAATCCGAATGCGCGCGTTTTTTTTGCGCATCGAGTCGCCGCCCGTCGTTATTCCGTACGTGATTTATTCAAGACGTGGCCCACGTAGTGTCCGAGACGTGCGAAACCCTCGAGTCAGAAGGAGAGGAAGAGAGAAAGAGCTCCAGATGCACATTGTCCTGCAATTATTTCAACGAGGACAATTAGGCTTTCGTTGCGATATTTGTTGGCACTGTAAAATCATCGGCTCGTGCTCGGTACACCACAGGCAAGCGTCAAAAGCATAGGTCCATCAACTTTTCGTCGATTAATATTTTTAATGCGAGCCGATAATAACATTCCATGTACGTCTCGATACTTTCGATCGAGACTCACCGTAACTGAACGTTCTAGCCTATTCATGATGCGCGAAATACGTAACGCATGATAACTTTTTTTATGAAATTTATTGCAATTGTTTTATCATGATTGCGCTTTAACGCGCATTTCACGCGCAGACATTATTTAAAAACTAATTATAATCCTGTAAGAAATAGATCTCTTATTTATGACCCGAGTATTGCGTCATGTATATATCATTTCGGGAAATATAAATTTTTAATTAAATTTACTCCTCTTATCTGACAGAAATTGAAAAGAATATCTGTGCTATATTTGTTGCCAATATACATATACCATTAGCTAAGGCACATCATCTTCAATTTGTCGTAATGTAGGTCTAACAATATTAAGGTGGATTTACGTAAATGAAATTTTCTAGAGTTTCTTTTCATCGAACGAATATATTAATGGTATATGCCGTACGTTTACTCCGCGTTTAGTAGCTTATTACTTTTTCTCATTTGCCACCACTGTCTTACCTTATTATTTACAAATTTTAACTTTACCCGAAGCGCATGGCAATTTGGCTATTTTGTTACTGTAATATCCTTATCGAAGATTCACCAGGATTTTTATAATTCACTTAGGGTTCATTAGGGTGATAATAACCTCGTTAAAATTGGTCGATTATGCTTCAGTCACTTATACCTCACAATCTAACTCCAATTATTTTTGAAATAAATGCATGTTAAATGTTCATGCATTATTCATCTATTAATTTTAACAAGTACTTAGAATTAGAAGATTGTTATATTTAGAATATTCGATGATTGTATCGTTGATGATGTAACGTGAGAGAAAATTGGCTTTTTGAGAATTTTATAGAGAAATTCATAATTTCTAAGACTTGCCTTTATATTTCATAAAATTCTATCACTTATTATCAGTTAAATATTCCTGTTTAACGTCTAAAGTACATAATAAAATGTAAATGCAAGGCACTTCATAAAATAAGTGATTTCGGAATGAACATCAACATTAACGAGCACATATAATTTCACTATTGCTTTTGATATTTACGTGAATGATGATATTGAAATATCCATAGTTTTTTCTCACAAATTCGACACAGCGTACGAAGATTAAAACAGTATGACAGAGATAACAAAAATTATTACTTTTGAGACGATCATTGCCATTTTATTCCTTGATTTTTCTAGTCTTTATACATCTATTCGCGAAATTACGAATTTTGAGAAATGAAAACTGATAAATAACTTTTATAATTATCGAACCACATGGAAACTATTTTGTATTGATTTGTTTAATGTTAGTCTACTTTTACGCATAAGTTTGCATGTAAAATCAGAGTTTGGAGATTATCGATCGATTGTACAAACATTAATCCTAATTTATCAATATAGAAAAATTTACGTTACTAAGTCTGTAAGTGCATCACTTAATTACGTTAGAAATGAGGCACTTTAACTTTCGAAATAATAAATTTTCAGATATTTTGTTTATTTTTGTGATAAACTTAGGAAAAACTTAAAATCATATTAGATTATTAAACAATGACAGCCAAGAGAAAAAAGTTTAATAAACAGTTATTTTTCCTAAATTAGATAGTGTCGGGGGAAATTTAATAATGAAATTAAGAATCTTGAATAAACTTTAATAAAAGAGAATTAAAATACGATGTATAAATGTGTAAAGCTTGATCTTAACAAAATAAATTGTAAGCACTACAGTGCCAGTTAACTGGTACTTTAGCGTAGATGAGATGCGAAGTATTAAGAAATAAAATTCCCAGACTTTCTTATTACATCAGGCAACTACAACTAATTTTATTTATGTTTCTTACTTACTGTTATATATAAGTATATGGTTTATAACATTCTGTACACGGTTTATCCCGCTACTAACGTAGCGGGAGCTTATTTTATCCACTAAAGCTTTATCCCTTAGGTTTCTCTAGTGTCAGAGATTTATTTTATTAATTAAATTTCACTCTGTGCCTGCTATAATGTAGGGACTAAAGTTTATTGAATTTATTGCCGTTGTGATTTATAATATTTAATATTTGTTTATGATAAATCGTTTACGTTAGGTATTTCGTTTCGTGTTTTATTTATTATTTACTGGCAAATTCTTTTACAAATTACGAATCCTGATTTTGTTTCTTACAATTTTACACGTGATTTTAATTTTATAAACATAGATACAGTTAAACACTAAGATAAGTATATTATAAATTTGGTCGTACACAAAGAATATTTTTTATATTTTTTCGTACAATCAAATACACGTAATGAGTTATCATTTATTCAAGAATAAGACCCTCTTAATTAGTATAGTAAATTAGTAAATTTTTCACCACACTAAGTCGACTACGTATAATTGTACATTCAGGGAAAATATTATAATTTAATGAAAAAAAAAAAAAAAAAAAAAAAAAAAAAAAAAAAAAAAATCACATTCCGTCAAAATATTCTGTAAATCTATTCTTATTGTATCGACCTCGATTACAAGTAAGTCGTCAAGACACTTATATCTTAGTCCTAAATCTTAGCCAAATTTAGATAATTGATTTTACGAGTCAACATGTCCATTGTAAAAATGGAGATGTTGACTTAGTAGATCGTTAAACTTAAACAAATCATTAAAATACGATACCTTTTTGAAAATGGATGAAAAGCCTGGAAACTCATGGGATTTCTCGGTATTTCGTGATTCAGGAACAAACAAGAATCTCCTTTCGTCGCGTTTTGTCTCGGTAACTCGAGATCTCGACATCCTTAAAATAAATGCTTTTCTCAATGCGCGTTCGCGCATTCTATCGTGACCGTCTTCTTCTACTTCTATTCTACCAGGATATATTTTTCGCGTTATCTAATTACCTTCGGTACTTTCGACTCATCTCAGCAAGACAATAGGCTAAGAGCTTTTTCGACAAAAATTGCTCGTGAAAAAATGCCCCGTAACGCCCTTTCATCGATAATAAATAACTTTGCGCACTATCCACGTACGAAATAACGTCGGTAAGCAATCGCCAATGATTCTTCAATAAGTAATACTCGCGCTAAGAACCCACCCAGAGATCGAGTGGATCCACGAGCGCATCGTAAGGATAGCGCAGCGATCGGTCGATAAAATGTACCTGTGTGCGTTACAGTATGGCATTAAGACCGAAGTAAATATTGACTCTGCGCAAACTGTTCCCCGGGTGGAATTGTCTTCGCTCTCTTCCCTTCGTCTCTACTGTTCCGGGCTTCCTCTCGGACGAAATTAACTATTCTTTTTGCCATTTAATGAGTCCACGCTCGCTTCGTTTGCTTTCTATTACACTTTGAGGCGACGCGTCTGTCGCCACTTCTAATGCTCTTCGGTCGGCTTCTTTTCAAGCAACGAACCACTCGATCGACATGTGATAGCTTCGCATTTTCGCACAATTTTATTAACTCGTTATCATGTTCTGGAGTAGTTATCCAAGCGACGTTTCTTTATTCTTTCATTACCGTCAAAATATTCATGAGAACACTCGTTCATAAAGTTTATCTCTCTAATTGGTTAAAAGCCCTTAATGTACAGTGCACAATAAGCTACGAAATACCGATGTTGCATGTGAATTTTTTAAGTAATATTTAAAATATTACATACGTATAACTTCCATGAAAATGTTTCTTTATTTTGAGTATTTAAAATGATGGTCGTGGTATCTCTTGCTTCAATACTAGTAATGCGATTTTAAAAATAAACAATTTGAATAAAAATCTAGAACCGATACACAATCTTGGAAAAAATAATTTTCTGCACTTTGTATGAATTTTCGATACATAATTAATATTGAACATGTTCGTCTCCAATTTTACAAGATAGATTTCAACTTTAAAAGAACTAAAATGGTTGTTTAATTAGTGTGCCAGGAATATATATTTGGTACAAATGCGATAAGTTTTTTTTTAATTATCCTGCACAATTGTATACAATTAAGGGTTGCAATTATTACAATTTCCGAAATTTGTTCCTCATGTAATGAAACTCGTATTTCACAGCTAATTAACCAACGTAAGCGTACACTAGCATGCACATAACGTTGATACTGTTTTATCGGTTTAGAGAAAGTCGCCAGAAGACGCCAATAACCCGAGTAATTGGTAAAATTGTGGCAGTAACTCTCGCTGGACATTACGATGCTTTTATTACGAATCGATAGAAGGCAATCGTTGAGTTACCGGGGGCGACGGCTTTTCCTAAAACCGATTATGAGCCAGCGGTTACATTTAGAGAAAGCGCCGGCGTCCGAGGTCGAGGATCGCGACGACGCTCACCGTTAACAATCGACCTACCAACTCGCATAACGAGCAGTTGCTACCTGTCACCGTAGCCTAATCGCCATTAGCGTTCGCAAGCTCGTGCAATCGAAGACGCGTATCGAATGACCAAATTGACGGAGAGCCTCCCCCTTCCGTTGCCCGCAGCTTCCGAGTCGCGTGGATTTTTATCCACGTGCCCTCGCTATCCTTACCCTTTACCGCTTAATCCTTGTTGGCATTTTCACATTTTCAGAAAGCGCGTGTCATCACGCTGATCGTCCTGAGAAAATAGAACTCTCCGAGTCCTGTACCATTGAAAACGTCCCTTGAGCCATTCGAGAAACTATATTTACATCCAAAGTGTAGGCGTATACATAAGAGCTAAATCCGTAAATGTGCAAAGTACCAGCTTAGGTGTTATTTATACCTATGGGCAGATTACGTGGATATCCGACGACATTGTTCTCGAGTATGCGCGCGCATGCGAAAATTTTTTTCCTTCAGCTTAGCGACATTACGCGGTTGAAAGCGCTGTAATAAGCATCGAAGTAACGCAGATGTAGAACTCGTCCGGAAAAATTCCTCGGACGGCTTTCTAAGGAACTGCAGAGTCAAGAACAGCGCCGTCCCCGGGGACTAATTCCACGATTAGGATGCACGATCGTGGATGTCGAGCTTTCGCCCACGATTACGACACGAGTAATCCGCGAAAAATGCCAGGCGATCACCTCGTTAGGCCTCGTTCATAGTCGTCGTGCGTGCGGCGTCTCCTCCGAGAACTAGGAGAGCCGAGAGCCGAGGAATTCCTGAGGAAAATCCACTCGTAGGAGTCCGGAGGGGGTGGGTACCCTCGAGCAGGTCGTAAAACTGTCGCTCAGCTGAGTACATTATCCCACCTTCGAGAAGTCGGGAAAACTCCAAGATCTCGACTGGCTTTATGGCTCCTGAAAAGTCAAGCGCGTCTATACGAGAATGTTATCGGACACCTGGCCACCTTCGGACAAAGGATCTCTCAAAGGTCTCCGTGTTCCCGTCCCGTGTTCGCTAACTCACTTTACGCTGTGTTGCGATTACGCCGCGTCTCTATAAAGAAACTGAGTTTGCTGGGCGTGATTGCGAATCTCCGATGGAATACACGAGAGCTTGTGCGGGGGTTATTGTAGAGCTACTTTGTAACGTACTAAATTTTATTGTTATGGTTATCGTTGCAGCCAATATCGAGGATGCGCATTTCGTATATTTGAAAATTGATAAGAATTTATTGGATCGTCTTAACAATGTGCCTCGAGCGTGTATTCTTCCAATTTCATCCGCTCAGCGTTATTCGACTGCGCGATAAAATATATTTTTGCGATTACGCAGTTTCACTCAATTTCTTCCACCTTCGCTAAACGCTAATAATCTAACTCGTTCCCGTTAACAATCGACGGCTAAGCATGAATTATTTTTCTTTTGCAAAAATTCGTGAAACATTTTCTTATCGTCAATTCGTATCTAATTTAATGATATTTGAGAAATAAGTTCTTTAAAACTAAAGTGTACGTTTACGTTACGTGATATTCCGTTACGCAAACGAGGATACGTACGTTTTCACGATTACTCCAAGTAAATATAATTTCAAATAGTGGTTCACAAGAGAATCTCCTAAATAAGGAGAATCCACTTCTCATTAACGCAACACCGACGCATTTATGAATTTTAGTCAACCGTCTAAAGAAATTGAAAATATTAAAATAGGATTTGATGCAGTACCGAATGAGAATAACTTTTTACTCGAAAATGGCGTTTCAGCTTTAAAATAGAAAGATCGGTAAATTGTAAATCACCAACGTTCTCGGCATTACTCCGCATGCGATGAATAAATTTATTCCTCCTCCCTGCACTTTATTACGCTCCATTATAATATATCGAATTACAGTACAAGAGCCATAAATATTATTCCAACGATAAGTAAAGTATAGAAATTAAATCGCGAGGTTTCAGTTGCAGTTAATTAAGAGCATTCGCTAGCTTAACAATTAACCTATACTTGCGTAAGAATTTTATTTTAGTAACCGAAGTTTCGCCTCACACCAGCAGCTTCTAAAATTCAACTAATTGCACAAGAGCAGTGCACCTTCGATTAACCTCGTTCTGGAAATACGACGAATTCGAGAATAAAACATTCACGGCTATCAGATTATTGGTTATTTCATCAGGATTATAAAAGCGTCGTGCGTGCGCTTGCGGGGCCAATTACGCCGAAAGTCACGTTAAAAATGCATAGAACGAACACGTGCAGACGGAGAAGAGTCGGGCGCTGAAAATGTCGCGTCGCGCCGTATTAGGTCAAACAAAAAGACGGAATCGAATCGATTTTCCCGGCGCCCGACACGTGCGCCTCCGCGCGTCACACACGTGGTGCGCCCACACGCGTGGATGAGCGCGGCGATATGGTATTGCACTTGAACTATGTTTCGCGCCTCCTACAGGCCTCCGGTTGCCATGAACTTTTCGACACCATCGGGACTCTCGCGCGCCCCGCGGAACTTCGAACTCGGGGCTTTTTCCAGCTGGTTTTTGCCCGATTTATTCCCAACCCTCCCTTATCCTCCTTTATACCCTTTCATTTTTTTATCTCGGCTATCGACTGCTCCTAAGTGCGAGAACGAGAGTAGGAGAGAAAATAATTAACGAGCGCTTTGAAGAATGATCACCTCGATTGAGATGACACTTGGTCTTTGGTCGAACGGAGAACGACTAATTAATAACGCATTTTCGTTTACGCGGGGTTATTACGTAAGGTCGGGAGACTCGCAATTGAAATTATCTCGAAAGCGTTACTCTACTTATACCGCGTTTAAAATCATACGAACAATATTAAATGCTACGCTACGCAGATAATGATTCAAGGTAAACGCGAATGAGTCGAATTGATGGATCGCGCGTGTTATTTCCCGAGACGTCAGCTTTCTCTTTCAACTTCTATGTCATTATCGCATCTACCACTGTAGCGTACGAGTACTCTACTTTACGCCAACAAAACCAGATCTCTCTTATCGCCTTTTGATCAGATCAATGTTCATCGATAACGCGATTCACGATAAAGTTACAATTGTCTCGACATCGGTCCTAATTGATGGTGTTGCAGTGATTGACTGCATTTCTTTCGACACTGGGATCACTTAATGCGCCATCGTGACGGATTGTTGTCGGACCGCGATATCGGGATAATCGAAGGCAAAAGAAAGCAAGCAAGGCTTTGGTAGGTACAAAGTGTTATTATCTGCTATGGTTGGTTAAGGTGGTTCGCGATCTCGACGGCGACGTTTCATATTTTTAGACTTCGTTAAACGGGTGGCTGCGGTTCGTTTTCCCGGTAGTTAAGAGAAAAAGCAAAGTCTTTGCGAGTAAACGCAATAAACGACGAATATTTTTGGAATTAATGTATCGAGAAAAATGAGAAAGTACGAGCAGGAAACCCTTCTGAGTTACCTCACCAGCTCGTATATTCTCAGTCGCTTTCCGGGTAAAATTATCTTCTGCAATACAATCGGCCAATGTTGGAATTCACAACGGAGCTCGTTAGCATTTTCAATGTTTCCTGTGTTCCCGATTGCCGGATATGGCTCTTTGTTGTCAAACTGTGGTTTCGCGGATCGATAATACCGACGAACGTCTATTGAATAAAACGAAAAGCTCCAAAAAATTCTATTACTACAATATTCGCATACTAATTGTTTGATTAGATAGATGTAAATTGTAAAAAATTCTTAAAGAGATGTTTTATTTACAGTCGAAAAAGTGTGCGGCAAGGTTTTTAATAATGAGTTTGAGGGACGTGTCAAACAATGTCGGCATTGAACTTTAGTATAGACTAGAGGAACTCCACTGAACTAATTTCTTTACTACAATTTTAATGCATTCGTTTGTAAAACTAATTTTTCTTTTAGCATAATTAGAATAAGCTACATTTTTATAGTACTAAAATTCTTAATTGTTACGCGTCCATTTGGTGCGCCACATATATTTTGGAAAATCGCATTGAAGTTTTACTACCGTAAAACTGATTTTTTGTCAGCCTATGGGTTAATTAAATTTATTTTTTTTTTATAATACAGTAGAAGAAATTTAGTTCAAAACTACGAGTAGTATTACCAAAGTAATGTAATTCGTTGATTAAATTTTTATTTAATAATATACAAGCTTCCAGTATATTGTTTGCCTGCATTGTAATATAATGTAATTAACGTTCGTACTAAAATAACACTCAAAAGTTGACTCTAATTCAGGATATGCAACTGAATTTTAACATTGTACAATTCTAATAATACTTAAATTTCAGTTCAACGTCCGAAATTACACTCAAGTACGAGTGTTATTTTGGTAAGATGATGTTATTCAGAATCATACGCTGTATAAGTCACAGATGAATGAATGTGACTAAAAATTTGTATTTTTCACAGGATGTTATATCAGAGCTTATAATTACCTAGGCTACGGTAAATAACTTTATTTATTTAAGTTTATAGTTGATATCTTCGCGCGAGTAAAAAGTTAAGTTTAAAGTTGCATTTGCATATATACCCAAGAATAATTTAAACAAAATATTTTGCGAGAGCAATGTTTGTTTACCGTAATAATAACCTTTCGATGTTGGTCGGCCTACTTGACTCATCGTTGAAGCTCGTGACTGACTTAGACGCTTAGTGTGAAGAACGGAGGGCTCGCTCGCTATATATAATAATTATACGACATACTACAAGTTTGGGAAACGCGTTCGCGTTACAGTGCAGCAGCATAGCCAACCACGGAGGCAAAGATGCGGTGCGGACGAAGAAATGGGAAAAGTATAACCTGGACGTTAATCGTAGACAGGTAGAGACCGTTATTCGAAAAACTGATGTGCGATGTTTGAAATGCTTATCAGGCGGCAACGAGGCGCTTGTGGTTTTCGTTAGCGAGAGAAATTGATATCGACGAGCGAAAAGTCACCTAAGCGAGCAACCATACGCTGTCCCGTTTTTGTATGGGCTTTGGAATTAGGGTACGTCGATGGTGAACACCCACCAGTTTGAAGAGCTTCAAAGGTTCCTTCAAATGATACGTTTCGTTCTGGGTTGCTCTACTATACTCTTAAATACAACGTTGCGTAACGACCTTTCCTCAGACACTTTAAGGAGAGTCGAGGTATTTCGCTATTAAGTGGTAATCATGCATAAATTCCGTCGCTTTGAAGAAACGCGCAATATACCATTGCGCGAACACCGACTCCAGGTGAAGAGATAAGTCTTTTTGACATTTTCATGGACAAAATCAAGTTCAAAATCAAAAAATACAGATTCTGAGGGAAATATCATTGAAATGACAAATACTATAATACCATGATAAATGTAAATCTTATATTCTAAGATTCCACTCAAAAAGTTACTTTCTAATGGGTATTTTCGTGTAATCGTTATCTGGGCGTCTCAACTTAATATGCAGTTCAATTAAAAATATTATTTATGTTCGATCTAATGATGACTTTTGCTACGAGGGAAAATAATTACAATCTTACAGGTATGAAGTATTTTCCTTACAATATATACTTTCAGTCCAAATGCTCTCGTCGAATGATTTTTTATATTTAACAAATAGTTGCGATAAAATAAGTTAAGCTAAAATAATCTATATATTGTATATGAGATTCTTGTATTATAAGAACCTTGAAATTATTATATTCTATATGGGATTATATTTAAATGGGACAAATAAATTTTTTCTTGGCTACTAGAAGCTAAGGTAAAATGTAATTTTTTTTATCAAAGTCGTGAGTCATTTAAAATTAGCTGATAATTTTATCATTATGACATACGCAACAGGGTCATAATATTATTTTCTGTCTTTTCGACTCGTTTCATTATGAAATCTTAAAATTCATACTTTAAGAATTTTATTGACAAGAAAAATATAATTTAATAAATAATACTTTTGTAGCTTTTGCTACAATAGAGAGAATTTTATATGAAAAAAATTGATGAAAATCAGAATTTATGTGCAATGGTAAAATTTACCGATTCACCAAGAATTGGTCACGATGTATAGAGTTAAATAAAATAATTCCTGAGGAAGCTTTTATTCGAATTTTTGTACATTTAATAGAATACGACAAGAATATAAAAAAATTCCAATTTTATAAAACTTGAGGCCACTTCGCGAGACAAAGTATATTTCTCACGGTATATATATTTAGTTGAAATGCTTTTGAAGAATAAACGTGCCGGAATGACGTTAGAACATATTTTCGCTACGTAGACGTTTTGAAGAATTGTACGACAATATTTAGTTGATTATAATTACATAATTATATTGGAATTGAAGAAAGTAAGTGATTTACACCGCGTAAAAACTACATTTGTTAAAAGTAAATTTTAATGTAAAATACTAGGAAAAATATGCAAGTTTTATATGAAAAGTCAGATGAAAAGTGATTCTTTTAAAGACTCGTAGACATGTTAAATGTTCTGCCGTTCTCGACTCTATCGTTTTTCTTTGATAGCAACAGATCTCTGCTTTTTTGACATATCGAGAACGCGTTAATCTCTCAAGACGTCAAGGCTGATAACGCCCAACTCGCGCTGCCTAACTTAAACCTGATTACACGCAATGTATCAACTTTTAGAATTAAACTTAAAAAATTAAAAAGTCAAGTTCTCGAAAGAAGTAACCGAGCATATTCCTCGGAAAGTATATCGCAAAAACATAGAAATAAACTTGATTGAAGTCATTCGAGTAAACAATTATTCGCGCCATACTCTTGTGATACATCCGCGCTATACATACTCATAAATGTGCTAATCGAATTGCAGATTAGGCTTTAAAGGAGAATTTCTTACGAAAAAGGAAAGAGATAAAATAATGTCGGAGCGTAATGAAATTCTTCCTAGAAGACGAAGCTTGAGCGACGGACCGCAACTGTCGTAGAAATTGCGCCGCACGAATCTCGCAAAAGAAATGGAGCAAACGTTGACAGCGAGATAATAAGCAGATAGTACAGTGCAGACCAAGAGACTCTCATTTTCCATTGACTAAATTAGTTGAAAAACCGATTCCCTGTGGAAGAGAGGCACGGTGTTTCGACCTCTGTAGTCGCTCTTACCGATCGGTGGAATTCATCTTGTCAACCAATTATAAGTCACGATCGCCAATAATACTTTCAATAAAGGGTAACGATATTCCGATAAGGAGGATGAACCTTATGTTTCTGAATAATTGGAAAGATTGAATTTCGATGTACAATTCGTACGCGGATGCGACATCGCGATAGTTGAATACTGAAAACCTCTTTGAATTTTCCCAATGATAACAAAATGCTATCGGTGCGCACGTATTGTTATTGTTACGAGAGAAAATGATACATTTTTTTAAGCTATTAATTATAACGAAGGTAAATATGAGTTGCCCGCACAGTAGAACATATTTATGTACATTAATTCAATTGTATCAAATACTTCAGCTTTTGATGAGTTCAATTACATTTTAGAAATTTCAAATAATAATATTGGAAAGAGTTATTGTGGGCCTTGTTGAATTGCGTAACTAGATGCATCTTGAAGGAACGGTAATTCATCGTTTCGGAGTTTATTGTACAGGCAATCGGGAAAATCGTTGAAAAAATTCGCTATCGTCAAACTTACCAATTTACGACCAGTCGGACACGTTAAGTTACAAGTTGGTACGCGATACGCGTAACGTACATCCCACGATCAATAGACCTAATCCTGGAGAAGGAAAGGCATCAATCCAACACAGCGAAGAGTTGGACAGCCATTACTGAATTAAAGATCGAGTAGCTCTTCCTTTTCAGCCTTCGAGCAATAACCCACGACTAGCCTGGACGATAAATCGAGGAGGTAAACTCGCAGAGAACGGGAACGATTTTCTACCCTTTTTTGTTTCAACGATATAAAACAAGTTTCTCTACGCGTGAGAGATGTATTTGCGAATGTCACGTGTTTTGCTCATTGTTGGCTTTATGAACGTTTTATTATTCGAAAATTAAGCTGAGCACGTACTCTTAAAACGTGGTTCGCTTCTTTAATTGATGAAAAGATGTAATTATTCAAGATTCATTTTTCTGAAGAGCTAACTTAAGTTAAGTCAATTTCCTGCGACGGTGTACAATATCCTTAAGCATTAACAATGATTCGATTTAAAATGAACTATATTTGCCAGTATGAATGTTTGTGCGGGAATTATGGCGAAGCAAATTTAGTTCTAATTATCCGTTATAATTATTTTATAACGATTGCTTATTTAAAAATATTCTCTTTGTCACTTTATCACCGCTTTCGGGAAGATTCACGAGTCCATGATAACGTAATTATCAGTCAATTATTTGCCTGTCATTGAGTAAAATAAAAGTCAAAGTACTTAGGTAATAATTGTTTTAGCTAATGGCTTCACCTCCATTATCCGTAGTAATTCTAGAAGAATTTTCTGGTCAATCGGTAGATTGACTAGAAAACCTCACTTCATTGAATAATATTTCTTTTCTTCGTTGTATTAAAGAGATCTTTAAAAATATAGCTAGAAATTTAAGTACGATAACTATTAACGCGTGCAATCTAAAAGCATAATAAAAAACGAGCGAAATAAGTGAACTAAGAAAAGACATCTGTTAGCGATACATTTTGTTTAACCAGAAACCAAGATAAAGCCTTAGCACAGAAATAGCAGAAGAAATATGCAACTCATGCGTGTACAATTCCCTCACCTAATGTAAAAATGACATGTAAAAAATTGTTTGAATTAGAGAAGGGAGTTGAAAAGCTTTATAGCGAGTGAGAGAATCAAGAGAAGTAAATGTCGTATATCGGAATAGAAAATTTACATGAATAATGACGTATTGCTGAAAATAAAATGAAGGCTACTTTCAACAGTAGGATAAGAAAAATATCCAGACGAATAAATAAAATCGAATGAATGCGTGAACGTAACGAAGAACAGAAGACGATACGGATATGATCCAAAACAAGCTTCATTCGAAAAGTGTGATCTTTGGAATAAAGTGAGTAGCTTCGAATCTATAATAGCAGTAGTGTTGCAACTTAATAACTTGATGTCGATCGACTCAAAGATGTGAAGCAAATATCTTATTTTTCCGAAAAAGTCATTGTCAGCAAGGAGAAATTGTGATATGAAATACGAGAGAGATAGATGATTGAAAAGTGAATTCAGTACATATTCCAAAATGTAATCTTGTGAAATGGGTGGAAGGGATGGTAAAAGGATGATGCACAGCATGAAGCTGTCGAGGACTCTACTGGAGTAATACGAGAGCGATCAAAACGGTTCCATTGTTGAAAAGCTATTTGAAAATAACGTACTAATCCGTTAATTCGAAGGTTGATAGAAAGGTGAACGATAATAAAAACCTATCGGTATAAGTTAAAATATTATAAATAAGAATTTTATAAAAAAAATGTTGACGAAGAAATGAGAACGAACGTGTCCTCGAAATTTAAAGACGAAAGAAAACATATAAAAATTGAAACGATTTTTTTCTTATTTTTTCGTTATCAAAAATAAGATAAATTGAAAAATATTGAAAAATACGAAATTTGAATAAATTTACATTTACTTCAATAACGATTTCGTAATACAAAATAAACAAAATGTAAAAAGATTCATTGAAGAAATAAGGACCCAATAAGAGAGGGAATGAGACATTTACGAATAATAGTTAATGCTAAATCTAGAATTAATCTGTGAAATGCTTGGAAAAACATGCAAAGTCAGCCTTTTGCGATGGATAATAAGAAGAATATTGCAGGCATAAGTAAGATTGGACAAGTGCAATGTATTTTAAGAATGTATGCACGGATTTTATTGCGTGAAACGTGGCTTGAAAATTGAAAAAGACAAAACGCTCGACGATTAAACTGCTCAGACAAAGATTATTTCTTAAAAATGTAGGTGGTATTACAAACAGAGGGATATAAGAATACGGGCTTATGATAAGGGAGATGAAAGTTAAAAAAAGAAGTTGTATGATTTTTTAGTGGCTTTTATTAACGAAGAGATATTTGCTATAGCAAGCAACTTAAAATGTTGTCTAGAAGAGACATCGACCGAAAAAGAGAGTTTTATCTTGGTGGGTAATGCAAAGGTAAGCGAAGACTAAAGGGAAGATAGAAAAGTTTGTAAAATGATGATAACACTTTGAACGTTAAACTGGAAAAGTTATTACATTTCCATAAGTCAACTTATGGAAATTTTTTTAAAAAAGAAAAAAAATCGTAAAGCAGATAGATATTGAAAATTAGCTAATCAACGTTAAAAAAGAATTAATAGAAATAATAGAAAAGTTTGTTAATTAATACGCAACAAACGTAACAGTCTAAATAATCGTAGTATTTAATAATAAGAAATAAAATTGACTGCAAATTGAAAAACAACTGCTAACAAATTGAATTTTGGACAAAGAGAGAAGGCAAATATATAGAAACTAATTAAAACAGCAAATATACATAAGTGACATTAACACAAAGAAAAGTAAAATATAAAAGTACAAGATGCAAAGAAGTTTTAGTCGTTAAATCGTAGAAATATAAAATATGAGTTGAAAATTGAAGTTGAAATAATAATAATTGAAAAATATTAGTGATTGCAGCAAAGTTCCAAAGATAAATGAATAATCTTTTGTATCGTTAAAGTTGGTCAACCTAAACCTGTTTAAACTCATAAAAACAAAAGGACAGAACACATTATATTATTAAATAGATATAAATAAACGAAATAAACTACTAAAATGGTTAAACTCTGGCACTAATCAATTACGAAGAGCGTATCATTTATACGTATATGTATAATCAATTTATGAATTAACCAATGTAGTTTGTATGTTATTCAATGATTAAAATCATGATCAAATACGTGGAACAAATTGAAAAATACGTTTTATATGTTATGCATATACGAAAATAAACGATACCTTTCGAATTTAAATAATTGTTTATTTTAATACAATTTTTTAATACTAACGGTATTCTTTAAAGTTATTATCATATTGCTTACCATCGATAAATTTAATTCTTGAACATTGATTTTGGAATAAAATTTATTATTCGCGTATTAAGATCGCAATGTTTAAAGAGAAAATATAAAATAAAATAAGCAATTTACTTTAAATTGCCGTACGTCAACAAATATTTTAGTTATTTTTAATTTTAAACGACGTGCATTTATTTAGATATATCGAATGATAAAAATCTGTCACTACCTATCAATTTTCTTACATATTGTTTTGATAATTCATATATAAATGTATAATTCATTAGAGGTTTATAATAGTTGGGAATATTTTTAAAAAAGTATGAGATTATGAGATTTTCAACTTAGAGCACAAATGTGAAAATTAAATGTGTGAATTGAAGTTTATACATAAATTTTCATACATAGAAATTAAGTTAAATAATAACGAGAATCTTATCCTTGATCAACAATAAGCAAGATAAATAGGCTAATTTTACACAGCCGTCAGTCGCCTATTTCATTTATAATAAAGGTACATTATCTTCAACGTGAAGTCAATGTCGGTAAATTTACCTTACGCAATGATATCTAACACTACTTGCACAATTGCAGTCAAATTACATGGATTTTGTACTCGGAATCAAGCGGTCAGTGTAATTATTTTGCAATTTTCGCGATATCGCGCGCGAACCTTTAAGGTGTGAGTTTCGCTAGGAAGATTCAGTTAGAAAACTTTATCGCTTTACGCGAGTTCGATATACCGATGTACGCATTGCGTACAGGTATTATGTACACTCACATACGTATATTACAACTCGAATAGAATTGAAGTTACGGATAAAATCAGACCTTAATTCGACGGGGGGACATCGAAGACCGAAGACATTTTTAAATTTATTAAGTTACTGTTAGAGTTATTCAATGATGCTAAGAAAAGCAATAGTAAAGTGGGTACTGCATCTCAGCTACTTTTGTTAAAACCGTACGATTATCGCTGTTAAACATATACTTAAGAATCTTATAAAAGCCTAGGAATTCATTCGAATGATTTGATTCGATAAGTGACAACGAGGAAGAGGTATAAAAGGAGGGATATAGAGAGAAACTGTGAGTTAGGGAGAAAGAGCAGTTGCGGCATTAATGTAGCCGAGCAAGATCCTTTATCCAGGACAAACATTAGAGGTTCAAAATCGATCGGGTGCACGCGTTCTTTGTGTGTCGACGATTATCTTGAGCCATTAAGAGATAATAAATTCGATATTGAAGGGATTATTTAACGAATCGTGCCCGGATATGTATACGAAGAAAACGTATTGAATTTGGATTATTTTTATGCCAATGCTAACGTGATAAAAATTAAGATTTCATCGATTGAAACTATTTCTATTAATCCTCGGCAACAGAGAAGTACTCGCGCGTTCAGCCTGTCGTGTAAAGAAATGAAAGGCCTTTTTTTACCTTTTGTATCTCAATTTTATAAGCGTTTGGAGCGAATTGGAATAAACGGAGTACAAATACAAGTGATAAATGCCCGCCGTGGAAAAGTTGAAATCACCGAGGAAACTAATGAAGATGCGAGAACCAAATATATAAAACAAATAGAAAGGGTTCTTTTTCTTTATAAAAGTCAATTGAGAGCACTTAGTATCCTTAAGTGCTCGCGAGTTTAACGAAAGCAAGTTCCCGTGTAAAGAAGTGACGGCGTATTGGAACGGCCGCAACTCAATCAACGGCTTATCAAAATTTCGTCCACGTGTAGAGCCGACTCGTGATCGCTCGGGTCCTCGATCAACCTACTTACGGGCAGTGATAAGGCTCGCCTCGACGCAGCCTACGATCGCACCTACACGCACACGCGTGGCAACGGCGTTGGCCTCGCGTTGGCAGCGATTGCGCGCGGGCGAGAGAGGAACACGGATAGTGGCGTAGAGATAGCGACATATCGTGTATAAATACAAATACACGAGTAGCACACGCCCTTGGTATCATCGATTTTCGTTTCTGCGGCAATGGCTGCCCGCTCCGTTCGCCCGCTTCTTTGTCTCACTCGCTCTTTCTTCTTATCGACATAATCACGTACCCGCGTTTCTCTTGTGAGGCCAACCAACCATCCTTCCCTAAAGGAGAGACTTGCCTGCGATAATTATCGTGACTCGTCGTTTCTTTTCTTTTTCCTTTACGATCCAGCGCCCCCCCCCCCCAGACAGACGGTAGAAGAGCCAACTTTGATGGGCCTTTGATTCTTCTTGTAATGGTGAAAGAATGACTTTCGAGTATTCGAACTTTTTTTTCCTAGTTGACGCTGATTATTTCCTTATTAAGGATGAGAAAGCTCCATGTTTTTATCTTTTATGTGATATTTTGCGTAAATATAAAGATACGCGGATACGTTTTATTCGGATTATTCGAGGTATGTCGGATAGTACAAAGTCGAATAATTCGCACGCGTAGTCATAGAAGCTCTAACGAGTTTATAAGAACGTCGTAATCGACGAATTCGAAGTAAGCTACTATTTACCATTAGTAGCACGTGAATTTAATTAACCTGAACCCGTTTGACTAATCATCAAGTGTTTTCCACCAGAATTCCCTGTTTCATTTTTCCGAACATTTCATTATCAAGCTCAATTGTCTTTGTTGTAAAATACATATAAAACTAAAAGGATGGAAATTGCAAATTCGGAAAAAACGTCGTTGAAAGAACGTGCAAATGTACGTAACTTCCTAATTAAAAATTGCAACTGTGTACCACTCTGTATTCATCCGTTTGAAAAATATATTTTTAATTACTTTAATGAAATAAAATGGGCTTGTCTAAGATATCGTGCACGATAAGATAAAAAAAAAAATTTTTATTTTAAAAGTGTATGTAAATTAAAAAGTAAAGTTATTAAAAAAGCTATTAAAACAACTGTTAAACAAGATTAATTACAACTAACTTCTACATTCAGAGCTTATGAATTACGTGCTCTTAAAAAAATATACGAGTGCATGCGCAATACCGATTTTCGCATTGCGTTTTGCGTTACCGTCAACTACGATTGACAAAACTCTCAGATTTTGTACATTCGATTGACTAAGAAATCCAAAAGGCTGAATTCGATAAGAATCAAGGACACCGTTCTGTACTTACTCGTAATTTTTTACAATAGGGCATTATTACATTGCGGATCGACGCTGAATTTCGAAGTATTCGCTTGATACGAAACAATTCCTAATTAGCACCAAATATGGATGCGCGTAATGCGCCGGGACGTCAAAGATCGCAGTCGCGATCGTGCGCGCGACAATTCGCTCAAAGCGTTGACGCACCGATGCGCCAAGACAGGAAAGGAACCGATGTAGTCTATTGAACCAATAAATTCCGAGTCCCCCCCCCCAGAAACGATAACACAGTAGATACGTTCTTCGTCGAGGCACCTCGTCGACGAGGAGCGAACCCCATCGGTTCGTGGGAAAAAGTGCGAGGGGAGCAGAAGTGAAGGAAAGCCGCGCACGAGGATAGACTTTATAAACATAGCTGTCAGTGGGGAAAGAGAGAGAGAGAGAGAGAGAGAGAGAGAGAGAGAGAGAGAGACCTTGTTTGGGTCTAAATGGAGAGCCGCGGAGTGCGCGTGGCGTGTCGCGGGAGAGCAAAGCAACGGTGCAACGGATCCAGGTCGCTTTGACCTTCGCCGGTCTGTGCGCGCGCGACGCGTCCGTCTCCCGTTTCCTGCAGCGCGCATCCACTGGCTGCTCGCGATACAAACTTCATTAGGTCAGGTCAGCCTCGTGGAATTACACGCTCATCCAGAAATAACGACGGCGACAACGGCTCCCCCTCCCCGAACGCGCCGGCGCTACGTAACGACTGGCTAATTACGCGACGGATCGATTAACGCGCTGCAGGGAAGAGCAGCAACAGCAGCGACGATACGTTGGTGCTTAAAACCCCAAGGCTGTTCTTCCTCTCTCTCTCTCTCCTCTCTCGCCCTTAAATCTTTCATGCCGAATGCGGAAACCTCTGCAATTCCGTGGATAATAGCTGGAAAAGAAAGTGCAATGGATGGAGTGCACTGGGGTGTTATTGTTCGCGCGAGCCCGAATTATCCTATAGGCGTCGGCGACGACGCAAAATGCTATTGTGCTACGCATAAAATTAAGAGCTGCTAATATCAGGGAATAACGAGTTTTTGCCCGGGCACGAGCCTTTGACGCGCACTCGAGGAAAGGCTTTGTGCCACCGTCGTTTTCTTTTCCGCTTTCGAACGCTTTATAAATAAAACGCTTTTCTATTTGAAAAAAAGGATCAATACACGCATTGAAGTGCTCGTTTTTTCGTACGATGGACTTTTTATTTTCATCTCTGGCTTCCTTTATAGTTCCTCGAGGCATTAGAAAATGAAAAGTAGGAAAGAAATTCTTTTCTTCAAATATTGTGCTCAATTTTTCAATTATATTGGCGTTTTTTCAATCCGAGAATGTTGCTATTTAGATACCGTTGATCTTTGAGAATTTGATAAGAAAATGTAAGCAATTTCAACTCAGAAATTATATTACAAGTGATCTTTTATGAAAATTTTGTTGTACACGTTGATTAATATACCCGTCGTATGTCTTTCTAAGCATTATGCCTGGTTTATATTCATGACGAACTCGTAGGAATAATTGCATTTATGAAACAAATTATACGAAATATTTATTCGCATAATAATGAATAAAGCCGTTTTAATAGGGAGAGAAAAATTTTCGTAAGAATGAATGTTTTATTATATTCTTACCATTGCCGATCGACTTGCAATTGGCGTCAATTTGCAATTGCATTTGAAAATTATTACTTGAATTTTTAGTAAATATCACGACAAAATTTATGCCGATTTCAAGAACAGTCTATTATTACAAAAAATTTTCTTTTAAATTTCTACATTATTTTTAGGATGGATTTTAGAAAAGGAGGACTTAAATGTTTATCTGAAATTCATCCGATTAGTTAATACAAGGGCTTATATTAAGAAATTGAAGTTTCTTATTTGAAAAAAAGATCTCTTTCATAACTCGACTTTTTTTTCAATTTTAAAAATTCGTTTAAGTTTGCAAAATATGATTTTTGAGAAAACGAATATCTTCTATTCGCACTTTTTACAAATTTGTATTATACTTTTAGACCAAATTGAGAAAAACGAAAGAAAGATAAATTTTTGAAATTTAAATTAATATTATTGTATTCTGAGATAAATATCAGCTTATATATGAATAGAGAAATAATGAAAAGCTTCGGGCTATGTATTTATATCAATCAGTCAAGGTAAAAATATGTCTAGATGTTTTTTTGTTCGTAACAAAAATTTTTTATTATCTATTTTACAAAGTAAAAATTAAATAACGAAGAAATTCCCTATACATAAGTGACAAAAAAATGATATGCTAAAATAATTATATATGAAATTTAATATTGCTTAAAAAATGAAATTTCTACGTACATTTTAAATTAATAATTGAATAGTGATGATAAAATGGAAAAAGAAAATCAACTAAATATTAAGTTTTAACCAGTCTTGTATAATTAAATTACAAATGTTCGGATTTGTAAAAGTAGAAAATTTATATGCCTATTGTACGTCAATAAAATATTGAGAAGAAGTGAATCAGAGAGAGAGAGAGAGAGAGAGAGATGAAGTGATATTTTTTTGAAAATGTTGGGGACCGAAGTACTCGACACCCATTTGGACGAAAAAACACGTACGAAACTTCCCCGAATTTTACCAAGTATGTCTCGTTGGTAATTTAGGGGTCTTTTATTATGCGTTGAATTTGATACCCGTCAAAATATTTATTGTATTGTTTACAAATTATGATTGAATAATCATAAATAATCAACTGATATTGATTGATCAGCAATATTAACGCTATCCTATTCATGCAAATTACGTATACGATATGCATATATATTCATATACGAATGATGGAGATCTTACTATAATTAAAATATTGTTAAGAATTATAATAATCAATTGTTGCTCGTACTTAGTTAGAATTCATGTTATCTTACGCTGCGAGTATATGTTTTATGTATATTAACAATTGAATTAGTGCAGCTTCAACGTTTTCATAAATTCATACATATGCAATCACTTCTTTGATAAATTTTTTTGTACTTATTAAAATAAATGATTTTATCGATTTTCCTTTCCTTTATTCTTAAAATATAAAAACATATTACTGTTATATAATGCAACAAATGTAAGTCTTCTTGAATTGAAAGCGATGATTATTGTAAAGTCATTTTGTCACATTGTGGGTGAAGGTCAGTTTGACACGTTAGGTGGACATATAAAGGACGAATTTACCAAATTTATGATTCTTACGTGTTTATTATATTTCCAATTTAATTAAAACATCTTATTCTAATATAACTGTAAAAATTACCTATGAAAAACATCTTAACGTTTAGTATTACAACGTTAAATATATATATATTTAAAAACTCATCTTATCAAATACAACATTGTAAATGGAAATGTGCGTTAATATACTTAAAAATTTTCCGGTCAGAATAGATGCTATTTATATTATTTTAATTTGTACGTGTAACCTAAATAGTGAAATTTTATACAAACAAATATTTAATCTTTAATTTAATTATCAATTATTAATAATTTTACTTTTGGTATAATTAAAAAGTAATGATAATAGTTTTAAATCAGTAGTACAATTTCGTATAAATAAAATCGAGCAATTGTGTATTTTAATCCTGTTATATTGTATATAGATTTCAATAGATCGCATTCGAACCAGGCGTAAAAGATATATTTGAAATTAAATTTAGGTGCAGGTTATTAGGTTAACGAATAATCAGTGACAAACATTAATTCACTGAGTAATAGATACTGCTATATTCATCATGAGTAAAATGACAAATTTCACATTTCGATTTAAATGCGTACGTAATTTCGTCCCATGTCAGACATTACTAGTAACCATAAATACTAATTTACGCTAACTAAACTTTATAGTTGATGATAACGTCAGCATCTGCTTATGTTTATTTTCAAAGCAAGTTTTCTAGAAATAAAAAAATCTGTAAAAAAGTCATCGTAAGCTTGCTTACAATCGATTTATAAGAGCAAGTTTCTTTATCTCGTGTGTATTTTGACAGGCATGAACTAAATCCAAGTATAGTTGAAAGATTTGCGATTGGAGTTAATCTATAAATAAATGTGTAATACTCATAGTTACTCTTTATAATAAGAAAACTAAGGATATTTATGTCAAATTCAAACTTTTATGAAAAGCCTTACTTTCTATTTACGTTTTCTTTTTAATCATGAAGTTTAGGTTTACTACAAACTCGGGGCTTTCGTACTAACTTTTATTATGTTAATTTTAAGATATACAATAGTGAATAACTTTTCAAAGTGTCACCGTAAATGCGACTGTGCCTGAATCGATAACCTTTTACAAACGTATTTGAAATGAAATGTTAAGTGTAATGTCACGCGCTTATTTAATTAGACGGTGATCAAATTGGTACCGAATTGTTAAGCTTTATAATAAGCTGATTTAATTTTCAATCGGGATTTAATTAAAAAACAAAATCTATGTAATTTATCTTTTTTATCGAGCTTTATGTATTGAATGTAAATGAATGTAATTACTGAAATCTTAATTAAAAGTTATGAATTTTGAAAATACATGCGATAATACATACATACGCGCACACATTTGCTACTATTGACAATTATCGTTTTTATGACAATTAGAATTATATTTTCCCAATAATTAGAAATAATAACTATACGATAATATTATTGAAAAACAAATATGGTAATATGTTATTATATCGAATGATAATAATTATCAGAATTATTGTGCAACTTGTAATATTGTTCCGGTGAGACAAACAGTTCCATTGCTAAAACGTATATTTTTTGTTATGAAGTGATAAATTTAAGCAGTAGTATAATAAAATTTGGGACGAAGTCTTCGGGTTTATGGGACGTACAGGACACTTAAACTTAATTGTTAAACACAAATATAATATAGAAAAAAATTTGTTGCTGTTCTTGGTCGAATTGCCGCTTCAATAGCTACAGTTTTTTCTTACCGCAATAAAATAGCCATGAACGCTGACACGTTGCACCCGAAAATTTCGTCTATTCGCATAAGGAGCAATTACGATAAAACGATCGCGAGGAAGCTTACAATTGTCTTTCGACGTTTTACGTCTCAAATAAATTAAATACCCACAAGTTGAAATGTTCCTCGAAGAAATAACCGAAGGTACACGAGGGTACACTTCGTCTATCCATTCGTGTATCTATATTATCCATCGCACCAGGACTCGTACTGTTTTTGTTACACATTGCGGGTAAAAGGAATCATTCGCTTGCGAGAGCTTAGGCCACTCAAGATTTTTGACCTGCTCACTTGACCTGGAATTATTCATGAATATGTATTCCTGCATGAACGTATCGTACAATAGTTCAAGAATACGATGGTACTTATACACGACCTCGCTCTCATGTGCAATTCATCCTTTGACGCAAATGCCTCGGTGTCTGACAAGTTGGAAGTGCGATATGAACCGAGTCTATTAGCACTCTGAACCTTACGTTTTTCATTTTTTTCTTCTAGTTCAACATTCAATTATTCGAGCACACTGAAGTTGCGAGGTAATTATAAGCCTTAGTTTTATTTCATTACAATGGTTTGGACATTCCTGGCTTTGCACAGAGGCTTATACTTGTGACTGTTGTTGTTTTTGGCATTTTTTTAATGCACGTCTTCATTAAGATCTCAGTTATTCAATAATAATAATTTCTACTTCTTTAAAAATACCAGGAATCGTGAAGTGTTTAGTTATAATGTTAGCTCTCCTGTACTCTTACTCAAAAGTTTATACGAGAGCTGAGAGTTTTATTAGAATAAATAAATTGCAACTTTAAAATGCCCTTCGAAATTTTCCTTTTATTAACTCGAAACTTTTTCTTCGTAATTTCGTTAGAAAGGTCAAATTAAAAGTACGCGTTCAATTATTATGTAGAAATGTACGTAAGCATAAGCTGCGCCTGAAGGAAAACCAAATGCAAGATCACATTATTTCTGTGAATTGGATTGCACAACTAACTAAAATTATTTCTTTTAATATATTTTCCTACTAATCGACTATTCGGTTGTATATTATCTTGTACAAGTAAATTATAGCTTCTCTTACGTATGTAGCATATGCATCGTTACCAATCGTTTCATCGACTGAACAATGTAGCGACCGAAAAAAGTTAAAAAATGTTCACGGTTCTTCTCGTGACAAAAATTGAAAATAAATTGGGTAAAAATCCATATTGGGATGAAATTTCCTACGTGTATTTGCACTTTAAGTGTTCGAGTAAAAATTCTTTGCGCGATAGAATTCGGAACCCTGTAACTCGCGTAGTAATCTTTGCTTGTCCAAGAATGAGACAAGATTCGCAAGTTCAGCGCGCATTTCATGGCGATAAACGAAGCGTATAAGCCTGTAGAATGGAATAAAATTTCGGCATTCTACCTTTATTCATATTCAAATTCGTATTTTGCATCGACGAGTGGATCGGCGCATATTCTTCCTTGACAGTGAATCAGACGTATGAAATGTTCGATGCATCATACGCACTTGAGCGACCATCTGAGAATTTTTACCTTCTATTTATCCGCACCGCATCTACGACGGTTTCTTACTGTGGATTGACGTTCGGTTATTCGGTCCATTCAACGAGAGAAAGATAATTATTAATGCTTATTCCTCTCGATCCATCTTACCTTCAATATTACCTTCGTCTGCAACTATCGCACGATGAATTTTTCATAAAATCTCTCCGTCGTAAATTGGAAAAGTCTCTTTCCGATACATTCGTTACACAATTTTCACGTTTCTCGTGTCCTATGGTTTACGGCTGACACAAGGAGTAAAGCAGCTTTCGATATTACCGTAATATAGGTAATAACGTACCTGACATTACTACTTTATATTTGAACGAACCTTATTATGACTTTTTACCTCTTTTTCTCGTATCAGTCGTTTTAAAAGGTCATATTTTCGTATTTAGTCTCTTTCTTTTTGTTAAAAATTGAATGTTTATAGCGTTCTTTAAAGAAAGTGTCATCCTTTGATGCATAGCTTTTCTAGTTTTAATATTATTTATCATGAGTTTGTACAGAAGGACAAAATCATGAAAAATTCGTCAACTTAAAATTCAGATAGTCAATCCGTCTACCGTATTTATTTTTGTGTATATAACTGTCTCAAACTGAAATAAAGAAGTGAAATTATGAATATTACTAAACTAATATAAGTATTATAATCTATTAGAGTACAGATTAATTAAAAGTGTACGGACGTATTCTCGACAGTATCCGTAGATCGTAATAAAAAATAAATGACTGTAATTTAGTTAAATGTAGAATATCTAAGTAAATTGAAATTAAGTAAATAAAACGAGGCACAGTAGATACCAATAAAGAATCAGTAATTATATACCAACAGACTTCAGTTGAAATTACATAGTTAATTTAGTGAAAGTTAGCCATAAACTATTTAATTGAAAAGAACTTACGAGAAAACTTTCGGTCGATCTTTCATGTTCAAGTATTACGTGACAAATTAATTTTCTCCGTTATATCACGCGAGACAATATTTCGCAAAGCCTAAAGATAAGTAGAGTGTCGGCACAAAAGCTCATCAACCTTCTCGTACAGAACAACGTCACACAAAGTAATAAAGAAACTTGTAATCTAATTTCGTAACGGGAACAGCCTTTGCAAAAAATCGCTTAAAAAGATAAAGATGGAAGAGAATATCTCTCATTTTTTTCTTTATGCGTCCAGAAATGCGTGCACACACGTTCACATGCTCAGATACGTAGATGTAGATAGTGCACGGTTTATAAATAACGGAAGTACGCGGGAAAGATGAGGATGATCGAGTAAGGTGGGAAAAAGAAAGAAAAAAGAAAATAGTCGAGAAAACGTGATGCAATTCCGCAGGGGAGGCGCGAATCCTGCTTCGCTGCCCCGAACGAACGGATATTTTTGGAATGTAGGACGCCCAAGGTTCGCGGCCGCAGCTACGTTTTGTCCTACCCTTCCATTCCTGCAAACTGCAACGCGCTATTGAAACTGGGCCGGGGGTGGGGGAGGAGGCGCGAAATTTACGTAAAAAATACACGTATCAAATGCAAAAATACGCAGCTAAATTTGAGTGCTTTTGAAACTGATAGTGTTACAAGCTCGACAGCGGAGTGCTCTTCTTCAAAAATTGTTTACGTATTTGTATGCGCGCGTCTTAGCGCATGTTCAAGGTGTTTTGGTATTCGAGATCGGTACGTTCGAAAAATGCAAAAGCCAGGAAGCAAGGAATTTTACATAAGAAGGTAATCGTGTCATTTGGAAAAAATTTACGTAAGACTAATCGTCCGCTTGAAAACAAGTCGGAAATGCATGCTCTGCTCAGGTTGGAAAGCTAGTGAACGTCGACGTATAGCCTTGTCGAAGGTCCACGTGGACGCGGAAATCCTATCGATCTCTCTGCGCTTCTTGCGGCTATACCTCTAAGGAACCCTGCATTCGCTAGAATTAGCGAATCTAAGTCGGATTGCATTACGTATGTACGGATGTATAAACCTTAGAGGTTCGTCTTGCACTCTTACTATTTTCGAAATCTGCCAATCGATCGTCGACTAACCGTTTAATATTGCACATCTGTACCTAGACTGCGAATTCGTACGACTGCAACTTGTTAATTACGGGATAATTTTGGTCACGTAGCGCATTTACATAGAAACTCATTTTTCTTTCTGATTTACGGATGAATAGCTACTTTGCACGAAAGAATTTATCTCCCATTGAAGCTCCGGATAAGCTTTTGTTAGTTATGTTAGCTGTCCTGTAAGATGCACTTTGGATGGACAAGTTCATTTATTGCTTTAGTTGTACGAAATTTGTCTTAGCTAGATAAGTAACTGACAATTGCTTTTTATATTTAATTTACAGCTTTTTGAAATTGAGCTTGCACTTTCTTAGCTCTTTACAAGCAACAGAGATGTGGGCTTAATTATTCTTTGATATTCTGAAGCTGAAGTTCATCTTCATGTGAATTATTGATCGTGTTGGAGCACACAATCAAAAGTTGTACAGTAGATTTTCAGAGTTACGTAACTGGATTATACGAGAATAGGTACACGACTATTTGGTAACTGTTCATGAGAACTACGTAAGGGCTTAGTAACTAGATACTAATTTATTTATCGATTGTTTTATCGCGCATATAAGACATTAACTACGTTTACATTGATTATTGTTAATGATGTTTATTGTATTTATATTTTTATATAGGAAGCTACAGACGTGTTACGTAAATTAAACGATCAAAATTTGTAAAACATTATTATCTTATTCGTACGAGACTTTTTATTAATTTGTTTTGTACTATTTTATATATAATCTTATTTACGATTTACTTATGCGTTTGAAGCTTTATTTAATATACGTATGACGTATGCCACTGTACAAAGTTATGAATAGACGTGCATTATTCCAATGAAACTATTTCACCAAAACTAAGCTTATACCGTCGGAATAAAGCATATAGACGACAATAATGACTCTCACTGCGCTATTGAATTAGTAAAGAAGTGCCTCTAAAGAGAGATGTACCATTAATGCTGGATAGTTTTTATAACTGATGTGCGATATAATGGTAAAATTCTGTAAGCGCAGCGTCCGAAGTAGAATTAATTCACAGATGAACAAATCGATTTGCTGATGTTTGAGGATAAAGTTTTGTCATTTCACGCTGTTGATTAAAATAACAGTGAATTCAAGTTCATAACTCGTTCTGCGTGTTCACCTAAGGCAATTGAATTAAAAGAAAAGCAGGCGAAAAATATAAGGGAATATACATCTCGTTCTATCGCCACCGACGGATGGACTCTCCTGGATCAGACAGAGAAATTCAGTGGCTAATAGAACGTCGACAGCGATCTTCTAGTCTGAGACAAGAGGCGATCGACCATCGGTTATGTCGCTTCCTTGGACATCGCGAGAAAGGTCCTGCGTGAATCACCATACGGCATGAATATTAATCTTACTACATGACGCTCGGCACTTCATCGATCACGCGGGAGCAGATCACTTGAGTTTGAGTTCGTATGTAAAAGAAAAGGAGGGGATTTTAACCGACCGAGGGTTCGCGCTTTTTCGGATCATGTAACGAATGAGAGAACGATGCATTTGCATTCTTATGCTACATCGATTCTTGTGTGCTTTTGGCTTTTCGAATTTCGAGAAATGCAATTCCGTATTCAAAAAATTCATTTCAATTTTATGCGTCGGACAGATCGTTTTTCATTCTTTCCCGACAGATCATTCAAGAGATGACTGCAAGCTAATTTGTCGAAAACAATCCAAAATTTAACAAACTTTTAGTGCCTCGATTTTGTTAATTTTCTTTTTTATTTTATTATTTTATTTCTAATCGAAGAAAAAACTATTTCTAACTTTACCATTACTGAAGGGAATCATCGTTATACTTTACAATATTTATAGTTGATTTTAACTGACAATGAGCTTAATGCGGAAAGATATTGCTGCTATTTTTATGAATTAATTTTACATTATTATTTACCAAATAGAGTCGCATAATGAAATATATTTGGTTTAGGGGATTAGATAGTTGAAAAATATATGCTGTATTTATTTATTTTTCAAAAGCAGAATTCTTCTCAAGCGCTTGTACTTAAATTATGAAAATGTTGATTTTTTAATAGAAAAGGGTGAAGTGGTGCATGGAATTAAAAATGCATTGAAAAAATTTTAAACGCGTTTTTCTCAAAAGTTGTTTCTTCCTGTTCGTTAAGAAGTTAATCTTTTAACGAAGATTCATATTTATTCAAAAAATTCGACAGTGTGTAAAACGGGTTATGACTGTGTCTCGTTTCTCTCAGATTTTATAAAAGTTTCCATTTGTCCATAAAAAATATTACGAATATTTAGATCCGTATGATCGAAATTTCATTTTTAAAATTCATATTCTTAGGTACCAATGTTGTAATTTTATTCTTTTTCGTTGTTTTAAGTTTTGGCGTGTATTTGCATTTTTATGAAAAAGCAAGCTGTAAAAAATTTTATACTCAACCACTACTGTTGAGTGTAAGAAAAAAATTATTATTACTTTTAAACTTAGCTTTTGAGATTGAAGTAGGATTTAAAATCTTTTAAAATACTAAAATTATGTATAACTTGAAATATAAATTCTAGTAAAAAAAATACACTAAAGTTGAAAGTTATTTAAACTTTCTTGCGTTATGTTTCGTGAGAACTTTTTCAAATGGTTGCAATAAACACATTACATTTTTAATACAACAATGAGAGAAAAGTGAACTTGACTTTTGATGTTTCTATGAGGAATATAAAAGCTCGATTAATTGATACCAGCGCATACTTTACTTAGATATGTGACTAATTAACAGTGCACAACTTAATAAATCATCTCAAGATACACAGAGTAAAATCGAATAAAAACAGTCGAAATCTGTCTGTTCCTATCTTTCGCTCATCATATTAAATTTTGACATTTAAAAAATTCGAAATTTGATTGCATCGTACGATTCTCATTTTTGGTATATCTAATTTTATCATTTAATTATTTTTAATTTATTTTACTAATTCATTTTTACAGAATATTTAAGTACAATTTTTAAATTAAAAGCCTCAGTATTACTAGTAATAGGTAAAGTATCTTCATGATATAAGAATTTGAAAAATGATTTTGTATTGTAATATTGGCAGATAGAATTTGCTTCGGCTTTAGTAGCTCCATCTAAATGATTGATAACCCCATGTGGAAGTTAAATGCTTTTGCGCAAAAATTAAGTAACTAGTATTAATATGAAGTTAGTCATGAATGTATAGACATGCTATCTTAATAGTGTAAATTGGTCGTGTTTGTGGTTGTAATTAATAATATGATTCTGTAAAAAAACTGAAATAATAGAGCACTATTAGTATGATAAATAATTTCATAAATGGACCAAGAGATAGGAGTATGCTTTAAAAATTATTAATTAGAACATAAATCAGAAAAGATGTTTTTCAAGTATAGTCTGACAAGCATTGAATTTTTGTTATAAATATATATATATATATATACATTCACATTATATACGTATAAAAGAATATAATGTATTTATAAGAGACGATAACAATAATATAGTCAATATTTCTTTTCAAGAATTTTCCATCGACTTTTTAAAAACTTTCACATTAAATATATCAAATTTGAACGATAAGTTTTTCTTAATATCCGCAAAATACCGTTACGCATTTTTCTTTTTGAAACTAAAAGGCTAAGAAGAGGCAGATATTGTTCACTTTTAGAAGCAGGCTGTATTTAATTTATTATTTAATTTTTATTTACAATTTTACAAACAAAATTCAAATTTAACTTAATATTTTTGAATGAAAGTGCATGTTATAATTTCATTATGAAAAGAAAAAACATATTACACGCGATAAAGTTAAATTACAAAAAGTTGAATTCTGCTGCATCATTACTTTAATTTAAAAAATTTCCTAGCTAATATTCTTTAGAACTCTGTAGGAGAGTGTTAGAAAGAATTTTCTTTTGGTTGAAAATAATTTGTGCATGCGTATTGTAGGAGAAAAATAAAGGATCTTTTATGTTATCTTAAAATTACATTTAAAAAAACAGACGTTGATAAATTTCGATATTTCTTCTAATAAAAAGTGCCAAAAGCTCATTGTTTTCAATGATTAAGATTTTCAAATGGAGCTTTTTCCGTTCTGTTCTTAGAGTGAGAATTTGCCTTTGAATGTGAAAAGCGCGGGGAGCGAAGTAGCTGAAAATTATTTAAAATCGTGCACTACAAAGACGAGACTGGCGAGGAGCTTATTAGTAACTGAAACAGCAAAGCAAGAAGAAAGATTGGTCGTGTCTGGACATCGGGCAGAGTACGAACACCTAGTACAAGAGTATAACAAAAAATATATTCAGGTCAGAGGGCTTCATCGTGTACTTCATTTTTGTTCGCTACGCGCAATATGGATCCTGCTTTTGTTAGCCTTCCTCTATAGAAAATAAAATGAGAACAGAGTATACAGAGGGTCTTGACGAATTATATCGTGGTTCCTCGTAATTTTGTACAAAGGGGAAGCCGCGACTGCATTGCGTTTCTTTTAAGGGTTTTAGTGACGCAACAGTCTCCCTTTATAGAATTTCTAGTGTGCCTGTAAAATAATATTTCCGTGTAATTTAAATGTAAGATAAAACTCATGTTCTAGACTATCGTGAACTTGTTGTGCGAATATAATAACCGAACTTTATGCAAGTTTTATACCACACGTCTCTGACGGAACTAAACTCCTATCTCTCGTTCTTAGCACAAAAATTCGAACAACCCAACAAATTCTACAACGAGCTTCTTTCTTCGCGTGAACTAAATCTTATTAAAAGCCGCAAGTCGTATCTATTTCACTGTTAATTCTCGTATCCAACTCCCGAATCTCTTTTCAACCTGAGCACCTCACAAAGCTTCTCGATATGTGCAATGCGCGATTCCTTGAAATTTTGCGACTTCTTAGAAATTCCATCCGCGACGCACATAATCTCAGCAGTTTTCACGTATGCGTGTCGTGCGCGCCCACAGATGTTCCCAACGAATGAAAATCACGGGAGCTCAGAAGCTAAATTAACGCGAAGAGGCTACTTCTTTTATTGGGATAGAACTTGCGCCGTGAAAATCTGAAAATTAAGTCGAGTCCTTTTGTTCTCGTGGCGTCGCTCGACGTTTGCGCTGGATTTGAGTGGGCGAGGAGTGCAAAGAGGAAAACGCAACTGGAGACTAGATTAGTTGAAAAAAGTCGTAGCGTTGGAGAGACAGTAGAACACATTTTGCTCTTTTCAAATAAGATTTTTAAGTATTCATTATCGTTAACTCTGTGCTTACGTTGCCATCTTGAAGCTGCTGCAAGCATTTGGAGAAAAACATCCAGCACGTAAGGTGTATGAGATACACCTGACACTACACTACAATATTTACGTTGGACGTTTCGTAAAAAGGGTTCGATAGCTAATAGTACACGAGAAATTTATTTTCTGAGTACGCTCAAGTACGCTTATTAACTTTTCAAAATATATTGAAAGTCAACTGTTTATTCGATTGCGATGAACCGTTAATTAAAAGAACTTGCTTCGATATCCAAAGCGAGCGATCAATCCACGTGTAGTATTATTCCAGGGGACGTCTTATTAGATTCGATATGTTTATATTTACATATACCTATTTACATATCTGTTACGTATACCCACATTTCCGGTCGATATGGAACGAATTTTTCTGAAAGTTAGATTCGGTTTTATTTAAGGAATAAATTTGTTTGAAATTACAGTCGTTTCCAAACGAAAAGGTTGCTTAGATACGATAACTCATTATTTATACGAAATCTATCGTATTTCGTAAAAGTCTTTCTTTAGTAACTAATTTTTGTAACTAAAAAAATTTGAATTTTATATGAAATTTATTATGTTGAAAAACTGTTGAAAAAAAGTTCTTTTCACGAACAAATTTATCCTTGTTCAATCGGAAAAAGTTCGTCGTCGATTGTACCTTCTGCATAGTCCTCTTGACAGCTCTGAGATATAACAGGGCGGATATACACGAGTGCGAAGTTTTAGTAATTAAACAGGATTGTTATTCGAATTTACAGTGTATCAACTACATTAGTCTTTTCATGATAGAACAGCTGAGATTGTCCTCGAAATATTAAAACTTAAAATTTTTAACGCGAACAGCTTTTTAAAGTATTTTGCTCGGAAGTAACTTAAAAGAAATGGAAATTTAAAATGAACGTGAAAAAATACCATTATGAAAATAGCTTAAAAACTTCTTTAATGCTAAATCTTAAATACCAATGTTTTAAAAATATTTCAAAAATATTTTTAAAAGCAGAAGCTACGACCAGCGTATTTATGGAATATCTTGGATTATTTTAAAGTTCGAAAACTGGAGACATAAAAAATTTATTTTGGTATTCTTTTAAGTATCGAGAAAAAAAATAATATTCGAAAACACTCGTGCCTGAATATGTTTTTGTAATCCGAAAAACTTTTCGATATCTTGATCTAGCGATTGATCTTGATGAACATACAGTTGCCTAAATGTCAACATCGAAGTACGAACGTACACGCGCCATTGGGGTGCATTTCTCGATCGGTATTCAATCATCGAGCTTGACAATTCGTTACTTTCAATGAGCAGACAGTCGTATTACGTTATGGAAGAAAGAAAAGCCCTCGTAACATCAACAAACGGAAAAATCAACAGAAAGGCAAAGCTGGAACGAACCCTCGACACACGGATACCTTTGAAGGGTGAGGAAAGTCCCTTTACATTCGATAATTCAAATCTTATTTCACGTATCCCTGTGATTCTATGGACAAGTTTATTTTAACTAGAAATACCGAAAGCGAGGGCTATTTTTATTACGTATCGTGAAATATATTTAAGAGGTATTTCTTAAATGTGAGGTAACCTAGGGAGACACGTAGAAAAATAGAGATTGTACAACAACGCTGATAGAGCCGGGAACAATTGCGAATGACCGTGTTCTTTTTATCGTTCCTCGAGTACAGTCCAAGAAGTCTTCGAATTTTCCAAAGACGCGGTGAAAGTTCGGGTTTTCGGTCTCGAGAAAGTGATTTCGCGGCAAGACAGCAACGAAATATAGCCTACGGAGGGGAAGGGCGGAAAAGCTCGTTGTTGCACGCTTCGTGCGTTCGCGATCCTGGGGAGTCTTGCAGAGAGGAGGATTATCGACCGGCGCATTGCTCCCTGTTTCTCCTAACGTCGGCGATGGCGGCGTCAACCCCACCACCGACGATGTCGACGCCACTGTCTCCGCAGGTTTGCGTGCACTATCCGGAGAATCCAGCCAAAGCTCTGATCTTTCGAGCTCCCGAGCACCCGATGATCCTTCTGATCCAGTGCACTCGTCCGATCTTTCGCATCCCGAAAGTTGCCGGCAAAAGCGACTCACCCGCGTGTCTTCGAGGCGACAACAAGTTGTTCCCTGTAGATCTGAAAACAGCGGTGTCACTAAACACGGAAAACACGCGTACGTAGAGGTTTCGTTCAATAGGTGCCAAAAATAACGATCCCAGCCTGATCGCTTCGACAAGCGGGACGGTTATTGGTTTACTCGCTCTCCTGGGAATCGTCCCCACTGAACCTTTCGTAGTCACAACCAGGTTGTTGTGTTCGCGGGCGCTCGATACGGGAGTAGTCGCTGTCCCCTCGTTCGCTAAGTCGAGCAAACCGACTTCTTCTCCTCCTTCTCCCCGTTTCGCTCGAATCGCAGTCTCATCCGCACGGCTAATATTCAATGCAGCCTCTCAAGTCGTCCGGGAAGCCGCCGAATGCCTCACTCGACAAAAGGCGTCCAATTTCTTATCTTATTCGAGCGTCGACGACGTTACGTTCTACTCGAGCAAAGAAATAGTTATTCTATTCGTTTAAAGTTTCTATTATCTTTTCTTACACATAGCGCCTGAAATCGGAATTCGTTTATTCGAGCATTTCTTTTTTACGCGGTTCTGCCTTGCACGACAATAAACTCATTACCATGCATGACGTGTCAATAAGCGTGATTTTTTGCGATACTTTTGATTCTTTAACGATAAAGCTCGAGCGTAAATTAAAATTAGTAACAATGTCGCGTGATGAGGTGACTTCAGTGCTGAGCATAGTCCGGGACAATGATAAATGTGTAGGTATTACTTTTAATGGCACACAATTTGCTTAAAATTCGAGAGAAATGTGCTTCTTTTTTTCGAGTTTCAAGGGACTATCAATCGAAGTTATTATTCGGTGCAACCGCTTCTGCGCTGTATAACGGAGCAGTCGATGGCGTTGCTGCTAACGTAGACGCACGAGGCGCTGCACAAAAAAAAAAAAAAAAACACACACACACACACAATGACACGGCACTTTCGGTTTCCCGCCCTCCATTAACGCAATAACGGGAGACATTCGAACGCACTAGAACGCACTCGAACAGCGTGGAAATAGACGGAGAAGACAAGGAAGCCTCCGATACTGAACGAACGAGGAGCATCGCACGATTTCGAACTCGTGATGCGAGTGCGCATCGATCGAATCGATAGTGATAAAGGGCTCGTGCCGAAGGACATCGACTCGCCCTCTTGTCTCACCCTCCTGTCATGTTTGTAACGAGCGGCAACTCTCGACGAGTCGCGATTTCTCATTTTCTTCCTATTTTTTCTTTCCTTAAACAACGCTGTCTTCTTTCGCTACTCTCTTTTTTCTAGGGTGCAATCTGCCAACCTGTCAACAAATCAGAGACTCGTATCAAATTGATTTCGAGATCGTCTTATCTCTTTCGACTCCCATTGCAAATATTTTCATTTCTTATTTCATTTCGCTGGTATTTTATTAAGCTTGCTCGGATAATATCGCGGAGAAGCTTTTTAAAATCCTATTTTCAGTTTTGGGAACTGAAAGCTCCTTATTTTCGTTGGTTATTGCTGCTTTTTGTCGTCGCCGGATTTTATGAAATACATCAACATTTTCTTACGGTTCTTAAAGCAAAATCAAATCACTTGCAGTTTGTCTGCGTAACGACAGATATATATATATATATATATATATATATATATATATATATATAATGAGTAGCAAAGAAAAGATGCCTTTAGCTCTCGAAATATGTAATAACGCTGCTACCGTTGTTTCGAATCTCCAGTTTTCAGGCGTTACGAAATAATGCGAAAGCTACAATTTGCGTTGCGCGCGGAAAGCTTATATTGGAATTATTGTATCTGCAGACAATGAGGCGTCAACGGAGAAAAGTCGAAAATACCATCGAAGGCAAAATCGAAGGTAAAATCAAAGGTAAAATCGAAGGTAAAATCCACGTAGAACGAGATCGAAAAGAAGTTGCGTGGCGTGCAGCGGAAAAAATGCCAAGGAAAACAAGGCACGCCGTAAATAAAATACGGACTTTCAAGTTACGTAGGAAATGAAATCTCGCCGCAAAGATATTGATGTTTGCGTCGCGCTGGCAAGCGAAGAAGAAGCTTGTATAAAGCTGGCGTGTGCGTAACCAAGACCGTAATACGTCTCGGTGCGGCCTCGGTCGACGAACGAGCGTTTCCCTCGTTAAAAGTCGTCGGTTGGAGCGGGAAGGGAGGGGAAAATGAACGCTCGGTCTTTCCTAAGAATTTCATCGGTAGCGCGCGAAATCGCCGCGGGTTATACCGTCTGGCCATGGGCCAGCATTTCATTGCGATTGGAGCCGCGGTACGCGACGGAAATCAATTTCTCGCGAGCGCAAGCAACTTGGAGCTGTCAGGGTCGGAAAATTCTCCTCTATGCGTTTTCCTATCATGGAGTCGCTGCGCTGCCCTTTCCACGTTTCCACGTCAACGACTGACATCTCGTATCTGCTTGGAAATTACTCTTTCCATTTCTGTTCAGGGCACAAATGCTTCGATTATCGATTGGTTACAATAACACCGAGATGGCGTAGAGAGCTTTCATTTTTTTTTTTTTTTAAATCCGTAGTAGTGCGTCTGGCTTTTGATTTAGAAATCATTTTGAAGAGCTGCCGCGACGCTATTTTTATTACGTTATACGGTTATGTCAATCGAAAAATAGTTTCATGGAAGAACTTAATTTTTTACGATCTGATATTTTTGGTAAGCCAATAAACTGTAACTTATTGTTATTGCAATATATATGTATACGTATGTATACACTGTTATTGTTTATAAATGCGCTACTTACCGCATCTATAAGCCGTACTACGTTGATAAAATGTTTATCGATACTGAGCTCGCTGTAAAGAATAGTTATTTTTAATTTTTTTCTCCACCTACAAACATCACAAATAGAAAATATAGTGGTCCTAAACAATGTAAATTCGATGCAACTTATACCGTTAACCGTGACTACACTTAATTGAACATTAATAAATTAAAATGTCGAGGTGCATCGATGTGGTTAACGTTTGAGGTTATTTCGGAAATACATGGAGATACCATAATGCAAAGTAATTCCACGAGAAAAGTGCAAGTGCTTATTAGACAAAGTCAATAATTTAAAGTTTGAATAACGTACTACGAAGAAATCACATTAGAGCGAAAAATAACAATCAAATCTTAGTAATGTACAGAGTTTTGGCAATCGAGTAATTGGCTTCCTCGTAAAATTCAAATCACATAAGCGTCGCTTCGTGCGCGTACTCCCGGTATCGCATTCTTAACAGACACGTACGCCGTACACGCGCTAAAGAAAGCAAAAGCTCGCGTCGCGGCGCAAAAGAAAAAAGAGGCGCTATGCGACGAATAATATGTGAAAACGGGGTGCGAACAAGAAGACGTTTCCCGACTTGCTGCTGCTCGAGCTTCTTCTTTGCTGTTTTCTCCGCCGCGAATGAACGACTGGAAAACCACGACGGCGTACATTGTCGCGGAGAAGAATGAACTTACATCCGTGAAAAAGCAGAGCGAAGACTCGCGGATGTGACAGACTTTAAAAGTTCATCGAAGACTGCGTTCGTCTTCCTGGCTTAGGTGCACATCGACTCCTGGTTGTTGCTCGTTTGCGAGCTGCGTTTTCTTTTTCGCGAAATGTCAACTAAACGTTGAGCTTGGTAATGCTTTTACTTCGAGATTCGCTGTTACTTCGAATAAAATCTTATATTACACTGTCCAAATAAGTTTATTTCCTAAAAGAACTTAAAGTAATTTAACGCAATATTTACGTTAATGATTTTATCATTATTATTATTTTATGCCGTCGTCAAAGATAAATTCAAAATTATTTTTCATCCTAGTGCAAAATATGGTGATCGTTTTAACGTAAATGTCATGCAGAAAAGGCGCGAGCAGCCTCAAAGACGTATTTAGGTCAAAAGGTGTGAAGCCACCTGCTGGCGTCTGCTCTCCATATATTAGGTTACAGGCTGCACGTCAGCACCTACGCGTGCATTCGTTTGCGCGAGAACGGCTAATACTGTATCTACGCACAATATGAGAGAGAGAGAGAGAGAGAGAGAGAGAGAGAGTCGTTATCGATTTGTCTCACGCATTTGGTCGTTTACGTGCACATGATTTGTTCGTATACCATGCATATATCACGCATAGATAAGGTGACTTTGTTTCAACCAGTCGGTCATGGGTCGTTGTTCAAAACGACCATTTGCCGCAATTCCGTGGTATTATTCGGTTATTAAATAAATTACACGATACGTCTGTATTATAAGAATCTACTTTACTTAGCGCACCTTTAAATTACCGTAAAACTTGCCGTGAGAACAAAAAACTTTTCTAAACGTATCCACAGCTTATTAAAAATACGAAGGTACACTATTAATATAAGTAGATCGTTGTATTAAAATAGATCGGGGGAATCACGCAAATCATTTAATTGTATGATTCTCATATGAACTATTGTACACGAAGAAAGGAGTTTTTGCCTTGTAAATCGTGTAAATTGTAAATTTGAATATGCGAAACGATGTACGAATAAACTAAAAATTCCAAATTTGAATCCATTGCGATTCTCAATCATATTATGAAAACGTTATGAATCTGCTACAGACGAATACACTGTACTTTTCCTAGCGCTAACACTTTAGCCGCAAATCGTATTCGTACTTTATATTTCGTTTTATAATTTTCGGTATGCATACCTGGTCGAATGTAAGTGCGTGTGTGGGTGTGGGTGGGTGGACGCGCGCGCGCGTACATATGCGCTTGTTTCGTGTGTCTTGTATAATTGATCCGAGTTAGGTAACGTGCATTGTTCTAAATCTTTGCCTGTATCGGTTTTCACGACGTCGTAAAAAATAATATGACTCATAACTTTATTCATTTCTTCTACATCATCCAAATATAAGTATGGGCGCTCTAAATTTTTAACTGTTATTTTTCTGCATCTCATTTCAAAGCATAATAGAAAAAGAATAATAAAAACTTATAAATCTAGCTTAAATTATCTTATCTTCGATGTGAAATTAATTTTTAATAACTGGTGTAGCCAACGTAAGTTGATGCAAAGTGAGAAAAACTCATAAACATCGAGCAAATTGAAAATGGAAAAGGTTTTACAGCGGATAAGTTTACTCAGCTGCGGAGGAAAAAATAGTTGTTTCAGTATGAATAACTGTAGAGAGAGAGAGAGAGAGAGAGAGAGAGAGAGAGAGAGAGAGAGAGAAATGCGCAAAAAATCTGTACGATCGTGATGGAATTTCAGCTTTGCATTGCAGTCACATATTAACTTTCTTCAGCATGCATGCATACGAGTACAGTTAATTTACACAACATCTGAATATTTAAACCTGCATTTTACGCCTTTCATTCTCGTGTCTATTTTACACGTACAAACCTGTCAGTGTATAATCATGAAAAGTTTTTTTCATCATTTCACCAATTAGTTCTCTTATTATTTATTTTTCCTTCAAATGGTTTCATTTATCAATTTTGTACTGGTAATAATAATACGGAGGCGTAAGATTTAAATAAGTAATGGGTCTTGATAAACTACAAAGAGATGATGGAAAACATTAGCAGTAAAGTCATAAATATGAGAAATAGTGGTATGGCTAAATGGGTGACTCGTTGTTATCGGGATTAATGATAATTACAATTTCTACTTTTATCATGAGAGATTAATGATCGTCCGATTCGAAGAGTAATTTCTTGCTTTAATATTTCAAATTGAAAGAATCACATGCAGTATTGCTTATTGGACAATAAGCAAATAGAACAATAACTAAAATCACAGAAATTTATGTTCGGTTTCATTTAAATTTGCCCAAATTGTTTTTTGTCGTGTCAGTATAATATAACACTAGTGTCGGATTCGCATAATAACTAATGTCTTTTCTGCATGATAGTCGTTCATGTTTTTATTGCTCTAATAGCATTATGGCACATATTAAAATTAAACAATTTCACAAATGTTGTCTACTCATTGTTAATAGCTTGTAGAAGATTTTCAACATGCATCAAACCTAAAATTAATAATCACAATAACACTCGTTTATTTAAAATTATTCAATTGATTTATTACATTGTGTTTTTTTTTGTATTACTGCGTAAGGAGAATTGTTTACTTATATTTGTGAATTCTTTAATTATGATAAAAATTTATTTAACTTAAAACCAGTCTTCAATTTTATAAGATTCCTTTTAAATTTACAATTATTTAAATTTTATATTTAAAATTTCTACTTGGATTATTTCTGATGGTATACTTCGGTGCTCGATAAAATATCTTAAGAAATTTTTGTTATGTATTTATATACTATATTGAAATAAGTTCGAAAGAGTTCATAAACAAAATACACAGAAGTAAACTATTTATTAAAATTAACTTCACTAGTTTTTCAGAAGCATAAATTTTAGTGTGTAGGTCTTGAAATGATATGACATATTATATTGTCTTTTGTTAATAAACTAATTTATGACAGCAAATAGAATATACGAGACAGTATATAAGAAGATACGTAGATAAATTTTTTTTTCATTATTACTCCGTTAATATACCAGTTTTTTTTGTTTTCGTAGGTGATAAATATTCATTTGGTAAATATACTTCAATTTATGATATACTTTTACACCTTTCTTTCTTAAACTTCCATTTATGTATTTAAAAGAGTTAAAAACTTAATTAAAATTTCGTGTATGTCTTGCATTTTATGTGATGAATTTCAATCATAGAAAATAATTAAAAATCAGTTATGATAATTACTACTGTAATTATAAAAATTGTTTCGAGATAAAATCTTAACAATCATCGTATTAACGGTATAAAAGTATAATAATAAATTAATAAGCTTTTAAATATTTGAAAGCTCTTCGTGTAGATGGAACCGTATAAGAATTAAAAGAATTTCAATCATAAAAATAATAATAATGATTAATAATCATAATGAAGTTTTAACATAAATCATTACGTATTTAAATATATTCCAATGTACATTTTTATGCAGTAGTAGTGTATAAAAAAATGAATTTTCAAGCAATTATCAGGAGTAGTTACATACACGTTAATAAAAGATTGTTAGAGTATTACTAATAAATACCCTCTTAAATACAAAAATGATTAAACAATTTATTCATTTAATTTCTATTAATGATAATATTATAATTATAATAAAATAAAATTTAATTTATTATTACATGCAATATTAGACAAAAGTATTTTAATACTTTCCGCGATATGTTTAAATTATGTTTTTTATATTGATCAATAAAAAAATTATTTGATCGAGAATCACAACGTATTAAAAAATATAATTTACATTTAAGTCGATGGAATATTGTATTTAGATTTACATATAAAACTCATTAAATATATTATAATACTTAATATTAAATCTTATTAAAATTAAATTAATAATAATAAAATAAAAGTGCGAGTTTGGGATCTAATGATAATAAATATGTTTTTATGCGTCTCATTAGTGAGACATTAGATAAGATCTAATTCAAAGAAATTTCTTTAAAAAAGATAGTCATAATAATTATGCACCTTTTACATTTCGGTACTTCCTCTATTTATTATAAAATCCAGTAATGAAGTATTGGTTCTAGATAATAATTGTAAAGTAAAAGTATATTATCGGTGAAAGAACATCAGACAACCTGTAACAAACTAATGAAAGGCATTTATAGTTTTTATTCGCATAATGATAAAACTCCATTGGTCGACGAGAAGTTGTAGAGGGATGTGGCAAGTAGATACCGAACCAATTCATTCGGGTGTAAAAGTCGCTTCCGGTCAGCGATCTACAATAACGATACCCGAACGCTCCTCATCGCAATCGCATCATCGCGCATTGAATCCCAGAATCAATTGTACTATTCAAAGTCAAGCGGCTTAACGTAAAGTTTGCGCTGGTAAATTGTTTCGCGTCGGTAAATGCAAGCGATGCTAACAAGGAACCCGATTTTGGAGCTCGACGCGACAGACGATAGACAAAAATGAGCATTTCTCAGGGGCGTTAGAAATCTTCGGGCGCGGGAGAATTACTTTTACGTCCTTGAAATTCACTTTTCATCCACGGCCAGGCACCGCAGTAAGAGGATTTCAGACCGAGCTTGCAGACGACGATATTTTAGGCGTATAACGTCCTCTGAGCCTCGCAAAATATACAGACTTACTTCGTAGTGCGCTTCCGACCTGGCATTTCACTTCCAAAACTATCAATTTTACCACCGCGAGTCGTTAAGAGGGGTATTTAAAAGCCCGTCGGATGTTTCCTGATATAATGCTTGCAAATAAATTTAGGAGAACGTTAGCGGAGTAATAAAGAGCTAAATCGTATGACTGAACTGTCAGTGGATCTCGAGTGCGTTGCCATTTATTACGCCGAATTTATGAAATGGGAAGTAAAAATAAGGTACACGTGCAGAACTTCATCAACTTCGAGATTTATGCACATACTAACTTTAAAGTCAAGGTACTAAGTCTCGACTTACTTAAAGTGCTCTAATTGAATTCAAAACATAAATTTTCATGCAGCGAAAATACCTTAATTTAGTAGTCGGTAAAAAAATCAGTTCGATATTTTGTACCGTTTGCTGGAAACTCAAAATACAAAGGTGAATTCTAAATTCTAAAATGATACTGTGATTCTTACAAAGAGCAATTTCAGATATCTTTCTCAATGTAATTCCTGTAAAATACAATAGTATTTGGTTTAATCGATCGATCGAATCTTTTCAAATGATTCGATGCATAAAATCCAAAAAATTGTGTGCTTAAAGAAGATATGTGTAAGATGCAATCCATCGTACCATAAAAATCAAGGGGTATTCCCCTCGGTTGTTATTAGTTTTCGGAAATTTCCAGATCTCGAAACGTAGTATCGCCTGGATAAAAATTTGTCATCTTGTGTTTTCATGGTAAACAATGTCAATAAAAGAAGGGGAAAATATGTGGATAAAAAGTCGCGATCGTCGAAGTTGTTGGAATTGTGGACGCGCGTTAGAAATTGTGGAGAGAATCCTGGAAGGAATCCTGCTACCAGTGTCTTGGTTGTTGATACCGTTTATACCAGCCTATTCATAAATATAAGCGCGGTAATGAATTTTACGAGGAAAAAGGGAGAGAAGAAGAAAACTCGGGCCGCGTCAATTTCGATCGATGCTCGTAAAATTCAACGAGAGTCGCGTTAAGTATCAGTGCTTTATCTTGTGAGCGAAGCCATTGTATAATGGAGAATTGCAACAATTGCATCGTGAGAAATTGTGTTAGGTGAATAATTTTTCTTTGAATTCAATAGGTCCTTAGTAGGAGAAATTCGATGAAAAATAATATTCATATCGCAACAATTGATTTTTTGTGTTAAATATCTTTTCAAATTGTAGATAAGACAATGTCGTGTGTCCTGCATATTTATTGTAACGAAAGTACTTCCGTTCGTTTAAGCACTGAATTTACAGACTTTCACTACTGCAATAATGTACCATTATGCAAAGTTTTAAGCGAGTGTATCGATAGGTCTCTTAAAAGTTAACGAAAGGAAATTTGAGAGTTAAAATTTAATAGTTTTATCATTCGGTAACTTTAAAAGAGCCACTTACAAATTTGCTTGATCCACTGAAGCAAAGCACTTTTTTTTTTAATTAGAAGCGACATTGATAAATAAAAACCAAAATTTGAGTATTACTTCGGTATACGCAAACATTAAAAAAATTGAATATTTACAATAAAACTTTAAGCTTGCTGTATAATTTTTATTTAACAGTAAATTCTACTTTAAAAAGCGTACCTTATAATATTTTATTTCTTTATCATTTTGAATATCAAGTAACGTTAATATTTGGTTAAAGCAAATTATTTTGAAAAGTTTTTATCAAAATGTTGCAAGACTCAAAAAAGAAAATATTTTAGGAAATGCCACTTCTATTAGTATTTAAAACCATTCGGAAGCGACTGCATAGCCAACTAAGTTCTACCATTAATATGCATATATATTAAATACACTGTAAAGCTTGCATTGAGCAAAATCATGAATTCACTTTAGCTGACGGTAATCTCGTTGCTCTTCGTTTGCTCATTTGCTGCATCTAAGATTTAAATGGAACGGTATGGCATGTATCGAAAAAGTACTGCAACGATCACGCAAGTTTGAAGTAAAAAAACACGATGGCATGTCAAAGTGATTCTCGTAAAGAAAAATGCACTATCGAGAAAGAAAGTGTACAAGCGAAGAGGAAAAAGTAGCAATGAATTTTATTCGAGAAGCGGAGTTCAATTTATATTGTCAGCTTAAATAAAATTTAATTAAGTCAATAGATTTAATTAGACCAGTTTCATTTCGTTACTTGAGAAAAGTTCATTCTATTGCTTCAGCATATCTTAGGGAACAATTGAATTAATTCGTTTATTTACCAACTAATTACGAAATAACGTTTCAGAGTTTTCAAAACCGTTAATTTTCATTTTGCGATAAGAATAGCGTTTACATAAAAATTATATTGGGTTAAACGAAGAAAATTTGAAAGATCTTAATTTATTAACGACTGACTTATTTTTAGCAATTCTAAGAAAATTTTTACAACTTTTCACGCTATTATCTTAAGAGCTTGATTAAAAATTTGCTATTAATTTCAAGGTTCTATAATCGGCCTCTTTGACCAAATCTATTGATATTACAAACTATTATTATCTATTATAATTACAATATATTGTAATGTATGTTATTGTCGTAAAGTTATAATCAATTCTGTTTTACATAAAGCCAATTGGATTGTTGAGCTTTATTATTGGAGAAACAATTGTCAAATCGAATGCAATACGAACATTAAAAACTTTTATCATGACTATCTATGACAACAAAATTAATATCACCTCTTAATTTAGACGTGAACTCTTGGTATTGGAATTTATTTTAAAAATCTCGAATTAATTGAACGAAAAGGATATTAAAAGGAACAATGGCTTGTAAATGCCGATACTCTTTAAGAGATATAAATACATCGCGTTCGTTAGCTGACGTTACCCGAGTGCAAGTAAGCGCCAATTTCAATATCTCCCACGTGAAAACGACGATTAACTTTTCTTCGCTGTAAAAACGCATTTTAAGATTCGTTGCAGCGCATAAATCCTTGGTAATTTTGGAGTAAAGTATTCAAGTACACTTGCCTGAAGTCTAAATTTTGCAGAATTTACTCGAGGTATTAAGTGAAATTTGGCTGATTAGCAGAGTAGAGTTTACTCAGCTCGAACTAAGTAATATCAGGGCAGGACTTAACAGTAACTTTTACCAGCGATTCTTTCTCATATAGGGAAAGAGGACGCGAGTTGAGGGGCTACTTCCAGGAGACGCTCTCGATCTCATTAAAAATTGATCCGGCACTTTGCCGTTTCATGGCCTCGAGCACAATGTAGGTCGGTTAGAGACGGGGGAATATCGGTCGACTCGCTTCTCTCTAGGCTGTATTATGCAGGGACGTGCATCGCGCCCCAACGCGACCGTACCCCATGAATAACTTGCTCCCCACCAGCCCTGACTCTTATTCCCCGTATGCGCGCTCTTAACTCGTGTAATTAGCTTCCTCGGTCCCTCTATTCCTTCCTCCACCTTCCTCCGGTGCCCTCTTGGAAAAAAGTGCCCGGAGCTATGCGGGGGTGGAGGTCGATTTCACTAGGCCAGTCACGCAGCTGCTGCGGCTCTCGCGTAAAGGGGATGCGCCATCGAACGCGGCGACGGTGGAAAATTCTTCTTCCACCAGACGAATGTTTCATATCTACGAGAGGCTGTGAAACTTTTACGCGGTTCAAGCAATAGTCAGTGTAGTGTACGACTATTGCGTCGTAAAGTATTCCGTGGTTGAGCGAAAAAGCGACTCTTAAAAATTCTGCTCGCCTCTGCGAGTTATCAAAGCGACTTTTTATTATTCTTTTAGCTTTATTCATTTAAATATAACGAGTCAAGTTGCGTGCACCTTATTTGCTTAGTTTGATGATTTTTTCTAATAATCACATCGAGAATAGCTTATATTCTATTTTGCGAATCGATATGACTTTCTTCGTTTTTATTCGTTTTTTATATTTCACCCAATACACGAGTAATTATTTTAAATAATGACGTTTCGACGCAATCTTATGGAAAGTAGACAGTTCGTTTTGTATTTCAATTAAGTAAATACTTCGAAGTGCAAGGTACTACGGTTAATTCAATTAATTTGTGATTCCAAATTGATTGTCCTATATAATTTGTTACACAATTATTCGTATATAAATTATGATCAACTACTCTTATCTAAATTGGAAATACAATGCAGAATCAAATACAATAGAGGTATTGATTTTGCTTGAATTCTAAAAAGGTTTTACGTAATTTTAACCTATTACAGGCTTAAAGTAACTTAATTTTAATAAGAGCTTTTTATTGATAGGATTTGATATTTTTGCCGAGTAGTAAGCCTTTTGAATTAAAACCGCGATACAGAATATAATATTTGATCATACGTATAAAAGGATGTAGCGTTTTGTGAAACGGAAACGCTGACAAACATGCGATTGAATTAATTAAAACGAAGCGAACGCGAATACCTTTTCCTTTCCTTGTATCGTCTCCGAGTCTTGCGCGGATCTTCTTCAACGCTTACGCGTACTCCGCAGATTCTACAAATGCCGTGATTTATAATAAAGATGTCTATATGAGATCACGTATTCTCGAAATGGTAGAAAGAGTAAGGAAGCGAAAATGACGAGCGAAAAAAGAGAGAAAATAGAAGCATGAAAGCGATGCCCGTACGCTCGTGAATGTGGGAGAAGAGAAAAAGCTCAAATATTGCGCAAAGTTAGCTGAATTACGTTTAGGTGTGATAATACCGTCGATGTTCGTATAACACGTATGTTACAATGGTTTGTACATTACAAAGGGGAATAATAAGATCGCAGGTATTTGTATCGGAGCAACCGAGCGAAAGCACAAACTCGTATATTGGAGAAAACGAGGTTCCAAGAGATAATTCGTCCGCTTTCCGGATCGCATCCTCGCAAATAGTCTGAACCGCGAGGGATTCTCAGGTCGACCGAGCATATGAGTTGCCGCAGTTCGTCGATGATATCGTAGATCGCAACTCTCAGGTTGTTTCGACTGATGCTCTTAAAGAATACACGAATCCCCTCGTAGGAGCAAAACTTCGTTTGCACTTTCTTTCATAAATAGCACGCAGGCATAATGCAAGCAATCCGGGAGAAAACTCTAAAAAGAGTAAGTAGATAATGGCTAAGGTCTAGCAATCGTGAGATAGAAAACATGGTAAACCATAGCCGTTCGCCAGTAGTCGATTTCGTTCTGCTCTATAGCGGATCTTCGATTCGGAACGTCAATTGTCTTTCGGCGTCGTGACGTACATAATGAAAGAATTTAACCGATAGTTCTCATCACATTCCACGAATGAGATAAATAGGAGATTCTACAAAACGAGTAGTCGGGCGCAGGAAAGGAAAATAGAGAGAAGCTATTGGAAGACAAAGACACAATAACCGTAAATTCGTTGCCTTCATAGGAAATATGACAATTTACTTCGTTACGCGATACAGAATGGAGCAACGGGTGCATGGAAATGCGGTTATATTCTCTCTCTCTCTCTCACTCACTCTCTCTCTCTCTCTCTCTCTCGCTCCCTTTTCCCTTCTCACTCGGTTTACTCTTACCGTGGAATTGCGATACGATTACACCGGAGGCTGATTCAGCTACTCGAGCGAGCGAGTAGCTTTGATTGAAGGTTACTATCGCCAAAAAGAAAAAAGAAACAGCTGGTTATAGTGGCAAAATTGAGGAAAGAAGATAGTCATTCGTCGATATATCGTGGTTAAAGTAGCCTTGCAACTTTTCTTGTTCTTATCGAGGAACTAGTGGTTTTAAACACGCTATTTATGCTTTTTTACATCGAGAAATTGTTTTAATTGCTTAATTACTCCTTCTAGTTGCCAATATGCGCGAATAAAAAGATGCAGCACTATCTTCGTTATTATTGATAAAAAATGTTGAATTAGGATGTTTTTAACGATACTTTTTATTATTTGTTTCATAATTATACGTTAGAAAATAATTTTACCATTACTTTTTGGACGATACCAAATCCATGATAGAGTGAACGCATTGATAAATTTTTTGGATGAATTAAAGATCCTTAAGTAACGAAGTTAATGTTAATTTTTCTTTTCAGAATTTTTTAAATATTTTGAATGTATTTTTAGTTGCATTTATAAAAATTCTGGTTTAATTTTATGAAATACATTTTTCAATTGATCTTTGCGTAAGATACAGACGAGAATATCCTTTTCTGCAAAATATATTTTTGAAGATAAAATATGGATATCGATGGTATTAATGAATATCAGAAATTTTTAAGCACTAAAATGTGATATCGACAAACCGAATAGAATGTGTCTATCAATTTACTATGGAAATTTAATTAATAATATTGCTTATAGTTATTAAATTTAAGCGTTTCGTTTTTTATACTCAATTTTCTCATATTAATGGAGATATATTCGAGAAGATTGTAAATGTTCGCCGTATAACCTCATAAATTGAAAAGGACGAAGATCGAACTCATAAATGATTCATTTCTGGATGACTCAATTGTATATAATTGCTGTACTAGAATGAAATCCATAATTATTACCACTTTAGAAGCTTTCACTATAACATTTTAAATGACTACTATAAAAACGTACCATTAAACTAGTATTATTTGAATTTAACTTCAGCGGTTAACCCACGCATCTCTATAGTTTTTTATGCGTAGCTTTTATGGTCTGACGTCTGCAATGTTAGATTCGCAATAAAACTGAAACATTTTTTAAATCGAAATTTTCTTTGAATATACCGTAAGTAAAGATTAATTCTAATCTACATCGATAAAATATTTAGTTAACACTTAGGGGTTCGACTTTTCGAATAATCATAATATAGAAAATTTCAGTATTATACAAAATTTTGTAAATCAGGATAGGTTTTTGGATTAAAAACAATACGCGAAAACATATTCGTAATAGAATCGTTGCGAAACGTAACTTTTAGTGCATTTGCATCCCATGCGCATGCCCTATATATACGCATACAGGCATCCGTATAATATTTAATAATAACTTTTCCAACGGTATAACATAAAATGTTTTTTCACGTTTAGGCGTCTCATAGTTAACTAAAAGTAGACAACATTTTTATTTTATAAAGTGCTTTTATGCTAGATATCGATAGAATTTTTTTTAACAGTAGACATATCGTTAATGGCTTTAAAAACTATGAAATAATAATATAAATAAAAAATAAATGTGATTTTAATAATAACATCATAAAAGTATTTTTATCGTTATGTATTTATAGTAAACAAACAGTTGAAACTGATTTGATTTAAGCCTGTACAAAATTAATCAAGTTGTATTAATTTATACATATATACGCTCGTAGTATACGTTAAAAATAAACTCTTTTTAATAATGCCGAATCTTCTTACAGTGATTTTAATATTTTCTAAATAATAAATAAATAAATTATCTGAGTGAAAGAGAGGAGGGAAAGGGAAATAAAGAGAATCGTGTAAAATAAATAGATAATATATAAATGTATGTATGTATACATATAATTTTTTTATTATAGTAATAATTATAGATGTTTTATTATTCTTTAATATTAGATAATATATAGGTATATTTTGATGTGTGCAAGGTTGATTCCAATGTTTCAAATTTTTTGTACGATAGTGGTCTCAAACTTCGTATCAGATATTTCTTTAGAAAAGAGAAACTGACCCTGTAGCCGATGAGCTTTGCCGTGTTTTGCTATCGCTTTTAAAGCACAGCGGCTTCACAAATATGCATAGAAAATATGCCAACACATGTCTACTCATACGTTTGAAACAGTGTCCGGCTAAAAACTTCTTGGATCCCGATGGAACTCTTACATACAGTTGTAATATAATAGTATTACCTAACATAAATGCAACATAATATTCAGCTTTTAAAATTAAATTATTAAACTTTAAGAAATATTTTTTACATACATGCATGTGAAGATTGATATTACGTAAGATAACGTTTATTAGAAAGAAGTGCTGCAGCTTGTAACTACATCTAAATTCTGTTAGATCCATGAATGTAGATATTTTCTAAGTCTCCAAATGGAACACATTTGATCAAATGTATGAGAAATTATTGATTAGAGAATATACAGTATGCGATATTATTTTACTACAGAAGTGTTCTAAAGCTTGTCAGATCAGTGTACGAGAAAAAATCGGAAGAAATAGGGTTTTACGTGCATAAGTTCCCAAGTAAGAATTTTTTGTTTACGCACACGTGCGGAAAGGCGTCGTGAATTTCATGTTTAGGATGAACTCGACGGAACTCATCCACTCGGAATGTGAAGAATCGAACTATTTCATCCCCTTCACTTTACCACGTGATATAATCAATAATCACTTTTGAAAGTAAGTTGGTGATCACTTTGATATAAATAAAAATTTATAATATTAGATGATGAATACAGATTTTATAAGTACTAAAGCCAAACTTTAATTATTTTACCTTAGAATTTTTGCAAATTAATAGTTCATTACCAATTCATTTATAAAATTGGTAGTCTTATGAAACTTTTATTCTAACTATGGAAATATATTTTTAAGAAAGTACATTTTGAAATCATAAATATGTTGACCTAATAATTTTAATTCACAATTTAAAAAATTAAAAAATTCATCTTCCTTTCCCTCGTTTCTTCTCTCTCTATTCTTTTTTTCTCAGTTGCCTCCTATTCAGAAAGCAAAATAACGAAAAGATGATACAAGACTGAATTAAGGAGAAAGAGAGAGATAGAGTGGTTTTGATCTATTCACTTTAATAAGATTGTTTTTTTTTTATTGTTTTTTGAAATTACATTGTATTAGGTTATTACTTATAAACAAATTTTAATTTTTCAATATTACGTGTTATTCCGATTCGTAAGTATTTATAAATCAAATAAGGAACTATTACTTGATTAGTTAATTTAAAAATTTTTAAAAGTTCTACGTACAATTTTTAATTTTAAGCAGACGATATCTAAGATTAACCAGTTGATTTATCGAGTGAAAATAATTAATTTTAATATTAGGTTTACATTGTAGATATATTGCTTTTAGGAAAAGTGTTAAATTTAAACGAGCGACAAAATAAACGTAAATTGTTATTATAAATTCAAGAGTTATACGAGTAATTTTGTTTGATAGGAAATAGAATGTAGATAGGTCCAGAGAAATTGCTTTTTTATTAGGATAAATAATATTGTATCGATAACCAAATATTGACTTAAAGTTTGTACAATTTTGAGGTGATAATGATTCTTGTTAGCTGGTAAAAACGCGTGGATCCGAATCCGATAAAAATATAGAAAGGGATGGAGCTTCGTTATACAACGCTTCCATTCTCATACAGATACGTAAAAGAAAATGCCAAGTGCAGGTAGTCGAATCGGCAGTGTACACGCTATTGTATTCCGATGACGTCTACGTGATAAGAAATTGTACGAGGAAATGTAAAGATTTGCGAGTACAATAGAACGTAAGAAAAAGAAGGCGGGGAAAGCGAGGACGACGCAACATTGTCTTATGAGCCAAGTTTGACCGGTAGACCGAGCACTTGGCCGAATTTCTCCCTTCATTGCTCGTGAACCCCTCGATTATTTAAATCCTTCTCTATAGAAAAGTCGAGCGACGTCTTCATCAGCAGCATCGACACTCGAGTGCACCCGAAGAAAGAAGGAGAACAGAGAAGGAGGCGTCCCAGTTAACGCTATGCCGACGAGGTCGATGGTGCGATCAAAGCCGCAGAAGCTGCTGCTTTCCTTTTTGTGGTGCACACGAGCCCTCGTCGCAGCCTTCGACTTTTCACCCAAGGTCTCTCTGACGGACAACACGTGTTTCTAGCGAGGGTTAATTCACGCCCAGTCACTTTTTATTTCCTTGTTACCTTATCGGGATGCGCATTAATGTCGGTGATTACACGCGTAACGCCTGGGCGATGCTTTCCCGTCTTTCCCGTCTTTCCCATCTTTCGCTTAAGAGCCAATTAAAGAGCCGTCCGACGAGTCATGCGCCGATACACTTAAATCCGGACAAAAAGGATGCTTGACTCGTGTGCCGCGCGTGACATTCCAAGGAGTTCTAATTTGTTACCGTAGAAAAAAAATCCATTCCGAGTTTTGTTTTCTTGCTCGCTACAAGTATAAGTTCATGATATTTGCCAGTCACTTAAGCACATTTTCAGTTTTCGAATTGAATATGTAACGCTCTAACCGTTATTATTTTAAAGTTGCGTTGCGCGCCTATTTCTTATTCTGATAATGCGTACAACAAACGACTGTTATTTCCCTGTACAAAGATTAGAATTATAATATGCTAAGTGTTGCGAAAATCGGAACTTCTCTGATAAAAGTAAAGCTGTTCCGTAAAAACATGGACGGGGTTACGAACTATGAATATTCAATTTTCGGTTTTGCGTTTGTAATGTACTTACATTGAAATCAATATACGTATTATCATATTTCGAGTTAAAAAAACGACGTCTAATCTGCAACAATTTCACCGTAATACATTATGCTAATGGTGTCCTTTGCATAAGGCGTTCCAATCATGAATCAATGTCTGAAGCTACTTGTTGCACAATTTTCACCGGCATATCTTATTGAGTACTTGAGTCCGTAGGTGGGGGTATAAAGATTCAAATAGCATCAATTCGCAGCAGATCGAAACAAATAAATTAAACGCGGTAGACTTCGATCACTGAACGAACTAATCACATTTACACTATCGAGTTCGGCAGATAGTTCCATATCGATCCTCCGCCGGTCGTTTGAACGCAGCGATGCACGACTTTATTCGTAGAGTAATTGGGGAAGTTCGTTGTTTTCACTTGAAAACTAGTAAGAATGAAGCGATGAGGGATGGAATTCTAACTTCTGAGACCGATTACGATTTGAGAACACGCGTCGAATGACGCTCTTTCTACATTCGTTACTCGTCAACAAGCAATTGTAAGCCCCTATTGAATTATGATAAGTTTTGGAGCTGCGCACTAAAAAAGCTAACTCGCTAAAATTAAAATTAAAAAAATTTTTCATAGATAATGGATGATGTACCGTGGTATTGAGATAAGAATTAATAATTTGCAGAACCAGTTATTTTAACCGAAGAACTTCGTATGACCGCACAAATTACTTGCTTTAGCATATTCAACCATTTCCTCTTTCATGTTACTTTGATCAGGTTTATTTATAATCTACGTTTTGCAACTTGTACACGTTATATCTTCGTGAAACTTTGAAGAATAGTACAATAAGGTGTATCTCATACGAGTGACGAAGCTGAAAATTCCTTCTTTTTTTGTTACAACTATACTTATTAAGTACATAGACAATTATTCGTTAGAAATAAAATGGAGATTTAATTTACAAACTTGTTTATGTCCCACGATTCTACTGAAAACTATTACTAAAAAAAGAAACATTAAAAGTTTTTTAAGTTAATACTCAAACTAGCTAGACAGATAATCAGTTAAATCGGTCAATATCTTAGACTTTTAGCATTTACCTTCTAATTAAAGAAAACTGAAGGCATAATTAATTGTGAGAAAGCTATTTAATTGAAATACTACTAATTTCTGAGAAACTGAAGCGATCGATTTTTCTTTGTTGCAGAGGTGCCTTCTCCGTAGTTCGACGATGCGTGCAAAAGAGCACGAACCTCGAATTTGCGGCGAAAATCATCAATACCAAAAAACTCTCCACTAGAGGTAAGTTCCATTTCAACCCCTTTAGTACCGCTAACCTTGTATGCGTGTCCACATGGACTAGACAATTAAGGAGCACTTAAAGTTATTAGAGTCGCGATGAGAGTACATTCAAGTTACAACATCAAGTATCGTCTTGAAAAGAGAAGCCAAGGATTTTTCTTTTTTATACCAGAATTGTTGCCAGTATACTTGCATATATTGCACAGAGCCACGCGAACAAACTTTGAAGTATCATTTTATTGAAAAAATTTTCGAAAGCTCTCTTCTCTTATGTTTTATCGGTCTAAGTAAGTTTTATAGTAAAAGAAAGCCTTACATAATATAGAACAAGAATATATTCAGTATTTTAATAATACCTTGAAACTTTCCTAATAAATAGCTGAACAATAATATTATAATATTGATTCAAAAGCTATTAATAGTACTTCAAGTGTCTAAGACATTAAAAAAGAAAGTTAATTATTATTGTTATTTTTACTTTTGTAAATGTAACTCTACTAGTGCTCTTCAAATATATATATATATATATATATATATAAACTAAAGATGAAATTGTGCTAGATGATATTATCAGTTATAGAGTTTACCGACTGTTCAGAAAAAAAAATTATTTACTAGGTTATTCATTTTTATTCGCTAGGCTGGCCTTGTTTTTTCACGGTACAAATAGAATACACAAAAAAGCTCTCGCGATTATCAATTAAACCATTCACAATAATACGCACAACGATATTATATAACTTGTCAAATTTTAATTTCATTTTAATTGATTACGTGTGACAATCCATCAATAGAAATAGAATAGGACTGCAAATAGACTGCAAGGTATTAAAAAAAAAGTACGTACATTTTCTCTGGACCGGGAAATTAATCTGCGGAGGAGGCGTCGATACCTAAAAACAACGGACGATGTCGTTGACGTGCTGCCAAAATTCCACGACGACGAGCTAACGATCGCGACGATTCTACGAGTTCGTACGCGATGTTCACATATAACCAGTAATTTCCTGATCCATAGCCCGCTTAATTAAGATAAATCACTTTCTGACAATGATTTACAGTTCCTGCTAAATATCTGCTCTATAAAAAGGAGCATTTAACGGGGAATACTCGATTAGAGATATTTAAAAAGAATAGAAAATTTAAAAATTTTTAGAAAAGTGTCAACTATTTTTCGTAGCAAAATTGAATATAAAATAATCTATTTGAGTTCGCAGTATACCGTAGATATATTTAGAAGGTAGAACACATTGTAGCGTATGCGATTAGAGAAACAGCCGATTTCATCACGACCAACTGTTGCTAATATTATACGAAAGCTGACTGCTACTTTGTACTTTCTTCTATCAACTTGTGCGCGTAATGTTATTGGCCATATATTTTTTTATCTTAACCCGATAGCTCTCTAGACATGGATTATCTGGGAAAAAGTATAGGAGCGGCTGCTCGTTGCGCATTCTCGCACTCCATTGAAAAGATAAACCTAATTTTACTCTACCGAATATAAAAATAGGTCTTACATTGTCGTGGTGAGAGCACAAAAGAGGATCAGCGTGTACACGAGTCAATATTTAGACTTTAAATTTTTCTTAAGATTCCGTGCTCCGTCGTTTTCTCATCTTTTATCAAGGATAATCTAACTTATAGCAAGAATTAAGACAGAGGAGAATGCAAATCCTTTGCTTAATTATTATTAAAATTAAATTACCAAATAAATGATAAATAGACCGATAGAGAGAGAGAGAGAGAGAGAGAGAGAGAGAGAGAAGCCCAAGAGAAGTAGTAATCGAATCAATTAAAATACTACGCTAGTGCACTTATCCGATAAACGGCATCATGTTACAATCAATCGAATTAGTGGCTAAGAGGTTTTCTCCACTCTTTAAAGTCAATGACTAATTTCAGTCTTCTTTGTAGCTCGACATGATTCTTGACATTCTCACTTTGTCGCGATAAATATCGCAAAAAACTTGTCTTGATCATGCTTTGACAAAACGACTTGTTTTTTCTTTTGCTACAGAATTATCATAAAAGTCTGCCAACATTAAAAGTGTTTACAAAATAATTCTTTGCTAATAACTTGGGGAAATCTTCAAATATTAAACTAAATGGCAAAACATCAAGTTATGATGAGAAAATCTCGCATAATAGATTGAGCGATTAGTAGTTGTTCATTAAAAATATCTTTGGCATAGTTCGAATACATGCATATTAATGCACTCCTCTGTACATTGTAGCAAATAAAATAAAAACATTTTTTATTACTATTTTGTAGAGTACAAGCTTAAGTAACATCTCTATTAAAAATGAACAGCTTTTTAAAGATTTCTTCAGTAATAGTTTAATGTCTCACCTGCACCTTAAGTTTTGTTTCAAAAATACTTTTTACTCGGCAGTTTAGTATACAATTATAACTATCATCAAAAAATATGTTAACGTAAAATTTTTTGAGTAACTTAAGTGAAAGTTCTATATGGGTTTTTAAACTTCTTTAAATGATTAAAGTTGTACGAGAGTCAACTAATGCGCGACTTGAAAGATCTATATGTATAAGACGTGTTTATAATTTAGATGGATTGTCGCTATTTTTAATATGTTTGTATACAAGATCATACGCTTGTTAGACGTTTTTCAAAATGATGAATGAAAGGCACGGAAAATTTATTTAATATGCTTTTGTATATGGATAACTTTTAGATGATTAACTTAGCATACGTCAACTGCTTACGCTCTAAGTTTTCTGAAAGGTTTTTCCTACTTTAGAACTCAACACTAGATGAATTTGTGTAATAAAATTTAGAATACAAGGACAATAGACCTTAAAGTTATAACCAATACGTAATATAATAACGATAAAAGAAATTTGCTAATAAAGTCGTTAATGGTTTTTTATGCGTAGTTTGAAAGAGCGACACTGCAGTATATTATTAAAACGTACCAAAATCATTCAAACAAAATAGAAATATTCGTAACATTCATACATTGATAGTCTAGCCTTATATTTTTCTAAAACAACATATACCTGCTTTTAACATAATTGTTAGATTTTATTCTTATAATTACGTGTTAAGAAAGTATAATTATATATAGCTAAAGCTATTACAACGTACAACGATATTAAAATCTTATTTTATCATTGTATTTCACAATGATATTGTTTATTTTACTAAAATGTCATTTTGCAGGAAGTTTTGAAGTGATTGTCGCAACAATTGTGCAAAACGGAGGCTTGGTTTCTCATGTTTTATCGAAATTTCATTGATAAGAGAAAATAGTATTCAATTTAAAGTTTTTGTATAGAACTTTGAAACCTTTTAGATATATTTAGGGGAAAAAACTTTTTCGGTTGATAAAACTTTAAAATCTAAATACATAAAGCTTCTAGCCACGAAATTGCTTTCTACGCATTGTTCGTAATATATAGGTGGCTTTTCTTTTATACAGGATTGGAAGCATTATTGTTGAGTTATTGTCTTGAATATAGGTAATATTAATTAAACAGGTAAATTTGAATTGATTGAAAAAATGTACACAAAAGTCTATAAATTTGCATGTCAAAAATTCCACGTAATGTGAATTAATCATAATAAAATAGATAATGCTATTTTACAATTTGTGAATATTTCGCGTATGATGAACTTCTGTTCTTTAATATCATTTAATCTTGTAAAATCTCTAGTATAAAGAAAGAGAAACTTAATGTTCGTCCTTTAAAGTTAGTGAGATTTCAAGTCGCCTTACAGTGAATAAATTACTGTGCCACTTTTATAAAATTCATATTTTAATAAGTTCCAAATATCATATAAAATTAGTACATATAAGAAAATAATTATTCCAAATTAACGTAAGATGATTTGTAGAAAATTTATATCTTTTCCACCATGACTCTGTGAAATTTGTAATCGAAGATAAAATTAGTTTGGAGTCTATTGTGAAAATTTGAAAAGTTTTTAGTATGATTAAAATAAGCAAATATGGATTTTCAAGAACTGGAACGTTCGCGAAAAGTCAGTTTCTAATAAAACATGCAGACACATGAAAAACTAAAAAACCGGGACCATTAATTAAACTCTTTGAAATTATCTACTTGGCCCCTTTTTACATAGTCATGTTCGAATAGATAATGTCGTCTAGTAATTAATTAACAGTAATTATATATGTATTTCTACGTGGGATTTTTGGCTAGCAGTGCTCGATCCGCAATATCACGTCGCTCGACGTTCCGTATTCTTATTTTCGAATTAATCTAAATGTTAAATAAGGCTATCAACTAATTTACGATCTCCGAGCTTTCGGTTCTCTTCAGAATATCTCATTAAATGAAATTACGTCCAAACGAGACTCAGCAAAGACATTCAGTAAAGCTCAAGTGCTGGATAAACAAGGGGAAAAAATGGAAATTTATATAAGGTGCGAGTTGCACAAGGCCTAACGAGAAATAAAACACGTCAAGCGAAAAATCTCAACCGACTCTCGAGCTCGTACAATACGCCATAAAACACCGGCACTCACTGGTAGGACAGGCACTCGCAAGCTTTCAATTTCCCCACTTTCACGGAAAAAACTCCCCTTAAAGGGGTAGTTTTGAGTATTGATTCAGTCTACTCTTGCGACCGCCTTTGTCCCTCAGCCTCCAAAGGTGCCGCTCTCTAGAAAGGCGCCGGATATTAATAAGGGAAAGCAAGCGAACATCAGATGTGGCCAATAAAACTCACTCCTCCCCCTCTTCAGGCCCTGTACCGCTCTTTCGACGGCGTACTGACGTACACACGGACGCGCGTACGACGGGCTCGCACCGGAGAAACCTTGTTCCAGTAACCTCTTGACCTAGCGAAGCTGGCGCCCCGAACTGGGAAAATGCCTGCCTGTGACCCACGTCCACAGCCTGTGGCTCAGGATAAACGTTCGACAGCCAACCCCGTCACGATCATACGTGCTTTTAAAGCTCTCGCGTTGGAAGTTCATGAATTGTGCTTTAGCTCTCAATCAACTCGCTGGATTTTCCTATAAAAGCCTCCTCCTCCTCCTCTCACTCTCTTTCTCTTTCTCTCTCTCTCTCTCTCTCTCTCACTCTCACTCTCTCTCACTGTCGTCCACTTCCTTTTACAGAAATAGTTTTATCTTTCCGATGATGACTTGACGTTTTCCAACGGGGAACATAATTTCATGTTTAATTTTTAAAACAATCCTTTTTTAATTAAAGAGTATTTTTATGAACGCAATTAAACGAATTAATTCCTATCCGTAATGGAAATGAATGAGCCTGCTGTATTAAATAATTGAAAAAAAAAAAAAAATTTTAACTTAACTTTAATCAATATTATAATGTGAAGCTAAGATTGGCATAAGTGTGACAAAATAAGTTCAGCGTTAGTTTCATAAAAGTATGACGAATTACCATAATTAATTGTTAGATATTAATATTATTTTTTTAAATAACCTATATACATACGTGTATATATATATCGCAGAGAAAAGAAAATTCAAATATTACATATGTCCATACGATATATTCGAGCGATTTAAATTTTGCATTTGACCGCTAATATTAATACTATTGGTAGCTATCTTATGATCAAGTAATCGTAGACAGAAAAGAATCGATATTCAATCGTGATTGAAAATATTAAAGATTTATCAAGCCTCTCGAAGAACTGAAACACAAATAATAATTGCTTGTGCAATCGTATTGGGAATCGTGCAAATCTTATCCTTTGTGGGAACGCTCTTCGATTAGAGCGGAAATTAGAAATTGTAATTTGCGGTACTGACCACAAAAAGCGAATGAGAGAGAAGCAGAGGGAAATGAAGAGATAGAGATTGCGAAGGCACGGTAGAAAAGGGTGAAAACGAAAGAGGGGAGATGGTTGCGTCATGGGCATAGAAGGAAATGTCGTGATATCGATCGATTCTCCCCTTGGTAACTCTGGAAAGTCTATCAAATGCTAAGCTAACAGCCTTAGCCGGAATCAATTCAATTGCACAATGAACTTTTATTCGGGATTACGTCTTTTGAACTCTATAAATTAGGAAAGCGTCATACAAGATCTAACAGACATTTTCGCCTAAAATAAAAAATGTTTACCTCCGTTAATTTCTTCGAATGCCCGTACTTTGCAAACGATTAAATCTTTTAATTAGCGTACAAAGCTGATTTACTCTCTAATGAAAAATGTTTCTGTGCGTGATAGTGAAATACGTTATTTAAGCTCTTGCATGCACACGATCGCGTAGATCTCGTTGTACGTGTATATCAAAAATTAATTTCTTCCTAACAACCCCTGCGTGTGTGGTTATTTTCATTCTTATTCAACATCAACCTAATGCTATACATACTATTCGTAAACCTTGTATTTCGGTTCATAGAGAAAATGAGGAATTCGTAACGGAATTTTATATTTAAAAAAACCAAGGCCCTGTTAGTATTTTAGTTAGTAGTTAGTAGTTAGTATTAGTAGTTTTTAGTATGCTTCTCGTGTCTACCACTAAAAAATCATTTCTATATAAGAAAAACTCTCCCATATGGATTTAAATTATCAAGTCTGTCATATATTAAAATCAGAACAATATATTACATCGAATAACTTAATTGCTCATACTTGTGCACATTTAATCGCATCAGTTTTATCAGATATTATTTCCTCGTAATAAATTCTGGATTGATTGAGTTTCTAAAACATTAAATTACGTCTAATTTACACATACAATGCCAGTAAATATATCACCTACACTCAGCAAAGAGTGTGGATGCGAAGCTGAAAGACATCGGATGTGTATCCGTAGGTGGAGTTAAATTCAACTTTTAACGAAATAACGTGGCTTGTTAGCAGAGTTTCGCGTAATCCACTATTCCGTGGCTACGAGCTTTCTTACATGCCTCGTAATATAAGCTCCCTCATCGAAACGACCTTTTCCCAAAGCACACACACGCGTACATAATTTCAATCCGGAATTATAGTACGAGGTGCGGATGAGGGAGGAGTAGCGCGCAAGAGGTAATTTACTAGTGGCTTTTCAATCTAAGTTCCTTCGCCTAATAAAGGTAGAATTCGTGCTGGTGTTCGTGCGACGACTGAGAATGGCTGAGCTGAATCTCGCGCGGATCAGTAGTCGTGGGAGGATCAAGCAATACGTCGGCTTTTGTTGCTGGTTCAGTCGCGCGCAATTGGGCTAAATTTTTCGTTACCCTTCCCAACGACGCCCTCGCCTACAGTTCGCACGACTAATATTTCACCCCGTTATAGCGAGTGAACGAGAGAGAGGGTGTGCATGTGTGTGTGCGCGTGCGTGTGCGCGCGCGAGATAACAAAACAAGAGACGAGAGCCACAAAAGAGCGACAAGCTGCTTAATGGATAAGAAAAAGGCACTCCGCGTAATTTCACCGCGAGATGAAATATGCACACGCGACTCTAGCGACGGATACTTTTGCGTTTTAAGATAGCAATGAGTCACTTGAGAGAAAAATCCTTCCTCTCCCTCGGACATCCGACTACCCTCGTTACGTGTGCAAGTCGCTTCGCGGGGAATTTTATTTACATTCTTGAAGACCCTCCTGGGCTTCTTTTTTCTCTTTTCTTCTTTCGAAAGGGACTTTTCCCTTTTGCGAAATTTATTTCCTCCACAAAATCGAGTTTAAAACTTGAAAAAATTTGTTATACATTTTTGACACACTTTCGAATCTTTTCATCTAGTTCGCGAGAAATTCTTTTTAATGTCGAGTAGGGACATGATTTCCAAAGTATTTGTACTTTTAAATATACAGACTGTACACTACAAAAAATTAGCGAACGACAGATGCGAAAAGTATTTTTATACGATTTTTACCTTCGCGTTAGCAATACAAAGGATATACGTTACCCTCCTGTTACCAAGCCTAAATCAATTTTTGCATTACAGAAATGTTTTTAAATATTTTTGAAGCAACGTATTAAAAGCTGACTTTAGTACAGCTTAGCGTTAACATGTCTGGATGGCATCAAAAGGATTTTCTATTTCACCTAAGATCTTCCGACTTTTGCCCCATTAATGAAGAACAACTTAAACTTTTAAATTGTTTTCGTCCTGACTATAGCAACAAGCAATTGTATAATTTCCAAGAATCCGAAAAAATAATTAGTATTAACGTTGATATTGTCTTATTTCTCGTAAGAGCGCTTTAGCTCAATAATTTTTAGTATAATAATTCGCGTAATAAATTGATTTATAACGAAGCTAGGCCACGTAATTTAGAGTATTACAAATATTTCATCAAATATTTCACGAACGATGTGCGCGAGCCACCAAGAGCTTTTTTTCACAACTCCCAAATGACCGCAATGGCTTACCGACTATTCGCTGATAAAAATCAATGCACCTAAACCACATCTCTTGCGGATGTTCAATTTACCTAACTCGCGATGAAATGTTCATTTATTTTTTAATCTTCGGTTTTCATCAAATCCAAAATTAAATAAAGAAAACAAGCTTTTTTCATCTTAACCAATTATCTCGATGTTGATAATAATTGAAACTATAATAATAATTCGACAAATATAATATTATTGCAGATTTCAAATGTTACATGAAAAATTATAAAATTTTACCATATATCTTATATTTTCATTTATGATGAATCCAACATTTTTTTTTTACTAATTTTTTTAATTCATCCTTACCGTTGACAGCAATAGAATACAGAATACTTTTTTCCGAAATACTCCAAGTCGACGAACTAAAATGAGTTTATTGCAAATATTTGTATGAAGTAAAAAAGAAAAATGTACAATTAGTCAAGGCAATTGTCTCGTTTGAAAAAAGTGTAATTGAAAACTCGGCATTTTTTTATAGGTTCATTGCGATAGTGTTAAATGACCCGTTTATACCTTTTCTTTTGAAGAAAATTTGCTGCTCGATTGTGTGCTGTACTTCTGTTTTCGTGTCGATGTTTCTTTTTGAGTGCCTCTTGAAAATTATAACTATCGGAATTCGTATTCAAAGTAAGCGTCATTAACTCCCGTGGGCATTGTTCATTGCTTTAATTAACGATCTTGTTATCATCGCAATGCGGCTTTCGTTTGTCTCTATGCACGCGCTAAGAAACGCAAGATCGCAAATACAACCGCAGTGCTTTTACTACTTTTAAAATAAAAACGATGACGAGAGAATGGGCGACAAAGCGAGAAAGTATGAGAAATAGGGAAGGGTGAAGGGTAAAGAAGCAAGAGAAAAATGAAAATAACTTGGTAAATAGAGCGCGAAGGAGGACGCGGGGAGTTTTATCGCGAGGCGTGTACGACGTACCCGAGGGCTGAGATCGAGCGTTGCATCATCGCCGTCGCTCAAGTGTCATACGTATCTTGACCCGAAGCGCTCCCTCCAGCTTTTATTACGCCTGTACAACTCAAACGCACACGCATCTGGATATCCTTTCGTTTACGCATGCGTGCATCACCGAGGTCTGCTGGCTTACCTCGAGCGCGGGATCGTCGCTGCGTGTAGGGTATCGATAGTGAATCACGCATAGAAACGTCTACTATTTTCTCGCGCACGCACGCTTTCCTTCCTACACGTACGCGCAGATTTTGACTGCTCCCTTCCTTTCTAGGCTCCCTATTACAGCGCCTACCGAATAATTCAGGAAGTCAGTTGTTATTCCTTCTTAAAGGCTTATTGTGCGTAAAATTTCGAAGTTATCGAACAAATAAACGTATTTAAGCATAAAAATTGTATTCAAACTGGACCTTTGGACATTTGGATGCGACTCAACTGACGCAATTAATTAAATGAGAATGTGAACGTGAATAACGGAGGAGCGTGGAATCATAGAATCAATTTTATAAAAGCTTCGGATCCAATTATGTTCACGCTCCGATTCTGGCTGACGATGCATCGAGAAAAATTAGCGTGAAATTTATTTATAATCTGCGTGAATCTCATTTAGTCGTGAATAAATGTAAATATTAGCTTTGATGTCGGCCAATTCGTTCGCAACAGTTCCGCGTTGAACTTGGTATCGCGTCCAATTTCATAAGTCAGTAAAAAGTAGTCTGAAAAAACTTCTTCGAGGCTCGGAATCAATTTATCCGTTAGTCCGTGAATTTGTAATTTTACGCACAAGCAGCCAGAACAATTACGGGCATATGTCGTGAAATTGGCGTGGCTCGAGTGTCTCGTGGAAATGTTTTATATTGCACGATAGGTCGAGCGACTCAAAAACTACATTCGCATATTAAACGCGGACTATAAACTCTCGCGACCGCCTAGGCTAATCTGATTCAGTATATATCCGTGTTATTCACAATCTTGCGCTATTTTGTTCCGAGTCTTTCCACGATGGTCATGCTGTTAAAGGACTCGTGCAAGTTCTAAAAAAAGCCTTGTAGAACTTGTCAGCGCTAAGTACAATTATTAGTAGAAGTATTAGCACGTCAGTAGAAGTCCGGTGTAATGGTCGGGCCACTTCTGTAGTTCCACCGATGAACTACCCGCGAGTCGGTAAGATTACAGAGCACGCGATTTTCACGCAATTTCTTCCTTTCCGTTTAATTTGCCAATTAGGTATTCCGCTTTTCAGTGGGAGCAGTGATAACATATTTTTCCGTAATAAAATGGAGAGCTTATTCCGAACGCCGTGTTATTTTTACAACTTCGGAATGGACTTATTCATTGTGGAGCGATATCCTCATGTCGACATCAATCGATACCGGTGAATCGATATCCCGATGACAATTCGATACCAATTCGATGCTAATAAATCCATATCTCTATGAAAATTCGATACCAATTCGATGCTAATAAATCGATATCCCGATGCCAATTCGATACCAATTTCATCCTAACAAATCGATATCCCGATGACAATTCGATACCAATTCGATGCTAAAAAATCGATATCCCGATGACAATTCGATACCAATTCGATGCTAAAAAATCGATATCCCGATGACAATTCGATACCTACCAATTGATAATGATCGACCGATGCAACGCGTCGATTGCAATGCGATACTAATCGATTAATGCGTTTTAATTCTTAGATCGACATGTTTCGTGGAACGAAAAGAGCAATTACAATGTAATTAACTCTGAAATATAAACACCAAAGAGCGGAAAATTGATAGAAACTGGTACAATTCCTAAGAAAATGAGAAATAAGAAAATTCAGAGAGACTAAATTTGATTGAATCGTCGAAATGTCCCGTAAATGAAAATCGCTGCTATCCATTGAACGACTTTCTCTCGTGCAAAGTCTTCTCCGAAATTTATTCGCGTCGGTAAAATACAATTTTATTCGTTTTAAAAACGACCTCCGATGAAAGAGGGAGCATAAACAAGCCTTCTTGCAATCTCCATTTTCAAATGGATTATGAATTTGAATATTTTCACGATATAATCTCAAGCGACACTCATAAGAGTACGTAATAACTCAGCTTTTACGACAGCTCATTTCTTTCTCTTTTTCATTTCAGATTTTCAAAAGCTCGAGCGGGAAGCACGAATATGTAGGAAACTCCAGCATCCAAATATTGGTGAGTCACAAGCAAAGTTACATTGGGATACCTTCCTTTTTTTCGTTCGGTTGAATTATGGAGGAAGTTATTTTTGAAAGTGGGTTCCTGCGGCTGCTGCGATTCTCTCAACCTCCTCGTCCATCTATCCACGCGGGAGCATAAGAATCGGGCAAAAAGACATATCCTGAATTGGTCGCGCGATAAGAGTAAATCGAAATTCATCGGCGCACTCGCTTCCTTTAGGAGCAATCATTGCAGATAAAAAGGTTAAACGACACAGCGGTTACCGATCAACAACGTTGATTGCGCCTTTCGTGCCACTGACGCACACAGTTATACGCAACGGAAAACATCGAAAATTGACGAATAACAAGTTCGTGTCAGAGATCCGTCGGGTAAAATAAAGCTGCGATCTTCTAATATACCGTTACGTTAATCATGAACTTTGGATTGATCCGAACATGTATACTCGACGATTGTCTAGTAATAGAGAGTACAATGGTAAAAAGCAAGGTTTTAGGAACATTTCCCCTTGACTCGTTAAATGGCTCCATAACGTAGAAAAAATATCCCTTCATGGGTAAATGTTTATTCGAACTTTTGAAATAAAGATTTACTTAATATTCGCACTCGTTAATAATTATTGTACTACATCATCGTCGTTATTTCGATTGAAACAAAGACAGTCTTATTTAATAAAATAATATTCTGAAACGTTCGAGATAACGTGTATGTTGACGATTTTTCATCAACAACTTAACTAATAATAATTTATTATAAATAAGTATTTCAATTACAGAGGTTCAAAAGAAATTTATTAGCTGCTCCCGAAAGAAATTATATTTAATGAATTCGAATCAACGTTGCATGCCTATTACTAATAATTTTGATTCATTCCGACTGAATTTTAATAAAAACCCGATAGGAATATGATGAATGTGTCATAAATATGTCGTGAAATAATTCGATGAGACAGAATTATCGTAAAATCCTAAATTTATAGCTATCAAAGTTGATATATTTATAATAAACGAAAAATCACGAGTAGATAATCAAGTTGAAATTTTATTGTCGCGTCGTGACGCGAAAGCAATTCTTTTTCAATACGGAAATCATTTTCGCCTACACATTCGATCTTGAAATATTGCAAAATTGAAATAAATCCAGACGAAACTTCGAATACCTGGTATAAAAGACGAGCGCTTTGCACAAAAGCATATTTCTAGTCTCTAACGTTCTGTATCAAAGATCTGTGGCGTAAAAAGGGCCCAGAGAAACTAAGTGTGGCGTAAGAAATAAGCGCGACGCAAGGGCGACTTCGTTTTGGAAGCCATCTTATCATTCCGAGACGGAATTCGAGGAAAAATGTCGATGTATCGTTTGGCCGGAAGGAAAATCGATATCAGCCTTCTACACTTATACACGCGGTATAACCCAACCTACTTTTATGTGCATATTCGTCATACACTGAGCGGCATTTCGTCTTGCGGGTCTTGACAATTAAAGTACATTTTTTTTTATTACTACGGTTATTATTGTTGAACGCGAGACCGACAACCAAACGTATCTCGAGTCAACGCGACACACGAATGCGAAAATTTCTCAGTGGTACGTACATTTTAGTAAGCAAGTGAACGGTAAGTAAACGGTGGTAAGTCAACGAACGAATTGAGTCGGTTTTCCTTCTCGACCCCGCGTACCTTCCTTTATAAATGAAGAAACCTTTCCTTTGGGACTTTGAAGGAATGAAAAGCAGCGTAGGATATTTACGGCTTCCTAGTGGATTCCGAGAACAAATCGGGGGAGTCTCGCCCCGATTTTCGGAAGGAGCGTTGATCGTCGCAGGAAGAGATTGAGATAGTGGAGAAGGGACCGCGTGGAAGAAGGAAGCCACGCTATTTACGACTTAGATAAATCATGAATACCATCCGGGGGACAAATGCGCGTGCGCATTGACGCACGGCAAGCAACTTTCGAGGCTCGTGCTAACATAAGCAAAAGTTCTCGTTCGTGACTCGCAAGTTTTAATAACGTTTGCACCTGTGTTATTGTATGTGGTATTGCGTCAGTGCACTACTGCGGCTGCTGTTGCTGCTGCCACTCTCTCCGCATTCGCAATTCTCCTACAGACAGAGGCGTTGTAAAACTAGCGCTGCAGACTGCCTGGAAATTCCTGGCATTTTTTCTTCCGTGCTTTTATTTCGGCTTTTCCCTTAAGAGAGCTTGGGCTAACAATTCTACGAACCAGAGCCAAATATTTTATATGGCTTTTTAACGTATGAAATACTTTTCTTCTTCGTTATGCAAATAGTCTAGAATAAGTAACGCATCGAGTACGTAGTTGGAGGAGAAAATATAACGCTGATAATTAATCAAACTTTTCTAGTCGCGATTAGTATTTTGTGCACTTGTGATATAGCGTTCAAGCTAGTTATCACCGAGAACATTTAATATTGACTTTTTAAACGTAGTTGCATTATTATTCCAGACAGTTACGTAACTTGAAAAATAGCGTTTCCAAGAGAGATAATCATTGCTCACAGTTAATTTCCCGTACATCTGATTCGGACAATGCATTATTATAATAATCTCAATTGCCATTGTATTACGTTTGCTTTTAAATACCTTTCGATTCGACCTGTCAACCAAGGACATCATCCAAGGTTTTGATAAAAATATGTTCCTAATAAAGAAATCATCGAAAGGCACGAATTCCAATAAAATGGAATAAAATCTTGTGAGCTTATCTGTTATTTCCTCAACGGAAAAGTGCAGTACACCGTAACAATATATTCTCGTTAGTCGACGTTGTGAATGGCAAATCAAGCGATTCCATAAAAATTCGTACAGTTTCGTTTTGCTTCATATCGCGAAAATATGCACAACAAGTGCATGGCACAATATTATATAAGTCTTGAAAAACGTGTAGCGTAGAGCGAAGTACTACTCCCGTAATCCGAACGTAACTTCGAGATTGAAAAATTCGGAAAGAAAAGCTCGAATCCTCAAAGAGTGCTAAAGCTTTCACATCGAGCGAGTAATCCCTAAACGATCCAATGCCAATTAGGAGCCGGATTCAGCTGTCAAGATTGTAAGCGAACGTAAAGCGCGCGCGTGGCTCGTAATCGTTTCCGAAGGATACGAGCGTCGAGTGCCTCTAGTGCGTGCGCTGCAGGCCTAGCCGACACCCCGAGAGAACTTGTCCTTGACCACCCGCGGACCCGCTGGCATACGCGTCGCCTATCACTCGAGGCGCGCGGTTAGACGAGCCTTTTGGATGCCTGCCAATGACGCTGGCGAGTCTTCTTTCCCTTCCCTATTTTACTATAAATCGTCGTATCACCCCGACGTCGCGCGCCTATGTACTTTTAATGATTCCCTTCCTGCCTTTACTCCCGCGAGACCGTTCGAAACTTTCCCGACGTTCTTTAAACTTCTCGATGTTGTATTTTGGCAGCCTTCGTTCCTGCTCTCGACCCGTGAGAGAAAGCAGTCGTTTCACGAGATTATTTATTCTTCATCCTTGTTGGGTGAATATTCTCGAGATGCCGAGCTACTAGATAAATCGGGAATCCAAGATTTTTGTTTCTCAAACTTCGCTTTATCATTCAATGCGTTGCATTTGAATATTTCCATTAAATGCCAGATCATTTATTGCGCCGCCGTTGCTTATCGTTGTGCGAGAGAATGAAATTTAATAGATACAAAATATATATCGATAAAGAATCCAATAACGCAAGAATACGAAAGAGACGTTGCAGGTATGAGAAATGAAAGGAGACAGAACCATTGATGAGAACGGAAGAAAATGGAGAAACCAATTTCAAAGTAAGGAAAATCATGATCTCGCAATATTCCTCTAAAGGGAACGGGCAAGAACAACAGCGTGTAGAGCAAGCGTTTTTCCCAAGACAAAAGCACTCTGAGATAGTGTAGTAATATAGATGTACAGATAATACTCGACATTTCACACACCCTGACTACTGCAGTAGCCTGCTTTTTGCCTCGATTTACTTTCTCCCCTCTTCGCTCGTCGCACTACTGTCGTCTTTCTAATCTACAAGTAGTTCTGCGGCCCCTGTAGTGCAGCAGCCCCCTTTGACTTACCGTTGCCTATCTCCCTATCCCTCTCTCCCCCCCCCACCTCACTCACTCGCTCTCTCTCTCTCTCTCTCTCTCTCTCTCTCTTTAACCCACTGTGTTTTGGCACGACTTTATGCGCCTCTTTTAACAGCTCGAATACATTTATTTTTCAGTTAAGTAACAACCGCTCCACCGAGTATTATTTCATTTCGACTCGTCGTGCGTCTTCTTCTTCGCAAATCGATACTTCACTGCGGCGCTCTGTTGCTCCTCGCCTTTCAATTCGCAGACTTCATTCTTCGATGCGTCGCACGTACGTGTGTACACATCGATAAGCGAACTGCAGAAAAACAAGTGCAGTGCACATACGTTTAGAGCCGGATGCATTTCAAAAAAGAACGCGTAGACCGACGGTCGATCACGCATTATCGATGTACGGTATCCGACGCACACAGAAAATTACCCCTATCGATGCACTTACGATAAAGGAGCGACAAGGAGCGAGAATATGGGAGTCAAATTAACTCTGATTACTAAAATTCATTTATTCCAATCAATTGGAGAAGCGAGTTTGGCGATCCTGAGCGACATTCATAAGACACTAGGGCAATTCGTAATTTGTATTTTTTCAACTAAATGTACGTCCGATGCGGGAGAAAAGTTTAAAATGTTATCCTTTCGGAAATGGCCAGACGTTGCTGAGCCGATAAATTTTACAAAACCACTTGGATACACGCAAAATGTAGATTCACAGTGTAAGTATTAACGAAATCTGTCTCTGGATTATGCAACAGACGCGTTTAAATTCTGGCGCATTTGAAAGGTGTTTTCTTTTATAACCACCTATTTATTCATCCCAAAACTGCAAATCCATAATTCATAAGGCCGTCCAACGTTCACGGAGGATTTCCTCGATTGCGCCCATACCCACCGCCATATAAGTAAATTAGCACGTCCATTTCCTTTCGCAGCGAGCATCGAGAGATACGAGTCTCCCGATTAAGCGAACTATTCGTTAACGGCTAAGATTATTTGGCAGTAGCGTGAGTATCGATCAGAGTTTAACAAATGCAAATGAATTCTTCATCGATAAGCCGACGCTCGTGAATTCTCGTCCGTTTCGATCAACAAACGTAATATCGATTCGGTCTCTACTCGCGCTCCTTTGCGACGTGCGCAAACTCCCTGTCGAGTCTTTCCACCTACGTTTTTCGATTCGATAGCGAGCGACGGTGGAGAAGAAACAGACGCGTCGATCGTACGCCCATCTGAGTGATTTAACAGCCTTTTTTAACGTAAAGAAAGGAGCCGATGAGCGACAAGCTTATCCACCATGCGTTTTTAATCTTGCGCGCGTCCCTCTCGTGTGATCGATTATCCGAAGATATTCTTCGTTGAATCCGGCGAACAATCGTTGTTCATCTGGCGATGGATTTCTCAGCGGCTCGTATCAAACGAAAAACTGGCGGAAAAATGCGCTTCTTATCCTACGATTACTTTAAGACGTTAAAACAAGATAAGTGTACAGATTTACGATCTCTATCATCTCAATAGATATAATTGCAAATATTTATGTCTTCCGAGCCATTTTATGGGGAAGGATGGCTTGCATCCAGATCCAGTATATCTTCTTAGGATATTAATTTTAAGTACTAGACCGTTGCACTCGTAGAATTACGGCGCGAGAACAAGTATCCGTTTTAATATTTAATACAAAAACGGATTTATAAATACCGTTACTTTTGCTTTCGATAACACATGCTTCAAACGCTTTTCTGTTCAATCGAACATTACCAATTGATTCCCAATGCACGAATAGGTTTTCAAAATTAAACGACTCGGCTTACTATAAAAATAGTTGAGATATAATATATATATTACTCGAATATGAAGAGAGTAAGACTTTTTTCGCAGTCCGAGGGTATAAATTGCGTAAAGAAAGAAGGAAAATGGGTATTTATCGACGCTTACAAACGATAGGGACCGACATAAATCGCAGGGCGAATTGCCTGCGCAAAAATACTCGTTGGGTACGTAGCAACGTATTTCGCGTCATTCGCTTCCGCAACATAGAGTGAACTCTTGGCTATTATTTAAGGTACGAATTACATACGCTCAGAGGTTCGTAAAGCCACGGGAGACGAGCGACCATTCTTCCGGTTACTCGATCACAGTTGAGCGCGATCTTCCTTAGAAGCTGCAAAAGTCCCTTACACCTCGCTCCGTCTTTATCGCGACAGGGTGCGACCTTCGCAACTATCTGCTCGCGCGAGGGTTAAAAATGTCCTATACGAAGATGCCGCTGAAAACATTCGCGTGGATGTTCAGTTTTGTCGAGCCGTTATTTCATCGAGTGAGAGGTGTTTGCTACAAGAATTGTCGGCGACGGTTGTGCCTGCTTGGATTTTACGTTTACACGCATTACAATTTACTATGTGAAACATTTGTGAAACATTTTAAAGCATCCTTTTCGGCACTATTCTTTTTTATGGCACTTCGATCGTAAGATCGTGCATTTGAGGCTTCATCGTGAATCAATTGAAATCCCAAAAATTACTTGACCTAATAGAGATTATTTCTGAACTTGCAAATACAAATATTAATAATGACCATTTAAAGATACGCTTATTTAAAACTCGATATTTTAAGAGGTACACATTTATTTAGATTTTATCCTTAGAATATAAGAAGAAATGTAAATACTATTATATTTTTATACTGAAATTCACATTTGTCGAGTAATCTTAATTTTTATTTGAATAGATGCACATACGAGATATTCAAAATATGACAAAAAAAAGTTGAAAATAAAATAAATAGTACGTGATATCGTATCCATAAAGTTTGTTCGTTTTCATTTTTTTTTTACAACACTTGTATATTGTAGAGAATATTTTACGAAACATCCAGAATTTATCCAACTACACTTTTATAGATTTTCATGATATTTATTTTGTGTGTTCTATACAATTTACTGATATAATACAATCATCTTCTCTTTTCAAAGCTTAAAGTTTATAAATACAAATGTAAATCTCACGTGAATACCAAGCACATTATAAAAGAGGAAATTCATTCATAATAAATGGTAGAAAAACTTTTGTGCTTTAAATTGGTTGTCACTGGGACAGTTTCCGTTTAATATCGTTATTGATATATATTTTCTACATTTTATACTATGAAAAAGAGATAATTTATGAAAATGAAACAAATCTCATAGTTGTTAGTTTCACAAGTTCTTATAGATTCGTGGATAACTTGTAATGAGGGTATGATGTAGAGTCCAGTCTTCTATTATTTCAAGAATAACGCAGATATTTTGCCGAAGCGTTAAGGATTCCGAGGTCGGATGAAACATTGACTCGAATTCCCTTGATGAAAGATATTCTTCTTTATTTGAAAATCGTGCAAAAATTTTATGACGTCTTAATGCGTTCACACAAAAGCATCTAACATCTTTTATTAAAGATGCAAAGAATCCATTAATGCGCAAAAATTGGACCCTTATAAGTAGGAAACATTGAGAAAAAAAAGAAAAAGTTCTCTGAAACTCGTTTTAAACTCGAATGAAAGCTAATGTTTCGTTGTATTCGACCATTTATAAGCCTTTTATGAAATACTCATTCAGTTGAGAGGATCGAACTTGTTATTTAAACTCGTTATTTCCACTTACAGTCTAATCGAAAGTACGACCTTTATCAATTTTAAAGAATAAAAATTCAGTATACCGCGTGGACCCGTTTTCGATAGAATTTAAATTTTGTTCGAAGAGAGCAATGATTTTAATTTATAAGTTTCAAAGTAATTTAAAGTTTCCTTTCCCACCTTTCCAACCGCATTGGATAATTTTCCTTATTCCTCCTTGTTGTTGCAGTAAGACTACACGACAGCATACAAGAGGAGAACTACCACTACCTCGTCTTCGACTTGTAAGTATCTCGGAGATGGAAGCTCGAATTTTTGCTCAATACCAATAATCGACAAGAGTTATTGGCTAAATAATCTCGGGCGGGCCATCGAGACGTGAACTGCTCACGCGCTTTTGCCTTTTGCAGAGTCACGGGTGGCGAACTCTTCGAGGACATCGTCGCGCGGGAATTTTACAGCGAGGCCGACGCCTCGCACTGTATTCAACAGATCCTCGAGAGCGTGCATCATTGTCATTACAACGGGGTCGTGCATAGAGATCTCAAGGTATCGTTTACGCCCCAATTTTCATTTTTATCTTAGAAAGTAATCTGCATTGCGTCTGGATCTGGATTGCGTCCCAATTGCGTATGGGCTGAGCTGATTTGAATCGCCGCGACTTGATTTATGATACCAATCGCCTGATTTCAGCCGGAAAACCTGCTCTTAGCAAGCAAGGCGAAGGGAGCCGCTGTGAAGTTGGCGGATTTTGGATTGGCGATAGAGGTACAGGGTGAATTTCAGGCGTGGTACGGTAAGTTGAGCTTGGTACACGATGGGTGGCACGTGATTACCATATCACAAGCGAAGCAAAATTATCTTTTAGCTTCGCTACCTCCCTCTTGTTCTCTAGTTGATAATAATTTTTCTTTATCTAACTTCGACTGCCTCTTCTTCAAAAGTATCATGGCTTGCTTTTGTTACTTTTATACACTAATTATAAACGTCAAACGTGTTTTTAAAAATGCTGCTCTATCTTTCGAGTTATAAGATAGTGGAGCTCGAACCTACAATATGAAACAAGAACTTTCACAAAACAAGAAACTGAATTTTACGAACGATCGCACTTTTAACTTATAATATGGATCACGAGACGATCGGTCAAACCAAGTAAAATATACGAAATGCCAGTGCAAATTACGAATTACCGATACTAAAACATCGGGCCTAAAAATCTGAAAGTCTTTGGCGTTAAATAATGTATTTCAATCGTTGTTTACGTAGCGGTTATTTACGGTAAAAATAAAATGACAATTTGAATGGAAAATTATGGCAGCGATTGGATTAAAATACCGAGACCGTTGAAAGCTGTTTTTATGCTCCACGTTAAATATACGCATAATTGACACGATGATGCCAGTGCGGAAAATTATTTGTTTATTAATTTGAGCAGTTAATTAATACAACGCAGATTGATCGAATATTTTTCGAAACAATAGCGTACGTCGACTTTTAGACTAATGAAATATTGCAATTATTTGCACCAACTAATTTGTGGGAACCTAGGTTTCGCGGGAACGCCCGGTTACTTAAGTCCCGAAGTCCTAAAGAAGGAATCTTACGGCAAACCAGTCGACATTTGGGCCTGCGGAGTTATCCTTTATATTCTACTAGTCGGTTACCCTCCATTCTGGGACGAAGATCAGCACCGGTTGTATGCTCAGATAAAGTCCGGCTCTTACGATGTAAGTCACCTCTTTTGTAACGCGTCGCACACACGCTAAGTGTGTGCGTCGTATAGAACGGCAAAGAGAGCTGGCGAGTACGTTACTTTTGGCCTCGTGTCCTTTGCAGTATCCAACACCGGAATGGGATACCGTAACACCAGAAGCGAAAAACCTCATCAATCAAATGTTGACGGTGAATCCAACCAAAAGGATTACCGCCAACGAAGCCCTTAAGCATCCTTGGATTTGCGTGAGTGCATCGTTTTCTTTTTTCCGACTCTTTATTTGCCTGTACATCTGTTTAACGATTTTATGACACTTTCATTAATACTTTCTCTATTTCTGTTTCTGATCTCTCGTTTCTTGCAGCAACGTGAACGTGTCGCGTCTGTGGTTCACAGACAACAAACCGTTGACTGTTTGAAGAAATTCAATGCCAGGCGCAAATTAAAAGTGAGTTGTTTTTTTCTAATTTAAGATTTTCTTTTTCATTATTTATATACTTTTTCGCTAGCGAACGAAGCTCCATTGTAAAATTTTATATTCTTTATAGAACAAGCATCTTTCAAAGAAATTTCTAATATTCGGTTCAAATTTTTAAATATTTACAGTTTAATAGCAGACTGATTAATGTAAAATTTAGCTTCTCTCGTTTATCAAACTACGTGGAAAGAAAATTATGTAAAAACTTTTTCATATTATATATTTACGAACACTTGGGTATAGCACACGAAAAGTTGGGTAGAAAATTTTGCGTAACATTAAAATAAATAGTCTAACGATTTGAATACAATTGTTAATATTATGTAGTACTGTTGTATATCATTGTAAAAGTAGGGTGAAAACATAGTCAACCGATAATGTGACAAATTCTTCGTTAATTTAAATAATTAAACTGCGAGCACAAGCATTGTCGAAGGAGTCACAAAAGGATGTAAAGAACGATTATAATCGTATGAAGGGAGAAAAATAGGGAAGTAGGAAAATGGAATTTCGCGGTGAGCTATGGAGGGTACGGACGATCAAAATGAAGTTACGGTGACGGTAATCAACACCGTGAGACGGTATGTGGTTGGTATCCGATTAATTCGCGAACGATATCGCGTTAATTTTGTCGCAATAATTCGATAACCACATCGCGTCTCCATAGCATCTTGAGAAACCATAACTGCTGATAATATTACTCACGGAAACGTGTGTGCGCGCGAAAACTGGTGTCGTTTATGGATGATGGGCTTGGGTTCTTCGCCATTATCGGCTAATACACGTGTTTCCACATCACGAGGCCTTCTTCGATGATACGCGAGCGCGCGTTAGTTTACTCGTTGCTTCCTCGAGCACTTGACGGCGTTACAAATAGCTACAGCTTCTTCTTATATAACAAAATCTTCTCACATACACGGAACTAAATTAGCGTTGATATAACGAGTAACTGTAAGAAGAAATACTCGTTTATCCGGTATTACGAGTAAATTCATATCGTAACAAGTATTTACGTTGAACCTCTTTAAACATTGGCTGGAATCGTGCAAGAAATTTTTCATCGGTTGTACAGTGTTATTTCGGAGCACGCACTATCGTAATTATCACTCGCGAATTCTGTAATTTCAGCACTTTGGTTTGTCAATTTTCTCTCGGCTTTCTTCTCTATCTTTTCAAATATACTTAAATCACGCGAGCGTTAAATTTAGCTGAAATAGTTATGTAACACACCGTGAAAAAGAGTTTGTAAAATTATTTAGTTCGTCGATAACTTTGTTGATTCTACAAGCGTAACTGCGCGTCGAGATGTGGTAAATGATAACGATGAAAGCATTTAAAAATAAATTTATTATGTGCCGCAACGGAGATAAAACAAATCCCCAGGTATATTTCAAAATTTAACTTTCATTCTTATAAATAAGGGAATAAGATACCGCTTGCTGCTTCCATTAATTCAATCCCTTAGATGAAATTTTTAACGCACAATCCTTGTTATCTCTTTCTTTCTTTATACTTAATGTAAAAATACTTGCCTCTTTCCTTTATTGGAATAAATGAAAAGTTTATACGAAGGCTTGTACGTCTGCTTGCAGGTCGCTATTTTAACAACAATTCTGGCTACAAGAAACTTTTCCAGTAAGTATGATGCACAACGTAAGTATCTCCGGCCCTCTTCAGCAATTCATGGATATAAATTTTTCGATAAGCCATACTCAATCCAATGTTGTCTTATAACATTTTATTTATTTCGTTCCTTTTTGTTCTTATTCTACCGCTTCCTTATAGCCCTCACCAAAATCATTAATTATGCATTATCACCAGTAGAAACATTTCGCCATTGCCTATTGTGCCACTTTTCTGAATATATATTCTACCCCATTTACTGTGTTTTCATGTTTAATCATTAACTCTAATTGTTGCTGTTGTTTAACTTTGATCGCATTTAATTTTTTAAAAGTGGCATAAAAGTGCAACGGGTGAAACGCTCATAAAGAGGCTTTAGATTCTTTTGATTAAATACGAAGAGAAACATCTATGCTCGGTACGAGATTTAATACGTAAATCTGTACATGTATACATGTTCAGATGTAATATCGTCCTTCCTCGTTAAACACGCAAATGACATGCGCATTTTATATTATAAATATGTTCATCCCGTCGTTTATATATACCACATATACCAATGCACTTGACTCGCACCTCATCCTGCTCAGATCATGATATAAGTACGTTATTCAGAAATCATGCACTTTGTCAAAACATATAATTTAATAATTTAATTACATAGAATTAAGCTCTCAATTTCTCAGTTTACTTGATCGATTTCTGGCTAACGCTATATTTACCGCAGTGAACTTAAACAATTCCTACGTTCCTTCGCATTGTAAAATTGTGCAAAAAATTAGCTCTTATCCCGTTTATATAGCATAAAATGGTGTCTTAATTAAAAATAAAATGAAAACGAATATTTCTCATAAAGGTTAGATGTCTATTAAGAGAAAATTAATTTGAGATAAGTATATTTATCTACTTCAAAAAACAAAAGTATACACAAATAACATACGTACACGCGATGTTAAATAATTATAAATTGTCTTTAAAACAATCAGACATCAAACAATTTCAAAATTTTAAATTCTTGTTGGAGATTATCCTTTGAAGTAAGTAAGTTTTATGTTTTGGTTCACTTGTGGATAAAAGACAATAACGTGAATGATGTGTTTGGTATTGCTGATGACTATTGTACACGCTTATTCAGTCGATTGACAGGTATTACCACTGAAAATTAATAATCCACCTATTTCATAAATAAATTAAATAGCAATCTGTAGATATTTTTGTCGTTTGATCTACATTTCTTCATTGGAAAACAATTTATTATTCTGTTATAATTGAAAAATTTAAGTGTTTGTGAGAGGCTTATAAATCTTGGAAATCTTCTCATTCTTTTTGAACCGTAATTTTAGTTTTCTGGATCCAAACGTGTGTACATTAATTGAGACTAAGATGGCTAAAGTTTGTTTCAATTAAAAAAAGCTTCTCTCATTTTGTAATTAATAAAGACGAATTGTTCAACAGATTTTGTTAAATTTTCTTTTCGTGTTCTCTTAGTTCACTCTAATATAGATATTCAAAAAAGCAAATGAAAGGTAAAAAATGTACAAATTGTTAGCAAATAATAAAACATTTTGTGGGTGTGTATATATATCACTTGTATATAACGCATTTATGTTTTCTAATCGCATTTAGTAAACTAAAAAAACGACTTTTTCTGTACCACCCTACTCACGACTACATGTCCGAAAATGTAAAGTAACTATTATATATATAATTACGTCTCGAGAGAGCCGAATGATCGACTGGCACATGAAGCATCTCTCCAAGGTAATGATCCTACTTTAGTAAAGTAGTTGTGCATCATGTTATGTCTATATAATTACATATACAATATAGGTATGTAGGTGAGTAGGACATAAAGTGGGTGTCACTCTTTCGATTAAACTTTAAACAAATAAAACTAAAAGATTGACAGTCGAATTTTTTAAGTTCTTAAGTGCGTTTAACACTTTACAAACTACTTAATTATTATCACATTTTTCACTCACTTAAACCGCTCTCTTCTCTCTCTCTCTCTCTCTCTCTCTCTCTCTCTCTCTGTCTCTCTGTCTCTCTGTCTCTCACCCTCAGTCACTTTTACAAATGTACAAAAGAAATTTACTCTAGGCTAAAGCATTTTCAATTTATTGTCTTTTAAGAGAAAAGAAGAAATATCAAATCTAAACTAACAATAACAAAAATAAATAAAAATTATACAACGTCGTGTTACTTTATACTTTTAAATATTCAATCTTCTAGCTCATAGTAATTTATAAAATTATAACTTAAAATGACATTGAAATCAAATATTTAGAATAGTAGTAATTTTTACTCAACTTTTTATCAATCGTAAATATAAATTTTACACTAAAAAATATATTTATTTAAAACGAAATACACGCACAAACTTCTTGATTAAAAATTACTGGACTATAGATTTAAAGTATTAAAAAATTTCTGATTCGTTCAAATAAAATTATGTTCGTATTTTGGTACTAACGAATTGTTTTTATAGTATACAGTACTTAAGAGCATATTAAAAGTACTTTCAAAAGCAGACAGAATTTAAGTTGTAACAAATAATAATTTTTATTATAATATAAAATAATAATCGCATTAACTTGAATATGGAAAATGTTTCTTTTAGTAACTTTCTAGACTTCTTCTTTTATTTGACAAACATAAATTTATCTTGATCAATGTCTGAATAATGAAACTTTCATAAATGTGAAGAATATTATTACCATGAAATGAGAGTAATGTTAAAAATGTGCATTACTTAAAACTGCAAAATTCAAAACTGTTTCGCTTTCCTGTATCGGTTTCCTGTATATACATACTATACACTTACGAGTTCACATGGATAGCTTCAGTCAATCACAAATAAAAGTCTAATCTATACGTATAGAAATTTAAACACCTGTTTGCTGAAACTATGTATGTCAGTATATACATGTATACATGCATATGTTACATCTACTGCCCTCGTCGGCCACAGCCCCTTAAAATACGCAATATCACGGCATCAGCGATTAAATGAAACCTCATAAAAGTTGAAATAACTATAAAACACAACGTAAAAGTAGAACAATGTGAAACTTGAGGCTGGAATATCGCAAGCTCATGAGAAATAAAAATTATTTTTAAAATGTTTTGAAAATATTTTAGCTACTTTCTGAAATTTCGATTCGTCTATATTACAAGTTGGTTTTTCTTAGATTATTTATTCTTGAAAAATAATTTTTCTAAATTTCAAATTCGGCGCTTCTGAATGTAAAAAATTACTTTTTAATACAAGTATTCGAAGTTTCTTGTGGCGTAACTTGCGTGAAAATCGAAGTGCTTTTGACGCGAAACGTGTAATAGATAAAGAGAATAATTCTAATTCTATCTGTGCTGGTACGTTACTCAATTGTTTGATTACTTTGACAATTAAGAAGATTATAAAACATTGAAGATCCGGAATTGTATTACGCCACAATACGAAAATATTATTTACAAAATTTAACAGGTAAGAAAAGAATATCATTCTTCTTCTTCTCGCACTCAATTGTGCGTGAACGTTTAACGTGAAACCATGAGTTTGGTATTAAAACACTAATTCATTAATTCTAAGGAAAATCATATACAATTTCTTTGATAAGTATTTTAACTTTATGCAACTATAACTAACAATCACAAGCAAGTCATGCACAAAATATAAAATAGACGAAATGTAAATAAAATAGTTTTTGCAAGCCAAACTCGAATCATGCGTTTTGTCATTTAAGCTTTCAAAACGTCATTATGCAAAGAAACATAAGCATAATGTAAAATGTAAAATGAATCTATACTTAATTCATATTTTTATTTAATAAACTTGAAATCTTATGCCTCAAATTGTAGTTTTAATGTTAATATTAACCAATGAAGTTGGGAAATCGTATTCTGGAAAGATAAAATGCATATTTTCAGTAGAATATCCAAAGTGAAAGCTCTGACGTCTAAGAATTGGAATTCCCATTTTCATATCTATGACGCTAAGTGGGCCGAAGATACGAAAGCCTGTCTAATTTTTAAGCTAATATATATTTACATATAGAATCTGAAGCTATAATTACGATCATTAACACTTATTCAGTATATTATCATTCTGAAGAAAGTACGTGACACTTGATAAGATCATTCGATACAACGAAGCGAACATGTTTTCATTTGAAGCTTTGCGAAGTGAATTTACAATGACTCCATTGCAATTGAAAACTTTACAGTTTTGCATCGACAAATCTACTTCACGAAAAAACTTTTACATAAATAAATGCACTTTTGCACTCAGCATGATCTTTTCAATGCCCTATATACATTATACACACAGTATTGCGTGACGAACGTTACTTTGCAATTTACTCGTACAATTAGATTTTTTGCAGAAAAATCTCCCATTCGCAGTATCCTTTTATTGCCGATTACAAGTATTTTATTTACATAAAGTAGAATTTTTAGCTGTGTAAACGTAGATGTTAAATAATTTGACGAATTAGAAATGACAAATTTTTATTGAAAATATTGTTATCGAACTAACTGCACTCCGCATCCTATTCATTGATCGATGAATTAGTATTAATTTGAACTAAACCTTTGTATAATTATTTTTTGCCATTTATTTTACCTTGGTTAACTATGTGCCGACTAGAAAGTAGAGTAGAAAGTTTAAAAGAATGCATTCGAGTACTTTTAAATGCTTCAGTTGGGCGTACGTATGCGTATTATGATTATTATTCGGTACGTGGTGTAAAACAACAGTCATGTATGCATAAAATTTATTACGAAATACAGATTTACAAAGTGCAGATATTAGCAGGTACATTTTGTGTACATTTTTTCATTTAGTTCGTAGCCTAATGTTATTCATGCAAAGCAAAGTATAATAAAAACTCAACTTATAAATTCATTCACGACTACGTTCGAGTTTTCTTTTATAACCATAATACTTTCTATTCAAAACACGTATTCTGACTCATGGACTAAATTGGTTTTATAAAAGATTTATTGTTTCACTTCAAGAATGACCGCAATCAATAATTATTTATTGAACGAGGCATTCATTGATACGAAATCTCAAACACAAATGTTAAGCCTTGAATATTCTATTTTCGCTCATTCGTAGCTCAACATTTTTAATTAATTACGACCCTCTTATTTATACACACAAACAAAAGTGCGGACTCGAAGGAAAAATTACACATGTTCTTATTTAACATTTACTTTCTTATGAAAAATACAATTTAATGCTTCTAATCGAGATGTGTAAGTAAAGGATGTTAATAATAAGGTTGTCTGCGTTTGTTTTCTTACGTTGACCCTGTTACTACTCGTGTATCAATCCAATCGAAATTTGCAACTATACCGCCAATTGAAATCATGCGATCCACGCTGTGATCCGAAGAGAGTGGTAAGAATCGTGTTTTACCTTTTTCGTTTTTTCCAAGCAAACCGTATCAAACATTGTACGATTTTAACTAACGCTAACTACAAATATCGCACAAATTAGAAATCAAAAGGAAAAATTGAGCGAAGGAGGTACTAACTACTAGTTTATTTCGATCGTAAATAAACTCGATTATTGGCACTTTTCACATTACAATTCTTACGAACAATTGTATTTTACTTTCTTTTCAAACATTATCAAATTAATGCAGATACGACACGGAAGCTCTGACTCAAGATCAAATTATCAAAAATCCACACGATGCAGCTCGCAGTTATAAGAGATTTTTCGTGATTATTCTTAAAGCCTTTTAAAAGAAAAAGTTTAGTGTGCAATACCAATTGTGATCGCGCGACCTGCTCTACCGACCGTAAATCATTCGACTACACTACTTTTGCGCTCAAATTTCAAATACTTTCAAATACTTGGATTCGGATAAAAGTGAAATATCAGTGATCTTTTTGTTTGGCATACAGTGTGTAGTTGCGCCAAGTTTCGAACAAATATATTAACTCTTCGGAAACTTGGACTTTCGACTTGATCTTTAGAGAGATTGTTTTGGCGTAAGATTCGAGGAGCTTAAATTTTACTTAGGTTACGATACGATGGGTATAGCGGGTCACGCGGTCGACTCGGTATTACGTATCACTTTAATTCGTAACAAGTATGTGGCACTCGGATTATTTGCAGATCCGCAGTAATCCGTAATATCATTTAAGAGCTTAAATCACTTGAAATTTCATTAGTTTCTCCTGTCATGTAATCTTGAGTTGCTAAATTTAAAAGGTCTATTGCAATAGATGCCTCCTTTTCTTAAGAAATGTATACGTTTTATGAAACCCGCTATCAACAAGTTTATTTTCACCTAATGTAGTGGCAATTTAAGAATAATACTTTGTACGATAATGATTGTGACTAACATAATGCACGAACGTGTTATATTGCCATGCACGATGTAGGAAAAAAATTTGATTTTAACCCCAAATTTAAACGTTTCAGTATTTAACGTTGATGTGAGCATGTTCCTTGTACACTAATACTATTACGTTAATTCACTTTCATACACGATCTCTGCAAGTTACCCATAATTAATTTTTGGACATTTATTCCCTTCTAATCTTATATCTTATTTTTAATCTCAGTTTCACCTATAACATATATAATATGGAAACTGTTATTTTAAGAAAAAGAGATTCTTTACAAATTCTCTGTTATATATATGTTTTTCGATATTACATTTAAAACATAAAGTTTATATACTTCGTACGTAAAAAGGAAGTAAACATTTTCCTTGTGGAACAAATCGTGTGTTGAATAATAAATTAAAATGATTGCTTCCTATTTATTAAGTGCTTGTTTTCTAAACAATTACACATAATTAATAAACATTAATTAATAAAACTAAGTGTGAAGGAGCAAAATCCATGTTCAAATGAGCGTTACTATTGTAAGTACAGTTTTCTCGAGATTGTCATATTACACGATGAATAAAAGTCATCGAACAAAAGGAATGTGCGTCAACAAATGTTGTTTTACTTAACGATACAAAATGTACACGGTGGAAACGTTTCACACACGAATTGGATAAAAAAGTGTTTTTAGTTTAGTTTCTCGCGTGGAGAACACAAAAACGTCAAAATGATCTATGCCTTTGTTACATCACAGTTGGATACAACGATCAGCTCTTCGTGCGCCAAATGTCCGTTTCTATATTTGCCTACGGTTCAATGGAAATAATCGTCGATGACAGAAAATGCTTCTCTGATTACATTTTTATCTCAAATGTATCATGCTAAATCGCCTTTTGTTCATTTCAACCTTTTATGTAGAGTGCATAAAACGCATAAAGACACTGTTATGTGCTGCTTCGTGTGTGCGATTCGATCATGGAATTGCTCAGTTGTAATTTTCTGTTTATTTTTTATTTTTTTTTATCATTATCATTAATGAGTTCTAATGAAAATAGCTCGACCGATGAACGTAACAGGAGTCGAGCTCGGTTGCATTCGTCTACTCAATTGTACTGAAATATTTTGCTTACTTCAGCTAAAGGCATGATCACCAAGAAAGGCTCTCAAGTGAAGGAATCAACGGACGGAAGTACAACGCTCGAGGATGAAGAGGTCAAAGGTAGGGCACTCAATTTGTTTATTTGTATTTTGCGTAATTTTATTGGCGATTTCTGCCTTGTCGCCAAATACTTTTCTTTAACATAACTTATTACGAACGTAAATTCTACAAACGTTTTAATTATAATACATGAAAGACAATTTCAAGTAAAATTTTCGATAGGTACTTTTAGAATAGCGAATACAATAAAATTTTGACTCGTGAGTTTTGGTGCCTTGCAATCAAGTATTTTACTGAAATTTCTAAGCTTACAGTTAGTGTGCAGTAGCATTTCAGCTATGATAAATAACGAGTAAGAATAGTTACTATGAGGGAAAATTTATTTCTTTTGTTGATGGAAACGGCAATAAAAGACGTTCGATCTCAGTCGCTTCATTACAAAGATTTGTTTTTCGACATCTGTGACTACTATCATTATCATGCGTGTGTAAATTAGCCCTCGTTGTGTACTCTCGTAGGCAAAATTGTCGTGTATCTAATTACCTGCAGTACATTTTAACCATTAAATAGCCATTATATTTGTCTCTACATCTGAACTTTCAAAGTTATCACATAATCATGCTGTAATCATAATTGTAATTATGCAATGTAACTGTAACGATCTCTCTCCAGATTAATTGAGTTGGACGTGTGTAACACGTAATACTGCTTATATTGCGCTCGATACACGTACACATTATTTACTGTAGTTTTAACTCTCATTACATACACATTATATTCCCCAGTCGCTACGGAAACAAAAACTAACGTTTTATCAAATTTAAAAAAAAAAAAAATAAAAACCCACTAGAAAAATCACCACCTGCCCAAGCAGACTCAACCAAAAGTAAATGAGAACGGAATCGCACGATTTCGCGTCTCGTGGAAGACGCGAATGTCGAAGCATCGGTTCAAATCGCCCGCGAATCTCCCGAATGCTACGCGACAATCTTTTCTCCGCCTCGAGGTTTTCGTTTAAAGTAATTTTGAAGCTGCGATGTCACGGTTTCGTTGCGGAACGGCTCGACGAGTATTCGCAACATTTCGGCGCGACGAAATCGAAAAGTTCGTGGGCAAAGAGTTTCTCAGACGTCGAGCTGTAAATATTAAGCCAACGTAGCGGCGGCAATCACCCAACGGATGAAATATCACCGATAACGCGTAACCGGGTTCCAATTAACCAGCGAAAAAGACCATTGTATACGCCTCGCGCAATAGGAGTACCTGGTTCATTTGCAAATGTGCGTAATTATACGTACACCGTGGTTATACACTCGTGCGCCCATGTACGCGCGGGTATCCTTGTTTTACGCACGATCACAAATGCATCATTTATGTACTTACACTCATATTTCGTATACGTTGTCTATCTTTACTACTCCTCCTATGCATTCTCTTTTACTTCCTGCCCCCCCCTCTCTCTCTCTCTCTCTCTCTCTCTACCTGTCTTCCCTCACTGCCTTATACTCATCCATCCCCTATTTCTCTTACGCACGTGTTTTTACCACGTGCAACATGCAAAGCATACATCACAATGTACCTAGAAATACGTATGGGCAATAGCTTCCCTCTTACTTTTTGACTCATAACCTTCTCCACTCCCGGTGTAATATTAACAGTATTGACAGTAGAACAGTTGTTATACAGGGTGACTTCATATAGCCATTTGGGCAATGTTCTTTTCAAACGATATTTGTGATTAACGAGAAATGAATGTTTAGTTGGTCTAGCTAAATAGAGATGAAAGAACGTTGTTTAATCGATAAAATATGTATATCGAGCCTTGTCACTGTTTTCGCTTCATTTTATGAAATAGTCCACTTTTGTATAAAAATGACAATCACCCTGTATATTTATAGATAGGTATTACTTTTCTATTATAGAAATGATGCTCACAAATCCATAACACGTAGTTATAATGTAACATTGATAAAAACCTCGATCAACGTGCACGTAAATAAATTGAGGAACGAATCGAAATTGATTCATGTTTAGATACGTAAATGATTAATGGTCGCAGATTATCGGTCATTCTTTTTCCTTTTCTTTTTTTCCTTTGTACATTTTAAAAATATCAGTTACTCTATATTATCGATTGAGTACGGCTTCAAAACACTGACCACCACTTTTAACTACCAAGAATAAAATATAGTGGCCCACTAGATGTTACTTGACATTAGATACATTTTACTCGTTTGCAATGTTTTAACGTTATTTATCTTTAACGTTGGTTATCTTAAAGCACTGCCAAGTGATAACGAAAATGTGCACATTTAGCAACACATCTGTAGATTCGTGGGTTTTCGAACAATTAGATCTGCTTTCTGCGCAATAGAACTTTATTTATAATCTGTGTTTAAATTTTTCTTATCTCGTGGTATGTACGTCATTGCGGATCCAATTACAAAGTTAGCATTAGTACAGACTTTTGCTAATATACAATACTTATAAATTGTTTTATCAAAGAATTATTATCAAAGAAGTATTACAGTGGAGTTCAGTTGTCTCAAACTAATGAGAAAAATACAGTGGTAGCTGCTAACAAAATCAGTCGATGCATAATCCTATCTTCAAGCAATGTTATCCTTCGTGTAACATGTTACTGACACCTTAATCAAACATCTTTTCATAAGTTAAATTAATCATAAATCTTTTTAAATTGTATACATTATATCTTGATTGTTTTCAGCTTACTAAACACTTCACTATATTACGTTGTAGCGTTCCATTGAAACAACAGCAGCTATACCCTAGTTCATATGATTTAAAACTTTTAAATTTATTGCTTTAAAAGATTTTTTTGTTTAATTAACTAAAACTCGCGTGGTTTGATTTTAAGCATTTATTGAGCATTTTAAATTAACCATGTGCATAGATCGTACGACTTCGTTATATATAGACTGTACAACGTCCCTTAGGGGCCATAGTTTGTAGACTGAATGCGTAAATGTTTTAAACGTGATTTTTCGGCTTTTTAAAAACGTATGAATAAAAAGTGAGAGGCCACTAAGCAAACAAGACTCTTTATTTTCATAGATGAAGTAATCAATCCAATAGTAGCAATATTTAAAATTTTTAATGATTTTTACTAGCTCTTATTTAGACTTCATTTCAACGTCCTGCATTTTTATACGATTACCTACTTCATATTCTCAACACGTTTTTCATTAACCTACTTGTCCAAAAAAATATCATATCTGTTCCAAGTCGGATTATTATCTTGAACCGTGGTCATTCTATGACTACGAAGTCTGTATTAACGTATATGAATTTATAAATACAAGAATTCGAAATTGAACGGAAATGATGTTTGTTACTGCATTACACGAGAGACATAATCGACTGTAACGTCGTATCCCTTTATATTCGTACCGGTATTCACATTTTTCTTATATTTATGTACGAATATTCAGGAACACATCCATTCGAAATTGAAAATGCACCACCCCTATCGTCACGTGTCCGTGTGTAGTCCGGTGTTATGGATTTCTGAACACCAGATTTTGTATCGTCTAATTTCACGTTTTGTATCGTTATTCCCTTCCTCTGCTCGTATTCGCGCTTTTGCATTTTACCGTTGTGGAGCTCCAATTAACACATCAACTTTACAACTGTGTGCGAGACATTGAATAACAATCCCCATTCATATCTAGGTCGTGTGTGCATGCTTCCTACAATTCTTTACAACTTAAACGAACACTCTTTAAGATGTAAAAGAGAATTGGAATGAAAATTTTGTAAAAATAGTTGATTGCAATTAAATTTATCACTTATTAGAGAAGGAAAATTATGTACATAAAAATATTTACACCGTAAAGTGTTGCATGCGCTTTTCTGTATTATTGCCTATGATTCCTATACAAACTTATCTGTCGATGTTTCCTTTATCAAGCAATAAATATTCTTTTGTAAATAAAAGAGTTCGTAAATTGTAAATATAAAGATGATATATTTTCACACATTTTGAGTTGAAATTGTAAGCTACTAGTAACAAATATGATAGGACTGTATTTGAGTATCATACACCTGTACTGGATAATTAAATGAGTTTTATTTGCATATCTAAATATAAGAGTTAATTTAAGATAATTATAAAGCAAATAAGAGAACGTAGAATATGCGCTAATCTATGTACAGGCACTTAATGTAAAATGTAAAATGTAAAAAAAAAAAACAATAGTATATTACGACCCCATCTAGTATCCGTATACGTGACGTGTATGTGTATATGTTGTACAGAGGATAAGAAGGGCGGTGTCGACCGGAGCTGCACGGTCATTGCCAAAGAACCCGAAGGTAACCTCATCTACGCAACAACCAAACTGTTCGATGTTTTCTTTGTTAATTGTTTATTTTTCTTTTGTTTATTAACTCTGTGTTTATCGACGCTACATACTCTAACAATGAGCCTGAGAAAAGCGCGTAAAACGGAACGTACGCGTGATCGAAGGTTCGTCGCATTAACGCCTTCATTTGCTTAATGTCGCTCGTTGTCACGCAGCGCTTCGTATGGCGGAAGCTCTTATTTTCTGCTCCCGCTGACGATTACGCGGGAAAGTAACAGTTACCAAACACTGATTACAGTATCATTCATTGTAATTTCGAACGGCGAACAATTAGCGTTTCAGCGAGACGACGGCTTCCATTTTCATTTTTTTTTTTTTTTATTTTTCTTTCATTAACACGCATTAGCTCGGATTACCGTTATTCGCGCGAAGCTCGAATTGCTTTGTTTGGCAAACGTGTAAAGTCCAGTTGGTCCAATCGACGGGGATGAAACAAGCCAATTCTTTCGGGCTTCGCTCGGATGTACGTTTGAAAATCCTCGCATTTAGTCGCAAGCAATCGATGTTTCGATTAGCGATCTCAGCGACTCTCTTTTGATCTCATCGTTGCCTAATGACTAATTTCTGTACAAATGCTCGCGCTAATGAGTAAATTAATGAAATTAGCATACCGAATCTAATTTGTAGAGGGTGTAAGTCGTGCATAACCTATACTAAAGTACCACTTACGTTTGACCGTGACTAACAGCCGGTCTGACAAGATTGCGCACCGATCTTTATAAACGAGGCATGTCTTTTGTTTTCCGATTTAAGTTGCTATTGCAATATTAATTGCAAATGAGATGCCGTTTCAAAATTCAAAACGAGAAGGCGAAAATCAGCCAGATCGAACGGTGGCTTAAGCGGTGGGAGCGATCGCGCTAACGGCCAAAGTCGGTAACATGTGCGACTAGATCCCAGGCTCTAGATCGTAAGGGTCGCGCCGCCAATTCGCACTAATCGCCACTACTCGCCGAGCTGCATCACGTGGCATTATTTTCGGGCAACGCGCGTTCCGAAATAACTCGCGCGAACGGCCGCCAAACGGAAATACCTGGGTGCGCTCGGACGCCCGAGGAGAGTACGGGTCCAGTCCGAGACAGCTGACTCGAGCAGCTGCTCGATCGCTTCGTCGATCCGCGTGGGTGACTTGCGCGTGCAAGAGGTCGAAGCCATGTCGAAGCCACCGGGAACTTTCAGGCAGTCGGACTGTGAGTTTTTATCCCCCTCCCGCCCGTCGCGCACTCGTCCCTGCATCGCCTTACATCGCTTCGACTTCGTTCTTCTCTCCGTTCCTGGGAAATAAGCGCATCGTCTCTTGGTCCGTCTCTAGTGGTCGTGTCCGCCTGGTAAATCCGTGCTCCTATAACGGCTTGTCGCCCTTGAAAGCGGTCGTCACCCGGAACGCATGTTTCGTTGCTAGTTGGCCGTAGGGGCTCCCGTAGCTTCAATTGCTAAAAGCTTGCCGAGACAAGAGATGCTTAATTGAACTGGAACTTGAATTACGCACACGGCGATAACTGGGACTTCTTGCCGAGAATGTGCTCGGCACTTGCAGCACCAACCGCAAGAGATAAGGGCAAGATACTCGGCCTTGATAAGGGCAAAGTTTTGCAAGGATGAAAAATCCGTACCAGTGGCGATGAGACGATCCGCCAGAATTTCTTCCGCCATTGTTTTTATACATGTTTTATACTTGTAATGCAGTTTCCCGAGATAAATCGAGTGGCCTCGCGCGATTCCCTCGACGGCGAATAACCGGCGCGCGTTTCCGCTCGAGCTTACCGATGAAAAACTTAACTTGCTCGCGGTCGCCTCCGTTGCTTCTCATTTGCCGCAGCTCATCTAATCCGCTTTCACTCTGTCTTTCTTTAACTCGATTCTTGTAACGCAGCTGTTCTTGTCCTTGTTCTTTTTTTTAAATCCGCGCCCAGCCTACGGATCACAGGGAACGCCACCCAGTAGTCCCGCCTCGGCAGTCTCGGCCTTCTCCAGGGCGAGCGGAGCCCACACGCAGAAGCAGACGCCCGGTAGTCCCCTCGGCATCGCTGCGGCTCTTCTGCAGGGTGCTCAAGGTAAACTCCAAGGTTGCTCCAAGGCGCACGACATCGCGGCAGCTCGCATTTTCTCCTAGGAGCGAGCGAAGATATTACGCCAATACCCCCGTGCAAACGCTCTTTTTTTATCACGATGATTCTCGTTGAAATTCGATTGTTCCATTGGAATCATTTGCGTGACTTTTAACTTTGCAAAGCGCTTCTTTATCTTTCTCATTGATTTACGACAGAAATAGTTCTTTGCAGCTCTATTGCTTCTACAGTAAGGGACTGCAAGTACTCGCGTATAAATTATTCATCGACCAAAAACATATTTTTTTCCTTATCAAGATGCGCACACATCTGCAAAACAACCTATAACGATCTTCTTAAGCGTGTGTGAAAATTCGTCGAGACGGAGAGACATTATGCGAGTGTAGATCGGAGATCTTGTTTTCGTAAAGAGTTGGAATTTGTGGTGGAAACGCGTCAAAGATAATGTGCATATATGTTTGCTCGGTTCTGCCGTGAAAGGCGAGCTGCCGTCGTGTTTTGCTCTCGAACAGTGGCAGTGTCGTACGTGTTCTGGTTAAACTTTGTCGTTCCTTGTGTCCTTCTACGTGAAAAATAACTTTTTCCAGGCGTCGACTATCGAGTGGTTAGCCAACACTCCCCGTTGCATGCGGCCTACCCAATGAATTTTCTTCCAGCCCCACCGAATGTCTTAGTATCACCTTTCGGCTTTTCCAGCTCCAGATGCATTTTATTTCCCACTCACCTCTGCCAACCTCTCTCTTTTCATCCCGTTCCGTAAATATTGCCGAATGACCTTCAGGTGCGAACCCGTTTTTCGCTTGTTTATGGCCTTCTAATGTGCGTAGGTGTATGACATTTTGAGTGGCTTGTCGTTTTTCCTCGCTGGCTCTAGTTTTTCGCTCCGTGCTCTCGTATAGCGCGCATTTTTCTAATCTGGACATGATCGACTGGACATGTCGCTGAAAAATTGCAACGCAAAGTACGATAACGAAATTCGAAAGAATAGGACGAACGCTTTACGGTATATCGTATAATGCGTTCAAGAGAACCGAGAATGTAAAGCTTTCGGCGTTCTGTTCTTAATTATCTTCGATATTTATCGTTGTATGATGATCGTATAATTATTATCCAGCTAAAAGTGAAGGCATTTGATGAATGATTATTAAGGGGCTTGAAGCATCGATGTAGCGAAAGTGAATTTTTGGAAGCAAAATTCACAAACCGAGCACATAAAATGACCAGGTACACATTGTCCAGCAATTGAGAACCGGAAAAGCAAAGAGAACCGGTAAGCTGTGTGCAGCTTTTTGTTTTTCAAAATTGTGCATGTCTTTTCATTTGTTTTACATTAAAAATTATGAATTTTTTCAGCCTCGGTTGCTCGTTGACGCTAATTATAGATACGTACATGTACATTTATTTGTTTATCCATCAAATCTACAAACAGCCAAGAAAGCGCTTTTATCATGTAATGCACGCAATTAGAGAGCTTTGCTTTGCAATAACATTTTAAATATTTCATGAATTAATGAAATTTTTTGTCTATTTTGAACCCATAGTTATATAGAATTTTGTACACTTCCTCAGCAAGACTAGCGATTCCTGTAGGAAGGCTAGAGATTTCGAGAAATGAGTAAGATGTCTTGATAGATGAATACATATATTTGATATCCAAATATAAATTAATTTGACGTGCACTCAGAGAACTTCAATTTTAGTCTAATTGTTATACATCTCAAATATTACGCGATCATTTTCAGCTGGAATATTTATTACTATTATCTAGCATATAAGATAGTTCATTCGACATCGTCGTAAATAAATTTTCAACTAATTTATCATTTATCTCACTCGGGGGCGGGTGGAGGGGGGGGGGAAGGTATAACAAAAAAGTTTTTTGAATAATCTAACTTCTTTTAAAGTGGATTACACTACTATTTTATGTAATTTTTGGTACATGGTACAACAAAGTACGCAGCTTATATCATTTATTACAATAACGCGAGAACTTGATGTTTAGACAACGTATACACATTTCAAGCTCTTAATATATTTCTTGATTAATCTTGTAGGAAAAAAAGAATTTATATATAAATTATGAAATATTCATAATTTATATTTATATTCGATATTTATAAAAATAACCAAATAGCGGAAAAAATGAAAAAATTGTTAAAAAATATCTTATAAACATTCTTTCATCGTGATATATTTTTCAATTGAAAATGATTTATGTACTTAAGTGTATTAAAAAATAATTCAAATAACATTGAATAGTCGAATAAGAAATTTCTCTGAGTATGCTGGCTATAATTTGGTAAAATTTATCAAGAAAATATTTTGCAATAAATATTCAGGCCACGTATGTGTATAAATGTATACGTGTAATCACGGGTCTAGAATTGGGAGATTTAAAAGGAAGTATGAAAAATAAAAATTATGAGATTATAAAAAGCACAACAAGGGGATCAAAGCAGTAGTAATTCCCATGTATAAATGAAAGACGAACACATTTAAATGTTGTTTGTTAACGTAAAATAATAACTTGTTTTAGCCAGCTTAATATTGCAAATATAACAATTTTACTTTTCTGTCTTTGAACAAATCTCAAATCAGTCTTGAAGAGCGAAGAGAGAGAGAGAGAGAGAGAGAGAGAGAGTGAGTGATAGAGCGGGGGACGAAGGGGGGAGGGAGATAGAGAGTGGCATTGTACAAAAACGCAACGGAACATTCATTAGATACGGAAATTTTTCAAAATTGGTAAGGTCTGTCGTGAATTCGAAACTCGGAAAAAAATGAATTTAAACCGCTAGTAATGGGAATTGCTACTACAGTCTATCTCCCCGTGCAAGATAGAGATTTAAGAAAAGCGAAAAGCAGGGGGCCTGACCGCGTCGGATATCGGAAGAAGCTCAGAATGTCTGCGGGGAAAATCATTGTTGGAAATTGGTTGGTTGTATGTGATTTAGCGAGCGGGAATGGAAGCGGAAGCAGTTCCAACCAGAGCAGCAGTAGTAACAGCCAGAATAGCCAGAACGGCGCCTCGCCTTCGTACACGACGTTCCCAGGATACTACAATGCCACCGGCTTAAGCGTCAACAACGGCAACCTCCTGCACCCTTCAAGGCGCGAAAGCTCTGCAAGCACCGGTCTGTACTTCTCTCTCTCTCTCTCTCTCTCTCTCTCTCTCTATCTATCTATCTATCTATCTATCTATCTATCTATCTATCTCTCTTTATTATATATATTTACGAGACACCTGTGTACACCACTTACGACACTGCGCTCTGCTCTGCAAAACGCTCTAGCAACACGCATCTGATCCTCTTTTATTAAACGAACTCATGATCATACAAGTTATCTTTTCAAACGAGACAAATATACCGTTGTTACAATATTCCAAGTCAGTGTCGATGTTATGGCCGTCGCGATGAAAAAATACGTAATACACGCCAACGATATTTAAATAAGAAAATTAATTACTCTTCTAAAGACACGAATTAATTTACCGAGCCTTTGTGGGAGAGCATTACAAAATGCGTCCTTGATTTCTGCATAAATGCGCCTTTCGCGCATCTCCGTACACGAACATTCCGCGGCAATCTCACTAAAGTCTCGTGAAAGCTCGGAAGAGCCTGGATGTTCGTATGCGCTACGTTCACGTTTATAATAATAGCTCAGCATGCCTATGTGTTAGTGTCTCACATTGAGCCGAATAAACGTGGTCGCGCGCGTTTCTCTTTCAAATACTACAAACTCACCTTTTTATACTCGGGCTATTCGCTCATTTGCTCGTTTCACGCGCTCCTCCTAACGATTTTCTAGCATCTCCGAGTGCCAGTTTCATCCGCGTACAATTCGCACATTGTTAAATGAAGGAAATTGGCGCGATTACTGCGTTTTGAAATCTTTTCGTAACGACGCCATTGTTTTACGCATTAACATTATCCAGAGAACGAACAAATGAGCGGAGAAAAGAAATCGCTCTTTGCGCAAAATTTTCTATGATTTTACGTTTATTTCGAAGCGTGTTTGATAAAAGTGCTGCAGAATTTTTAACCAAAGCGCTCGTAAGTCTTTTACAAAGATAGCCGGTGACGAAGTGATGAAATTTTTATAAGTTCATTTAATAAACTGATTAAAATCTTTTTAAGCGGTTACTTTTTTGTCACAGGAACGCTTTGATACACTCGTGCTTGCGCGACTGAGTTGAGAACAAAGCTTTCTTGTGATGAATTTCGGGTGCGATGTTGCACCGCAGCTATTGAAAAATCAGTAGGTGTAACATCGTCGGACTTGCAGTTACTTACGAGAATGCACGCTAAGACCGGATAATCAATTTGAAAAACCGACCAAATTCGTTTCTGCATGCTTACACGTGTGTTTGCGCTTGTACGTTGCATGTGCGTCCAATTGTCAATCCTGCACACTCTTCAGAGCCTGAGGGATACCGCCAGACTTCGGAAGGCTACGTGCAGCTGGGATACGATCCAGAAGACGGTAAGAAAGCCGCCGCCACCGGTAAGAAGGTAATTGCCCATAAGAAGGCAACGTCGAACCACGAGGACGGTTGCTGTCATTTTAGACTTTGTAACTTATCCTAACGACAGTAACTGAATCTTCTCTGTTATTGAATCGTTAAGGCATGCGTCTTGCGTGTGCGTGTGTGCGTGCGTGTGCGTCTGTTTGTGTATTTCATTTTGATTTAAGACGAAAGTTAATTTTATTTTTATTTTCTCTTCTCGTAACTGTTCTAACAAACGAAAAGTCGCTCATTTAAGAAAGCGATCCAATTCCGCACGCGAAACTTTTCAAAATCCGCACACTCTGCAAGTGTTTCCCGGATTACGTTGACAAATGCTCGTGTTTACTAACCCAAAGGACCGAAGATAGTGGCTGGTAAGATCGAGTAGCCAACGTTTGCTACCGTGGTTCCTTTCTACGCCCAATACCGAAGCGCATACCGAATATGCCAAATGCATTGGATGGCCTAAGATATTAGAAAAGCTGTGACGGATCAACGAGCATTATAGCTTTTTACGTTGAGCGAAAAGGGGTCGAGTTCGAGGTTTTATACGAGCAAGAATCGACCGCAGATCGTGTCACTGGCGCACAAATGACGCCAATTGGACCGATCGAGGCGCGCGAATCTACCGCGACCCAACGAACGAGCGTGAATATAGTTATCGGAACGAACGAGGTTGTCAACCTCGTTTATAGTTATACGACCGAGTTTGCGTGGGAAAAAAAGAGCGAGAGTGAGCGAGCGGAGGGACAGAGAGTTGCGACAGCGCCTTGGTAGTTTGCTCGAGTCGTTAGAAGGGCGACACACAGCCAAAGTGCCGCCACGTATTCGTGTACTCGCGAGTGAACGTTTACACATCGATGAAAAGTATTCTCTTGTTCTCTCTCCCTCTCTCTCTCTCTCTCTCTCTCTCTCTCTCTCTCTCTCTCTCTCTCTCTTTCTCCTCCATCACTTACTCTCTTTTTGACCTCTTTCTCGCAATTGCGATATCTGACGTCCTCGTTTCCCGAGATCATCGGCTCAAAATTAAGTCTTAACGTTTTAATCGGAATGTTTATATATGATAGAAACGGTTATACGAAAAATATATCATGTATAGCGGAATAAGAAACAACACGAACCGTATGAGAATTGTACATTTTAGAACCGCACTTGTACGTAGAAATTAGTAGTGTATTATACATGTGTAGATGTAACGTCTGTGAATTTGTGTATACCTACGTTATATGTCAGTTATGTCTACAAATAAATTACTGAAATTCAATAAGTGGCGTTGTCGTCTAATCGCGCTACGTGTATCCGTTCGTCCATTGTAGAATAGTACAATACCCAGCATACATAAAAGAATATATGCAATACTTAAAAGTCTAACCACTTGAAGTAAATTCTTTGCGATTGCTAGCTGCTTTTTAATAGACTGGACTTTAAGAGCTGTTTGTTTGTTTTTTCATTTCCCACTCTTCTTTATTTGACTCGAAATACTTTATCCCAATTGCGAGGAATTTCGTTCTCTTCGTCACGTAGGATGCTGGGGATATTTGAAAACCTCTAAGTCAGCCGAACTGTCTTTAAGGATTAGTAAGCGAAAGAGCGAAGAATGAGGTATAAATGTTAGACACCCAAGGTATCCGCAAAGCTTCTTTTCTTTTTTAGCACAGAGCGCGTATATTTCAGCGAGTAGAGGTGCGATAGAGAAGCACGACTATGTCGAAAAGCTCTCTCTTCTTCACTCTGCAGGGAAATCAACGGCTAGATTAGTGCACACTAGGCGAATGGAAAATCGACTGCGGCAGTTGGCTCTTGACTCGCCCTCGTAGTGCCACGTTCCGCCCACGTTCATACGGACGTTGCAGCAGGAACATCGCATACGTTAGCGGGGGCAAGTACGCCTAGACACGACTTACACCTCTAGTAAAGTTTTTCCCTCTATGCAGATTTTGTCCAAACGCATGCTTCGAATGGAGAAAAGAACAACGAGACGTACGGAGGTCTGTAGAAGCGCTAAGATCGCCGCGGGCTTCTTTTATTTTCATCGCGCACTGAGAGTCGAACCGAGCACATCGAGGACATTCGAGAACAGACGTCCCTACATTGTATTAAAGCCTTGAGCGTCTATTGTGTTGGAAAGGTTGCATTCGAGACAATTCTATAAGTGTTTGTGGAGAAGCGTTAAGATATGCATCGGTCACGCGTAGCGTTTTCCTTGAGATTTACAACACAAAAGGGCTCATAGCTAGTTTTGCTTCACAGAATTTTATTTTGCTTTATATTTATTCTAAATTACACTGACATAAGATAGAACGTAGAATATTTCTTTTTAAATAATGGCGTCGTAGCTTGAATGGATAAGTGGATCAAAAAAAGTATTACTTTTCAATGCCGGAGGCAACGCTTAGTTCGACTCGATAAGCGCGATCGATCGAGACTTCCGAAAAAGACGTGAACTAAAATGAGAATCGAAGATTGACAGTCTGTAGTTCGATGGATGATTATCTCGCGAGGAAATCAAGAGGGGCGGAGAAACGAGGAAGAAAGGCAGTAGAAGAGTTTCTAATTGATTAAAGTCGCAACGCCAAGCGTTAACCACGCGATGTCTCTGTCTTTCTCGTGTCCTCCGTTAACAATGGGAGAACGGAAGATGCGTCGTTAAGTGAATTTTCCTTTTTCATCGGAGAGCTCGGTGCTTGTCTCCGCATACGCCGTCGTTACGTACGCGATGGGAAGTCTCGATTCGGCGACGCGGAACGAAAGTCAACGGCTAACTGCTTTGTTTGATCGTTAAACGTCAGCTTGACGCTCGCGAATCGATAAAATCACCGAATGTCGATGAAAGCACACCCAATCACTTTTACAATCACACGAGATTTTTTTGAGTGTCCGTAATGAGATGCGACGCGTTGTCTTAAAAAAATTATAATATTGCTTGTAGACATACGAATCGTCTGTCCTATCAAGACCTGCAGCCAGCTTTCAACGAACTCCCAGTGCTCAGGTAATGCGCAATTCGTAGTCCAGTGACTCCCAGACGTGGTCCTTTTATAATTGCGTAGCTCACCGTACATATCTTACGCTCTATACGTGCATTTCGATAAAAGAGATTTATGAATACTGCTCTTGCATTGCTCCTTAAGAGAATAATATCCATGTGCAAGGATTATGCAATTATAAAATTACAGCTGCTTGTTAAATAAATTACATTGTATTAAATTTTTTTTTCTTTTTTCTTTTTTTTCTTTTTTTTTTTTTTTTTATATTGAAAGACAGTATTCAAATAAATTTGTAGTTAATTTCTTATACGTAATGGTACAATTTGTATACACACATTTTGCATCGGTAAGTTCTTAATCGCAAGCACTTTGACATTCGTTATTTATTTCAGTTTGTGCATAACCAAAATAAAATAGCGTTATAAAATTCCTAGTAGTTCCAAAATCCAATTTATTTAAACTGTACATGCTGAGTATTGAGAAAAAAACTTGATAAAAATATTCGAGGAGATATTTCAATGTACATGTTTTTGCTAATAAGTTTAATCGCACGCGTTGAAATTCAGTGGCATAAAGTCGTACAGTGATATTGTGATATTTGAATTAATGAGCGACTTATAATTAGAATATTCTAAAAATCACCGAGGAAATACTATTTCGTAAGATAAACTAAAATCTAGTGGTAGATACAGTGGTGGTCAAATTGACGTAACGTAAGTTTGCATTTTAATTAATTTCCATAAACTTTCAAAGTTCTTCGAGGACTTGGTAATGTAGAAATATCGTACAAAGTGGAAACGCTTTTCCTTATCGTGAAATATATAAAAAGAGAGAGAACGAAAACTGTGTAGCAGGAAATGCGTAATTGTAACAATAGAGGGCAATATGCAGATATGATAAAAAAGAAAAAAAATTAACGTCTCTTATCAGTGATCGTGGGAAACGTTAGTCATGTTAATATGAAAAACGTAGTACAATTATGTCTCAAGTCGTATTCTAAGACGCTAACTTTCCTATTTTAGAAAGTGAAAGCTTGCACAGTCACAGAACTATTTTCGTCCAAGATGTTTTCCTTTTCTCCTTGTGGTGTTCGAAAAATTAAATGAAAATACATACTATAAACGTAAACGGGAAAGAAAAGTTAAAGCATTTTGTCGCATTATGTCGTAATAGCAGCACCAAAAATTCGTAGATTGACATGGTCATTCAGGGAATTAAAAAAAACGAACGATCATTGAACTAATTTGGCCTATTGAAATAGACGCAAAAATTAATGTAAATAAAACAATACGAATCAGAATTTCTTTAGCAATAAAAGAAAAACAATTGTGTATTTACGAGGACGTAGACTTTGATAAAAGATACGTGCATGTGGCTGTTGTGCTGTACATTATTTCGGAGAGAGTCCGACGACCAGGTCGCGGAACGCTCCGAGCCATTTACTGATCCTGTCGTATTGACGATTACAGCTCGACGCCAGGAAATCATCAAGATGACCGAGCAGCTCATCGAGAGCATCAATACTGGTGATTTTGAAGCATATACGTGAGTCGCAAACTTTCCGAACCTTTGTCCAGTCATCTTTTGCTCATAATCTTATTTCTGGCTTATTTTCTCTAACGATAACACGCGCGATAAAATTAAGTCTTAATAAAGCCTTAAAGTGCTTTCAAAGTAAAGAAAATTTATTTTAAAACAGTCTCGTTTAATCCTACATTTTCTCGACTTATGCTCACATCCTTTATCTAGTTACATCATTACAAGACTCTTCAAAATTAGCAAATTATGCTTCCTTCTTTTGCAACGATATAAGGAAATTAAAATTCTAAGGCTTCTAAATTCAATATATAAAAATGTGGCCTAATTCACGATAATTCAAAGAAAAAAAGAAAAATTCTTGATAGTATACAAAGTATAGTTTTTATGTTATAAGGAATTGGTCGCCTAGTGGATAACGCAAGGTACGCTTTTAAAAGCAATCGAGGTGTAATAATATTTCACGAGAGTATTTAGTTTCAAGTCTTATTGGTGCAATTTTTAATCGGAAGCTAATATTCGTATCTGTGACTTTCTGCAATAATCTATTTAACTGCTCGCTTAAAATACAATTTTCGTGGTTTTATCGTGTACTTTATAAAATTAATACTACAACTCCTAATGTTATCGGGTTTAAGAGCGAGTTGTTTTCGAAAAACAATGTATCGTACGTATTCTTCTAGATACATTTAAAATGGAATACTTAATTTTCTAAATTAAGAGGAACTGTGGATACTGCAGTATATAAAGATATTATAAATTAGTTTTTCCATTGAACAACAGTGTTTTTATATTTACTATAATTTAATATTTTCCAACGTATTATTTTGTTTTCTAACTCGGTCACTCTTTTAATTATAATTGATGGTAAAGAACATTTTTCAACATTCAAACAAAAAGAGTCTTTAATTTCCTTGATCATATAAAATATGATTCTCCTGAAAAATAAATATTATTTTGATTAAGAATCAAAATTCGTCATCGAATATAAAATGAAATCTGTGTAAAAAGCAGACGCATGAATTAATCGAAAAAATGCAAATTTAATACAAATGATAATTTCAAAATGAATTTCAGAAAAATTTGTGATCCCCATCTGACTTCATTCGAACCAGAGGCTCTAGGTAATTTAGTCGAGGGAATGGAGTTTCACAAATTTTACTTTGATAATGGTAATTATATCTTATTTGCATTACATTCTGTCGTTGTAATATCTAACACTTTGAAAAATTGAACGTGCTTCAATATTACTTAGCATTATTTTTATTTCTACGAAAACATAATTGCGTCTTTTTCCTCGTTATCTGGTTTCTGTAATAAAGTTTATTATCATCGCTTCTTACTGTTTTCAAATTTATATTTTCTAATTATACTTCTAATAAAATAATCATGACTGAAACTAATAATTTTCAAACCCTCAACCTCTATTTTCAAATACAAAATAATACTACGTTATTAATTACTATGTTATTTTATTATAGAAAAACTTGAGAAATTTTCTCTTAATTTTCATAATTCATAATGTTTTCTATTTTCATATTCTCAAATTTTGATTAAATTACAAACAATTAACAAATATATGAGATTTTTAAAAAACAAACGTCTCTATTCGTAATAGAATTATCATCATTATTATTATTGTTATTGTTATTAGTATTTAAATGTTTTTAATTTTGTTTTTTTTTTTTTTTATTTAGATTATTTTCTAAAAATAAAGATCTAATTAGTTATTATGTATAAATTCATTCGTAAAAGTTACTTTGGACATGCTGAAAGATGTAATTTTTTTGTTATTTTCATACACTACATAAACAGGATAAAATTATATTCAAACACAATAAATTAGAACGATGATGATGATGATGATTCATACTGTATATATATATACGTGTATAATTTTTTTAAAATATTTAACTTAAATTGTAAATTTTAATTTCATGTAAAATGCGTTTACATTTATAAGATTTATAGCATAATGACAATTTTTACTAGTAGTTTTCAGTAGTAAAATATACAAAAATATACAAAAAATTAATGCTAGCAAGGAGAAAATGAAACTTTATATGAATCGGTTTACTTATGGGAGAATTGCATAGATTTTAGTTGGTACACTGAAAATGTAGAGTGCACGAGTCAATAAAGTTTCTTCATTAACCCGCCTCTTTATGAACATATTTTGCTTTCTCTTTCTCTTTTTCTTTCTTCTCGCAAACTCATCTTAGTTATTAATTTCAATAGAAATTTTCCCTCTTTTAACAACCTGTTCAAACTATAAAATTAGCTTTCATACATATTAATTATGTTTTACTCTGAATGTTGTTTTAAAAGCGTTTAACCATTTATGCTCAACTAATTAGATGTGAATAAATTTGTTTAATATTTACATGTATATTTATTAAATAGTACTTGGGAAGAACTGCAAAGCCGTTAATACAACGATCTTGAATCCCCACGTTCATTTACTTGGCGAAGATGCTGCTTGTATCGCGTATGTTAGACTCACCCAGTACATGGACAAGTACGTATACGTTTAAAATACTGTTAAGTAACTTATTTTTGATTAATTGTTTATTTATAATTATTAATACTTGCAAGATGCCGCATAAAAAACGTTTATCTTACTTTGTATCATTAGTAGTAGTATCGTTTACTATGATTAATTCGGTAAATAAAATACATATAAACTATATAAATAGATAAGGATGTATAAAAATAACAGTAAATTGCATTATTAATTTAAGAATTATAATTTTCAGCTGTAATATTAAATTAAGTCTTTTTGTTACGTTACAACGAAGGTATAAATATCGAAGATACGATAACTTACTCTTTTTTTTTAACATAAGATTTTTAATACCTAATCTACTATTCTGATTCGTGAACGGTAATTAATATTACGTAATAGTATTTTATTCCGATAGAAGCATTTACATTTATAGCATTGTCTTAATCTTTCTCTTTCGTGTATTAAACGCTTCATAATATATATATAAAAATGGATAATAATCAATACATGAAACTAAAGCTAAGAACGTAAGATATTAATGAGGATAATCGTTAAAAAATATATACATACTTTGTTTGTGGTACTTTTTAGACAAGGTGTGGCACACACCCAGCAGAGCGAGGAGAGTCGTGTTTGGCACAAGAAGGACAACAAGTGGCAGAATGTGCATTTTCATCGAAGTGCGGTCACAGGTCCTTCGACCTTTTCCTTTCACAAGTAAGAGGTAAAAGAGCCAGACGAATTTCACCATGAAATCAAGAAGCAGCAAAGAAGCAAAAGTTAACGTATCGTACTTTGTTGTCCTATCGATGCAAGGAAAACCTAAAACTATACGCGCGATGCCAATTACAGAAGAAAGAGAGAGAGTGAGAGAGAGTGAGTGAGGGAGCGAGAGGGAGAGAGGGAGGGAGAGAGAGAGAGAGAGAGAGCGAGAGAGAGAGAGGGAGTGCGTGTATGTGCGGATGTGCGTGCATGTGTGTGAGAGAGAAAAAGGGGTAAATTTTAGCGCACGTATTCTTACACTTTGCATGCATCTCAAGTGTCCACTTAGGATGAAAGAAAAGCAGTTGAGCACGGAGAGATGAAGAGCAACGGTAATGAGAAGATATGACAAGAGAAAACAATTAAAGAAACATGCGAAAAAGGAAGAAGACAGGCCGACGAGTCGTCTATCAATGCTTACAACTTACGTTTCTTAGTTAGACTAACAAATTTGCGTAGAAAGTCGCTTAGTGATGTTTGTCGAGTTCATGTCTTAAAATCGACCAACGTGTCACTTAGCCGCAATAAAAACTAAAAGGGGTCTCTTCGTCCGGCCCCGAGACCTTCGGAAAAAGACCGTTATCTAAGCGATAAGGGACAGCATTTGGTGTTTACATAAAAAGGTTTGAGTATAAACGAGTCCACCGATACATCTACGGAACAAAGGATAACGGGACTAAATGCAAACTGCAGAAATCAAATGTGCAGACGTGATTGTAACAAGCACGCATACTGCGAGTACAGTACACCATATTCTGATCCTTACCGATGGAAGGAGGAGAAGCGATGATAAATTAACGAGCAGGTCTACTGTCGCTCAATCCGAGCAGAAAAGAAAGTACTAATAATACAAAAAAACGACCATCTAATTCACGCAATTATTGTGGTCGCAGCAGTGTAACGATGAAAACACATCGACGAAGGCGAGTTGGAGAAGTGACACTGGAGCTAAAGGAATGAAGGGCGGACGAACAAGGAAGAGATTTAAATTCATTAACTGGAAGAGACTCCGATCGGACCAATCGTCAGCGTTCCTCAACTATTCCGGACCTTGGCACACTTCGAAAGCTGCACAATTTGCGCAAGCACACTTGATAAATGGCTCCAGCGCTATTTGAAAGTAAGGCTGGAGTTGTACGCTAACGAACAACAATATCCGTGTCGTTTCTAGCTCAGGTCGGAATTACATTTAAAAAAGGAAGAGGAATAAATGCGCGTGTGTCTTCTCTTATGAATGTGCGTGTGCTTGCGTACGTATAAGTACGTACGTCTGAGGAAATGTATACGTGTTATTAACTATTTATGCCATATATCTCGAACGTTTCACGTCAACGCTTCGAACTTTTACGAGCTTCACGCGAATATTCTTTTCTAACTTACTAGAATTGTTAAAGTACGCGTAGAATGGAAGAGTGTCCGTTTTTTCGAGGGTAATATTATAACGAAGGAAGTGCGAAATGTTTACCGAGCAAATGTACGTCTCACGATTTAGAATCTTTTGAATGGAAAGACACTGACACTCGCATAGTTTCGTTTTTCTTTCCAACGATAAAATACTGCTCAAACTTTCACCGACTCGTTACTTCGTCAAGTTCGGCTATATATAACATACATATTATGTGTAAAAAATACTCTCACTTTATAACGACTTAAAAGCTGAGCAGATACGTTGTCTCACTAGGCCATGAGATCGGAAAAAATATCAGCTTGATCACTTGACTTGATCGCCTGAGAGCTTCAATAAAAGTTAATAATTGTACAGGAACATATTTCTTCCACGGATTTTTTATTTTTGTTCATTCGGTCATTTAGCGCGTATGAAATATAAGAGCACATCTTTAAATTTTCGGATTATCACTTCAACATCTCGTACTCGTATTATAGAGATAAGTAACAACAGGAACAAAAAAAAATCGACAGCGAATGACTGCTATTCAAATACGTGCTACTTTTTATCACACACCCAAAACTAAACTAACAAAATGTTTCTCTTATAAAAACAAAAAAAAGAATCACTTTCATCCTTTCGTGCGATTGTATATGTACATACATATGTCTGAGTGTGAAAAACTTTTTCATAAATAAGTAAACGAGTTTAACAGTTGATGAATGGCATTGAATAACGTGCACATGGACAAAACAAAGAAAACACAAAAACAGAAAAAGAAAAATAATCGATAGAAAAACTTCTTCGGAAAAAATTAACAGAAATAAGTAAATTAACGAAAATTCGCGTTCTCTATCGTATCTTTCTTTATATAATAAATGTTACATAAATGCATACGTATAAATTTCATTAAAAAGAATAATAAAAATTCATTAGTAAGAGTCGATTAAAGAGGTAACAAAGTTTTATTACGTGAGCAACTTCGTAGCTCACTTATAAAAAGAAGAAAACTGTTTCGTGAAAAGAGATGATAAAAAAGAATTTTAAAAATCTAACAACACGATGAAAAGAGCGAAGTGTATTAGGGATTAAAATTGAATTTTTATCAAATTTAAGTAACTACGATATGAATCTTTCTACATGAATCGTACATCCTTTACTATAGTGTGTAAAACTAAGTATAAATGAACTCTGCATCTAAATAAGAGAAAAATTAAAGGAACATTTTCGCCACCGTATATATAATATATATATAAATACATACATATTAATAAAAATTACGATAAAGTTATGATTTCATATATTGCAAGAATAAAAAATACTATATAAATATAAATAATGTGTGTGTGTGTGTGTGTGTGTGTGTGTATACATATATACATATATGTATAAATATAAATAATATTAAGGTAAATTTAAAGTTAAATGAATATAATTATTTCTACTATTCTGTAATTCGTCGCTTCTACGTGTGATTGTTGTATAAAGTATTTGTCATTAATTTCTTTTCGGAATTAGGCGCGTTTTACGATAGTATAGTCATTATTATTACTATTAATACTTTTATTATTATTATTATTATTATTATTATTATTATTATTATTATTGCTACTAGTGCAATTTATTATTATCGTCGTCGTCATCGTCATCGTCATCGTCGTCATCATCATCATCATCATCATCATCATCATCATCATCATCGTATTATATATTGTTATTCTCTGTCATCGACATTGACATTGCAATTTTAGCATTACCACGAGCACCATTGCTCTATATCATTACCAATTTTTAACTGTTAATTTTCGGTTCCTAAAATTAAATATTCAATTACGGATCTAAAAGAAACTAATGATGCCGAAAAAGATAAAATTACAAATTCAACATATTGCTACATAATATGATTGTTGTATGAGTATTGTGTGCAATTACATTTCCTTCGATACGGTTATTGCCGCATGCGAATTTAAGAATTAATCGATGCTCTTGAATACACGCCAGAGTCCCCAGGCGTTGTTTTATCTTTATTACCGTATTTCTCTGCATTAAAGTAAGCAGATTGACTATTCAAGGAAAATTGAAAAAGTAGCAAATTGCGCGCAGAATAAAAATGTAACGGATCATCTATACGCGGCAGAAATGCAAAGGGAAGCTGGTAATGCTTAAAGTTGTTTCTTCTTGTTATATTAAGAAAATTTATTACCGCGAAGCGTTGGAGCCTGACTGAGTCAAGCTCTCGGCTGAAAGTGTAACGTGTATACCGTATGAGCTTCTAGAAACGCATAAGCAGGTTTGACAACAAAAAGTTGTTAGGATTTAAAAGTAACTATGCAAATAACTACTTTTATTTTTATTAGCAATTAATATTTAAGAGGACATGCAATATCGATGCAATATCATTTAACATATTAATCGTATAGGAATAAATCACTTCTTTCTTAATATTTAAAATAATAAAGAATTTAAATCCACTTGCTTTTTAGTTAATTAATGGATCGTAATAATCTATACGATTTCAATTAAATATGTAGGCGATACGTTCAGAATTCTTCAGGAAAGAAAATTTTTGTAAATCATCAGGCCTATCAGAAAACTCCTGATTATTTCTCTTCCGATATTTTCAAGAATAGAAGTAATTATTCTTTGTCTTTCGATGCTTTATTTATACAAAATGTGCAGAAGTACGCGGTAGTAAAATTGTTATTACGTGTTCTCTTGAGCTGCTACTCCTTGTAAAACTCTGGCAAATATATAACAAAGGATTAAAGGAACTTCATTTAAATAAAAAATTATAAATCTTTGCAATTTCCAATTGCCTTGATTTTTCGTACGAAATCCTTGAAATAGAATCTATCAATTACCACCGTTTCGTAAATATACAACTGTCGCTGTTTTAAATCCACGTTATAGATTTAAGTTTTATGTATCGTCAGAGGATATGAAAAAATGGATAAATATACTTTCAGCGAGACAGAGCTTCGATGATTGTCGACAAGATTGAGATTTTTAATACTATGGGTGTGTGCCACTTGTTGACTCAAGGCTTTACTGTAAACCTGTCGCGTCTTCTCAAAACACTGCACGAAATTATTCTTTAAAAAATTTAATCTCTTAACGAATGTAATGCGAAATACAAAAAAAAAAAATACATATATATATTAGATAAAACAATAAAAGTCAAGTAAATCGAATAATTATTATCAAACTTTAAATAAATATTTCATGTACTTAAATACCGAAACGTCATACGATTACAATAGTCTTTCATTGTTATTGTCACATATAGATAAAGCTGTCGTTTTTATATATGCATATACGTATAAAAGAACAACAGCTACGCAATAAAGCTCAGAAAACAGTTAAAATGGAACCTTCCGCATTTCGAAAACTCATTGAAAATGTTTCTTTCAATCAAATTATCGTAGTTCATTTTTAATCTGCGACCGAATACGTTCAGCGGTTAAGCGAATGTTTATCCGCTAAAAACAGACAGGAAAGAAGAGAGAAAGAACTAGGAAGAAAAGTAATGGTTCGAAATGGAAGTGCATCGAAGGATTTGGGAATAGGTGAGCCGATAAACAATAAGTAAGAATTGCAGTGAGGGTGTCAACGAGACCAAAATTTTATGTGGACATCGACGAGCGGATAAGACGAACTACCGTTCTACACTCATTGTTTGGCCTAACTACTGTTGTTTCACGTTTGTCTATATTCGCTACAGATATAACGATTTACCGTATTGATGGATATCCATATAATATATTAAAGATATTACGAAACGTTAGAACTTTTACAATGCCAACACGTCACTCACAATTGAAATTCAAGCAAATACAAGGAATGGAAAAGCGAACGAACGAATAAATTAGGGGATTGTCGCGAAGGGGGAAGAAAAGCTTCATTTTACTGGGCTCACGTCTGCAGAAGCCTAAAGAGCTTGCAGAAGCTAGAATGAATTCCGAGATGAACCAATTAATAGGCTAGACTGGCACGGTAAAGATGCACACGAACTCCCATATGCACTCCGAAGAGAGCTCGACTTCAAATAATATAATACATTTGTAAAAATTGGGAAATATTCCAGAAGTATATAAAAATAAAGAAGCGTACGATATAATGTTGTTTATCATTCGCGTAAGATTCAATAAGTAGATAAGAAAATACCTATTAATTCGGCTTTAAACTTTTAAAGTACTTGTATTTCACATTGTTTACGATTTCCGCGTTACTTGTACATTAATTGGCATAAACGAGACCTTACTATCACGTATAATATGTAACATTGCATTAACGTCTCTTCAATCGGTAGATGTTTGAAAACAAGACTCGAAAAGCTTCATCTGTCGCTCGCGTTTTTCTTACTTCGGACACCTATAAACGGTAAATGCACTACTTCTGATGAAGTGTTGATAGTTCATCCATACCTGCGTTTCGATATTTTTACATGTTTCTACGGAACATTCTCAATAATATTTTAAGGCTACGTCAGACAGGTAAAAAAATTAAGAGTGTAAATGCGTTGTCACTTTCTCGTTGTATAGTTGTTACTTTTATAGAGCAGATAAATTTTACGATATAATACATAAGTATACTTTGTTTTTTACTTTCCTGATAGGCGCAACCGGTCCTTTTGCGTTTGTTTCTTCATTTTTAAATTCGGTGCGCATTTGGTGAAATCAATAACAAGTTGTGTTGTGATTATTGTTCTTACTATTATTACCATTATCATTGTTATTATTATTATTATTATTATTATTATTATTATTATTATTATTATTATTATTATTATTCGTTTTAATTCTTGTTAATAGATTCAAGTGCTCACGTTCTTCACTTTTCCCAAGCGGAAACAAATTTACAGCCACGTATCAAAGCTGAGGACCGATTGTTGCGAGATGGTCTTTATTGTTGACTGCGTAAATTTATTTTGACCGTTTGCTTTCAAGATTTTTTTATTGTACATATTCGTACAATTTGTTACAAGCAGTTGAATACGTGATATATACATATGTTACGCAAAGCATTCACAAATGTACGAGATATTTTTTTTGAGTGACATTTCGGTAACAGAGAAAACATGATAACGAAAAGGATAATAAAACTGAAAAGAAAGCTGAAAAGCAACCGATTGTTCCTCAAAAAATTATAGAGCAAGTGCAAGAGGTAACCCGTCATGTAATAAGCTAGAAAGCGACTTTTATTGTGCATTGTTTCAGGCAATATCAGGATTCCCATACGAACGTGAGTTGCCTCGAAATTTTTCTTCTTCGAACTAATCGAGCTGTTTCTGTTTTACTATTCGTCTTTCGAAATAAAAAATATATAATATTTAAATGATATAAGTGAGGAAAAGTCGAGGCTTATCGTGCAACACTTTGAAACAAAAACATATGAAGCGCCTGTGTTGCCGTGAACAACAATTGCCAACTAAATTATGAACTCTCGTCGGTATTAAATATAAAACTATTAATTATTACAAACATTATAAATTTACGATAACAATAATGATTGATTACAATTTTGTCCTAATGTTCGAGAAATAAAAATAAATCTCCGTAAAGCTACATGTTCTATCAATTTTTATCCATTCACTACTGATTTGCTTAAGCAATATCAAATGTTTTTATTATACTGTTGTATTACAATACCAGCGTAATATAATCGTAATGGTAAATCATTTCACAGATCCTTTCTTACAGATAAAACAAACTTTTAAGGAAGTTCACATCTTACGCAAATTGTCTGTCGTCGCGAGTGGATATTTGCATGTTAAATTAAATAAATAGAAATTACGTAAATGTAGTGTGAATATCAAGTGTATCAGAGTTTCAGATTTTACAACCCCTTTTGCGTTAATGTAACAGTTGTGAGTAAAGATAAACAGCGTCACTATTTTTTTATTTCTTTTACTATTTTTTCATTTCTACCTCTATGCTTGATAAGGAACGGCAAGAGCTTTCATTACAATCTTAATTAAATTTGCTTGTCAATATGAACAGTTCATTTTAATTTACTTATCTAACTTGTCCTCCATACAAGTCTTCAATTTTTTAATACGTCGCACGCATACACTTTCAAACTTTATTTTTAACGGATCAAACAATTATTACAATGACAACAAATTATTTAAGACTTCGCTGTAATAAGAATAAGATATTCAATACTTTTAATAAAATATTTTCACCGTTAATTATCTTATTTAAAAGGTACATTTAAGAATCAGAGTTACTTCGAATACCAAATTAATAATGTTACTTTCGGTTCATTAGATGTACAATATTTAGCCTCGGTATTACTTTTTCAATAATTTTTCTAACAATTTTCATGTTGAAAACATTTATTAAAAAAATACAAATGAAAGCAAGCCGTATTAGTAGATAAAATACAATGACATAATTCGTAATTAATGCTAATGATAACGGAATAGATGATATATAATTTGAATATTTTTAAAAGTTAAAAATACGGTTTTGAGAATACTAATAATAAAGGTATCACTATTATTAATAATAGTAGTGAAACACGATTTGGTTAATAGCTATGACAATAAAATTTTAATAGTCTTCTGCTCATAAACTGACATGTCCATTAATAATATTATTAGATATAATAGTAGAAATTTGTTTTGTACTAAAATGTAGTAAAATGTATAGAGATAGATCTAAAGGTAATATAATTGTACCATATTAACCTGAATATATACATGTTTTAAAAGATTTTAAAATACTTTTCATTGATAGTCATTTTTATATATCTTAATAGTTCACATAATGCCATCAACTTACCTGAGATTACCTGTAAGAAATTTAGTGTAATTAAAGAATTAGTGACCAAGAGGATCTTTTGCATTCTTTGATTTTTTAAAACAGTAAATTTTAATGTTCTGATTTAAGGGAATCTTTAAATAATCTTCAGATATCGTTATAATATTTCGAAGTGGCGGCAAAATTATTGAATGTTTAATTAGATTTGATATTGAAAAATTGAGTTTCAACTCGATAAAGTGTTTGGTATGTAACTTCTTAAAGTTTGAGGAATATAAGGTGTCCAAGAGATTTATTCCTCATTCAGCAAGTATTACGCATTCTACATATGAAACTTGATAACAAACAAAATGAAAAGAAAACTACGTATTTTTAATAAAAGACAGTAATATTTACAAGATAACTGTTTGAATAACAGTCACTATCTGATACAAATTAATCAATGCTCTTTGCTTATCGCGAGCCACTGAAGCAATGACTCTTTTATATCGTTCATGTAAATGTCACTATAAAGTAATTCTATCGAGGTTTTTAAAGAGCAATGCGACTTGCCAGTAAGTAATTATTTAATAGCACGATTCGTTAAAACGAGACAACTAACACTTTTACAAATGATAGTAATCAACTTATAGTTAAACATTATTCAAGTATCTATAACCGAAGCAATTTTACATTGCGCTATAATATTGCTTAGCTTTAGTTTGAAAATGGATATTGGCATAAGATTTTAATTTACTTGTCCTTGCTGAGCATCATTACTGTGGCAGTGTAAGAGTTACCTGTTGAATCTAAACTAAAGTATAATCTAAGAAAAAACACATGACAACTATTAAGATGAATACTATCTTTAATATTTGTTTTCGTATTCATACATTTTTGAAGAATTGTTTATAATTATTTTTCTCAACGTTGAAACTTAATCCGTTACATCTACTTGATCTTGATAACTAAATAAACAATAAAAGTAAAACGAATTTGTAGTAAACTTAAGTCTTCCAATGAATAAATTTCCTGAAACTTTCAATTATTATAACACTGGCCTAATCCTATTGTTACTTTATTATTCATACATTTATACAACAAAGGTTTGTTTTGTATGCCATAATACGATTCGAAGAAATATACTTATTACACTAATTCGCTTGTATCTTATGAAATAGTACACTCTATATTATAATTCATCTTTGTAAAGTTATTGAGATTATTTACTTGTGTACAATATTGAGAAGGAAAACATTTTGTGCACAAAAGTTACGCAAAAAGTAAATAAATAAAATAAAAATTTTCAGTCATTACTATTACCTGAATAATCAATTATTTTTTAAACATACGAAATTTGAATATCACGTTGGAAATTATCCTACAGTATTTTTGCTTTATTATTCGATTAATTTGATATTTATAACGTTACTTTAAATTCGATTGAAATAAAGTGACTTGTGTAATATTAAAGTAAAGGTGTTAAAAACAGATTAAATTTAAATTACGAAAACAATTTCTTCTTATTTATCAATCAATGAGATTTACTCGTATGAATGTAATATTTTTGAATAGGTAAAAATAAATAGAGCTGAAGGTTATTGTAAATATAGTGATAATGAAGTTATTTACCAATATTACAAAAATTTCACAAACTGATATTGCATGTAACAGTGCCTTGTGTAATCTTAATTAAATTTTTTTTAACTTTGAATTTTAAATCCTTCGAATTTCCAAGCATGTTCAACATTTCATGACCCTTTCACTTTTTTATTTGATATTGCGATTCCTATGAACTTATTTTTACTCGTTTAATTCTCGATCTCTTTACTCGATTCTATGTAACTTTCATATCAATCTTAACTTATAGAGCAACAATTTGAATTTAATAGCGTTGAACGTACTTGCATTTTTTGTTCTATATGCTTTTACTATGCTGTTTCAAATGTAATATTTTGCCCCGTTATTAAGATAATAAATAAATAAAACCGTTTATAACTGTTTATAATTTAATATTTTCCAATTTCCAGTTTCAAATTTTTTGTTAGGATTTACTACACAGCTTCTCTATACTACCAACAGGTTTCAGTCATCCTTTATTTAAATCAATTTAATATTTCATAATTGTCAATGATAAATCTTAATTGCTTAATTTAAATTAAACAATTTAATTTAAAAATAATAATCTTTAATACAAAAAAGCATTGAAATTGTGTGAATTAATTATAATTTGTACAGAATATTATTTAAAAAATACAGAGTTAATAGAAATAGTTCATCTTTATGTTTCCACTGAATTTATGAAATTTATATCCCTTTACTGTATTGCAAAAAAAAATCATATGTATTTAAATATATTTCTTGTAGTAATCATAAAATAATAACAAAATAGTAGAATGAAATCAAAATAGAATATCACTAGTGATAAAGTTTAAAATAAAAATTGTAAGGTAAAACTTTTTATAATATAAAAATATATTACTTTATTCGTTAGCTAACTTAATAATTCTTTTAATTTTTAATATAAACATTTATTGCATTTAATATGATAAAATTCTTCATTAATTTCTGTAACAAAGAAAAGATACAATTTTTAGACATTCACTTGAATAAAAAATGTTGAAAAATATTTTCAAATATCAAACAACAAACGCAAAAAGTAGTATCATAAATTATTAATTGTATCTAAATAACTAATCTAAAAACACTTTTCATTGTATCTAAATAAACTATAATTTATAAAATATATTTATAATAGTAGAGATCATAAATTTTTATTGAAGGAATACTCAAATGTATAATTTATTAGAGTCGTTATTTTATATTTCTCAATTAATTGCGAAGATATGTCCAAAGTATATTTTTATATCAATATCAATTATTTAAAATAAATTCAAGTAAACTGATACGCACTTTTATTAAATAAAAGTTTAAGTGAACAATATTTTGTTTACATTATTTAGTATCTTATCAGATTTTTAAATTGTGTAAAGATAATACAAAATAGTACAAATAATAAAGATAATACAAATTTTTAAATTATGTAAAGATAATACAAAACAGGGTCTTATCCTATACACCAATGTCACATAAATATTCACAATTTTGAAAGATCAGTATTACGAAAAATATCAAAAAATAAAAAATAAAATAATTTGGATTCTTTTTTATACACACACTTTACTTTTGTTTATTAAAAAAAAGGATACAAAATTTTACATTATCCAAATACGTTCATATAATCACTTCTAAGCAAATATAATACTTTGTTGCAATAACGTTCTTCCTTTTCTATCGAATGTACCAAATGTAATTTGTTCCATTGTTATTGGTTGACTCGTTGACTCGTTGACTCAAGCTGATTAAAATAAATGCTATTGCTTTTACCGATCAAGCTGTTGCGGAATAATTTTTATCTTCGTATCCATTGCACTAATAGTCTGCATGTAACTGTAGGTTCGAATGCATTATAATTGTACGCGCAATGTAGTAATTCATTATTGTGCTTTTATAATTTTTAATAGAACATAATTTTATGTTAGATTTTAATTTTTTAACGTTAAATGGAAAATATGATAGAAGGAATAACTTTAAAAGTCCTAACCTTGAACTGCTGGTAAGTATAAAAGAGGTTATTTAAAATTGATTGTTAATATTTTGTTATGAATGATATTCATAGCGATAAATCTGCTTCATATTAATAACTGTATATTAATTCTTATGAAATTTATATTATATGTAAGAAATTTAATAATTTAGGGGAATCCCATATGTGTCTAAGAATCGCTGTAATCGAATTACTGCAATTGCTGATAAGCTTATAGACGAACATTATGACATCGTTTGCCTGCAAGAAGTTTGGTCGATTAATGATTTTCGATTAATTAAAGCAAAAATTCAGGAAAAACTACCTTATTCGCATTATTTTTTCAGGTATTTAATTAAATTGAATTGTTATTTTGATTCAGTGTTTAGTTAGTTAAAATCACAGTTTTTTACAGTTTTTTCAATGTATAAAAGAAAAATTGTAACTTTCTTATGTTTATATCTTTGTTTAATTTAATATTAAAAATATGTAAAATTAATTACGTATCAAAATAATTTTAAAAAAGTACTAATTGAATTGTGTACATGTCATTTAATATAAACATATAATAATATATACATTAAATATATAAAAAAAATTTCTTTGTACTCTTCTTTATAAAATTTAAAGTTATACATTGTTTATGATCAAAAGAAAATCCAGAATTTTGTGTAAAGTAATCGTCAAATAGTGATTTCAATATTTTCTAATTTTTTCATATTTAAAGATTAAAAATAAATATATTAACATCATAAATAAACTTTACTTATGATGACTTTAAAATGCTCTTGAAACTGTCATAAAACATTAAAATGATTCTTTTTACAACAATGATATAACATTGACACTTGTGCCATTTTTTACATCTACTTATAATATTCACGTTCAAGTCTTTTGCCGGAGCACTTAAATTTTTTATACGAATTTTGGAACAATTCGTTATTACTTTATAAAGTTTTTGATAATTTTAATACAATTTTTATATGATTAATTAAGTGAAACTGAAATTTTGATTAAAAACTGGATCTTTTAGAGTAATAATAATAAATTTGTTTCAAATAACTAACTATCATTGAGTATAACTTTATTTTTAGCGGTGTAATTGGATCAGGAATTTGTATATTTTCTAGATATTTAATTATAGATGTAATGTTTCATAAATGGCCTTTAAATGGTTATGTTCATAAAATTCATCATGGTGATTGGTTTGGTGGTAAAGGTGTTGGCTTATGTAAGCTGAAAGTTCAAGATGTTAATATTAACGTTTATGTAGCACACGTACGTATTTTTTTTTATAATAAATTTAGACGTAATATCTTTGTACGTAATATCATTCATAGAACAGATATATTTTAGTTGCATGCCGAATATTGTAGAGAAAATGATGAATATGCTGCTCATCGAGTTATGCAGGCTTTTGATACTGCACAATTTATTAGAATGACAAAAGGTACTGCAGATGCTGTGATATTAGGTGGTGACCTTAACACAGAACCACAAGATTTAGCTTATCAAATTATTTGTGGAATTGCTGGTTTATCGGATGCTTGTTTAAAAAGCTCTAATAATTTAGGAACCAATGAATGTGCCAATAATAGTTATACAAACTCGAGCATAGCTAGAAAATTACCACAAGGCAAACGTATTGATCATATCTTATACATAGGCTCGAAACAATGTAAGGTAGGTATATCTGTTTAAGGATTTATCTATAACATATGTATACAATTTTAGGATTATGACTTTAAAAAATCCAATGTATTTTCTTCGCAGATAGAAGTATGCGATTATACGCATCCTTTTCCAACAAGAATTCCAGAAACAAATTTTAGTTATTCAGACCATGAAGCAATTATGGCTTCTTTTAAATTAATAAAAAGTAATAATTAATTTTATATCATATATTAAAAATTTTATTATTAAAATATTATTATATCAATATTTGTAGGTACTCAAAATGAAAATCCTAGTGTTAACATGAAAGAATCTTTAAAAGAAGCAATTAGTATTTGTGAAACAGCTTTAATTAATGTACAAAAACAGCGAATATATTATTTATTAATCAGCTTCATTCTGGTTATCCCATTGATCTGGTCAATGGGTTTAGATTATTTAATAACAAACTTTGGAATCAGTATTGGATTCAATATATTACGACTTCTTTTAACAGCAATATTGTGTTATGTTTTATTTATGAGTTCTATATGGAACAATCTTGAACAAAATGCTTTAAAAGCATGGTGTTCTACAATGGAACTTTATCTAATGAAATCAAGTGACAATGATGAAAGTAATAAATAATAAACTTTTTCTGCATTTATTAAATTATTGTAATCTTAATAAATATATTTTTGATATTATACATCAAATAATAATTAATATTCTTCTAATGGATTAAGTCTTAAATATAAATAAAAATTTATAAGCTTCAGTGATTGAAATCAATAAATTGCATATTAGGTTATATTCTTCGAAAACAAATGTACATTATTTTTATTATTTTGAAAATTTTAATATCTCTACATTGAAAAAGCTATAATACTAAATATTTTGTAACATACAGTATTCTCTAGTATTAGTAAAAAGAAATTTTAGAAAATTAACATTAAAATAAACCTTTATTAGTAGCATTTATAGTCCATGCGATTTTTATATAGTTTTTACTTCTCTAATTGGTATATTTAAATCGTAGACAAATACAATATGCAAAAATAATTATTTAAGGTCGTTGATTAACTAATAAAATGTTATATTAGATTTATTGACAAAGCATTAATTTTATATGCATTTACAAAGTGAATTTAATTATTAATTACGTTTTTAAAAAGCTGTAAAATACACAAAATAAACATTAATGAATTTAAGTTCTTTATATATTTTGTAGTCATCAATTGAAAAAAAATATTTAATATTCATTCCTGTCTGAAAAAAAATGATTTTTTAATAATTTAAATTCTACATATTGCGTTCAACAAAATAAGAAATATGAAAATTGAAAATTGATTTTATACCTTGTAGTATTTCTGTTTAAAAAAATCATTAAATACGTACTAATGTTTTAATTTCTTTTTCTAATTGTATGAATAAAATTCATTAATATTTCGAAAAACTTTACGGTGGTGGATTATAAATCAGTTAAGATAATTTAAATGTAAATATTACAGAAGCAGACCGATATTTTAATCTTATAATTAATAAAAAAGACTTCTTTGTAGCTGTGAACTATTTTTATTTTTTTCAACATAAAAAATCTTATATTGGAAATAATCACAGAAATATTTATTATATATTCATTGTATTTTTCTTCCTCCTTTCCTTCAATTTATATATTTAATAAAATGCTTTAAAGTTTAAAAAATTATAATCTTTGAATGAATACTAATTAATATAATCGATAATAGATTGCTTAAAGTAATTTATTTTAATATTTTAAATATAAACTACTCTGCCATGTAGTTTCATATTTAATAATCATGTAATGCATATTTTTTATCAGTATACAGACATATCTGTATACTGATAAAAATACTAAATAATTTGTGAATTTTAAACTAGCGATAACGAAATTAGAGTCAGCAATCTTAAAATGCCAATTTTTTATTCATTTTAATATAATTGTTATCAAACGCTATATTGATATAGAAGTTTTTTCAAAAGCAAGTATAATTAATTGTTATTTAAAAAAATTATAAGCCTAAAATCCCATTGCTATATTTGGATGTTTAGATCTCCTTCATTTATTTACTTCAATACTATATAAATAAAATGATAAAAATAATATAATATTTAACGATAAATTATTATATTTTATTTTAAGTTTAATTTGAGCTATATTTATTTTTATATATAAAATACGTAAAACGTATTTTATATTTGCAAAATACATTTTCAATTAAATTTTTTCCGTCAAGTAATCTTCTTAATCATTACTTTAAAAAATTTGTTATTATAATAATGTGTTAAGAAACAACTTAAGTTTTAAAAATGCATATTCAATTTATGCTTTATTAGATAATATATTAGAATTGTTATTATTATTATTATTATTATTATTATTAATTTAACATGTTCATTCTAATTAACAACGATAAACGCATACACCACCTTAAATGATTTATTCAAGGGACGTTGTTTTTTATTTTCCAATATAAACCCTCTTAAGAAAGGTGCTATTAGAACAAATAAATCACTCGGTGATACCCATACATTAAATTTACTGCTTAATATATAACAGCGAGAGCTGATCTACCCTTGTCAATACAATCGCGTAGTACAACAACCCTCAGTCTATACCCCCAGACATTTGTCGTAAGAAATGAACAATATGTATATAAAATTCAATAGTTTGGGAATTTATTAAATTGTTATTGTATGTGGCTTTAAAAAAACATGTAGAAAAAAATTTGAACTATATTTGTAATTTTCATTATTCAATTACACGATTAGAATTTTAAATACTTAGATGAAGGCTATTTCGTCATTTATTATGATATTTTATTTTTTAAACATATGTAAATATATGTTTAAGAATATTAAATTTACCTACGCGTATCCTAAGTTCGATTATTGTATTATGTAAACCAAGTCCCTATTTCGTTTTACTTTAAATTTTGTAGGAATGATGTTTCGTCAGCTTCCTCTCTTCAATTCTTTTTAACGGGCTTTAACAAATACTAATCCGCAAAAGTTTATATTTGAAAAAATTGTGAGCTATAAAGTATATCTGTTTCATCTTTTCAAAAATATATTTAAATCGCTTTATATTGCAGCGCATGCGCAGTGACTAATCACCAATTTGTAATAATAAAGTCGTTGTCATATTTATTTATTATATGTGCATACAGAATCAATCGACGAACTTTATAATTTCATTACAGATATCGATCGCAATCGATTATTTATAAATAAACTGTAAGTATAGATTTACAATCAGAACGTTATCAATTTATTCAAAATAAAGTCATTAAACTTACATATTAGATTTTATAAAATAAGCATTGAACTATTTATCTATTGATATAGATACTATGATACAATTGGATAAATTGATAATTTGATACACTGTTCATATAATTCGTTTTCTTTAACATATCTATGATTTTCTTTGTTTTTTTCTGAACCTAACCTAACCCAATAATCAAACGATTTCATTGTTTTCTTTATATACGTTTTTGATAGAAAATGTCAGTCACTCAAGATCGTCCAGAACTTTATGAAGAAGTAAAATTATATAAAAATGCTAGAGAACGCGAAAAATATGATAATCAAGCTGATTTATACGCGGTTGTAAATACATTACAACATTTGGAAAAAGCTTATATCAGAGATTGTGTTACACCTAAAGAATATACAGCGGCATGTAGCAAATTATTAGTACAATACAGAGCTGCTTTTAAACAGGTATAAGGTTTTTTGTTTTAATATAATATAAAAATCTTTTTACACTAATTTAATTTCAAAACCAAAAGAATTTTTTATAAAACTGCTTGCTTCTATGACTAATTGCTGTATTTTGTATTAATGTAAATCTTAATAAATGTACAGTATATTCATTGATGCATTTTAACTGCATTTTTTAATAGGTTCAAAGTGATCAATTTCCTACAATCGATGCTTTTGCCAGAGCATTTCGACTAGATTGCCCAGCTGCACTTGAACGAATCAAAGAAGATAGACCAATTACTATTAAAGATGACAAAGGAAATACATCTAAATGTATAGCTGATATTGTTTCACTATTTATTACAATTATGGATAAATTGCGTCTGGAAATTAAAGCTATGGATCAACTTCATCCAGACCTCAGAGATTTGATGGACACAATGAATAGACTTAGTATATTGCCGAGTGACTTTGATGGAAAACAAAAAGTTGCAGAATGGCTTCAAACTTTAAATAATATGTCAGCATCAGATGAACTATCAGATACTCAAGTTAGGCAATTAATATTTGATTTGGAAACATCTTACAATGCCTTTAATAAAGTTCTTCACAACTCTTAATTTAGAATAAAAATTCTAAATTTATAACTATATTTCTAACTATTAAAAGCACAGAGCTTCGTATACTTTGTGTCTTCTACAAAATGTTCTAGAAATTCGTAGGTAACATAAATTTTAATAGTATTTTTTGCTATTTTTATCTTATAATTAATGTAGCATTAAAAGAAGGAGTTATATATATATATAATTATTACTTATTTTATTATTTTGTATTATATTTTCTTTTTTTAAGATTTAAAAAGTACAAGTAATTTGTATCAAAGTCTATTTTCCTGTAATATGTAAATTATAAAAGCTATTCTTTGTCGCACTATTTAAAATCAAAGTTGCAATGCACTATATGTTTTAGATTTTGACAAAACTGGGAAATGTTACTGATGTACATATAGATTACATTGTTTGGATGATCAAATATTTTAAAATTGGTATAATTGTTACAACGAAGCAACCTTTTTCAAAACTATATTTCCAACACTAGCACTTTTGAGCAACTTTAAGCAATAGGATATGAAATAAGCTTTTTAAAAAAGAATAATAAATTGAAAATTTTTAAATTTTAATCAGGAAATATTTATTAAAAAAATTTTACGTAGAAATTTTTTATGAAAATGATTATCATTTTCTGAAAAGTGCATTCCATTTTAGATAGTATTTTCATTTAAAATTTGAAATTTAAACAGTTTTTGAATCTTGGACTGTAAATATAGATTTTTTATTTGAATGTATAAAATACTAGTTTTTTTTTTCCAATTGGTTATTGAAATAAACCAAATAATATGATCTTTATTTGATGTAGACATATTTATTCACAACAATATTTTCTCAAAAAGGTTCCTTTAATATTAATATTACTTTTGCACTTTCAATGTTATAGCTTTTTCTGATAAAAAAACTATTTTACAATTTATGATTAAATAATTATTTTACTATTTAATTGTGAGGCTTGTCGCAATTTGATCGTAGAGTTGCTTATTAGAGTGAATCTAAAAAGTTTACAGTAATTCGTATATTTAATAATTGTACTGTGAATGAATACTATTCTTTATAGTCTGTTATTATTTTACTTGTATAATGATACTAGTTCTGAAATTATACTGGAAATGGATTTTTAAAGGTAAAATAAGAAATTAATTTTTGAATGAATTTCCAGTATAAATATAAAAAATCCTAACTATGAGAATTTGTAAAGAATTATTATCTTGCTTTAATACTAAAGTCTTAATAATTATATGTTAAATTAAAATAATTAATTTTCTTTTTATATTAAAAAGTACCTCCATCATTGTCATATTTAAATCTATTTATTAATATGTGTCTCTTTTTATTAAGTTGGTAAATAATACATGTTATAAACGTGTATTTTAATAATTTTTTCAGATAAATTTTCAATCTATAACAAAATGATATTAAAGAATATCTTTACTTTTTATATATAATAACGAAAGCTTAATAATAAAACTTACATATTAAATAATGAATCCGTAATTGTCAATAAAGTTACATAACGTAACAAAATTTCCTATTGCTAATTAGTTTCATATAAGAAAAAACTTTGCAATTTTGCAATAAATCTATGCTTAAGAAAAATCAGTTTGAGAATCAATTAATCTCTACTTCTTGTTAGTTATATTGTTAATAAATTTATTGTTGAACGATTATTCTATAGTAAATATTCGTAACTTAAAAGTAATTTTCGTTTTCTAGCGACTAACGAGAAAAATAATGATAATCACAGCTAAGTACAGATACAACTATTTTATGATTAAAGATCTCAGTCTGATTTATTTTAAGTTTTTGAAAAGCACTAATGATTATTAACTCAATATTTTGATGAAGTTTACAAATGCATAAAGAGTTAGTGCCATTTTCATCTACTAAAATGCAAACTTAGAAAAACTAATTTCACAATTAGTGTGATTATTTTTCGTAAAACGTATTTGTAAATAAAAAGAAACACCGCCTTTTTATGGAAAAAAGTTTTTCTTTCTAAGCATTACTTTATTGTAAACCATACTATAATAAAGATTTTAAACTTGTTTCTCCAATGCATTATCAAGTATTTTTCCTAATCCTGGAATTAATAATAAACTAACTGCGTTAGTCTTACACATACAGTTTGCGAGAATCCACGCAACTCCTCGCATTATCCTCGATCTTCGTCTTTCATAATAACCTCTGATATATTTATTTTTACAATAATTTCATCAAACATATATCTAAATCTAGAATTTTGTCATTTAATTGTATTAGATATATTTGGTAATTTTAAAATAACTCCTTTTAAGAGTCACCGAATCGCGTTATTAAGTACACATGCGCTGAATGATACTTTGCTGATTATTCATAAATGTAATTCTAAGTAAAATCTATTGTTGACCTCTTTAGGATACAACATCTGTTATAAGCCTTTTCTTTGTTTCACAAAACTTTTGTTATATATATTAGAAATTTGCTTTTATTTTTATAAATTTACTTTAGTGATTAAAATTTTATGTATATTATAGTTAAAGAAATTCTTGTTCTGTCTCGTTCAGTTGAGTCTAAATTCTTTCTAACGCTTTCAGATAATTTTCAAACATTTATATTCTCTTTCCTTAAACTTTAGATACGATTTACTCGCGCAAGACACGCCGAAAGGTAATAATTTACATCTTCATTTCTACTCTAACAACTTAGGGATCAAAGATTTAGATACTTGATTTATTTTGCTTTTGACGACATTGTCAATTTGTCATGTATCAAATGCTTTTTTCCAATTGTTTAACTATTTAACGAGTTAAATAGTAGATTTTTATTAGAAAGCAATAGAACTTCTTTTAGTTACATCCCGTTTAGAACTTAGAATATGTCGTATGTTAGGCGGCTTATACTGTACGTAATCAATCATTTTGTTTATGTACTTAGTTTTATTTTAGATTGTTACAAAAATTTTGAACGCACTAAACCTTGTGTTTATTGTCTAACTTTTCGATTACTGTAAGATTATTCTATATGATTTAACAATACAATTCATAAATTGTCTATTTAGAAATTCGGTAATCTACGTACCTTTTTCTTTTTTAGAGTTTCATTAATTTAAATACAATTAAATAAACTTAAATTGCAATAAAATGTTTTTTACACTTAATTTCTAATTATCCAAATTATGTGTAAAAAGTATTACTGTGAATTATTTCTTGTATATTCTTGAACTTATGAAATACAGACCTAAATACGCGATTTTTAATTTCAATAATAATAATAATATTATGCAAATCTAACTGCAAATTAAACTAATGCAAATAAAAAAATATTATAATTTACTAAAAATACCTTTGATTTCCGCATTAAAACTCAATTATCATGCATCGTATACAAATGGGTTCTTGTAGTTTCTCATAGATGGCACAAGGCTAAAGTTATTTTCCCACTTCAATAAAATAAGATTTTAAATAAAACATAAACGAGAACATTTTGCACCTACGATATTAAAATAGTATCATGCGATATATAAATAAATCATTATTTACATCAAGTATATCATTTTACATGTATTATTATAAATTCTTAAAGATAAATATTTTAAAAATATAACGTAAATAAGTAATAATAATGCATGAATTTGATTGTTTCCAAATTTAAGTTTATGAACTAATAAATAAACTCTAAGTATTTATACGTAATAATGATTTTGAAAACCTGGTAAAATATGGGTTTGAATTGACGACGAAATTTAGTAATTTACTCGTGGTTTCGGATTTTTGACAAAACCAAATGCATGGATATAATTATTTCATATTTAACTACTTTATGAAGTCGTATCTAATATTTATGTTCATTTCTTACGCAATGGAATGATAATGAACGTTCCTTACATTACAATACGTGTGTGAATAAATCAGAAAATATTTCTGACACTTTATACTTGTCTCTATCGTTAGTCTAGATTTTAGATGGGTATTTCCAGAGAAGCCCATAAATGTAACTATTTCTAATTTAAACATAATTCTGTTATAGACATTTTTTTAAAGTAGGCTTAAACATAAAAATAGTAAAATGCAGTATTTGCTGATTTAAAAATGTCGCAAACAAATAATCAACAACGTAATATTGAAAATTCTTTGACTGTCATTATTTGAATGTTTATGTGATAGATAATATAATATGAAATTCGAAAAACAACTTTTTCGCATAATAGACTTCCAGGTGACACGGAAAATCTTTTCAACTTGACTATGAATGTTTTATACGATCGGTCTCAGGAGTTACTTTCTCATTTTCTCAAATTACTTGTTTTACTTCCCCATTGTGACTCTGGAGTTCGTGAAATTTGGCGATCCATGCGCTTCAAATGAAATGTTTGAGAATAGCATTTTTTTTTATTTTAGTAATTTCCAGTAATTTTATCCAATATTAACATTAGTATAATCATAATTATCACTTCTATTTGTGTCTATATGCTATTCATTAAGTGGATTGTCTTAAAAATTGGTAATTTTTAATGCTTTGAAATTATTTCAACAATTTATCGTTTTTCTCATTTTTTCTCAAAATTTTAACAAAATATATGATTAAAATTTCAACACTTGTAAATTGCTGAATAATCCGCTGTAAATTTAATTTTATAATTTCATCTTATATTTATATTTACATTTATATTTAACAATATAAACGAACTATAAATTAATAATCTAAAAATATGTAATTTTAAAATGTCATCCTTGCTTATAAAATAACACTTACGAGTTTCACCCTCGATCAGATACTTCGAATAATTTCATATTTTAAGTTTTTTATAATTGCCGTTCTTCTATAATTTTGTATTACTTGATGTAAATTCAGAAACTCATTATAAAAGAAATGTAATATTTATCTATAAATTTGACCTAAATTGCTACGTCACTGCTTCAAACAAATTATTCAATATATCAATTATTCATATCCTAATACTTTGTTATAAAATTCTTAATTTTTTCATTGAAATTTATTTTGTTGATTAAATGCTTAATCAACTATAAATTAATGTTATTAATTAAAAACTTGATAAATATAAAAATAAGCAAAATAACTTTAACGCCAGCATGAAGTAACATGTATGATACACAATAGGACAGATGAGTAACTCGATATATTTCGCTATTTGTATTTTTATTTTAATTTTTGCGTTTATTAGCTGGTTTTGAACTAATTTACCGAAAATGCATTTACACATTTTCACTTCATTTCAAGTCGCACTTGATTTAACGTAACAGATTCCTTTCCCCCACTCATCCGCCACTTGTAATTCCGCCCACTTTCTTTCATTTCGTTTTTCTCTTTCTCCTTCACTCCTAAATTAGGTCCTCTTAATAGTCGTCTACTTCAGTCGGTCTTAAGTTTGATTCTTCTCATTCTTCATCAACAAAGCTATAAAAATCTCTTGGAATCCTTAGAATATTTGTTATCTCATCGTGATTTTATACCTTTGAGCGACAAGATGGTTTTCTACGTTCAAATAGCGTAACGGTTGCGAAGGTAGATGCATGCATAATGCTTTGATGGACAGATTTATCTCAGGATCCTGCTGAGTTTTTCAACTCACCAGCTTGGACTCTTCATCGACCGCATGCAGAGTTACATTTCTATGGTCTACAGACATCGAAGTCCATCTTCTCCTATTATCTCAAGTGTGGTACAGGGACTCGTTCAGCTCTGTGTCGCATGTCTCATTGTTGATATTCTCAAAACTACACTTGCCCTCAAATTCTTTGCTCTGTACGATTTTCCTTTAAACTGCAGCGGTGTATTTTCTTAGGATGTTTTCCTACACTTGCACTTTCACCTGCAGGTCCGCCTCTGGAAACTCCAAGGTTATCTTAACATTCTCCGTCACGTCCCTCTCCAATACGTTTCTCGTCTCGTCGAGCTCCTTTTGGAAGTTTACATTTCCTATGTCCATGTCTGCAGTTGCTCATTTTTGTTTTTTACTTTTATACTCCAGAGTAGCAGACTTACCAAAAGTCTACTTTTCTTCTGATGACTGCATCAGTCTCTTCTGCTTCATCTACAAAATATACAGCTTCTTCATTTCAGCTCGTCACAATCGAATGACTAATGCTTCCTGAATATTTCGGATCATGTTTGATGCTTTTATCGAGCCTGTTCGTTACATCGGTTAATTTGAATTTAAAATTTCAGATATTCTCTGCAAGCATCGCAAATATTTCATCGATCGAGACTGTTTCTGTAGAGTAATTTTCCAAGCTCTTATATTTAAAGTATTACATACTTCGATTCTTCTCAGTGCAGTTATTATAGGGAGTCATTATAGCGATGGTGGTCTTTTTAATTGTAATTTAATTATAACTCCAAGGGTGAATATAGTATACTTTCGAATGACATCTTCTCGCAATACTATAAATAGTATTATTCACTCCCAATTGATGTCTGTTATTTTTGTAGTATGAGAACCAGCCCTCGAGAGGTAACCTGTTAAAATTTATGACTTATTGCTTTTGCCCTAACTGTTGTCGCTTTGTCGCTCCAGATGCTGAAGCTAACTACTACATTTCTTTTTCTTAACGAAGTGTTTTTTTTTTTTTTATCAAATCCTTTATATTTCTAGATAGATTATCGTCTTATTTTTTGAGTCGTATAATACCTGCGATCTTAATATTACACGTCGAGATATTTATCAACTCTAGTTTCTTTTCTTAGTTATACTAACGCCTTTAAATTTCATATTTATTACACATTCATATTTTTCTCCTTATACTATTTTTAATCACACTTTATTTTAATCCTTAATTTACGAGAATATTAATGAAAACAAAAGCTGAATCAATTTTTATATTAGGATAAATACATTTTCAACAAATGTGTACAATCCAATAATTTGGTATATTTATTTAGAGATACGCCTTTGAAGTTACTAACTACTTATTCCATTTAATATCATAACTTCTCTGGCGATGTATGATAATCTCCTTTTGCTTTTTCTGATTGTCACGGAGACATGTATTAGTATTATAACATTTCATAGAAAAATATAAAATAATAAATAAATTATATCATGACATTAAAAGTGTCGCTTTAATGTTCTGATCACTTTATATTTTAGCTCAGTACAATATGTTAATTAATACCAGACTGAAATATTTTCTGTTAAACTCCTCACTGAATCTACGAAATTTTTTACAAGTATATACAAATAAATGCAAATATAAATATTAAGCTTTTGATCTACATATTTCTTTTTTCAAAACACTTTTATAATAAATTTTATAACGAAATGTCTTTTGCTTTAATTTACAGAAATATTTATATATTCGAGAAAAATACATTGTACTGTATTTTTCACTGGATTGATTAGTAATTAATCTTAAATCAGTTCAATTTATAATTTCGAATTCGTGACACGGGCTTCCTTACTAGTTAATGTAATAACTATTATAATGCAAGCATTATAATAGTATAAAGCATTTTCAATGAAAATTAAATGGCACATTTTCCAATTTCAAGTGTATCTTCAGTATACATATACATATATATATATAGCCTTTGTGATTAAGTTTAAACATTTTATTTGTAAAATTTATAATTTTAGTTTTTTTAGAAATTTTCATTTTTTAAAGCAATGTAAGTTGCGCTGTGCTACTTTATAATATTAAATCGTGCACTCTTTGCAGTATATAAGTTGTATAGTTTCATAGATAAAGTTTACCTCAAATTTCTTTATGTTACAAATAAGTTAAGAGATACACAAGGAAAGGAATGAATATACGGTACATGTGATTTTGTTTAAGTTCTTACGTATTATATTCCCGTACGTTGTTTTCAAAAGTTAACAATTCTTCGTGATATATTTTTTTAATAAATTTTGTACAAAATGCCATCTAGAGCCAGTTAGTCGTATTTCTAAATTAAAACAATTTTAAGCTACTCAAAAGGCCATTGTTTATTGCCATAAACAGGATATAGTTAGATATAAAGTCGTAGTTTAGAAATAAATAGAACGTTGTAGGTGGCATTCTGAAGTCACACTTTTAACCGGTTCACTTTCAGAGGGTCATCCTGACTTTTGAGGCCTGGATATTCCCTCGATTAAGCTACTGCTGAGAAACGTCGAGTGTTTTTCTTGATGCTCTTAAGTGAGAGACCGAGCAAAGATTCTCTTAGAAGTGAATTTTCGCCCTTTGTGCTATATTTTAAGAGAACGGAACAAAATTGAAAGAAGCTGTACAACCGGAGTTGTACAGTGGAAAATGAAGCGAAGATCTCGACAGCATTTGTGCATATTTTCAATGTTAAAGTGATGTTTTTTGGCACTTCTATGTTAAGAAGTATTATAAAAGTGAAAGAATAAGCAAGTACGGCTAATACCAACTAGTCCCTGTCGGCCCTTGGCAGACATGCTTTTTATAGACATGTACGTTTCACTTATAAGAGATATTCCGTCTTTGTCAAAATCTTTTATTTCTATTTATTCTTTGCGCTTCCTTTGCCTTTAACTTGACAGAAAATCTAAGAGCACCCTGTATGTAAGTTCGTTCACAGTAACCGCATGCGTCAATAAACGAAATTCTTATCGACTAAATTATCGTGTAACGTAGCATCGCTTTTATTACAAAGTATTTTTGTTTGACAAGATTTTTTGATTTGCTAAGCAATAATTTTGTTTCTTTATTTCTACATTTGCGAAAAAAGTCCTCAATCAAATCTTCGCACCCTGCATTTGTCATGATTTAACAAAATTACGTACCGATGAATAGGTGACTGCTTTTAAAAGAATTGTAATAGAATTAAACTTATTACAAAAAAGGATAGTGAATAACATTAATTTCTGCAATTTAATATAAGCAATTGTCACTAGTTTTTACTAGTAATTATTATCAGACGATGTATCCTGTCATTGAAAATAAGTTGAAAATGTATAATATTTCGGAAATGTAAAAGAAACAATACCTAAAAGCATCGTTGAACAAATGTTGGCTAAAGTGACCAATGATCTAAATTCCTCAAACGCTTTGTAACATGCAGTAAAGCATGGTATACGGTTTCGTATCAAAACAAAAGACATTAGTTCCTAGTACAAGTTGGCGATAGAGCTCAAGATCCATAAAAGTATGTCAAATTCAAACGAATAACGACATTTTTACAACTTCCTATTGAATTAGACTAGAGTAGACTACTTTGAATTCTTATTATTTAGAATTCGAAGACGTGTTAAATAAATATGTAAAAAAATGCAAGATCAAAAACACAGTTTAACCGAAGACTTTTGTTACATCTGTTAACGCCATTTGTGTCATATTCTCGTTCTATGTGGTTACGCGGTATCGGAACATGTATTTTATAAATCTGACAAAAATGAAGCATCTTTTCTCAAGAGGAGTATTTCGATGCTACAAGATAATTAAACAGCAATATTGAAGAATATTCAAAATTATTAAGAAACATTTAAATATTTTCCCAATTACCCCGTATACTTGTAATTCTGAAATATCTTGAAATACTAAAATATATATACACAAAGAAATATGTTATTCTAAATTAAATTTTTCCGAAAGGATAAAGTACGTTTACGTAAGCCACCATTTTCATTAAGTTTCAGCTGAAAAATTATCTAAAAATTATTAAAAAATAATTTTCGTTCGAATTTTATTAAAATTTTAATCTCTTACAAATACATTATTCAGTTTTATTCTGATATTTTGGTTGCCCTCGCTTATCTAACTAACAATAACAGATGTTGGAATATATATATATGCCACGTATTGTCGATGATGGAGAATTATGTGACATTTCTTTATATAAACTTTGAAATTTATGGAAACTTGAATAACGTTTGCGTATATTTTTTGTATATATAAGTGTTAAGACCTGTACAATTTCGTGATACACATAATTGTGCATAAATTATCGCTTTTTTAATTCAACGTGAACTCATAAATAAATTATAATGAGGTATTAAAATTTTCGTAAAATATTATGCATTTAGACAAGAATATCATAATGAATTAATGTACCGAAACGCAAGTGCAGCGTATTTAAAAAGTAATAAAGGCGTCATTAAACGAGAATAATCGATATATGAATAATCGTAAAAACAAAATTAATAAATAAAACAATGACTAATGTTTCATACTACGTGTTTATAAAAAAAAAATAGAAAGATATTGTTTTATGTAATCTTTTTTTTTTATTTTTTGATACATTTTCATTTTGGATAAAGTAAAATTCTTCTAAATTTCGAAAAAATTTCCGTCAGTTAAAAAACATTTTGAATTGCGTTATGCGCACAAACATTTAATGCAATAAATAATTGCATTTAATGCAATTATAATGTTATAAAAATAATCAAAGTTTACATATATTCTTAAAGGTATTTCGAAAACGCAGAAGAGTCAAACACAGTTAAAAATGAATTCTTAAAACTGATGATAATGATTGTTGTCAAATGCTCGAGTACCTTAAATTTCGGTATGGTGCAATTGATTAGAAACTATAGAATATTTTTTATACAAATTTCCTTAAGTATTAAAATGGAAACATACGTGCAATCAAGGATGTTCTAATTAGAGAACACCAACTAACAATGACGCGCAACGGGAGTGTGTTTTAGTTAGGAGAGCCAACGTAACATCACACGTGAAACGTCACTCATCATCGAAATATTCGCTTTATCAACGTCACGGTTCAAGTTTGCATAAGACACACGACTAAAGTCCACACCCAATTACTGGCATTTGTTGCAAGGATGTAGCGACCTTGCGCATCGAGTATTGTATTGTAAAGTGGAGTATCAGATCGTTGGTGAATTAACAGCGCCTATCAAATGAATCCACCAATGTAATTTCGCGTACACCATAATGAACCTACAATTTATACCCGTGTTCCAATACTTAAAAATATATGCTTCCATTATTTATGACGATATTTATGTATTCCCTTGGGTACGTAAAGGAAAAACATTTCTATCTGTTTCAAATTTCATTATTTAGTTTAGTTATTTAGAATAGAAACAATGATTATTATAATTTAAAGTTAAACATAAAAGTGATTTTTATATTGATAATTTAATGTTTTGTAAAAATCTTTAAAAGGGATAAAAATTCCATGTTTTATTATTCCCTTTAATATTTGAAATTTGATGTTGTGCTTCAGCCTTTTTTTATTCATAAATCAATTAGTTCATTATTATATGCGATTCAATAAAAACATTATTAATACAGTGTATACAGCCTTCTTAAGCATTGGTTTACATTTCTAATTAATGCCTAATACCGTGTAATCTTTAAACACTTTTTATTTTAAAGCTAAAATAAAATAAAATGAGACTTCACTCGAGTGTCGCTAATGTGTAAAATATAAAATCTGAACCCATTATTTTTTAATACTCCGTGTTAAAACTTGAAAGATAAATTTCAATATACGCAATCACGAATGCGTCAAAAAATAGGAACAGATTATATTTATATGATATTGGTATTCCGTGTAGTTTTTATAAATTTCAATCAACTTAATCATGGCCTTAAGTGAAAATTATTTAATTAATTTCCAAAAAGTATATTTATGAATTTTCAACAATTTCGCACAATTTTAAGTATGAATTTTAATGAATATACATTTCATTATATCACGAATAATTAATAATTTCGATTTACTTAAGCCACGTCGCAAATATAATCATCATTTCAGTTATAATAATAGTACGTACAATTTAAAATATTTTTCAAATACAACATTGTACGCTTAAGCAATTGCACTTAACAAGCGAATCATGTCATTTTTTTTTTATAAAATAACGATTAAAGAAATGAAATAAACTTTTATATTTTTAAATTATTCAAAAAAATACAAGATGTTCTTACTTTAAGTTAAAAAGTTTCTACGGTATCATCATAAGAATCTTAAATAAAATAAGTGAAGTGTTATTTTTTAATAACACTTGATACGTATTTATTACATATTCTATATGAAGAAATCTCAATCATATTAAAATTAAAACAAATGTTATACAAGCTAATGAAATTGATGAATTCCATGTAACGTTTTCTTTCAATATGAACTCTACGCCATTAATAGGTAAATTCAGTAGGATTTTCGGTAAGATAAAAATGCATGTAAAATTACACGAATGAAAGTAGTTTCTTTTATGGGGCAGAAAATTCTTCATCTGCTTTATGGAAAAATTAAAGCTTTAAAGATAATAGACACGTTAAGATTACGTATTTCATCATATGTTGATCAACAGCTATTATAAGTGTCGTGTTGAAATTAATGTTATCAGAGTAAGAATTCTAGTATCGCATATTTTAATACTAATTTTAATTTAGGTATATTTTATATAAAATACAAGACAACTTTAATATTTAGAAATATATTTACTTATATACAATCGCTGTTACTATTGTTTATCATCGAGCATGTAATATCAACAAAGTCTAAAAATTATTATCTAATTTCTAAATCACTACAATCAAGTTATATTTGTTATAAAAGTTATTAAAGTAAAGGTTAATACCAACTTTTTATCCTAACCAATTAATTATTTTTTTTTAAATGTACGTATTTATCGATGATTCAACACTTTCACTTCTACTCAGAAACTATAAATTCCTTTTTGAAAGGTTTTTTAAGTAATGGATATTTGCCATTAAAAATAATTTATTACGTATGATTTTTTACATTATTATATTGACCAGAAAATATGAAATACTTCGATACTATACCATTAAACAGATATTTGAAGTATTATAAATGCTTCGTGGTTATGTATTCATTAAAAGAACTTGTAATTTCATAAAATCTATGCATAAGAATCAAATCAGACGTCTAATTTAAATTCTAAACAATTGATCGTAGCCTTATATCAAGTTAGTTTGTAAGCCCTTGTAGAGTACGTTGACAATTAATTCTATCTTATTCTTTTGTTAAGAACTGTCAAATTTTACTGTTTTTAAATTATAAATAAAGAAGCTCACAATTAATTATTTAATTGTATCACTAACATAAGTGATACAATTTTAATATTAATTATATTTTTACATTTAAAATGTAAACGAAACCCAGAAATGTTTATCTTTTGCACGCGTTAGATATTAAAAAATAAAAGCATTTTATGATTTTAATAGTTAGAAAGATATTCGTCAAAATATATTAGTAAAAACTAAATTTTCGTAAAAATGTCAGAGGTTACTTCATTTAACATTCAGAATAATCAAAAAGTGACACTAAATCTTTTGAAGTGTTTAAATACTTAAGATGATCTTTGATACAAAATCGCGATTTTATACTAATGTTTAAGGAATAAAAGTGGATATTTTTGTATGAATCAATTAAACTACTGATACATTTTATTTAATAGAAAAATGAATATAGATTTCTTGACATTTAAGAAATTTAAATATTTAAAATCCTTTCGTTATTTATTTATGTTAGCAAGGTTATAATTAGTAATTTAATCATTCATAAATTATTTATTTAATTGCTATTGAATATAAGTACTATTAATTTGAATTGTGATGAGTTATAAAAAGTAAAAGGCCGTAAATTAAACTAATTAAAATGAACAGTCTTTATTCTAACGAGATATGAATAAAAAAGAAATGTAATGAATGCGATTAAGTTAATATAAATTCCTTTACAATTCACGAAATACATCTGCTATAAAATCGTGAAAGTACAATTTTTTTGCATAAATTTTAAGTAGTTCAGAAGTTTTGACGAATCATTTCCATATTGTAAGGAGAGCAATGTTTTAATTTCTATTTAAATAAGCGTTTATAGATTTATGAACATAAAACTTCATATACCCAAATCATGACCACGAAATTCTTAGTATCTTAATTTGTAAACACAAGACTATTACGTTATCAAAAACGTACATACCTATTACTAATAACGGAGATTTAATAATCAAATGTTTAATAAATTGTCCGAAGTTATGGATGTAATACCGTAGAAATGGTAACTCGTGTAATTTCATTAAATTGATTAGTTCAAGGGTTTAAATATTGAAAATTCAATAAATACGTATTTATAAAATCATTCGATGTCAATCAAAGTCTCCTTAAATGCCATACAGACAATCGTGTATAACAATCGCAATAGGCTAATGAATAGAAACCAATGCAAAATCGTCGATATTAAACGTCAACTCTCCTAAGTAAATATTCCTCTTTTTCGAGTCAAAGTTTTAAGTTAATAACATTTTAATTACTCGAAGAAGATCTGCTTAAAACTTGAAATTATAACAGTGCCTAGAGACATTTTAGATTAGAAAAGTTTAAAGTAAATACTATAATAATTGTTGGTTAAGTCCTTGTGAAAATGTAATATTATCACCGAACCTGGATGTATCGAAGATTCGTATATAGAGTTTAATTAGTTGAGCGCTACTTTGACAATCCCCTTGTTGCCTTTTTCGACGCATACGTAGTTTTAGTAGTTTTTATTTCGATTCTGGCAACCATATCAACGTAACATTTTCAAATACTGTTAAGTAAATAAACTATTATGCTTTTTCCATCAAAGTTCGCCACGTGTCTCACTTCGTTTCGAAATAGTTTTTATCCTTTTTTATCCTTTCCTAGCATCGAATAATGACAAACTGAAAGTACGATCAAAAGTGCTCTTAAAAGTGCATCCTCTTTCGAACGCGAACGATTAAAATTTAACTTCCCAAAGTGACCAAAGACAAAGTCTTGGCAAATATTATAGTTAATCATCCATATCAACTGATAAAAGTCTCGGTCTTCGCGTGCTTGTCACACTATTCTAGAAGCGTGTATTTCGATGACATTGCGTTCTTCCGTCTATATTCTGTCCTCCCATGCGACACTCCGAGACGACATTTCGGGTGCTCCTACGAAAGCATACTTGAAATTTATTACACGATACACATGAAGCGAAATTTATTAGCGGAGGATAATGGACACGAGGGTTCAAGGGCCGGGGCCGCAAAGTGCTTCGAAGGAAGAAAAAAGCCGCGACGCGTTTTTCGCGCCTCCGAGCCTGGCAAAATAATGAAAAATTTGGCGAACGCCCCGAGCGCCGACGATGCAAATAAAATCGCGCGAAACGAAGGATCCCTCGGTATTATTTTGACGCTCCGGCCGAGGCGAGTTAAAGGGTCCGTCCGCGTGCGGCACTCGCGCGCCGCAGGAGCGATCGAGACCGAGAGAGGGAGAGAGAGAGAGGGAGAAGGAAGCGCACGTCGGCGCCGCCTCGGTTAGTCTTGGCCGTCGTCGCCCGCCCGTCCTCGGGACCCTCGAGCATCCGGCGTATTTATAGACGGCGTCGGCGATGCCCGCTCCGAGTGCACGGCGGCCGACGGCGGCAACGCGCGCAAACAGTATCCCCCCGGCACTTGGCGTTCGCGCGCACGCACGTCGACAGTGCCCAGGTGCCCCGTGGGCCCGAGGCCCCCAGCCGAAGGGAACAGCAGTTGCAGCGGCGGCGAGCGGCGAGCAGCATCATGTGGCGATGCGTCCGCGAGCGCTGGGAGCCCCGCTCCCGAAGATGATACTCGGCGTCCTCATCGTCGTCCACGTCCTAGCCGAGCGCGCTCGCGCCCAGCCTCCGAGACCGGTGAGTAGGTTCCACGTCTCTTTCTCTCTCTCTCTCTCTCTCCCTCACTCGGTGTCTCTTCGGAAGATTTCAAATTCCTTGTACGCTTTTATACATCGGTTTACGTAATGCTGCACGACGCTCTCGTTTCCGTTTAATTTGTCGCGCGCCCCCTCTTGGAGCAAACATCGCCTTCCCATTACCCTGACTGCTCCCGAGAACTCGTCCTTCTCCGTCCCTTTCTTCGTTCTACTGCCGTCTTCCCTCCGCGGGTCACTATTGTCTTGGACCGAGTCCGAGGAGCGCATGAGGTCGCTGAGTGCGTGGTTGTGGTACGAGTGACGGCGAACAGCAGATGCGACGCACAATATACGCAACTCGGAAAGTCCGAGTTCCGAATAAAAGCGGCTAGCCAGACTGAAACGTGTGCTAAGCTTTTGCCAGTCGAACGCGTTCCTCTCTCTCTCTCTCTCTCTCTCTCTCTCTCTCTCTCTCTCTCTCTCGTTCCTTTCATGGGCCGCGTAGGATTTCTTCCTTCTCTATTTAATAAAGTGGTTTGCGAACTGCGCTTGAGGTTTTTTCCGTACTACAGATCTTCATTTTCTTTTAAAAGCAGACGTGAAATTTTAATTTTCCTCTCGACAGAGCGCCAAGTTAAGAACTTTGCCTTAAGATTAATTTAAATTCGCATATTTAATAGATCGACAAGCGATACAATGACGTTACGACACTGAAAAAATTTGGACCCACGAGAACTTCTTGCTACGCATCATACCACACACTATTATACTGCGCCCTAGTTCATTATTCATAGTGTAACAAAAGTTAAAGTCGTAAGCGTTTCTACCTTTAAATTTTGTTTTATCTGTACGGATGTTTGCTAGCGCGTATTACGTTACTATTCTATTATAAAAATTCCGAGCGTTTTGAAACTTCTTTTTTTATTAGAACGTAGAAAACACTTTTTCTACGTTTGGCTCTACACTCGAAGAGAGATGATCGATTTCGATAAGGTTTATATTTAACCTACGAAATATGAACATGCGCGTAAAATTACCAATACCATGTGTATCAAATGCATTAGAAGCAAATCTGGGATATAGCGACTCGCGATCGAAATATCTGAAAGCAAGTAAGCGACGCATAAAAGCCTTTAAAAAATAATTTGTCCTGCAATTTCAGTTACGGAAACAGGAAGGTTTTTTTTTTTTTTTTTACAGTGGTAAATCGTAATTAATGTAGGCTAAAGGTAACGATATTTCTTTGAATCCGCTTATAATGCTCGAGCCCCGCTAAAAACGCCTTTTTATTATCTGCGACTTATCCTAGATTACGTATTACTGTACATAAGGTAAGCTCAGCTCAACCAAAAGTACGACTAAATACTTTAATTAATTGCAAGGCGATTTACGTAATATTAAATTACGAGAAATTGCTGTTTTTAATACAATACAAATTTATGTTATTCCTATGTTATTTATTGAATAAATTTAACGAAAGCAAAAGGCTAATTCAACTGGTCAAAATTGGAATTTGTAAGCGAAGGATCCAAGCAATGATTTGGACTTCAGCGTATAAAATCATGTCGGAGATTTCTGTATACTGCTAGAGATGTCTATTTTTTAATATGATTCTGGCACTGAAGCCCAACTAAAAATGAAGGTTTCACAAGTACAGATCTGAACAAGTGGAATATCAGTCACTCTTAACATAGTTTAACACGGTTCTTCACATCTAGAATGAAAGTTGTTGGAGCTTCTGGGTAGTACTTGAAATGATTTCAGCCATCATTTCGGTGGATCGAGGGAGTACTAGATTATAATAAACAGGAAACGCACGCGCGAACAGTCATAAAGCCACTACTAATCATCTTGTCAATTGGTGCAATTCAAAATTTCGTTTAATAATAAATAACATTACCAGTACCAGATGTGGCCATCATTTATTCATTGCTAGGTATATTTACAAATCTCTAAATATTTTGAAATATCGCTTAAGTAAATAAGATTTTGCACATGAAACAAGGAAATATTTTAGTCGAAAATTTATATGGAAATATACATTGCGAGTTCTGATTACTCGATACTTTCTAACTGTATATCCGGATCTTATAAATAAAATTTTATATTTGCTAAAGTATCGTACTGTAATGCTCCAAGTATTTTTAAAAAATCCATTGGAAAAATCTTTTAATTTATCAATTATGGTGCATTTAAAACTTGTGTAAATAATTTTATCTTTTCAGTGTACAACCCGTTTATTTTAAGGAGATATATATTTTCTTTTATAATTATTGTAATTTGTACGAGTTTCTACGGAAAATTTTATGTTATTCTTTATTAATTGATTATTAATTCACCTAATTTTAAAAGTGTTTGCCGAAATAACGTAATTCAAATAAATTTATAAAATTAGTCAACATGGTATTATGTTTGAATTAATATGCACAGTCTTAATTATGTTGTATTTTATTTTTGGACAATCACGCCAATTGCGACTGAAAAATTTATTCACACAATTGTTGCAGTGGACCACACAAAAATTGTAAGTTTTGTATGTAACAAGATAGAATGTTTCGTAACGTAGAATGTTTAAAAAAATTTAATTTTATTATATTTAAAGTTCTATATAATATTATAAAAGTCGATTATTACTGGAAAAAAAGTTTGACTTTTAAAAAAGTGAAAAAGGTACTTCACGTTCACTCACAAATTGGTGGGATAAATTATGCTGTTACTGTACAAGATAGTCATCACTAAATATGTACAGTAAATTTATGATGAATTATTGTTGATCTTTATCAGCCTATAAATATACATTCGATTTTGGTGTAACAGTTATTTTATATAATAATGAGATAGAAATTATATAGAAAGAAGAAAGAAAGTATTAATTACTTTATTAACCTATTGTTATGAAACTCATTCTAATATGAATAATGAAATACAGATTTTGCAGTAATTAATAGGGATAAATTGTATTCCTTATAAAGAAATTTAACTAGAATATTCGGAAACTTTAAATATATTACTAATTTATTTACGTATAAATTAATTAATACAGTTTATTACATTATTTATTTATAATTTTATCTTATACTCAATACAAGAAAATATTATTATTAAAAATAGACGTTCATAAAATTTAAATAATTATAAGACTGCAGGCATATTTTTGTTAATAATAGTTTTTAGTTATCAATCTTTCAAATGTCATGAAGAATTTTTCTTCGAAATAAAATTAATTTATTACAATTAATTTCTTTTTACTATGATTTACAGCAAAAAATTTACTTTTATAGAATTATTACTGTACGTCATTGCATTTAGAATTAGAATGATGTACTGAGACGTATATGATATTGATAGATGCGTCACGTAGCTAATATTTATTTACATGTATATTAGTTTGCTATGACCCACATAGATAATTTTATAAGTATTATTTGCTCGGTACTGACATTACTAACTATGATTAAAATACATATAATTTTTTTATTCAACGTAGGAAGTTTTTGTTTATATTATTTCTTATTATTTATTTCATTGCTCATTAATTGCTGCTTTTATCAAGTTGTTTATATCTGTAATTGCATTTCATTTTTGATTAATTGATCGATGCAAGTGAAACTGGAAGCCAAAGAAAGGTCATTTATTTTTTTAATCAAGTTTTTGCATCGAGTGCAGTCTTGAATCTACCGATATTCGTACGTATCGGAAAAGTTCATTTTCAATTATTTTTGCAACCATTTCAAGCTTCTATTTTCAATACATTTTTTTAATGTTAAATTAATTAAGTATTTTTATTTAATTAATTATTGATAAGTAAGTTTAGAAAAATATTTTTTAACTTACAATTTTTCAAATTTACATAATTTTTTTATTTTTAATGCTATTTTTAATAAAATTCCAATTGCTTTTTAATTTTTAATGTTTAAAACGAAGAAAAATAAAATAAAATATAAATAAAATTAAAAGAAATGAAAAATAAAACATAAAAAATAAAATGAATTTATTAAAACAATATTTGTTTATATATTTCTTATATAATATATTTGTTTCGAAATATAAAATACCCGATATTTTATATTTATCGTTTACTGTATCGTTTCAGTAATTCGAAACGTATTTTTACTCTTACTTTTAATGGTAGGTAGGTTTACACATTCATTGGTCAATCTATAGTGCTAAATTGATACAGACTTGGTAATAAATAAATCAAGTTTTTTTCTTTCATTAAACTACTTTTACTATATATGATAATTTATTTCAGATTTGATTATTTACCTTTAATAATGAGTCTAGTTTTCTTATTCTATAATGATTTTTGTCACGGGTTAATTATTTGGAACATGTACAAATTGTTTTCGTATTTAAATATACAGGCTTAATATTTTCAAGTATCAGTGGTAAGTTGTTACTTTCAATTAAACTACTATTTATCAGATCCTTAATCTTCGTATTAATAGCTATCCTTATGCTTGTAAGGAATCCAGTTTTATAAGAATACGACTCTTTTCCCAGCTGTTTGCTTGACATTTGTAATCTATTTTAAGTCGCTGTAAAACCTTGTAAGTATTTAATGAGATTTTTTTATTGTATTTCCGATTCTTTGCTGTTAGTGTCTTGTGTAAGTATACTCGATGGTTACATTGATCCTTTAGTTTATGAATATTTAAATTATGTTTTATATCCATACGAATAGTTGTTAATCTACTATTTTATTATATCTACACCTTTTAATATATTTCGATGATCCGCTTTTAATGCGATATCTTTAAATGAATTAATTATTTAATTTATATCAATAGCATCGCAATTATTTTAATTAGGTAACTATTCACTTCTGTTGTCTTTTGTTATTATTTCATCTCTGATTTACAATGCTTATTATTATAACAATACCATTGAGAGTAGATGTTTTTTAATATGTTCAAATTAATTTATTGCTTATGTAAGACGTCAGTTTAATTCGATCCTATTATTGATATTACACTCACAAAATACGTTAATGCTATAACAAATTTTTAAATATTTTCTTCCTGCGATTAGTTTTGGCCTACTTAAATTGTAAAAAATCTAATCCATTAATGGATATTCATATATGTTTCCAGTTAAGTGAGTTACATTTGTCGTTACATGCGTATCTTTAAAAGATGTAGTAACACGGGGATATCATTTAGAGATTTTTTATAACTTTCAATTTTTATAATTTCTAATAAATCTTTATTGCTATTAATTATTTTATAAACATTTTCAAATTAGACATCAATCTCTTACGAAATTTGTCTTTTTTGCCATTCCAGTACATAAGAAGTCAACGTATTTTTTGAAATACAAGAAACTCGATATTTAACATTCAAGACGAGAATAGGAAATTTATTGGTTATAATGTTTAACAAACTATACTTCGAGAAACGTAATGTCTTCAACTGACTCATGAATTAGGCACTAATCTCTTACCAATTTTGTGCTTTTCTTGCAAGTGCCGCATACCTGTAACCGATGCATTCTTATTTACACGAAATTTAGGATTGCAATGAAATAGAATTAACTTCTATTTATGGTTACCATACTGAATTCACATTTGTACTTTATAGTCGCAGAGTAGCGATACTAATGTGATATAGTAACCCGCACTATGTTTGTAAGCTTTCACGAGTACAGATGACTACAGAGTTAGAAACGTCTACATTCTACAAACTTGTACCAAAAGCCGCGTGAATCATTTATCAATAGGATTTCAATTATTTATCTCAAAGCAAATATTATTTATCATAAACGAATCCTAAGTAAATCCTATCAGCACATCATTGGAGATCAATGACAAAGATAGTAATTAGAAATTCGTTTTAGATATACATTTTAAAAGTAATTACATATAGAATTATACGATAAGAAAATTAGAATATTTAAATAGTTTGAGAACTATTTAAATTTAAATTTAATAAATAAGAAATACTGCGTAACAATTCTGGTCATATATCTTTTGTAACTTACAAACTAAACAATACTTTTAAATATTTAAATTAATGTGTATTTTGAAAACGTGTTTGTAGAAAAAAACTACGATTGAAAGCTAATGTCATTACTCCTTAAGGAATAATGATTTTCCTTAAAGTGATTGCGTCGCATAATATTAGAATTTGTTAGTTTATCAATATTTTAATATAAATATAAATCTTTATCTAATTTTATATAATTATTAAAAAAACTCTACTTATATGTTTAATTGGTGTAAATTTGTTTTACGCATTAATAAGAAAAATGTGTTTTTCAAAAGGTAGTTAAATGATTTATAAATTTTTTTATGAATTTTTGCGCCCGTATAAGCAAAAATATTTGCGTGGATTATTTCATGACTCTTACAATAAATGAACTCTAACTTTATTATTTCAAATTTGACACTACGTATCATGTGGATATTACGAAATGCTGGCGCTTAACATAAATAACATCGTATAAATTACTATTGCTAATGACTCAATTTACAAGTAGTCATAACGTGATGGACTTCAGCAATTGATTTGTTTCATAATATTGCAATATTATACGTTTGTAACTGAACTGAAAAGCAGAATATTTTTGAACGTAATTAATCTATTTACTTTTGTGCGAGGAAATATATTTTAACTTACAATATCCGTAAAATGTAATATTAAAAATTTCAGAATGATAATTTTAAGTTTTGGACAAAAAATTCAAATGCGAAATTCAAAAATGTAAGAAGCCGAAATGAAGCAGTAATATAAATAATTTATTTAGTAGTACTTTTAGTGTAATTCCATTTCAAATGAAATAAACGATTTTAAATTGCTCATGTAAATTGTACACAGATTCAGTGCTAAATCGCCCGTTTTGGCTTCACAAAAACATAGAAGGAATGGAATCAAAGAAGTTACATTTTTTTGTACTTAAATGTTATATAAACATTGATTTATTTACCTAAATCTGTTAGGTCATTATTTGCACGATATACCTTCATTGATTCATAATTCAAAACATTTAAATTATCCAAAGACTTATTTATACTATATATTAATATTTAATACTTTAAATTATTAGCTTAGAGCGACTGCAGTCTGAATTACGTGTCCAATGATAAATATTATTTACGTAATGAGAATTCGTTAGTATTCAGTAATTAAATTAAAAAATTTACCAAAAAAGATACATCTGTATGAATACGAAATAAATAATGCTGTAAAAGAAGTTTATTTTTTTATTAATTACATTTCACAATAAAAAACAATTAATGTAACAATCAATTTTTAAACGGGATTGTAATACAATAGCAACTAAATTTGTATTTCAACAATTTTCTCAAAATGTGATCAATAATGTATATGTGTTCGAGAAACATTCAACTTTTTTAAAGATTTATTAGATGCATTGTAAGATTTTATTTCAAGATTCTGTTATTTTTAACGCATGTTTACTTAAAATCAACTGTTATATTTCAATTGTGCTATATATTCGAGAAATCATTGCAGTTTGTATTTACGAATTCTTATTTCAGCTGCAGAAATGCTAGACTGATGCAACTTTTTGTATATCGCATATTACATTCGTTAAATATGCAGGAATACTTAAAACAATTTAAAATGTTATAATCTTGATCAAAACTTTATACTCAAACGAATTCACTCAACTTATTATTTTAGTTAAAGATACTGATTTCACAGGCTCCCATTAAATATATAGCGTATGAAAATGTTCATATTATATTTATTTTTATTCATTTTTTGTTTTCTGAGTAAGTACTGCTCGGCGTTTAAGAGTCAATTCCTTATTTGTTCCTTATTATATCTACTGTACCTACTATTAATTCCAATGTAAAATGATTAAATTTCACGTGGCAGTAAAAATATAATTTGGTTTTCAGGAAGGTAACAAATATACATAGTATAAAACTACGTACATAGTACTGGATTTTTCAGCAAATGCCGTTACATTATTTTAAACGGTGGTGAAAATATTGAAAAACAGTGCAATTATAAATACTGTTTACAAATACAATTACAAGTACCAATAGTCAAAATTATAAATTATGAAATTTAAAATAAAAATTAGAGATTTATAATTTCAAATACTAGTCTTTGTGTTTTTAAAAAATCGAGTAGTCGATCAATTTTCAACTGTCATACCAGTTTAGGGCATTAGATATGTCAACTACCTGTATGTAAATCTCGTAATCTTTTATCGCATTAAAATATATCACTACTTACGCATTTCAATCTTGAACCCCTTTGTTAATATCGAAAGGATCATGAATTTTTCATGATCAGTTTATCACGATTGATTGCTTTAGTTTATGATTTTTGAAATTAGATAATTAAATTAAAGTATTGCAAAATCGAGTAAATATAAAAATAAGATCTACGTGCAACCAGTTTAATTTCGAGAAAGGTTGATGTACATTGAATGTTTAAAGGGATAAATTGGCAGCAACTCTAGTTATCGTTGAAAGACTTACACACTTACGAGTATAAAATACCGTCGCGTGGGGTCAACCAAGATATCCGATTTTTACCTCTACGTTCATTATCGGCGTCAAATGTCAAAAATAGGTCATTTTGAGATCCACTTTTTATCCACAATTTTTGTAATACTTGTATCGAATTAATCTAAGTAATAAAGTATCCTTATTGATAATTTAAACAACGGTATAAACTTAGTGATTACCCATTTCGAAAATTTCAAATTTTTAATGACGAGTTGAAACTGCATAAACTTGCCGATTTTCAGTTTTATTATCTATCCTCCTATTTTGAAACCAAATAAGTTCTGGCTGAGTTATTTTGATGTACTCAGAAATATTATATTACTGGTATGTAAGAATGCCGTCTGTAATATAGTTATAGATTTCATTAAAATTTATTTTTCATGTAGATAATTAGAAAAAATTTCATTTACGCAAATTCAACTATGTTTCTGTCGGAAGACAAAAGCTTCTTTAAATTTAAAAATATGTGATAATGCATGTAATAGTGATTCTACATCGTATATTTTTCCCGTTCAATGACTCAAGAAAAAAGAAAAAATTTCAATGCGTAGGTTTTTTAGTTTATAATTTAAAATTCTTTTTTACTTCTTTCTGTAAATTAAATGCTTTTTTATGCATTATAAAAAGGTTTATAATTAATAATACTGTAAGTATATTTTTGTTTCGTATATAATTTTTTTGTTTTTATTTCATAGTACATCTTATGTCTATAAAGAGCAATTATTCAAATAATTCTATAAAATTATTTATAACTAAACTAAAAATTCTTTTAATATTAACTTTACAATACTTAGTACATGAAGACTGCGTTAGTAAATGAAACAATGTGCACATAGTGTATTTAATCTTGAATATATTGTTATAATCAATTTTTAATTAGATCTATCGTAATTTTTATAAAAATATTAGATAGATAAAACAAAGTAAAAATTTTGGCCATTTTAAAACTTAAAATTGATCGATAGCTCAGCGTAATTGCGAATCATTTTAAAGAACTAAATAATAAATACTGATAAATACTAATTACTACTAATTAACGTAAGTTCAATCACGTAATTCAATCAAGAACTCAACCAAGAATAATGTAAATAATTACATGAAATACGCGAGATTCTTGTTGTTGAAGGCGAAATAATCGATAAAAAAATACTCGCATATTACAAAATTATTACAACGCGTCTTTTAATTTTTATTGTCCTTTTAATTTCATTAATTTTAGTAGAAACAAAAAACGTATCGTTAGAATTTGTATAAAATTAATGTCTGATAGAAATTTAAACAATTAAAGACTGTCATAAAACCGTATGTTACATAATGAATCAATATTAAATGTTAAGGAAAAATTTTTATAAGTTGTAATTTTATGAGATGGTTCATATTTATTTTACTTTTATATTTTAATTTTTATATTTAAATTACTTTAACAAAATCGCATTTAATTAATTTTATTGTTTTAAGATCGTTTCAGATAAACAAATATCTTGTTTTAAAGTTTTATTACAAGTAATTTTATTCAATATTAAAAATTTCATTCGCTTAAATTAAACTTTAGGCGATAAGATAATCATTTTGACTCTTAAATGTTTAATTTTATTAACTCATCAATAGTTTCAATTTGTGATAAAATGTTCATCTTCTATTTTAAATTATGAAAATCTAATTTAGGATTCGGAACAGAGGCCTACAATTTTATGGTTGTGTATGTTGATTGAGAAGGAAGAGTTATTTCCGGCGTAATTTTATATACCGAAACTGAATCCGTTATCTAAATGTTTCCATCTCACTAGGCTTTTATGATATTTTAACCTAAATTACAAAAACACTACGCTTATAGTCGTATTTGAGATTTTAGTATAATATTATAATGCGATCGATGTCGATTGGTTATTATATCTGAATCTTGGTATTGTACACACTCTTTCGCGAACGTGTAAATTGACCATTGCTTAACCAGTTTGATTTCGAAGGCAAAAAATAGCTTTGGAAAGATTAATAATTAATATTAAAGAGGAACTGCAAAAGTATTAAGTGATCTATTAATGTGAATATTCTTTTTCACGTTATTGGCTTATAATATGTCTCAATTCGAAATTCTAATGCGTTTTACAGAGCTTGTCGGTTAACGAAGCCTTAGCAGGCACAAATACGTTGGGAATAATTTTTTATTCTTCGTTAGGAAAATATTGTCGACCTGAATAATTACAAAATCTAAAGATAACGTACGCTGTGAACACTCGAAAAAATTAACCTAATGAATCGTCCGATGGCACGTGGCTTGCTTAAATCTTCCACGATATAATTGTGCCAAGTTTCTGTTCTTTACATTATAAAAAAACTTCATTAGTATATAAATGTATAAAAATGCACATAGGAATTAGATGGTTTATTGTCAGGGCGCACTAAACTATAAGTCTCCCATTCCTATCCTCTATACTGTTGTCTCGGTGCCACTTGAATTGTACCCGTGACAGTGCGACATTGCAACCTTGTGCAACACGGTAGCTGCTCCCATTTACTCCCATTCGAATTTTTATTTTAATACTGCCTTGCGGTGCTTTCCCTCAAGCGCGATTATGCGCGCCGAGTCACCCGGTGGCAGTGCGGATTAGGTGCGACGGAAATCGATCGAGAAAAATGGAAATTTCTTTTCAATGACGGCATTTAGCGATCGAGCAGCTTTCGCTCTCGATGCCAGTTCACGACGTGGGCAGGATTGTCCTTTTCGAAGGAGGACGTGTTCGTGGACTGTTTCTGCTCGCTCTTCGTGAGAGAACCGATAAACAACATTTGGGGCATCGTGCTCTCGACGTGACCTTCCCGCACTCCTCGTAGACTTCCGCAATCGCTCGTTTCTGGACAAAGATTCTCTGTCTAAGCAAAGCTCTTTTTCAGCACACGTTCCAGTTGCAAATTTTCCTTGTTTTTACAGGCTTATAGTTTGTGCGAAAATATTGTTGATCGAAGATAATCTGGAAAACCCTAAACAAACCTATACTCGGAGTATCATTGTAATACCTTACTTATTCGCTGATTTGATAAATTTGCTTCCTCTCTTTCTTAATTAGAGATTGGGATTTTAACGAAATGGAAAGGAGTATTGGAAACTGAAAATATTGACATAATTAATATTTCATAGAAATTGGATTATTCGGGAGCGAAATTGCGCCGAGATGGGAAATTAAAGAGCAAAATTCTAACGTGAATCCAGTATCTTTTGTAATAAAATGGAAGAATTATTCTAATACCTAGATAATTTATTACACTGCCATTGATAATGTCTATAATTTAAAACTATATTCACTTTCATAATACTCAAGTAAAATTTAAATATTTATAGTAAAATAATTGACACTGTAGTAAATAAAAGCTAATGCATCGAGTCAAACGAAACATAACAAGATACTATAATATTTAATGTTAAATAATTAAATGGTGCATTGATAACTATTATTTTATATTTATTTATACTTTCTCTTCCTATTGTAAGTTTCCTATTTCAGTACTATTTATATGTAACAGAAGAATAAATTGAATGGAGATGTTACGGATGATCACGTTTAATTTAGTTTGTACAACTTTTTTGCCTACTTTTTGAAAAAATAATAGGGAATTATAATTATGTTTAATAAGAATGTAAAAGACGTGATGATATAACGAAGATTTATTATGTAACAATTGATTGTGACATTTAATAAAAAGTAATTAATTACTAAGGACATTATTATCTAGATGTTCATTGTAAGAGCTTACGTGTAATTAATAAAACGGAATACAATCTCGAACGATATCAACCTTTTGCATTTTATTAGGAATAATATATTTAATACTGGAATCTCATAAACATCGAATAAAATACGTTGTCTGAAATCCTTTAGATTCATGTTTACTCTGAGAATGTACAATGAATATAAAGCTTAGCAAATACAGATTTATAATACATAATCTATTATAGACTTGGAAATAAAAGAAAAAATTCAACGAATTACTACAAAAGACTTGAATTGTCCGTTAAGATATTCAACTTTTATTCGTTAAACTATTAAAATATTTTAACCGTTATGGTTTAAAAACTGAAGAAAAAATATTAAGATTGAAATAGATTAACTAAGCCTGCAGTGAAATTAAAAATTTAAAAAACTAGACATAAATTACATAAACCAACGTTTGAAGTTCCCATATTATTATTTTCTACAAAATAGAAAATACGGAGTATAGTGTTGTTCTCGTATTACATGAGGTTGAACAGTCATAAAGGCATACAGCATCTCAAATAATTATAAAAATAAGTAAAACAAAGTTTAAATGATATATGTTTATTCTAAACGCTACTAAGTAATTTAAGAAAATTCTGTTTATTGAAATAAAAATAGCAGTTAAAGGTGCAAATGTTTGTTTTTAAAGGATATCGGAAATCCTGAAAATTTTACTTTAATCTTTTAGTCTAGTTAGTGATAAATAAAATATCTGACTATTTAAAATCCATAATTTTCTTTTTAAAATAATTTAAGATGCTTATAATTTTAATCGATCGAACTAAATGTCTGTATTCTATTTGTAAACTCATGAAAATTAGCATTTCTGTATATGCAAATAAATAATTCTCACATATAGCTACATAAATTCATCCAACTCGTGAAAAACTTATTCTCTTTTTCATTTACAGACTCTTGAACAATCGCTTATTTTGGGGCATAAATTACGACCAGTTTATAAGCAACAAAAACGGGGCACACATAACAATTTACTTAAAAATGGTAAGTTACTATCATATATATTACTAAGAGTTCTTATAGGAAATATCTAGCATTTGTGCGATAAAATATATCAAAGTATAAATGGTACGGAATTTTTAAGTTTCTAAATAAAGTTAGAAGTACTCATTTCATTACATGTCATAGGTACCATTTACAGCGATTATTTAATGATCTCAGGAATCTTTAAATATTAGAAAATAATTCTTATAAGATACGTAGTTCTTTTTATTATATTTTTTTTCAAAAACTAATTTATCGACACAAAATTTATGTATATTTTAAACGCATTCTGGCATTCGGGCTAAATTGGTGAAAATAATACACTGTCGGGATTTTAAAGTACATTTTAATTGTAATGATCTTTAAATATCGTTAACAATACAAAGTGAAAAAAGCAGTTGGGCATTTACTATATAAACGCATTGTATTTATGTATTTTATGTATCTTTTAATGAATTATATATTTTATACAATTCCACTTCTGACAGTTTTAAGTAAAATCATTCGGTAAAATCCTGGAAAATATCCTGCTTTTTATCAGAATAATTGCAATTCAACGTACACGCATATAATTGGATGAAAATTGTACATGGATATTTATACCTTGTAGTTTGTTATAAAATCTTTTGTTGTCTTCTGACCAGCTGATGAGTATAAACGAATGGAAGATCGTAAAAGCTTAGTTGTCACTGAGTACGTTTAATAATAATTTAGAAACTTTATTTGTGGAACCTCAGACTAAAAACACGCGAACAAGCCTTAATTTGGACCCATCGGTTTGGTACCCATCGTGTAAGATTAAATTCTTTAACATAATTATGAATTTTTATTTCAAGAATCAGAATTAGCTGAATTTACTAGTTGGAGTGATTGGTCAGTCTGCGACAGATATTGCTCTCAAAATCGTGTTAAGAAATGTCGAGCGAGAAAGAAATGCGGCCATTCGGTTATAAGAGTGAGTTTAAAGACGAATAAACTCTCGTCGGATTTCTTGCTCGTTTTTATTTACAATAAAGGATAATGTTTCTAGGAGGAGAGAAATTGTACTCACGAAGGAGGTGGAAAACGTACACGATGCAAGCAGCACCAACAAAGATTAGCTCGTCTAAAAGCCCGGCGCTTTCGAATTGTACAAGTAAATATATTATTTTCAATTGGGTGTGTGGATTACATACGCAGAATGTATGTAATAAAAAAATTGTCTAAAAATGTTATTTAGAGTAACGTGCTTAGGATCGATAATTTATAATATACGAATTTTTTATTTAGTTTTTGTTTTAACTATGTATTTAAACTCTTTTAAAGTATAAAAAACCTATGAAATAGTTAAATTTTTCATCTTCAGAATTACAATAATTCAAATTTACAGAATCAACATAAAGTGTTATTTAAGAAATCTTTTAGTTATCTCAACTCAATCCCATAAATGTATTTTGAAAATAAATTAAGGTCTTTCATTAAGTACATGAAAAAATTTAATGCATATTTCAAATAGTATGCTTATTATATCTCAAATAAAATGTTTTTTTTTTTTTTTTATATATATAAATTCGAGATTGTATATTTTATAGTACACTCTTACTATAAACTTTTCTTATTTTTATTGAAAAATTTTCTTTTTTATTACAAAAGCTTAGAAGATAGCATTATTCCACCAATACTACTTTTAGTCATTAAACAAATTTATTATCTGTTTGAAAAGAAATATTAAATTTCTTATATTTCTCATCCGAAAAAAATGTTATGAAACCGAAATACGAAATAAATTTAAATAAACTTATTCAACAATAAAACGGATATATTCTGTGCACTTAATAGTAATGCATATTTTATTGTTTCCAAAGGATAGTAACCTGATAATTATTATTAACTCATTTATTTGTACCAAAACAAACAAATATTTTTCTATCTGTTAAAAAAAAATTAAATTACAAAAATTCAAAAATTATTTTTAATTTCATTTTTAATGAATATATTTTGAGTGCGTTTGGTTATTTGTACACGCTTAAAATAACGTAGCACTTCTTTATTCTATAATAATTAAACGGATTACAGATACCTGAGGAAGCAAAACCACGTCATGGACGAGGTAAAAATAAAGAAGCAAACGAAGATTGGTTCACAGGTCATTATGGAAAGTGGAGCAAGTGGTCACAATGTACAAGGTCTTGTACAACACAACGTCACAGGTCACAAAGTTATACCTTTTTATTCACCTAGGTTTTAGGATTATTTTTTATTCCAATAATTTCCTTCAACATATTTATTAATAGATGGTGCAGAATACCTGGATTATGTTGGAAAGATGTGATTCGTCAAAGTGCTTATTGTTATGTCGAAGGAAGTTATTGTCAAAGGTGGATTCGACGAAAAATTCGCGACAACCATGAAGATTTTAGCAACGGTAAAATTTTATTTATACGTTCATTAATAATGGTGTGAACCGAGAAAAAAATATTTTATCTAATTTAACATGGTTTTATAATAAATTGCAATATTGAATCGCGTTAAAAAAAATTAATCTTTTGTATTCAGATTTAATTGTAGATAAATACGACGTTAACATAAATGGTATTGAGAATTCAACGGGTGTGGAAGAAGACAACTGGAAATGTGGGGTATCAAAGAAGAATTCCAGACTATCGTATTTTACGAGAATTATCGGTGGTCGGCCAACTGCTCCTGCCAGTTGGCCATGGCAAGTTGCTGTTTTAAATAGATATGGAGTAAGTAAATACAATTAATGTTATGATTAACTAGAATGGAAAGTCACCCTTTCATTAAAAGTCTCTGCATTGTTATTTATTTAAATTTGAAAAAATAACAATCGAAAATTTTTTAGGAGGCTTTTTGCGGCGGAACTCTAGTTTCTCCGCGTTGGGTGCTGACTGCTGCTCATTGTGTTAGGAAAAGGCTTTCTGTTCGCGTAGGAGAATACAACCTTTTGGTTAAGGAAGGATCTGAAATTGAATTAAGAGTACGAATAATACACTTTCAAATGATAAAGACGCAAATAATGTACATGGCCTTACTAATTAGTCGGTTTTGTTCTTTAGGTAGATTATGCAGTAACTCATCCGAAATATAATGCACATACCGTTGATAATGACATCGCTTTATTACGTCTACCGCTCACATTGACGCCTTCGGATTCAAGAGGAATCGCTTGTCTACCAACACCTTGGCAAGATTTACCTAGCGACCAATTGTGCACAATTATTGGATGGGGTAAAGCTAATGCTTCGCATGAATTTGGGACAGATGTTCTTCACGAAGCCAAGGTATACAGAAAATTTATTATCTTTAAACATATTTTTAATTCAAAATGTTTATTAATCTTAATGTTGATTTTAATTTTGTGAGCTTGTTACAAGTCTTAAAAGAATTAAACATCTTCTTATAATGTACAGTACATAAGAAAGTGGTACCGTGAATAATGATAGTTAATAATGATAGTTTTGGACCATTAAATTGTACATTAAGTATTTGGAAAGTAATATTACATTTCAATTTCTTCCAGATACCAATTGTTTCTGACGAAATGTGCCGTAGTGTCTACGTCGATTACAAAATTACTGGCAACATGTTTTGTGCTGGTTACCGTCGAGGAAGAATGGACTCTTGTGCCGGTGATAGTGGAGGTCCGTTACTTTGCAGGGATCCTGAGAAAACTGATCATCCTTGGACAATTTTTGGAATAACTAGTTTTGGTGAAGGCTGTGGAAAACGTGGAAAGTACGGAATATATGCGCGTTTATCTAATTACGTCCACTGGATAACTAAAGTCATTAAACAGACAGATACTTATACAATTTGACGTTTAAAATAAATGTACAACTTGTTCTGAGTTTATGAAAATATTAGCAACTTTACAACGCCAGTAAATTGTATATTGAAAAAATGTCGATATTTTATAAACCGTAATTTATTTTTTAAGAATAAACAAATCTAATATTATATAAGTAGACGCTAGTTTTATTAGCCTTTTAAAGTTGCTTTCGTTGATATTTTTCGTGTATGTACATGACCTGCACTGGACCAAATAACTTATGAAATCAAAATATTTGTAATAACAGTAATCTTCTTGACTTACAAAAGAAATACGAATGGCTATTATTTTTTGTATGCGCTTTTTTTTATAGAAATGTAATGACTCGATAAGTAATATATTAGATGTACTTGGTTATCCTAAGATTAGCGTTAGAATATTATGAAATTCTTTTAAAACTTTAAAATAATTTTCAATCGTTAAAATTCATCGTTAAATTTCATACTGAAAATTTAGTTAAGAAAAGAGGTCATTTATGTTATATCGTAAGCTGATGATACTTATTAGAAATATTGTAATTTTTTATCATTTTATTTTGTATTATGAAAACGTTGTTTGAACAAGAAGAATAAAATTGACAATGCAATTATTGGAGAAAGTAAAAGTACACTGGTATTGAATAGGATTACATTCATTATTTCCCGATGTTTCTTCTATAACGGTTTTGATGAAGTGCTGGTGAAGTTTGGTAAGTTTTTGCAAATTTACTTTTCAATTAAATTTACATTTTGAAAAGTCCATTTCTGGGTGCTGCTCCATAAACCTTAAAAGATAAAATAAAAATGCGCTGTAATTTGCAGAAGATCTCAGTGAATCGTTAGTAACTTGAAAAATTAGCTAAATTATTGAATTGCAAGGAAAAAATTATATGAAATTAAAGGCTACGTTGCCATGCATTTAAGGAAACAAAATATTTTGATTATGTTGTGTTTCGTCAGCATAGTTTCGCACAATTTTTCACTCCGTTGGATTTGATATAAGGCTTACTTTTTGATAACATCTTGTTTCTTTTGCTCGTCTGATGTAGGTAAACCAAGTTCCTTTTGACGTTGATCGTACATCATTTTTTCAACGAGACCTCGTGTTTCGCCATCAAGATCAGAAAGTTTACTTGGTTCTGGATTAACTTTTTTCGTACTGATCTCAGGATCACTTGTTACTACGTTAGCCCACCATTGCATTTTGTTTACCTAAAATAGTTTACAAATTTTAGTTGTCATCGATAAGTTAATTGATTAAGTTGAAAATGATTAAGTAGAGCTTTGAATAAGTATGTAAAAATTATTAATGGTTCGAAATTTATTTAATTCGTAAAAATAAAACATATTCTCTGACACTACAGTCATTAAAATTTAAGCGAATTCGTCACTGAAAGTCTTACCAATTGAAGAGTATTCTATAATTTAGATATTAATTTTAATCATTATCTTATCTAAATGTAATATTTATTTGTGCATTTAGCAGAGAATGTAGAAGCACTTATTTTCTAAAAAATTTAATTTATAAATAAATCTATACTTATTTTTAAACGACATAATCATCTAAATTCAAGTTTATTTTACAATTAAAAAGAAATTCAAGTACTTATTTTTCTTGAATTAAGATTACATTTGCTTTAGGAATTTAAACTCCAATTAGTTAATTAAAAGAAACTAGTTGTATTTACATTGCAACGGTATCTCAAGCACATTTCTTACCAAACTTCTTCAAAATCAAATTAAAAAAATTGTACATTCTAAGTATATTAATTGCAATATATTTCTATCTTGAAAATAAAAAAAAATTAATTTTTATTATAAAATTTCGAAAGCGCAGTCTAGTTTACTCAAAAAAGAAGAAACAATAATTCTAATAATTAGCATTGTGTTTTTTTAATTTTTCCAAAAAAATAATGCATTATATTATTTGTTTAAAAATTTAAATATCTTAATAATTTGTGGTTTTTAAACTAATTCTCTATTAGAGTTCTTTGAAGTGCATTTTCTTTTAATCGTTAAACAAATTATTCTCTATTGTCCTCAAATAGCGTACCCGTATGATTAATACCTATTTCTCGTTGTTATTTCTCGCTGTTGTTTCGCGTATATCATTTATGGGCCGTATACATTTTTCTCATGTTTCATAATTTTCTATTTGAATAATTACTTTTTTTTTATACCTGTTTTGTATGAATTTTAAGTTCTTTTTTAATTTTCAGATTTGATGTAAAATATAAAAATGCATTTGAAGCATTGTTGCAATAAACATTTAAGTACCAGATCAGATACAGTAAATAAACCTGTTATCCTCGATATAAAAGATACATCCGTTACTTTTTAAATTATCTAGTATTAAATAAAGATTCACCCAGTAGTACTTTTATAATATACTATTAAATTCTTGTAAATAATAGTGTGGTTTTTTATGTACAATTTTAAAAGGAAATTCATTGTTCTGTTACGTATCACTGAATATGTCAGTAACTGCGAGAGTAATAACAATGGACTATTTTATCACAATTAACTCGAATGAAAAACTTTCTACCTTTAAGTTATTTTTTATTCAGAAAACTCTTAATTATTGAAATTATAAGTAAAAAACACATTTGCTTGTAAAACTAATCTCTCCTGATCCCCAAATCAAATAAGAAAATAGTATATTTGTTAATAACATTTATTAGAGTACTGTCTATTTGAGGTACATCGCTCATACGTATATTCATATTATTTTTGTAAAATAATGTCTTGCACATTCACACGCGGAATTAGAATTGAATAAATAAATCCTAGATAATCTATAATTTTAAATACTGAATCTTTAATTTGTAACATACTAACGTTAAAAACTTGTAAAATTCCAAAAATAAGTTTCTTAAAACGTTAGTGATAACTTTATTATTTAATTTGCTTTTAAAATGAATGATGATCGAAGTGCATTTAAAATTCTGTACATCTACCTTGTATTACGCGAAGAAAATTAATTTTCTGTTTTTCATCTTGCTTACGTTGTTTTCTACTAAAAATTATTAGTCGTTTTTCCACTCTTAATAAAATAAGATAAGTTTTTCTCGAGTGAGAAAACGAAATTTCACTCAACTGAAATTATTTAATAGTCTAAGATTAAACAATAAGCTGATGTTTTCAATGAAAAATTACCTCGTGCTTCAAATTTCAAACGAACGTCGACAAGTATATTTTTCAATGACTTGTTTTGCTTATAGATAATATAAATTTTAAATACTCAAAGAGTAGGTTCAGAGTTCTTTTTATATAATAGGTGTGGAGCTTTTTACATACATTATAGAGTATAGTAGAACGATCAGAAGTAATATTGCAGTTTCATTTTCCGTAATAAAAGATTTGTCAATTGAGAAGGAGTTTAACATTACTAATATTAAATAATCAAAAAAAGTCTTTGACGAATACTTTTTGCTCCATTGATTTATATGGTTATGCAAAATGATGTAACGATTATTATGGAAATACATTAAGCTGTTCGAAAATATTGTGCTGTAACCACATCTAATACGTGAAACTTATCTATATAGAAATTTACCACAATATCAGATCTATTCGTTAATCGTAACGTTACTGCTGCTACTTAAGCAAATAATCATGTTTTATCGATTTAATTTAAAAATCTCCATTCTTATCAAAGTTACCATTATTTTTCGAATTGTACAGAAAGCAGTGAAAATTACATTCTGAAGTATTAATATGTAAGATTGCAAATAATTATCAAGCTCTATTTATCTGATATCACGAGGTTTCAAATATATAAAAAACCGAGTTGCTCGAATTATTTATTACTGTTTCATCTAGATTCTTTTATATTCCGCCTATGGAATAACACGAATGAATATTCTAGATGCTCAATGAATGTACAAGTTTTATCATTATCGCTCTAATAGAAAAGTACTCTTATTGATTCTATATAATTTCACTAGATTTTTTATCAAGATGATTAATTTTGATAACCAATTTACTCAAAAAATGATTTATCCATTTACTACGAATTATTAAAAGTATCAATAATATACCAAATCTAGTACAAATTATATAAAATTACTAACGAACTTCACAGTAGAGAGTTAATATTAAAACTGATTACGATAGTATTTTCTCTCGAATAAATTTCCTTCCTAATTGAATAACCAAACCTACTTTTAAAATTTGATTCTTTGATCAAATGTAAACTTCGATATTTAGTTTATTTTCACCATACAAACTATCTATAATCATTTTTCTTGCAATTTTTTTCATCTTACAGGCTTATAAGTTATTAATAACTCATAATTATGAATTATATGATTTTCCTTCAAAATTTTGATTATTTGTCTGTAAGTAATGCTGAATTTGTAATTGTTAAATATATTGTATACCATATATAGAAAGCCTGTCTACTAATGACATAATTAATTTTATTTGTACATACATTTTTATTTTTGCAGAAGTATTTATTAATGGCTGACATTTATGAAACATTGTATCGAAGAGATAGTTGTTCATGTGATAAGATCTCAAAATACTCAGTTCGGACAGCACTATTTTATAATAAAAATTTGTTTCTTACGACGTTTCTATTTTACGTATATTCAACTATTCCGTATTATGTAAGTCTTATTCAAGATCTTATCGAATTTATTGCACTTTCTTTCGAATAGCAAATTTAATATGACATCCTTAGCAACACTGGGTTTTGCTAAGAAAAATAAATACAAATAAATACGATTAAAAAAGGAACCTTTAATAGCGCTGACATTAAATAATAATCTGACATTCGAAAGAGAAAGTGAGCATGTAAAGGAATGTTAAAGGGTAAAATTTAAAGTATCATGCGCGTGTGCGCGTGTGCGTGCGCGCGTGCGTGCGCGCGTGCGTGCTTGCGAGCTCTAAGTAACATGGAAATATTTTACTTTATGTTACTTCAAATTATTGGTTTATTTTATTTCAGCAACGTTTCGTTTTAAATTATAAGTTCAACGGAAGTCTAACGAAAGTAATTTAATTTTTATTATTCAGTACCTGGCCATCTAGGATCAAGGTAACAATTTTCCCAACCGATGTATATTTTCTATTGCAACTATTATGATGTTCTTAATAGTACTGCACGGTAAAAATGACAGTCACAAAATGAACTAATACCTTTTCCAAATTAATGAGAAGAAGTTTTCCATCCTCGATAACCCATGTAGACTCTTCAAGTTTAACTTCATGCGGGAATTCACCGTCTATAATAGGCGATTGGCCTTTCACGCCACACCTTAAGTGCTTCTTTGTTATCGAGACTTGAACATCCTTTGGTCTGGCGCTAAAGTTCACCTTTAGCGGCACTCTTAACTGAAAGTTAAATTACAGAAATTAAACTTAGAATTCGATGAGAATTCGATTTATTACACAAAGTATTGCGGCAACGTAATAATTGAATTAACTAAACTATTAAAGTTTATTAACAATTTTAATCACAATATTTCACCAACGTAATGATAATTTTATAAACAAAAAAATACATATAATACTTAGAAATGTATGAAGTAAATTACAAGAGAAAAAGATATAAATTTATCGATGAATCCTTTTATAATTTAACTTTCAAGGGATTTACAAAATTATAGCATTTACATAATCTAGGATATAAAATTATTTTGAAAATTCGAAATTAATAAGCATATCATCTAATGTTAAAGTGCTAAGAAGTATTCTGGATAACTAAGCTCATGAAATCAGCGTAAGTCAAACAGTCTGTTTTTCACTAAATGATATTCAAATCAAATAATATTTATGTACGTACGCGTCTGTATTGGTAATATAAAGGGATTATGATAGTGCAATTTCAAGTATTTTTACTCAACGTTAATAGTATTGATTTATTTTCATTATAACTAATTATAACTAATTAAAACCAATACTACAATAAGAAAACTAGAAAATTACTAGTTTTTCATAGCATTTCATAGCATAACCTTATATATCAAGGGTCATAGATTTACGTGACTTGAATGTAACCCATAAAAAAATCAAGATTTAAACATAAATATAACAGAAAATTAAACAGTTTTAATAATAAAGATTGTTTCGCGCTCTAATTATCAATGACGTACGTTCATTTTAACTGCAAAATTTTCTTATTTAGTATCTAAAAAGAAGAATATAAAAAAGAAGTATAGAGAAGCAAAAAACTAATTATTATCTGGTATTGTCATTTAAATCTTCATAATTTCTAATTGATTTGTCAAGTGAACCATGACGAAGCAGTTTTCTCCAAGTTTAATCAAAATATTCGACAAGCTTCCTTTTAGCTTCGCTTTACTCTTGTTCTGACTAAATAAGTGTGAAAGTAAATAGAAGTATTTACTCAAATATGAATCACTTATAATAAAAGCATAGTAAAAAAAAACAAATATAACTACTATAATTCGCAAGACTTTTGAGAACATGATTATGCAATAACGAATGATACAAATTTATAAACAAATTAAAATTTCAAAATATGTATCTCTCTCTATTTTGTTCGCTCTCTTTTTTAAGCTGGACCTTAATTTTCATGCTTCATCGTCATACAAAGTCATTTATCCTGTTCTCAATTTCATAGTCAAAGAGAGACCAAGTGGAACGCACCAGTGCGTGGAAACGGCTCATGGCTACACTGTTATCTCTCTCTCTCTCTCTCTCTCTCTCTCTCTCTCTCTCTCTCTCTCTCTCTATTTCTTTTTCCCTTATTTTATTATTTTCATTTCCTATAATGTTACCATAGCCATGTTTTACAACTTATGTCTACTGTTTACCTCGCTGAATTTAATAATACAATATTTCAAACAATATGATACATTTTTTAATTTTTACACAATTAAATTAAAAATTGAAATAAATAAAATAGCAATTTTAAAGTAAGAATATAATTTAAAGTAATATCTTTCTAAAGCATATTTTTAATAAATCTTTTGTAATCAAAATTTATTGTTATACAAAATATATTCGGTAGACGATTATATGATCCGGTAACTAAAAATTCATTATTTATTAATAATTATTCTTTGTTTTTAAATTATTCAAATTAACTGCGTAAATTATATTATAAAAATAAAACTTTTTTATAAGGACACATAAATAAATACGTGTGGAATGCATAGAAAGTAACTTTACGCGTGATAATAAATATCAACGTAACATACATTCTAGTAACACATGCATAATTTAAAATCGAAATTAAGCTTCATAACTTGAAGATTTCAGAATTATTTAAATAAGCAAATATGGAAAATACAAATTTCAATTACCCACATATTGTTCCAAGTTAGTCTTTGGTGGATACAGTACTTTATTATTTTTTTTTTTTTTTATCAATGCAATTTTATTATATAGTATCAGTGAAAATTACTGCAAAGAAACGGTGACGATATATGAATTATCTACAGAGTTATTGTGTGAATTCTTTTAGGTTTTAAAATTTCCATTACATAAGTGATTATAAACTTGAATAATATTTTCTAAAATGCTCTGATAAAGAAATATCTAATATTTACTCTTTTATATATATTTAAAGGAAAACTCAATTTTTTATATCATTATAAAGTTAATATAAAATTGAGCTATCAGATTTTGAAAATGAACATTTGAATAATATAAGTGATAAATAAATTATCTTTGTTTTTATTTCTCACTCGAAAAAATGTCAACGATAACTAATTTAAAGTAACTCCTGGACAAAATATCTATGTTAGCAAATGATGATATTAATATTAATATTTTAATTACAAATAATAATGAATTTAACGATTTATCTTAACTGATCATAAAGATTTAAGTACGTAAAACAAAATTACTATAAATTTTACTAGAAAATACATTTGGAAATTGCCGTAAAATTATTATTAAAAATCTTGAGGAAAATAAAAATTATTGATGTAATGATAGTAAAGTGTAAGCGTCAATCTAATTTTTATTGTATAATCATACAAATTTATTTTAAAGTAATATTTATGTCATACAACTGCTGTTAATCAAGCATTATTATAAATTGCGTACCTTATTCTGCGATTAAATTATCCATGAATGTCTATAAATAATTTTTACTTATAAAATTCATATTATTTCCGATATTACATATTGAATTTTTATATGTACATTAATTATCTAATTTCTAAATGTACAGAACAATTTTGCAATCAAACCACAGTGTAAGACATTACAGAAGATAATTAATTAAGTATAAATCACAAGCTTAAACAAAAAGTTTTTTCTAATATAAGCGTGATGTAACGTGTATAATAATAAATGAATTTATTCTATATAATATATATATAAGCGTTCAAATAATGAGAAGGATCAACGTGAGTCTGTGTTCGCTTGCGTGCACCCGCGCCTGCATGTAAAAAATTACCGGACGCTACGTGATGTGGTCAAATTTATTGAAATACTAGGTATTAAATCAAATAATATTCCAATAACCAATTTTTTCGATGATAATTTATACGATAATTTTACGGTGATTTATTTAATACATCTACTGGGCGTGTAACAATAAGTTTTAATTTTTATTTTTTTTTTCATTGCATTATGTCATTAAGTATTTAAATTTAAATGTTCAAAATTTAATTTTATAAGACTCGAGAAATTTTATTCGATATACGCAGAGAAATGGCTTTAATAAAAAAAATATTAAAACTTAGGCAGAATTTGCACTATATATTATAATAAATAAAAATATTTTCGTTCAACAGGATAAACACGAATAATTTGTTTATGTACACCTATTACAAATATTTTGATTCTTTAAAAAAAATATATTGTTATCATCGTATAAATACTGCAGAATAAAAAATTCTACATAAGTTGAAAAATTATTGACTATAACTACGTTACAATGACCTGAAGGTATCTGCTGCCTTTAATAAATGTACCTAATCAAATAAAATATGCAAATACAGAATTTTCAAATTAAATTATTGAAATACACAAAACATAACACTTTAAAATTAATCATTTAATTTTCAGCTGCTATTTTTCCAATTTATTTCAACGAAAGTGACATTTTATAAACTTTTCCTTTCAAGGCATATAATTTAATTATATAAATTATAATAAAACAAAGTGTGAAAAATTTGTTTCCTTTTTTATAGGTACTGTAAATAATATATTTTACAAATAAACATATTTATCGCTATATTTCTGCTAAAGTATCATTAGTTTACAGTATTGCAATTTATTTTGTAATAATATTATTTCAATAATATTCAATGTATACAAATACATTGAAATTACAAACCAAATATTTTCAAAAGTACGATTCTTCAGATTTTGACACTGTAAAAGTTCATAATTTTAATTTACACTTAAAAATCAACATTGCTGCCTTTTACTAATTAGAAATTTTATTTACAGTGTACATTTGCAGTATTTATTGAAATTGTACCGTGGATTTATACGATATAGTACTAAATGTAAGATATAACGCTAGGATTATATAAAGTCAAGTGGAAGAAAGAAACGCATTGTTTCGAGTTTTCCAGATTGTTTTGATTGTCAATAATACGTAACAAAACCAATAAATTTTTGCACGGCGAATTTTATGCAGTCGTCAAATGATTGAAAAGCGTTTTAAATGCTAAAATTGGCCGCCACTTCAAATGAAAATGAATTAATAACAATTTAAATGCCTTACGTAAAAGTAGCATAGCTGAATAATTACAAATTTTCTTTTATTAATTGCATTTTTATTAATAACATTTTTAATTTATTTATAATCTCTTTTATCAGTATCTCTTAAGAGATACTGATACTTAGCGCTCTATTATTATGAATAATGTAAACTAGGTCAACGAATACTAACCGTCATGCAATAATTTGCCTAATTAAGTAATAATCTACTGTTTGTACAAAAAATGCAAGACCTCAGAGAAAGATTAACGAAATTACGTGAAGAAGTGCGACACACATTAGTAGTATGTCATGGGTTGGGACTTTTTCATCGCGGCGTGTCGTGCTTACTCTAACGTCAGCAGCATAGCCCATAAGAATCCACGTATAATCAATTTTAAATACTTTGAAAACCTTGCGTTAGAGTCATCTGGAATTTTAATCGTAATTATATAATGTAGACGAATAACACGTCGAATTCCTAGAAATACAAAATGAGAATGATTTTACTTTAAAGCTCGTTAGCTGCTCACATTAGCAATGTGGAAGACGTCGAATAACGAACTTCAATTTTATGTACATCAGGAATCACCAAGTTCATTAATCATCGAGTTAATATGATTAAAATTAATCGCAATTTTTATTTTATCTTCGCTTGAAATTTCTGACGGACGATTTCGTTTTTTTCTTTTTCAACAAAGATGTCACGCAATTCCGAATTTAGATTTTTAGCAATGAGTTTTTTCCTGGCGTAATTATACTCCTGACATTATTAACCTTTAATTTACGAAAATAATCCGCATTCCTTAGAATAGTTTATTTTTATTCTGCTGTACATGGCAGAAAACATAACAAAAAGAATTCTCTGTCCCTTAAATGTAGAATATTTCTTTTGTTGCGAACGATCCTCATCGTTCTTCACAAAAGCTTTCACGAAGCTGGAAAAGTAGGCGATACGATCATCAATCCCTTAATCGGTTATTTGTATTTTCGTAAACCCCGAGAATAAGCTAAAACAACGTTGAATTCGTTAGCTCCACAAAGTACATTGTGGTATTTCGCAAGATGCGAGACGAAGAGACCATCTTGTTCGCCGGTAACAAGTCGTTGGCAGATTCTTTATAGGTATAGAGTCAGGTCAAAGAACTACCTTGCGTCTTCCATGCTCCCCTCCTGCCACCGTTTCTGTCCTCGCGTTTCTCTTTCTCGTTCTATCCTTATCTATTACGTGGATCTCCTTTTTACCTGATTCGCTGATAGTCGTGCAGGTATTGCCTTTACTATTGCAATGCATCGCCACTTTATACTTACTAACGCTACTAATCACTCACACGTACGTGCGAATGCACAAGCCGGAAAACCATATACATACATACATACATACATACATACATATATATATATATATATATAATTATGGAAAAGCTGCGTGTGTATATTAATGCGGATAAGTCGGCAGATAAAATTCGGTAAATTTATGAAAACGACCGATTCTCAAGGCTACTTAAGACTATTTAAGAAAAACTAGAGTATACTTAAAATTTTACTTTATTTTATTTTATTATTAATTTTGAACATTTATCAACAGCGATTTTGTTCAATTTTTTATTTTAACTATAAAAACAAATTTTAAATTTTCAATTTTAACCAAGTTTAACACATATCTGGAGGCTTTTCCTCTAACTGATCGATATAATCAATTAACCGTGCATGTTTATAATAAACTTTAATGAGATACGAGGCATGTAATATACATTGTAATATAGAGAAAAAAATTGGTCATGGGTTTGATATTTCCTATTTAATTTTTCATTTTAATTTCTTGAAAAAATTTTACATTAAGTGTATAAAGACGAAATGTGTTTCAATGTTTTCTTTAGATAAATGAGTTTGAAGATTGTAGAATCTTTTATTTTCAAATCTACTATACGAGTGCTGAATGTGCGTGCGTGCGTGCGTGCGTGCGTATGTGCGTGCGTGCGCTTATGTATACATAATTTTAAGTCTAATTCGTAAGTTATTATGTAAGATACCATTCATCTAAAAATGATAAAATCGAGCTAAAAATATTTTTAAAGTAATAATTTCTTTGAGCATATGCGTAATGCATCTATAAATAAATAAAACGTAATAATGGAATTTTCAATTGTAATTAATACGTGACCCTATTACCGTTGCCTTTAAACTAGCCATTCCAGAATAATAAGACTAATTACTGTCACCGACGTCTAATAATTCTGTCGCCATTATTAACAATATTTTTGTCAAGAATTCTAGCTGTTCGTTTCTGCATTTTAATTAATATAATCATCGGAATGAAACTATCAATATCACGATTGTGTTTAATATGAAGTTCGAAAGTTCAGACAGCAAGGAAAAGGTAAATTTAAAATACGTAAATTTATTCATTTTGAAAAATGAAAATATCAGTGTGATGTATGGAAAGCTAGCTTTTGAATATGTGAATATTCATAAAAACTATAAAAATGGCCACATTACATATTTTCATTTTTTCAGAATAAATATCGCATTAATAAAACTATCAAATGGCAATATAGACGATCGTGAAAAGTGAAATCGAGATTCTCGGAAGATGCTTAGGCTGATCTCTTAGGATGTCAAGGTGTTTAACCTATGAATATATTTTTTATTCGATTCTTCATTTGTTTCATTTTGAAATACGTATCTAAAAAGCGCGTTTTGTAACCTTTTACTTATCGTCTGCTAAGTCGAAAAAATTGTGACTAAATTGACAATGACTGTCAGTGTAGTAAATGATCTACCACTCGTTAAACTATTTCAAAAATATCCTAAGTATTTGTTCTGCAAATGACATCGACTGCCAAGCTTTTCAATGGCAGCGTTATAAATTCTGACATTCGAATTTTCATATCTTTGACCACTCGAGTGTAATCAACACAAGAGTAGTAACGCGATCTCGTTTGAGACAATCGCAATTACTGAATTAGTCCCTTGTCTAAAGTATATGGTACTTTGTTAAGGATATTAAGAGCAGCGCTCTACTTAGCCGAGCCGCATTTATGTAATGTGTACGAATGTTACATAAAATTTAAAGGAATGAAACGCGCAATGGAGTATAAAGGAGTTGGTCGCAGTCGGCCACAAGGCGCCGACAGTGCCAAGACTCAAGGCGTGAAACCTTCGATTGTAAATTAGAGTCCTAGTCCTTTCAACTAGCACTGCTCAAACATAATCTTTGTTTCTTGAATTTGATAAGATCTTTGCTGCTCGATTGACCAGAAATTCTTTTAGTTCCTGTTCGGTTATTATGTTCCATTCGCAGAGTATACGTATACAGTATCGTCAAAGATAATCAAAATTTTTCGTACGCTTGCAATGCAAACGTACGATATAAGTCGGTTCACTTTTACCTGTCAAGAATGAACAAATTTCATTACGAACTGCGTCCTTAACTAAATAAGTATTCGTTGTGAGGATATGCAATATAGGTAATTATTACAATAACACGATTATATTAGAGTAAGAATAGTTTATACGATAACATATTATTTTTTCCCAAAAATTAAAGCGCATTTTGGAAAATCTATATATATATATATATATATATATACATATATACATATATATATTAATATAAAATTTCTGTAATTTTATAAAATAAACTTTTATTGATGGAATAAACAGAATGTTCATATATTCATATTTTTCAAACAATTTAAGAAAATTAAATTCTAAAGAAATTAATGCACAACTATATGTTATTGCAAATTATGTGTTCCACTGCCGCGGAAAGTTACAAAAATGAGCTTTATTTCGTATAGAATACAAATCATCAAGTCAAAGTACTCTATGTGTAAATCTGCGTTGAAATTGAAGTCTTTGAAGGATGAGCAGTCAACGCACCCAAGTATTTAATCCAAAGATTTATTGTCCTATTCGCGTATGTGTTACAAGGCTACGCACGTTATCTTCGGCATACTCGGGACATAATCGGTAGATTATCGCTAATTTCTAAGTTCAAAGTGTAAACCACGTTTTTCTACTTCCTTCCGTATAATTTTCTTGTCCTCTTTATTATCAAGATGAATGATAATTACATTTACAAAAAAAAAATTCCCCTTTTTATATTTGAAGTATTAACTAATCAACGTGCTTAATTAGCAGGAGATTAATGTGCTTTACAGCCTACAAATCTTATTATCTATCTTTATTGCATAATTAATATTTGACCTGTATCTGAAATATTTATCTAAATGTTTTTTACACTTGTAAGAAAAAATATTTAATTTGTATCTATGACATGAATTCGTATTCATAATTTATTGAACGAAGCATGAATATTGATAAACTCAAGTTTACGAACAATAATTAATTACGAGTAAGGAATAAATATAAGCGTAACTATAGTAGTCTTCATATTTTTAAAATAAAACTAGTGTCACCCGATCTTCTTTATATTGTGAAATAATAATAAAATTATTAAATATTAATTATTTTTAATTAAGAGTGAAAAATTATAAAAATAATGATCGCTTTGCAATTTAAACGTGCTTTTAAAAAAATTTCACATTTTTTAAAGTTGTAAATTATACATAACATTGAAAAGTATGCAGTGGTATAAAAACATAATATTTTAAACATATTTCAGAATTAAAGAAAAGCAAAAGGAGTAAGATTTCTCCATATATCCTTAAAAGTGAGACAAGAGTCAAAAATAATGCAGAAAACATGTTTACATCAACGTTGACCATTTTATTCACTTAATTATACTTTTAAGAAAAATTGCCCGTTGCCTAAAAACTTAAACTTCGATCTATTATTTTAACCGACTTTTCGAATATGCATTACATTAACAATCAATGCATATTAACATAAGTGTAAAAGTACAGTGTTAAAAGAAATACAAATATTTCTGCTTTATTTATGTACCTTTCATCATATTTAATTATTTCACTTAATAATTACGAATTGCATACAACTATTGGTAATTAGAAATTATTTATCATGAGATTTAAGCATACACGTGACATTTAGTCTAAGATCTTTAATTTGGAAGTTGCAGTAATTAATTATACCCCGAATTGAGAGTCAATCGCTCAAAATTTCTTTCGTCAACAGGAAGAAAATATAAAATCTTGGCTTTTACTACTTAATTTTAAGTAAACGGAAGCCCGTAATCAATAGTTATTTCTTAACAGCTACTTCTTCTATGCTTTTTAATTTTTTAGTAAAAGGTTTTTATACTCAAATTATAAATCACCTTTATTTCTTCTAGAATCGAAAATTATGATTATTCTTATTAATGGGAAAAAAGGGGAAAAAACATCAACTTTTATGAGGTTATACATATATTCAAGAGTAGAAGAAAAAAACAGTAGTATAAGTAAAATGATAATCTGGTATAGTGAGAACATAAGCATATCGCGCTCTACTTCTAATAATTCTATTACATAATCTTCAGCTGATTCGTTTTCTCAAAGTGTAAACTATTTTAATTACGTATTATAATTACGTAAAAGAGAAGTACGGGAGTTAAATAAGTCTTCGGTGTAACATTTTGATTTCGCTAATAATAACTATTTTAAGTTTATCGCGTGATTTGAATTATACCACAAATGATCTTATAAGCGCGTGCACTCTTTAATTCTCTAACCGAAGTCAAATAAATTTGTTACCTCGATCATTAACATTATTTAATATAATAATTAAAATCGCATGAAAATAAATGAATGACATAATGCGCGTATTCGGAAAAAGCAAATATGTTTACCATTATATAAAGCGTACACTATTATTTTTGAAAAATCATAAGCCACTATTACTCATGAATTTCAATGTACTAGCTTTAACGTATGCAATAGCTTTAAAACAAATTTCATATTTTTGACACATAGTAAATAAGAGAAATGTTAAAAGGCAGTGTTGTAATTCGGAAAGAACACCGCGTGTGACTATTAGACTGTTACGTCACGAATTTAATGGTGCGGTTAATAGTAAGGTAAGGAAAGAAGTTTAGTATTCGGAACGAAAGATATCCAGTCTCGCACTTGGGCTAAATCAAATTAAAACAATCAAATGCAAAAGGAATACGTAATAAAGAAAAATTGAAAAAAATAGAAAAGGAGCAACTTCGATTTCGGTTTGTTGCCGATTCCAAAAGCGTGTTTTAGAGATTTCCAAGATCGAGAAGGAACGAAGTCGAACCAAGACATAAGATTAGCACTATCTAGTAAATATTTATGTTAAACCTGTTAGCTCACCACGCGTATACTGTACAAAAGCTTTCTCATTTGGCATCTTAGAACACAGGTGTTATCCATTACAACAGAAAATTGCAAATACAAATTGCCTTTGAACGGATACGTACGGAAAACCCAGAAACATATTTATAATTAATGCACAATATACGCACTTTATCTTTGAAATGTTAATTTTCAATTCAACAAATCAAACACTTACTGCATTGTATGCTACACGCGTATTTCCTCATAGTTTGACAACGTAATAAAAATAGCGATGTTCTTGTGAATTTTTTAGTACGAAATTGTTGAAATTCTTCGCGTTCGCGAGAAATATTAAAGATGATTAAAAAAACTTTATGATTTAAACTGAGATATTATGTAATGGATAAAAAACACTGTACCATAAAAATAGTCAAGATTTTTTGAGAATGTCGTTTGATATCGAAGAAAAATAAATTACTAGAGAGATAATAATGATTGGAATGTTAATACGGTAGAAATAGGCAACGAGCAAAAAGGGAAATGTCGAATATGTCGAATATGTCGAACCCGGAGGTCAATGTCGACATGTCGAACGTCCGTGTCTTGAAGAATCATCCTTCTCTCCTTCCACGTTGACTTTGATATATTTTCGGTTGGTCTGTCACGGTCGTTCATCGACTGTGAGCTTACGAAATCTCATTAACTCATCAACCACCCTAATTTGAGATATCCAAATCAAACAGCGAGTATCCCAGCAAATTATCCGCTCTAATTCAAGAACGTATTCGTATTCGTGATTTCTCCATGTGTACTGCTACACGTAGCAGCCGTACAAAGGCCTACAGCTACCGAACATTTTCGGATTATAAACGCACAGATTTCGGTAAAAATTTAATTAAAACCTCGGGTTAACTTTCTCAACTTTTTGAGAGAAGTATAGGTGCTTAAAATTTCAATATAAAATACGTTACATAAACCGTCGCTCTATGAACATTTAATTATTCAGTATTCAAACTGATCAGGATATTTGTAAGTAAAGAAATAAGTATTACGTAGAATAAATTGTGATAAATGTTGCGTTGAGGACACGAAGAATGATTATAAGTGGTAGGATTGAAGAAATGAAACAGAAAAGATAAGCTACACTGCACCGTAGGCACGAATCCACTTATACAATAGTTCCGCCGTAATAATGCTGTCTAATAACGACGCTGCATTCAAGCCGCAACACTTAATACGTATACAAAGTCATGGATTAGACTAAAAAATGTCTAGGCAAGCGTTTTAGCCGCGTTTGAGGTCGAAGCCTTCTTCTACGTGATACGCGCGCGCGAGAGAGAGCGAGAGAGCGAGAGAGAGAGAGAGAGAGAGAGAGAGAGAGAGAGAGACACAAACAGGCAGATAGAAAGATAGCTATAACGCAATAATGCTACGTTTGCCGTGGTGAAGGATAATAACGACAATGAATCGTATTACCTTGAAAACGTACAATTAATGCCTGTAATTCTCACAGGCGTAAGAGAATCGGCTGCTTCCACGGCAGCTCTACTCATAATAATTGACGTTGACGCGTCCTTAACAGAGGCAGGCGAGAGCAGGTACGTGGATATGCAAGCGCGTCGGCGTATGTACCGAGCATTAATGTGCACACGTGCACGCGCAGATATCGTTTGCTGATTACACACGGGCCGAGTCCACTCCGACTTTAACAGCGTCGCTCTCGCTGTAATTCCGATCTTTATATTCAACGATATTACATTATCTCACGGCGCGAGCTTTTCCTCAAATTTACGGACGAGGATGTCCAGCTTTTCGATTTTCCCGCTTCGCAACTCAATTTACTATTACTTTCCTTTGCTTTGACCGCGACTCTTTTTCTAAATTAAGCCAGCTTCCACGTACCGCCGCCACGTTAATGCCAAATATGCGCTAAATATCCGTCGTTCGGACAAAAAATAAACGAATAAATAATATAAGGTAAACAGTAATACGATAATACACGGCATTTAGATGCACTCGTAATCACTTTTGCTCGGGTAACATTCGGTTAACATTTGGTATTACGTTCGCGCGATGATACGCTCTTAACAAAATGCTATTTATTATTATTGTGCATTTGAGAAACCTCGGAGCAAACGAGTCGCAAGATGAAAGAAATGTAAATCTGACCTTTTTACCACTGTCTGTGTGTTTTTAACGCTTACATCTAGACAAGATTAACAACTGCAATAAGTTACAGTTAACGTTAAAAAATGAAAGTCATGCTAAAGCGTTTTTACGAAACCAAAGCAGCTTGCAAAATTTATATAATCCATAAATATAAATTTTATCAACGAGACTTTGCAAAATGTACGTCGATCTAAATGAAAAACCCATTAACAATTTCTTTCGCGCGAAACAACGATTTCCCATATAATTGGCGACTTGCCAACCTATCAATTACCTCGGTGTAAAGTAAAGTATCCGTAAAACAATAAGGAGAAACGCAATAACATTACGTGAGACCGACAGGTGATCGATTTAGAATTTGGAAGGAAGTGTGAGAGATTTAACGGTAAACGCGTATCGTGAATTCGCAACACTCGAAAACGCTCAGCCAAAAGTGTTAGAAACCTAATTTGCCATTGTAGAACGTCCGCGAGATCGGCAAGCGATCGAACGACTCCTATAGCTGACGATGACAAACCTAATTTTAATCCCGAAGAATATTCAACCGGTAATAACAACTTGACAATCCAATTAGCAAAGGTCGGCGTCTTCGAGAATTTCGTAAGCCCACGAAGGGCGGAGCAAGGAAATTCATGGCAGTGTTACGGAGTGCGCGCGTGTGGGTCTTTAATTGTTGCCCACTACAATGAAGCGGCAATCGTGAAGGCGCGAGCGGATGGAGTTGCCGCGCGACTCGTGCCGGCACTGGGACAAGGTTGCCAGGGGCCCATAACCATCGAAGCTGACGCAAATCACACAATGCGCGCAATTTGCGACTCCGATTCACCTTTGATTTCTCGAGGCCCTGGCCGCGCGTATAATGCCGTTCGCCGTTCCTTCGCGCTCATCTACGAACTCCCCACCCGGTACCTTCTCCTCTAACCTCTACGGCAGCTACTCTTCGCGCGTTCTCGCCCAGAATACCCAATCATCTTTACTTTTGTTTTCGGTTTTGGACCCGCGATCGCCATCCTCCGCCCACCCCCCGCCGCGCCGCAATACAAGCGGAACAACCTCCCTGCGAAATATACGGAGCACGTATGCGCAGCATATTGCCTTACAAGTTCACGTATCGTCCTTTACAATTTCGTTTCTTTCGTTTAGTCATTCCTTCAACTATATATTATCAGTCCTTTCGTCACCCTTGAATTTAATATTTGTTTACTTTGTTTATACTTCCATAGGAACGACGACGAACGAGCTGAATTCGAAGGAGACTCTTTAAAGGCAAGGTTCATTTGTGCGATAAATTTGCAATTACAAACAATTGCGTAATAACGGTAATGCGAATTTACGGCAAAATATTAAAGTGACGTTGCTATTAAAAGTTTCGCTTTTAGTCAAAGTCAATCGAATATGAATCTGGTACGCGAACAGATCTGCGTACAATCGACTCCTTCATTATAAAATATTGATTGTAAAATATCCATGCGTAATGTATTCCGTACGGCGAAACATTTAGCTCTCGGTAGTTTTAAAACAGTCATTAAAAAAAAAAAAAAAAAAAAAAAACGGATTAAGGCACAAGAATTCTCAAAAGCTTGAAGATTAAGTACAATTTCAGAGAGAATGAACTTTAATGGAAAAGAACGTGAGTTGTAAATTTAATAAAGATTATTCGATCTTCGATTTTGAAAGCTTCTCTCGCTAATTAAAAACACTAAAATCGTACCATATAATTAAATTTCTATTTTTACAAATTAAATGTATTTTAAGCTTCTTAACTTGCTGTTATCTTTTATCGGACAAGAGACAGTTATTAGCCACGTTATGAAAAATGCTTGCAAACCGAATAAATACTTACAGGGATTTTGCTGTGCTTTAAACGGGTGAAAATAAGTAAAGAAACAGTTATATTTATCGCTTGTTTAATAAGTTCGGAAGTATGTAGTCGTAAGAGCAAACAAATTCAATACCATTGCGATTAAAATACAATACGACGCCTCGGCAGCATTATGTTGTTCGGTAAATATATTTATTGTTGATATTCAAATGCATTTTCTTGGCGTTTAAAAGTCCAAAACATTTTTGTTAATTTAAAATTCAATTCACTTACGAGCTTTACATTGTAATTTATTTTCGTAGTAAACTTATCGAATCGTATCGGATATATTTGTCTATTTCTATCAATAATAATAAACTTAGCGATAATACAATTACGGCACACGCATATAAATGCCTGGGTATGCGTGCGCGTGGAGGAGATAACACCGAACTTAGCTATATACACTTGGTGGCCTCTTTGTCTGCCCTAAATAGGGCAGGCAATAATGCAATAAACGCAAAGGTAAATTCGGAATAACGGCAAAGGAAAGTATTCGGCTGCTTCAGAAATAACAATTTAATTACTTTATGCGATCATCCGGACTTGAGGATTAGGCGATAAGGAAAAATCAACAAGATTTACGTGCGCTCAGAGCTTTCTTAATTATCTTCAAGAACGCCACACAGATATTAAATTAAAAAACATTTATTAAAGAATTTAAGAAATGTATTCTGTTAATGTACGTTATTCCGTACATATGTTCATGTCCTCATTAATAATATTTAATAAAAGGTATGTTCCGAATACACTCTTATTATATAAATTTATATAATTCTTTATAAGCAAATCTCAGAGTCATCGATTTTCAATAGGTCAAATCCATCTGCAATATTTTGAATTTTTAAACGTAGAAATGAAAAACAAAATAGAAAAACACAAAATGCACTTGTGCGCTTACATATCTAAATATTTTCACTCACTGATAATGATACTAATTAACTACTACAAGAGGTTTAACCTCTATTGTTAAATTGTGGAAATTTGGAACTGTTATCTTGCTCGTAATTATATCTCGACGCATAATCTTTTAATTTAATTTAATTTCATTTTAATACGTAATTAATATCAGCATTTAATAAATAGTAGGAGAATCGTAATTTTACATTCCATATTGTCGACATATTCTTATATTAATTACTTCAAAGTTATTATTATCATTATTAAAGAGTAATGCAGTAGCTTACATAACGAACCCTGATCTCAATTACGATCACACGAATTCTTAATCAAATTATGATAAAATTCATGATTTTTCAAGCGCGTAAGTAAAAATTAAGTTAATTAGTACTTTGCATTACAAATATAATTAAAATAGATTATCATTTATATACCGTAAAAATTATTTAAAAAATATGAGTAAAATTATTGATCTTTCTTTAATTAATTTTTATAATAAAACGAAAGTTGTACGTCCCGATCGGTTAGCAAAATATTTTCATCAGAAAATTGAATCCGAGGATTTTATAATTGACTGTTTGAAACGTCACGATGACTTACAGGATCGCACAGCCGCTACCGAATTAAAATTCACATTCACGAAACTTTTCAGGTGAGTGAACATCAACGTTATATCTTGAAATTATCAAGAATGAATAAATTCAGTACTTCAGATAAGATCCAAAAAGAAACCGTGCAATTATGATGTACCGCAATGTTCAATCCGTTTGAACATCCGTTACTTTTCCATTGTTCACATTCCCCAAGCCTAACGACATGGTGCGGTTATTGCGTCGTTAAGTTATTCCGAATCCTGCATTATACAGGATTAGATAGTTTTTTATTTACTTTAGCCTGATGCTTAACGATATAAATTAAAGCTAACTTGTCGACTCAAGTTTCCCATTAAGCTGAAAAAGCTGATTACATTGCATATTAAGTTTCGATGAAAATTAATTTTTCTAACCATGCATAATATCATGTTTATAATTTTACATTTTTTAAAGAATTATTTTCCTCCTTCTTAAAACTCTATGCTTTTAACAGCGATCAATTAATAAGATATTTAATTACTACTTTAAAAATAGGAAATTAACATTAGTAATTTTTCGAGAAAAAATTACTTGTATTATAATATATTATTATAGACATAGACCCATTATCTACTTTCGTCTTATGGTGTTATTCAGGGATAATTTTGATTGTGCATGTCTGAGACACACAATGAACCGCGACAAGTAATCATCATCAACTCAAATTTAAATCAAAGAAATTTGACAGAATGTATCGAATGTTAAACCTTAAAGGATATAGCCTTTATTCGTTAAAAATTTCATCTTAATTTTCGTATAAACTTTCTATAAAATTCCTATAAAAATTAATAAACCCATTGAATTATAACATTTATATGTAGAATTCTGTTAAATTATAGGCTAAATACAATTATGTAATAATATATTGTCACGGCTTCTCTTCAGCTTGTAATAAAATTTTATTATCTATGTGTTTACTACACTTAAAATTATCTACATTTTATAAATATTATATTGACGTACAGTATTTGCATAAATAAGAATGTATTTTTAGTTGTGATGCTTACTTATATAATCGTGATATGGTAGATGAGAGTAGTAAAGGTCAATAGAATACAAATTCAAGTACTTTTCTATTATTCAACGAAAGTTATCAATGGTCAATACTGCAGATCAGTGCATAATTAATAACGATCATATTTGCGGTAAATGTAAAACAAACTCAGGTTAACGAATTTAAATTCCTCGCAGTAATTTAGAAATCTCTTCTGATTATTTCGAATTTCATAGATACAAGTAACGCTGGTGTGTATACTCATATGAATTATAAATGCTATGGAAGGTAAATTTTTTATTGGTAGTTACGAAATAAATTTTCATCAATTTTGATAAAATAGTTTCCTGAATGTGCGCACTTACATGCGTATATTATAATGAGTTTAAATTTTATTGCGGGTAATTTGAGTACCGCATGACCTTCGAATTGCTGCGTAAGACGAAGTAGTTACACCTTCTGGCAGTACCATTGCTATACTACGAAACGACTGAAGCTGCGCACGTACACGTTGAAAAAAAATTAAAAATTCGACGGTTAAAAGGAAACGAATATTCCATCTGATTGCATTGAAGCGTACAAAGCCATTCCAACGCTTCCATAGTCATTTGTTTTACACCAACAGATGATATTTACGATGAACGCTAGTACAAATTAATCATTAAATCGAATTACGCAATCAGTGCGCTATTTTCCTTAAAAAAAAAAAAAAAAAGAAAGAAAAAAGAAAAGAAAGAAAGAAAAGGAAAAAAAAGAGCTATTTAAAAAAATTATTTATACACCGTACTATTTGAAAACTTTCGTATAATAAAAAGATTATATAAAATTCATTTATGATTATATTCTTATCTAACCATCATTCTCTTTAGCGCAAACTTTCGAAACTCGAAAAAGTACATTTAAAGTTCATTTACATTTTTTTTAACTAGGAAACGTTACTTAATATTTGTTTATCGCTTTCACGTGAAAAAATCTTTCTACGCTAAATGTTTACAAGCGCACGAGGAGTTGAGATTGATACCATTAAAGGATTTAAGATGAACTAAAATCTTAAAATTTTTAAATAGAATCATAAAAGTACCTGAAATCTTAAAAAATACTTTAATTTATGATATATTTATTTTAGTTTCATCTTCTTTAGGACAGTTTTCAATTTAATTTAATATATAAAATAATTTCACGAAAAATAATGTTTTCCTTTTGATAAAATAAGGAATATAAAATTGGTTTAGTGCCCAAGATTATTTACGGAATAAAATTACGTCGTTCCAAAATTACATTTTTTATTTTACACTTACTCTTACCGTAACATTTTGTAGTACAAATATTAAAATATTTTATGGATTTCCATTACATTTTTTCATTATTCCAGAATACATTACATTATCATCTTTTCAGCCATCCACATAAATTAACGATTATTTTCTATTTTTAGCTAATTAATACAATTTCATTAATATTAATGAACTTTCTTCTAAATTTTATCACGATTGCATTACGTTACAAAAAAAAAAAAAAAAAAAAAAAAAAGTATTAATCAAAATTAAACTAATATACTTCGTAAAATGTGTTTTTAATTTTGGGCCAAATATAACCATTTTTCATTGTTAAAAAGTAATAAAAAAATAATTTTTTAATCAGTTTACAAAGAAATTTAATAAAAATATGAAATTTGTTGCTTTAATTTAAAAATACTTTATAAATATGTAAATAAAAACAAGGTAAAAAATGATCATTTCTTGTTTCCCGTGACCATGTATCCATTAAAAGTCGTACACACTGAAAAGCGGAAAGTTCGAGTTTGCGTAAAATGTTTTGAGTTACGATAATGAAATTATTTAATAAAAGTTAAGTAATTTGAGTTTCCTAAATTAACGCCCACGTTCGAGGGACATGTCCAACCAAAAGTTGCATTACGCATTTATTACAACTTATCAGACCTAGAGATTGAATAATTGCGTATCACCTTAAAACCTTTTTTTCAATATCAAGGAAAACGGACTACAAATCGCTGAAATATAAGGACTTGCGTAATGATTTACCGAATGCTTAGCAATCTTAGTAAGATTTGCTGACGTAAAAAATTTTAATTGAATTTTGCTCGTAATAGTATTTTTAAAGTCAGTAAATACAACCTTCTTGAAAACTACTTGCCGACGTATCTGAAATTTCACATGTTCATTTATGACATAAAAATTTAATCCTCGATGATTGTTGGGTTTTTTGCTTGAATGTAAAAATTCAATTTCATGCCTGCAAAATACATATTTTCGATTTAAAAAATGGGTTGTTTTAATTTTCCTTGGTCACCATTTTGTTTTAAATTCGTGTCGAGCAAATCCAATCAATTGACGACAACGCAAGTACGTATAGCATCGAAATCAGTTACGACAAAAATTTGATTACTCGAGTAAGACATTATTTTCAAATTAAAAAATGTTCACATTAGTGTTAAACGGATTAAAATTACAATCTTAATGATCGTACAAAAATCTTTTAATATATCATTAAAGACATTTGATAATAATGATATTTAATGCAAGAGTATTCGGAGAAGAGTTGCTAATTTCCGATAAAAACATTTTTTACGAATATTAACAGTTATATATTCGAATAATCTATTTGTCTAAAAGAGAAAGTTTATCTGTAAAGGAAGAGAATTTTAATTTTTTTTCACTTAACTGAGAAAAATCATGAGATCTCGACCAAACTGCTTTTTAGTTATGAATTATTTATAATTTAGCACATGAATTGCTAAGAAGCTTTATTATTACGTCTTTAAAATACTTTAATATATTTACTTTTTATTACGGAAGATCGGGAGCAATTTTTTTTTTAATAATTAATTTGTTACTTATTTATTGTATTTACTTCAAACACGTTTTTAAGAACAACGTCCTTTTGAAGTAAACGCAATTTTTCAAATTTTCACTTTTCTTATTTCATCATTATTCAATTGAGAAAATTGTAATATATTTCTAGTTTCAGGTGAAATTGGTAAACGCACTTGAAAGATACTATGAAATGACTAATTTTGAAATTGGCAACTTTTTAACATGCCTTTTAAGTCGCAACAAGTACGTTTTCGCGAAAACATTGTTATATTAGTTTCAAAAGAAATCAGCTAACGAAAATTCCTCGATGCAACTCTCTTATCTCCATGGGAATCGATACAATGGCTCAGCAAAGCTATTAAGTTGCAAAATTATTAAGTTACAATCGGCACAATCTATTTCTCCAAATTCAAAGTTTATTTAACTTAAGAAGATATCGCTTATAATCATTATTGCACAATATTGAAGCCATACGAAAATGTCCTTCACTTAAATTAAAGAATTTTAATTTATTAAAGTAATTAGTTTAATTCAGCGTGTTTTATGTACATTTTAGTTATTCGACCTACTTACTCGAAATAACTCCAAAATTAAATGTACAAGCGGAAACACATCGAAAACATATTTATTCAAGATATCGAAGAAGTGAATTCTGAACGTAAAAAACTTGGGTCACTATCATTTTAAATGCACGCTTATCAGCTTTAAACGAGATAAAAAAACGTACTTATAAGGTGCGTAATAAAGACTACAGAACGTTTCAGAGCAATTCGCAGATGACAATGTCATAGAAGTTCAATGACTCGAATAAAGATATGAGTCGTCTATCAGCAATGAAGGAAAAAACAACTGATCTAAGCGTGATATTATACATATTATTGTGCTGCAGCCGAATCGGCAACGTTGACTCTACCACTTGTAGCGCACAATGCCTTAATTGCACAAGATATAAAAGCGGCTCGCTCTGTTAGCGAACAGGTTTCTTCTGCGCTTACATCTCACAGATAGGTTTTTCCCAAGTTAAGTCCTAAATTTAAACGTTCCGAATCTCTTGATTGACGCATATGGTTTTCGGGAATCCCTGACCAGCATCTCCCGTTATCTCGCCAATCACATGGCAGTAAAAATATAGATCTTATTAAAAAACAAACGGAATACGACGAGGCTGACCAAATTACTCGAATGAACCTTAGCTTTACGTTGACGCACAAAAAAGCTGCAAAAGTATGATCGTAATGTAGTGTGCGTTTTCGTACAGGCGAAAAGCATCATATTTATTACAGGTAACGGCAATTTCTTTTAAGATGTACAGCAGTTGTAAGTACAATTATGTCTGAGATTATATTATCATCAACAAATTATGTTGTACAAGTTGTACTATTTCTGATAAATATAATTTTATTATCGTTGTTATTTGGTATTTTTAAAATATGCGTGATCAAACAGACTAGGCTTTATACCTACATTTTGCATTTATCTTGTGCTTTATATTCTTGTTGCTGTATAAACGAAAATTCAGTGCACACTCAGAACCATCGACATAACTATAAATCTTGTAGTATTCTTTTATCGATTCATTCGTATTATATTATTTTTCATAAATTCATTTTTATCAATGATCTTTCTGTAATTTATTTCTTACTGATATGATTGACGTGCAAATGATTAAAGATTCAAATTTATTTAAAATTATAAGTTGCTTTTGTAGGAGCCATTGGTCTATTTTATTCTTAGAATACGGACTTTGATACAATACTCTTCTCGCTCATCATTATTTATAAATGGCAATATATTAAAAGCCCCCAATAAACTATTGATTTAGAAAACCAAAAAATATCTACATAAATGGTCCTGATTATGAACTTTCTATACTAAATTTATACGTGTTTAAGATTATTTTTAATTGAATAGAAAGTAATACTTAATGAAAATATCCGGTCTCGCATTATTTATGTAATAATACAAAATAGTAACTAAATACGGTATATTTGGTAATCACCGTGTAATGCAGCCAACATAAATGAACACATCTCGCGAGTATGTACTTATCTGCTCGAATTCTTATTAAAAAAAAATAAATGTTCTAATTTTACATTACGTGCTAAACTACGTTCTTTACGTGAGATCTAATTTATTTTACCTAGAATTTAATTGGACATTTAACACCCATTGTATGTTACAAATTTTTTTCGAAATTTTCATGTATTGGCTCTAAGTAACGTACACATACCCCATCACTTAGTAAATAAAAATGAAATTAAAGACTGTGTTTGATTTTTTAATTTGTTTATAATTTAATTATTAAGTTTGTATGTATTTATTACCGTCACCAGAATATTAAAAATTTCTTTTCCATACGTGACAAAATATTCGATGCTAAGCTCCGACAAATCATCGTCTTTTATTCCGATGGAAGATTAGAAACAACTTTGTAATTACTTATAGAAAAAATCGTATAAATAATTAGAATGCACTCATTTCTAACGCAACTTAAAGATCATAAGACCTTAATTGCACGCGCTAATAACAAAAAAATCTGCATCTTTGTTTCGTCCTCGTATATTTATACATTTTACCAGATTTTTCGATATTTATTACAATGACACTTTATTTATTAAATGTATTACAGATTCAAAGAGGCGCATATATTAATTTTAAGAGTTAAATTATATAGACGCATGAAATCCATCTCATACAGACGAAGTAAAGATTAGCCTGTAATTAAATCAATAATTTATTCAGACCAGAATGTTTGAAATGCATGTTATTTTTATGCTGATATTTTTCGCGCTTGAGTATATTAGTAAAAAAATTTTAAAATAAAAAACAAAAGAGTTAAGCATATCCTGTAAAGAACAAATTAAGAAAAGGATTATAATTCATGGATAGCGCCATAATAAATTTAACTTTCGCATTTAAAAACGTTTTGAAAAAGTTACATTTAAAAGTTATATATAAGAAATAAAATTAATACTTATTACTCTTAAAAAAAACGCTGCTGCTTAAGAAATGCTGTCGTTATAATACAATCGGATTCTAGGTTATTAAGTGTGAATCCATTTGTAGTTAAGAATCTACTTTAAGGCTATAAAAAGAAACGTTTTAAGAGTTTAATCACGAACAAAAATAAAAAAAATTTCAAACATTAAAAAAACATTTCTTTACTACTCTTTAAAATAGCTATTTTATTTTTACATTTGGAATATTTATACGATCAACTAAAATGATCTGTGCAAGAGAAAGAATATAAGTTGTTTCGCCAAATTTCTACGGAATGCTGAGTATCTCATAATTTCATAATTTTCATACTACTTATCCAGCGTTTAAACAGCGTAAATCGTTTGAACATTTTTCAAGTGCATCAATTTTAAAACATGAAAAAACGTAAATATTTTCTCATATTAAAATTCCAAATAAAGAAAAACTGGTACACAAACTTACATTTTCAGTGGGATATAATTCAAATATTAATCATAGAGCTGAAACACATAGAGTCAATAATGTGACATTTCATTTAGCACCAGAAAATCCACCGTAAATACATTTCACCGTTAAATATAATACAAGATTAATTAATAGTCACTTTTTATTAAGTTCCTTTCAAACAAAAAGTAATTGCGATGGATAAGGCGTCGAGAGTGTTTTTTTTAAACAATAAACAAGTTATGTATACAAAAAATTGTAGTCGACAAACAAGAAAAAAAAAAGAACTTTCTGGCAATATTTAATATATGCATACACTGGCTTGAAACTCCAAACGAAACTATTTTAAACTGAAATAGTTATTCACGAATATACAAACGTTTTATTTACATGGATAGGTAGAAGAATTTGTTCTGTATGCATTTGAATTTGTTATAAATGTAGGATTGCGAAGCGAAGAACGACACGCAAAATCAATATTAATAAGTATGTTGAATTTGGAAATGAAGTTATTAATAAAAGGAAATTACAATTTTTTTAGCAAAATAAGACAAGCAATGTGCATTGGAAGAGGCAATTTCATGAATGGAGCTATTATTTTCGTTAAATGTCTGTAATTAGAAAGGATACACATTTTTATGTTACTTAATTGTAAATTTCTTGAATAATAATTTTACTGGATCGATATCTTAATTTATACATTGTTTGGAGAACCTTTTTCATGGAAAAAAAAATCAATATTAAATATAGCAGGAAAGTGAATACATGTTCAAAAGTCATTATAGTTCCAATCATTCTACTTAGTCGGCTAGTGCAACGTCCGCAAGAAAAGACAAATTAAAAGAACCGGAACGGCCAGCCGTAGTCGACTTAGTGGTAAACGAAGATCCTGTTCAATCCTCAAGGGCACCGTGAAGCCTGACTCTGCTCTGGGTAGTTACCGAGAAATATACCTTGCAATCCACTCGAGAACTAAAATATTTGTCCGCTTATTTGTCCGCGTAAAATTCTTTTCCAATTTAAAAGCGCCTACAATTGTTACGATTAATAAAATCAATACGCTACACACATCTACAATTTATTTATCTGTTTTTATTGCAATGGTAAATTGATACACCCGTCGACACGTACGTAAATACATGTGTGTCGAATGAAAAGAAATGAAAGAGAAAGGAAATGCGGTATCTTACAAATTTTCTCATTATTCACGTTCGTATTTTAATTGTTTGTATAATGTGATACCAAAATAAACAATGTATAACATTTTCTAAGTATTAAATTCCGACAAAACCTGATATTTTCATAAAAAGGAAATTAAAATATTCTAAAGTTAAGAAAATTAACTTTATGAACTAATTGTTAAATTCAGAAATTCTAATGAACATTACAAGTAATATCGTGGAAATTGATAAACACCAGTAATTAACAAATTTAAATAATTGCAGAGAATGGATATTATTAATTATTAACGTGATAATTAACGATAAAATATGTATAATACCTTAAATCGAAACAAAAGTAAATTAAATACTCGAGTAGAGTGAAAATTTAATATTAATAATAGTTGTTCCATAATCTGTTGTAAAATTCTTTGTGTTATCACTGTCACGTTATGAAATCGCTGCCTATTATAAGGAAGTGGTCTCACATTAACGAAGAAATTTTGTATAATAAACTGGCGAAAATTGACTTATTGAGCTAATCAAAATCAATGATAATGGCGAGTCAATCTTGGCTCTTAAAGCCATTGCCTATTACGATCGCTATATTGATCAATCTATCAGTATTCAATAATTGACTGTTATGAAAATAATATCTCTATTCGAAATTGAGACTACAGTTTTCTCCTTATATTTTCAGAATCTACTTAGTGTTGTTGAATACCACGCATAAGCTTCATTAATTATATAGAATTATTTTACATGGTAGTTAAATTATCTAAAAATGGAGTCAGTTTGTATTTTTTTTATTAAATAAAAAAAGCTATAAAGATTGAAAATGGCCAAACAATTAAAGACACTCTTCGCGTCGTTCAATAAACAGTTTTAATTCAAGTAATACTTCGATTTAAGCCATAATAATTTTTCTTTCGATTCTTTTTAAAAATTTCTCGCGAAGAAAATTTTAAATCCTTTACAAGCGGAACAAAGCGAAATATATTTTGAACTCCAAGCATTTATTAAAGTACGATGAGTTTCCGATTTTAGTACTTGGATACTTCGCGAGCAAACATTTCCTAACGTTAAATTACCGATTCAGCTAATTAGAAACATTGAAATATGAAAAATAAAAACAAACTTAAAATGTTTAGTTGTGATAAAATGCCGTAATATTATGAAATATGTAAATAATTACAGAACCTTTAAAGCACGTGTAAAAATCATAAAAATCATGTAAAAATATTTACAACTCTCAATTATAGGTATTATAATACCTGCAACTATTTGTTACCATAAATAAATGTAACTGTGCTCGATGCCATGGTCAAGTGCTTCGATTTTTTGTCCACAACAAGCTTTTAACTTATTAAGTTTATAAAGCCCCCACATTATTAAATGTGTAATATTTAAAATAACATTTATTAAAGTGGACTACGTACGTAACACACGCGAGCTGATATTATAACAGTAATACGAAGAAATTTCTTGTTGCTGCTTTGCAAAGTTTACTAGCTAATATTGGAAGTCACGTATTTAAAAAAAAAAAAAAAAAACGACGAAACAAATTACTTTAAAATATTTATGGTTTTATTATGTACTTGATGGACGTCGATTTCTTTGCAGATTTCAGTTCTCAGGCAGATCATCTTCTTAGTCTGCAATCCCTTGTACTTTAAATAGAATATAAACGCGATGCTAACCAGAATATAAACCATTTTGAATTGCCAGCGGCTGAATATGAACTGAAGCATTAATTGCAAACGTACAACGATCTTTTACCTATTCTATCAATGGAGCTCTGAAGATTTTATTAACGCGTAGCTAATAGAGTGAATTTAAATTAGCGTCAAACTTTCAATTTGCTTCCCGTCACGAATTAAAACGTCGATTCAATTGTAGGATTAAGAGAGAGGACGAGCTAGTCATAATTATTAATTAAAATAGGCAACTATTAACGTTTTCATTTGAATACCGTTTTATAAATAAGCTTAATGTTTTCATTTTACTTGAAGCGAAATTTAATCGAGTCCAGGCAGTTTTTTAGACTCTCGGAACGTATACGTAGCTTATTGTACAATTAAAATCTTAAATACAAAAGAACTGTGAATTATTGGAGTGAAGGTATATCGCAGCATACATTTCTTCTTAAACTGATTAGAAGAACTGCCTTAAAAATATGAATACTTAATCTACTCGCAGTGATAATCCGTTAATAAACTCGTGCACGAGCATGTACGAGTTGTTGAGCGATTTATTTACGAAATAAATACTGTCTCTTTTTATGCACATAAATTATATATACGAACATACGTCTTAGCGGAAGAGGTTATTAAATAAAACGGAGAAGATGCATTTTTTCTATGTGAGCTTAAGGCTATTTTACGAAACTCGGTAAAAGCATGATCTATGTATTAGAGAGCCAGATGCATGCTAAGCAGACCAAGTAATTTTGTTCAATTCCATTCCTCGCGTTGCACCAACTGCAACGGGTTACTCGATTCCACGTTCGAGCTACCCTATCCTATGACGTGGATTACATTGCATTAGCTCGGGGTGTGACAACCAACGTACAATAATCCTTTCACTTTTGAGTCTTTACAAGTATGTGCCTATAGGAGTTAGCCAGTATACTTCTCGAGACAAGCGAAGTTGTTTGCCTTCGATGTTTCGAACTTGCTTGGACTGGTTTCGAGTTATTTCATTTTGATACTATAGCTGGCGAACTTTTTCACCCTCACCCCTCCTCTATGTTTCATGAATTTTTTGCTTTCGCGACAGCAAGGAAGAGACAAATTGTTTCTAATTTTTCCGACGATTCATCCCAATATTTCTTAAGCGAACCGAGCAACGAAGCAATATCTGAGAATTCCTATGTTCGTGACATTGATTGAGATAGCACTTTTCATAGGAAATAAACAAGCGATTGCTGTTTAGACCCTAAGCATTTTGATAACGAAAACTGAAGGCTAGCGAGTTTTTTCAAAGAAATGTAAGGAAAAAAATTTTCTGTTCGTAAATGTACGTATGCGCGCTAATCGTATATTAATGCCAGCTATGCGTTATGCATCTTTACGCGCATTTTAAATGCCGAAGTTGTTTCATTGTACTTACACATGCATACTTTAAGAATTATTATAGAACACAACCATTATTGAACAGCTTGCCGTAAGAAATTTAATTTTCGGAATATATGTAAAATCGAATCTTGTTAATGTTTCACGATTGTAATCACGTCTACGCGAGCGTACTAACTCCTTAAACATGCAAATGCAAATGTAGACACAAACAGCTTTCTAATACTCTGAGCATTTTTAGTAATTAATTTCTGTCGACGCTTCGTACCTATTGATAATACGTAATCGGCCAATTAATTGAAATATTATGGAAACCCTTGTAAATAATTAATTGTCAAACGATACAAAGTATATCGAATTTTCATTTGTATTTTATCGAAGTATTATTATATTTTTTTTAATTATACAATTTTTTTAATTATAAGACTGAATGTATAAGAAGGTTTCTGAACTATCTACTTTTAACCAGAAAAATAAAAATATGAAAAATTATAGCCCAATTTTCATTAACTTCACATTTGATATATAATTTTATAATGCGTGCTATATATTTTTGTATCGATTATGTTATAGTCAAGAAATTTGATCCGTTGGGTGAAACTGCTGTCGAACTAAAGTAAAGAATAAAAAACAAACGATATAAAATGAGATATAAAACACAACTAGGATAATATAAAGCAAAAGAAGAAATAAATAAATTAGCATTATTGGATGCGTGAAAGAATGATCCAAACATGTTAATATTTCTTAAAAGATATTGGATGGTAAATATTAAGAAATCTAAATCTAACGATTTATAACTAGTAAAAATTCGTTTAACGTCCTTTTACCACTACATTTCACTCCTTAATTGTTTAATAAAAACTGTAATTATCCAAATTAATATTTATACATATATAAAGATAAAAGTTTTTCAAAATTAAAAGACAAAAAGACGAGATTACAGGATAGTACTCAATCATTTTTTAATTTTAATGGAATTATTATTACTGCTTTTTATGCGGCGCAATCTACATTTTATTATGTACATATACTCTTTGGGACACTACTCTTTTTATTTTAAATGAATTTTTATCTTGGATACTGATATTTTCATAATCTATAATATATTCTGTATGATTAGTACAAAATTATAGATGACGTTTTGTAGATTTTTTTCTTGTCTAACGCAATATTTAAACAATATTAATTAGTTTTAAAACCTTCTTTGAAATTATTATTTTTATGAATTACCCTATTTAAAATACAACTGATAGCTTTAATTAAACTCCCGATGCTAATAAAAACAATTATGTGTACTTCAAAATATCGTTCGTTATATTTGTAGTAAAAGCTTGATGCTGATTATTCTTAAATATTATCATTTTTAATGCACTTTTTAAATAATTAAACGTGGATAATTACTGTAACCAATAGATTGGTAAATAGTTCAAAACTTATCAACTTTTAAATGTAAACCTGAAATTTATCTCTCTTCGCTATTCAATATGATTTTTATTCTCAAACTTTAACATTATAAATTTTACCATACCGATTGAGTTTCCAAACGTATAAAATTCAAATAAGATGTTCATAAAACATTAATATCGAGCTGAAAACTTGTAATTACATGTCTTTTTTACTTTCATATTTTTAAAATGCATATTTTAAAATAGATGAAGTATAACAATTACTGCTAAAATTTACATTTCAAGAAAGAATGTTTGTTACATATTTTACAGTATAATGTCGAAAAATTATAATTAAACGTTTTTGCCACATTACTTTTCTCATAACGCTAAAGTTCGACTTTAAGAGTCTAAAAAAAGTTAAATCGAAGAAACAAGAGAAGCTGGATAATTAGATAATAAGAAAATGTTTAATAAAAAATTGGCATAATGCAAAATTCCAAATATCTCGACCTATTCCCACTTAATTCGTTAAGATTACGTTTTAATTAAATGGTTATTTATTTTGATGCATTCGATTATAATTATATGGCGAATTGTGTAGGATCTGCAGCAATGGCATGCATTGCTAAAGGCTACATATACATATACGTACGTATGTACGCGCGCGCACACGCCCGCACACGAATACGTATTATTATTTCATAAACTTAGCCTTTATGTACGCATATTAATATTTCATAAATTTGAACTTAAGCGGATTTAGACGATGAGAAGGCAGGTGAACGACTGTACGCCCATGATTCATCGTTCATGAAGAAGTAATAATCGCGGTATTTCTCGTGTCCAAGGTTGTCGAGTTTGCGGTTGCTCCGCGAAGAAAGAAGCAACTTAGATTCATCTGCGTAAGATAATGCGAAATTGTTTTTGCTAAATAATTATAAATCTTCATTACTAAAATAAAGAATTGCTGTGGTGATAGGTATGTTTATATATAAATCAGCACTCAATGTATAAATTAACACAGGGATTTAGCATGAGGCTAAATTCTATACCAGGCGCAAGCTAATTCTAGTGCGATATAATTATTGGAGACTTGAAATACGAAGCTTTAAATACTACAAACCATGTATCGAAAATTATGTTCATCGACATAGTAGATGCTAAACTGCCCGAAGAAAATATATGCATTTAACGCGCATTTCATTTCTTATAATTGAATTTAAATAAATCCGGCCTTGTAATATCCAATCAAAACTGCACCTACTATGGTCTTGGAATAAAAAGTCGAACACCTTACTGATTGCGGTATATGACATTTCTTACGCATCGAATTTCCTTACATGTTAAATTATGCTGCAGTGCCGCGATTGCGTTGCACGATTAATATATCATTTTTCAATATATTACCTCCATAAACCAACGTGCAACGATATGGTACACGAACCATTTTATATAAAGATTAAAACGAAAAAAAAAGACAAAAAAAAAAAAGGAACAACTGTTTTTCTCAAGCCATCGCGGTAAAGATTGATGCAGATTTTCACTTGATATTACAGTCATTTATGCACATTTTTGTCACATAATCGATTGGAAGTTTTACGCAATAAAAATTACTCTCGCATCTCACGAAAGTGAGAGCGACGTTGTAACAGTTTAATAAATTAACCCATAATACTTTTTTCGAGCAATTTTTCATCTTTATACTTATCGATTCCAATAATAAAGTGATCTATAACATTTCCATTTAATTCGAATTAAACCATTCATCTAATTGACTGATTGGGCTGTTTAACTTGAGTGTAAAATATAATTATATTTAGAAAACTAATTTCTTTCTTATTCATTCGGAAAAATATTAGCTTAGTATACAATCTTCTTAATACTGCACAGTCATTTAATGCGTGACAGTAATTACCTAATAATGAGAAGCCTTTAGAAAGCAACATAAAAATAACGTGGAAATAACGTGAAAAAAATAACGCATTGGGGCTTTGTGTACGAGGTACTTTTTGCAGCATTAATTATCGGTAATTTTGTAATACGTATTATTACCCACCTATTATCAACATTATCAAAATCATGTTTCCTTCAATTTAAATTTAATATTTTCATAAAATAAGCAATTATGAAAAGGTTATCATTTTGTTAGTGAAAACTTTGCAAACAGAGAAAGACACTGTGTTTCATATAAACAATTATTCCTCAATTCGTCGCAAAGTTCATTAGATGTACGGGGGATAATCAATAAAATCGTAATTAAATTTAGTTTTTGAAAAGATATTAAATAAATAATGACATACTACAGAATTCTTTTATTTTCGACAAGTGACCGACAAAAAACAGTTTAAATCACGACTCGTTAAATCCTTTAAACACGATAATTTGTACTTTATCGTACGGATAATCTATTTAAAAATTAAAAAACTTTGCAGACTTTTCTTTTAATTTTGGTTTCCCTGTTATATGTCTCCCTGTGGTAATGATAAAAATTTTTTTAATTAAGCAATATAAATTCCATTTCTAGAATCTAAACGACGAATTTCTAGTGATCGGTGTTTCATAGGCCTACTCAATATTTACGAAAACACGTATGTTATACAGTGGCGCAAATTATTTCAAAATTAATGTAATTGGTATAAAAAAAAGTAAGGGAAAAAATTACCTTGTTCAGCGCTTAAATGACACTTTTTATGTCAAAATATTCTATGTTGAAAGATTGTCCTTCGATCATATGTTATTCTAAGATGTAATAAAGAGTTTGACGACAAATTTTTGATCGAATACGTATAGTCTAAATAGCTTGTAAAGAGAAAAATTTTACTTTTAATACAAAAGAGCCTCTGACGGTAATTTTGTGTGCAATTATTATTATTTTAAATAGCTATTACTCGACATAACTAGTTTCTATCATAGAATTCAATCTGAAATAAAAATCATTGTCCTGTTCAATATAAATTAACAATATAATTGAAAAATCATACACAATGGTTCATGTATGTATGCATGTAAGTATGTTTTCTAGAAATCAAGTGAGCTTCAAATTCTGAAATCATAAAACTTGTTTCTGTGTACTCGTATTTTTAAAGGTGTAATTTTCCTTATAGTATATAATTAAAATGTATCCCTTTGAATAGAAATTGACCAACTTCAATTGTTTTAATTTTAAAGAATTGTTTTAAAACGTCCTGCTCAATTACACGTTTAATAAAAATAAATGCCTTTGAAATGACATAAAAAACTAATTTATAGCAAAGTATTAATCCTTTTTGTATAATATGTATTAGAGTACGAACTAACTTGATATTCTCATATTCTTATTATTTTTAAAGGTTATTGAAATTAGTCAGTAAAGCGTAATAATTTTTATTTAAAAAACTTACTACTCGTGTGCAGTTTGAAATTACTTATGCAGTTATACTTGAGTATATCGAACATTACAATTTAGGTCATGAATAAAATAAAAAATAACTATTAATAATCTATAAAACACGAATCATGCTGTTGAAATGTATGCTACAGCATGAAAAAAAAAAAAAAATTATAAATTATTTCTTCTTAAATTATATATGCCAGAGTATTCATGAGCTAGATATAAACATTTTGTTGTTATATTTGCATTTTCGATGTATTTTTCTCTGATTATTACAATGATGAATATTGCAATGATGCACGGAGAAGGAAATATTTTTCAACGTTTTATAAGTACGACGCAAGCAATTACTTGGAAAATACTCACCATTGCACCTTACAGTGTTTCGCGTACGCCTAATATTTAGAGACACCAATGTTAACAAGCCTAATGCATTAGCACAAAAAGCACATATCAATGTCGTCGTAAACGATTACTTCCTTCTCATGCCAGAAGTAACGGACCACGATGCTTCGGTATAATTCGTTATGTTGATAAAACGGAATTTAAAGAGAATTTAAAAATAATATCCCTCGAGAAGAGGTTTTTTCGTAAAGGAATTAAAGCTCTTTTGCCTTGATGCAGCTTCGCGAATACGCGCAAAGAGCAATAATAAACTTAATTAAAAAACATGATGGCATGAATCGAGAAATCCATTAAAATAGTTTTACATTAAATTTAAATATATCGTAAGCGATCGTTAGTGATCTTGCAGCTCGAATTATCGACAAAGTAGCTTTGAAACGATAGAGAATTGTTTGATGAAAGATGTAAAAATTGCGTATTGTACCTTGATAACGTTGCGACGATTAATGACATATAATGACAAATAAAAAGGGTTTAACGGGTAGATAAAGTTCATTTGTCGTATCTCATTGGAATGAAATCATTGGGTATCGTAACAAGGACTATTATCCAAATAAAAACAAATAACGGCATTCGCGTGAAAGGTCTTTTGTATTACTTGGCATTTCACGTAATCGTAAATGTACAAAAAAAAAACCAAATGTGCGTTTAAGATCGGGGCAAAAAAATTTTGCGTGTAGGCATGTAAGTCTGATCTCATAGGTATTATATTATAGGCGGCGTTAAACGCAACCTTGATCTTGAGCCTAAGCTGGTAGTAAGATGACAGAACCGGACTTTCGGGATTTCCAAGATTGAAATTTTGAACACCTCCCAACAAGCCCTATCGCAAATGTCTCTGTGTCTTTGTTTTAGGATTTTATATCGTAGCGGTAGAATCGTTCGCATTTGCAAACGACGTCCAAATAAAGAATACACAATTACACGCGTTCCATACGTGTCATTTGACGACTGACTATAAATGGACGAGATTGACAGCAGCGGATATTCTTCAACTTCAAAAGTAACGAACATTCGTACGGTACCTGCACGATCCTAAGCATATATAATTCGATACTTTGCGACGGTTCTCGCGTTCAACTCACATTCGTTCCTATTTATATCATATTTTAATTAGCGCCTTTGCAAACACTTTGCTATCTATCAATCATCTCGTGCTTTTTCGAACCCTTTCGAACGTATTTCTAAAATCTCGCAGTTCTATCTCATTATGAAATGTACGTGTGCCAAACGACAGATCGAAACTGCTCACGCATAAATACTGGAATCTCATCGAGTAATAACTTTCAATAGAGAATTGATTACAAGAGCCTTACTTAAAGCGTTGCGTAACGAGTTGTAATGCAAAGTTTGAAGGTCTTCCAAGATCGACCGGCCCACATGTACATAAAATGCAATCGCCTTCGTTTACTTGCCTTCGTTCGAGTTTACATTTGTTGGCGTACCACGTTCTCATTGGTGCTTTTAATTTTCCGTCCTATGAAATCTAATGAATATCGTGGATTCGCGATGTTTCGTAAAGAGCGCGATTTCAATTGTGGAATTATCGACGCGTGAGACAGCGACGATATCTAACCATCGTCAAATAATTAGAATACGTAATGAAAAATCTGAAGGTGCATTGCATTGAACGCATTAATTCTGCATTTAAATATGACAGTACTTGCAATTACTCTGAGGAATGATGCGCCAAGATGGAAATCCAGTATAAATATAACGCGCACAATTACGAAACTCGTTAAATAGAAAGAGACGTAGCTAATTATTAAGCGAGATTTTCACTCGTTAATCATTCCTAAATTTTCAATTATACTGTTTAATTGGCTATTACGAAGCTTGCAATGACGAGTACTGGTGTACGCGAGGTAAATATAAGAACGTCGCATTCATTACAATGAAAATGAAACAAATTGTAGTATGAAAAGAGCGTATGAATAGGAGCGTAAATAAGGTATATGAAGATGATTCGAAGTAGTTCAGGGATGTTGCTGAGAATCCCGGTCTTCGTCTAACCAAAGAGTCTCACGCACTCGAAAGTTGCAACACGAATGGCCCTGAAAATCCAGAGTAGGTAAAGCTCAAGCAAAACAAAGAAAGCGAGTAAAAGCGTGGCCGAGGAGGCGTATCGCGTAAAAAATTACCCGAAAAATAGTTGACTCGATGCTCCATAACTGGGAGATTGAGCAATCGAGCAACGAGAACATTTTTTTGGTAAAATTGGCTTGTGTCGTTACGACATAATTCACGAGTTTAAAAGATAAGTGGCCCCGGTGTTTAATAGAATAATATCAATAGTCCACCTAACACAACGAGACCAAATGCAAAATGCGGATTTTCCTCTTTCCACCGCGATACGATGGAAGGCTTCCGCTCGGCAAACTCAAGTAGCTTTTCATTTTGAGGCACAACATAAGCGGATAGACGAATTCTCGTTTATCCCTTCCAGTGCAGTAAATCTCTGCCTGAGAACGAACGCGTCTCTCACTCTCACAAATTCCCGTCCGGGTTCGCGGGGTAGACGTACGCGAACTTATGTGCAGCCGCGCACGTTTATGTTCGACTGTGCGAACGGTTCTCCGGCTTTTCATTATCTCTCGTGGAGCGACGCGCGCAATGTGCAAAAGGAGAGACACACGCGGAAACGGGCTCGACTACATTTACCTTTTTCATTTTCACTTTGCTTCCCATGCCTTCGCGCGCATACGTCTCTTTTACGTCATCGCGCTCTACGTGCTCCCGTATGACGTCAGCGTCTGATCCATTAAATCAGGTAGCGTTCGATTTTTCACGACCGCTGCCTCCCCACTATGTTATTACAAACTCTGTCGGTTTTACCTGACGTCTATAATTTTTCGAGTACACCACTTTGCGTTTTACTCGTTGTATTCTCGCTGTTACAAAGTACTTCAACGTCAACTATACGCATTATCGTAGCTTCGATTTAACGTAACTCATTCCGCTTTCCTTTAACAAAATGAAATTATATATTCAAATTTTGGCGGCGCTCTAAGCCTTATCGAGTGTTCTCTTTTGTTCTATTCTGTTCTATTCTGTTCGCGTTGCGTTTGGAAAAAATAATAAGATTATCTTTCATTGAAAAAAGAATTAAACGCCAGTAGAACCAGGGATTCGGAAAATTTTTTATTTTTATTTTTATTTTTTTTTTCAAACTTTGTAAAACCAGCATTTCTCGTAAACGTACTTACGAAGTTACTTCGTGTCTTTTTCTAATTTTATATGCAAATATTTTGTTACGCCGAACAGTACAAGCGATTACGTGTTCGTGGTTCGTTCGGATTATCCATATTGTACAACAATAATCATAAAATAATAATAATCTGATAATAGTACCAAATATTAAAAAGAAAAAAAAAGAAAAAAAAAAAAAAAACGAAAAACTTGCATTCTTTGATAATTTATCCAATTTTTCATATATTTTCTCGACTTTCCATCTTTTTATTATACGTTTCACGCGAGTATACATAGTAGGCTTAAAGCAATACAATTGCGTCGCCCAATTAATTACCCGAATGTGGATCTAATAAGTAGGAAATATTAAAAACCTTTTGAAAGATTTTGCTAATCCATTAGACGGGAAAATAAATAATTAGCTGCGATGAACCAAGATTCGTCGTTTCATCGTTATGCACTCGAGAGTTAAAAATACTCATCGTTTAATATCAGCTTTCAAGATCCCTCAAGATCCCTTATAAAATTAAAAGAAAACACATTGGGAAAAATGGGATTTTATCGTATTAAAATTTGAATGGAATAAAAATCGATGGTAACTCGCTGTCAGCGAGTGAAAAGATATGAAATTCTTGGTGTAAAAACGACAAAGGAAAGATTACACCGCGTGCGTAAACCGCGTAAGTATCCATGAAAGGACGAAGGTGCGTGTACGTCGAGTTGTTGTTCGCCAAAAAAAAAAAAAAAAAAAAATGTCGAAAAATGATCAACGCTCGGAAGAAAAGTAGAAGGAAAGGTAATGGGGTAAAAGCAAAAAGCATAAACATGTACCAGCTGACGTACGTTCGTAATACACGTAGGTAGATTAGTGACGGGTGGCGTGCATTGCGCAGCCGATCCCTTTCGACCTTACTCGACATAGTAAACGAATAATTCGATGGCTCATTGAAGGAATTTACGCGCGAGTGTTCGTGTATATCTAGATTACTAAACTGACGTATGAGGAAGCCGTTGAAAGTGCCTCGACCTTCGTGCCTCTTGACTGCGTCTGTTGTCTAAACACAATCGTATATATTTTACTTTTTTCAAGCGAAACTGTTAATCGCAAAAGCGCAAAGCCCCGTCATGCGCCTTTTCTTTGTCTGTTCTTACAACAAATTCGACCAATCGCAGAGAGAACAGAAGTGAGAACACGTCTCTCCATAAAGATTCGGATCTTCAATTTGTATTTATGAATGCCAGTAGACGAATTCTTTTGGTTGGGACTACGCAGATCCTTATTACTGCATGCAAGAATATCACTCGTAACCTTTCTTACGATCTAGAGGAATCGATAAGATGCGCGCAAACGAGATGCCTAAACTTTTTTTACGTAAAATTTTTTTATTTAAAAGTATATCTATCTACATCTAGAGCGCATAATTTAGTTGATCGAGCCGCGCTACAAGAACAGCAAGACATCCGTAACGAGCGGAATGTTAAAAAAATATTTTTGTAGCTCCAGTTTGTTAATAAATTCAAGATACGCGATTAAAGATTTTTAGCTTTTTAGCTCCGTAGAAGCACAAATACAATTCATGGGCCGCCTGTACGTTAAATCGACAGGCATTCAGGCATTTATCTACTAAATCGAAGCAATTACAAAAGAATTTCGCATTGAAGAAAATTTTATAATAAGAAAACTGCTTATTATAAAATTTTAGCGCGGCTAGTACCGCTCGTGCGATCTCGCAAGGTCATCTCATTACGAAGAAGGCGTGTACTCCTACGTGCAGCTGAAGATCATTAGCGCAAAGTGACGTCGCTGATGTCAGAGTGTTAAAGTGCGTTTTGCGGAATCGCGTGGCCTCATCGTCCTCGTGCAGCGTCGACTAGACTTTAAGGAAGAAATCTCGAGACCTTGCCCGATACACTCGGCGGTTATGATTGTGCCCCCACCCCCTCGCACTTATTCTTTCTCTCGCTCTCTCGCTCTCTCTCTCAACGGTTTTTATAGTGGCGCACCGTCTGAATTTCTAAAGCTGTTACCCTGAACGCTACTCGTTCGCGCATACGAGGAATAAAGTCACGTTTTTGTCGATTTCATTTCGGAGGGCTCAATTCGTCATCGACTTCAACGTACCTTTTTCGAGAAGGAATTCGAGTACATTTTTTACCGATTGCTAAGACCCAGGTGCGTAAAAAGTTGATTGTTGTGTTTGTTTCGTTGTATCGGATTCAATTCGCCATAGCTAGCAGTTTTACAAAATCATCGGCGAAAGAATTTCAAACACATTCCTCCTTCCATCTACTTTTTATAATGTACTTTTAATAATTACAAGTAACTGGATGAGAAATCAAGTTTTGCTTTGCTATAAATCTGCGTTTGAAGATTCAATTTATATTTCTTCAATTGGCATTTGAATTTTAAGAGCACCGAGCTACGAGATAATTCAATAACACAAATTCGATAACACTTGATCCGAGGCGAATTGAGCATTCGAGAGTATATTATGTCTCTTATGAATAAAATGGACAAAAGAAATCTGACTACGTCAGATACGCTTTTCTCTACGCACAGCTGTAGAGGAAACAAAACACCTATTACGTCGAACTAACTATGACTCGAGGTATATTCGCTAATACAGCTGATTGGATAATTTGCCGTTTTCTCGCTGAATTCTATTAGAAATCTAATAGAGAAATTAAAAGATGAAAGATCATGCGTCATTCGGTAGATCTGCGTCATTGCATTATTTCGCTATTTTGAACTCTTTTTGTTATACCACTTGATATTGTCTTTGAAAACATTGTTATTGTTATCCTGAGTCTACTCGACGTGTACGTTAAATTGTTGCTAATTTCAGAGGATAAAATACGATACAAGAAAAAATATTTTTTCGATTCGTTCTTCAAGTGTTCGACGATCGTATTAAATAAATTCAAGTGGTAGATAAAAAATGAACGATTCGCTTTATAAAATTGAAAGACTGATCGAAGAGACGATAAAACTCAGCCATAAACGCTTTTACCTATTCGTAATCAAGCACGTCTTAAATATGAATGGGTTCTGTAACGGAAGTGCTACAAAATAATGAGAGTTCGATTAAATGTCAGCTTTTTTTCAAGAAATCGTAAACTTTCCGACACCCGAAATAACTTGCGACTTTCAACTGTTACGTTATAAATTGAAGTCTACATTTGTTTCCAGTTTATAAGTAATGTCCAGTACAAGAAATGTTCTTTGTCAAGCATCACACTTCTATTAAGCAATTTGTACTTCCTTATAGTACTCATCTATTTTTAATCACTTTATTGCTCTAGCCAAATGGACAGACTTTAATAAACTTATCGGTGGAATTTTGAATATTTGTAATAAACATACCCGATGTAACCCTCGAATTCCGCCCAAGATTGACACTTTTATTTGTTTTTTCTTTGGATATATTTTACAATAAATTTGACTTGAAAAATTATAGATGCAATTGACTACTAATTCTTCGTTGAAAATAGTTAGGAGTAAACTGATTTATGCTATTTTCATTAAATCCGAATATAAGTTACTTCATTTTATGACTGGTTGAAGTTTTATTATTGAGAAAGCAATAGATTTGTTAGGATACTTACGATATTAATGTGGACTCGGTTATTTACCGCGACTACTTTGATAAACGTACGCTTTATAATTATGAGAAAATAACTTTTGCATGGCTTATTGTTTCATTAATAACGCACAATAAAATACATTTTGTTAATATCAGTATGTATCAGATGGTAATAATCGTAATTATAAATCAATTCAAAATTTGATAATTGATACGCTACATAATGATCAGATGTCAAATGTCACGAAGATTAGACACACAAGATGATGGCATTCGAATTTTGTCGATTATCGATACATTACGTTTGGTTCTCCTTCTCTTAATTTGCCTTTTTTTTAGCCTTTCATATTTTCCCCAAGAATGTGATTTCTAGTAGAAATTAATTTTTCCTATTATTGCAAAAAATTTTAGTTGAATTTAATTTATAAGAAAACTATCGAGAAAAATATTCTTTTGTCCAAGAATGAATATCATTTTTTAATCTACACCTGACACTATTCACATTTTATAGAACTTTTTTGTTTAATATCATACAAGTACTATTCAAATAAAGAAAAAAACCAGTATCTTCTTGACCAGTAAAAAATATTTCAATAGGGTTTTACCAGGTTATGAACAAGACAAGATTAGACTCTGACGAATTCTTTCAGCTATGATTAATGAGATATATTCGGTATAACTGTCTTTATTAAGGTATATTAGTATCATCGATGCTACAGGATAGTGCAAGCATAAGCCGTGGTTCGAAAATCGGTATTTGGAAAAAGCAAAAAAAGAAAAATGCTGACTAACGTAAAACGACTGGTTCGCAAAGATAAAAAAAAAAAAAAAACACTAAAAATAGGTATATGCCCACAGAAAGATAAATTTGATTATGCGATAAATTTTTAGGGAAAAACCGATATCGCTACAGTGTATGCAACATTTGTGTATACAGTAGATAAAAATACACATACATTGTCACATCTATGACAATGAATTTAAATATTTCTGTCATCTTTCGTTGTTCTTAAACAATAATATCTTAAAAACAGATGTTCTGCGTACTCATGCGCATCTTTATTTGTAACAAAATAAAGTGAATCCCCTGGGTAGATTTGAATAAAAAAATAGCGATAAAACAAACGCGTAAAATTAGTTATCTTAATATAAATAAATCTCATCCTTAATTACATAGGCAATCAAGCCTAGAATGTTAAAATACCTTGAGAACTTTATGATTGATTTATAATATATTTTATTAAAATTATTATAATTATAGAGGCTATTAAAATATACAATTTCGAGTGGCAGCATTAAATTAAAATTCATAGTTTTCACGATGAAGCTAATTATTTTAACTTAAATGAATGAATATTTTTACATTGGTAAGAGAATATTAAAACATAAACAGTCTAAATAAATATCTATTAGCAATTAAACAATTCAAATATTTCGGTATTCCAAGTTTTTATGGGGTAATATTTTAAAGACTACTTTTTATATCTGGTAGTTTATATGAAAGTACTGAATATTGGAATTATTGAGTTAAAATATTTGGAATATATAATGATACTGGATGCTAGGTTGAATGAACCTACTCAAGAAATGTCGTTAATTTTGTCAAACTATACAAATATTTATTTACGGACCATTTAAAAATATTATATTTTTAGAGTGAATAAAATGTAATAATACTTGAAACTGTAAACTAAAAGTAATTGAAATATTTCTTTTGAAAGCTATGAATCACGATAAATTATAACACAATACGCTTTGTCTTATACTTGTTTATAAAAAGCAAATTAATTTTTGTGGTAAAAGTCTTATCCTGGATAAGATAAGAGAACTGCGATAACTATTACATTTTTTTTCTTTTCCTATTAAGAAGATGATTTAAAGAATATAGATTAAAGAATGACAAAACATCACACTTATGTTGTGAACTATTTGCAACAGACTTGCGTAAATGCACACATACCTTATAAATAAGTCATTAATGATGGCAATTTCCACACGCAGAATATACTATATGATATAATACTCATAAATAAAATAATTTATTAATCTTTTTATCCTGTGCTACAGCTATTCGAAGCGCACTTTAATACAGCAGAATAAATAAATTACGTGTATAATTATAAGTAAAAGGAGAATGTTATAGAAAGAAAAGGTATTTTTTCCAACAATGAAGTAAATAAGTTTGATAACGTAATTGCGTAAAGCTCTAAACTTATAGAAACTCTCATCGTTCGGCTAAACTGTCAGATTCATCTACCGTTGCTAAGTTAAAAATTATGAAATGAAAAAGAGCAATCCAAAGTGAACCTTGCCGTGGTTAGAAAAATAATCTAAATAGATCTTCAGACAAGAACTGGCCATGAGCTTGTTCCGTTTCATTACTCGACCTCAACATTTAGTCTTCCTGTTTTGTCGACGTCTGCTTTATTAATTCATTGTACAAAAACTCGAATTCCGTTATAGAGTGGGCTCTTCTCGTCAAATTCCCCTCCACATTACCCTTTTTACCTTATTTATTTTATTTTACACTTATTGCCACGATGAAAAACTGCAATAATCTAAGGCGTTGATCGATATGAGTATACAGTTTCTCGCTGTCAAATGAATTCATCTAGAGATAATAATGACATCCTGCTCTTCCTTTAACGCCAAAATTAACTTAAAACCAAGCTTAACAACAAAATTGTTATATTTTCACGTAAAGCTAGAGGATATACATTTCACATAAAAACACTTTATATATTAAAATTAAATTTTATCGACAGCTACAGCTGTACGCTTAACAACTTACGTCCCGTTTATCGTCTGCTGTATTTATACAGAAAAAAAGCGAGGATATAAATTAACCTTCGATAAAGCGTCTCGATTGGTAAATAAACGCGTAAATATGATAAAATACGATCGGACAAAGATACTAGACAAGACTATGTGATAAAACTTAATGCGAAATTGGTAACCATTGTGGCGCTAATAATAAATCAAAATAAAATTTCATATTTTATTTTGATATTAACACATTGAAAGAATATTAACGAATGAAATATGCAATTCTAATAATGATTTATTATTCGGGAAGCTTGATTATCTAACGAATACTTGCTACTCCACTTATTTAACGAAAATTAGTTTTACTTTATCGAGCCCAACAATTTTAATTAGCAATAATTTTCCCGATATTGTGTAACTTCAATTACAGTTTCATCCGATGTGCATTTGAAACTATTACAATTATAGCTTTTGCTCATAAAACTAATATTGCCATCCAATTATGTTAAATGTTAATTATAAATAATGTAAAGTTGTTTCATAACAATCAGAATAATTCTGACGGTTACTTAGACAAGAAGATCCGAGTACATTTTATTAGAGCAGCGTTTCGAATAGATGACGGTAAAATTTAAAGAGCCGGTGCATTGCTTTCAGGTAAATATTAATTTGGCGTAACTAATTATTCATTAACCGAGTCCAGATTAGATTCGATACCCAATATTAAAAATTAAAGCATTACCCAGATCAGAATTCGCCTTTTAATCTTCGTATTAATTACGAGAAAATCAACGCTCATAAAGTTTCACGCAATTTTTCACAAGCTTAGTACTTTTCGAATGTTAATTACAGCCTCATTTATTCTAATCTTCGATGGATTTTCTCTTTAAAACAAAATCGGGCCGCTCAAATAAATTCAATTTACTACTGGAAAATAATTTTGTTTACTCGAGCTAATTTGCATTTGGTCGTCGAATATCTCAAAGGTAATTCTGCACTCGTTAAAAACTCATTGAAAATGTCGAGTCTTGCAGGTGTTACAATTAGGTATTTTTTGCTTACAAAATATTTATAAATATTATGGATTGAAATAAGTTGTTATCAAGATTTAGTTTTTTAGATCACGAATGTAACAGCAAGATAATAATGTAATTCATTTTTTTGTTCCGGTTCTTAAGAGTAATGTATATCAACGCTCCCAATGGTATGTCCGAGTTTATTATGCAACCTTAACCGTTAGATCTGTATAATTATAATTTATACGTCGTGAATACAATTTCTAGATATTTAAAAGAAAAAAATTGTTTGCTTTATATAAATGACCAGAGTTCCAACTTTCTAATTTGCATCAATCGATATAACACATTCTTACACTAAACCAGTCCGGGAAATAAATAAAGATGAATAGAATATACGATACGAAATGTGGAGAACCGCGTGCACAAGATTTCGAACAATAACCATTTTCTTCAACTTTAAAAAGGATTAATTATTCTCGTGTTCAGACCGAGTCCAGCCCTTAAGAATTGAATTCTGTTCGCATGGCCAAATCATCGAGTTGTCTCGTTAGTCCTTCCGCTGATACGCGATAGTGCAAGTGCATCGTTAACTCAAACGTAAGGTTCTGGCGTCAGTCGTCGAAAACGAAAATGTCCAGTTGCCAATTGCGTCCTCCATTTTCGATGGCCCTCGGATCGCCCTCGGATCGCACGTGTCCTCCAACAGCTGTAGCAGCAGACTCTCGGCTAAAGAGACGTGTGCAGGGAATAAGAGGTCGCGAAACGAGCGAGGCGACAGACTCGGGCCTGCAAAGCGGATAAAATATGCGCGCTCGGCGCTGCACCGAGGATGAACAAGATGAGGTCGAAGGCGCGCGCTCGGTGCGCTAGAGAATGCGGGCCTAGAAGCACTTAGGACGAGGTAGGAGTCGTTGTTGCGTATCGTTGCCCGCTAGAGGAGCAATGACGAAGAGCCAAGGAGCGAGGAGAAGCGAGAAAAGGCTGCCGTGGCGCTGCTCGGGAGGATGTTGTGCTGGTGCAGAGTGAACGGGGTGGGGTGGGATGGGGTGGGGCGGGGGAGAGCGGGAGAGACCCGCGTCGAGAGACAGGTAAGCACGCGCTCGGCCGCGTCCCGGGTGGGGGAGCCGAGGGTATAAGAACCACCCGCGGCTGCCGCTGAAGCCAGTCGGTCAGCTCTTGGGCTCGAATGCAGCGTTGGCACGGGTGCGGGTGCCGTGCCGAGAGTCTTGCTCCTCTCACGAAGGCTGCGCGGACCGCCAGACGTTTTCCTCGTTGGAAGAGACGAGTGACACTCCCCCTCGACTTTCACCCGGCTCGAGTTTTTGAAGCGGGAATAAGAGCGGAGTGAGAACCGGTCGGATAGTCAATGCGCGAGAGCCTCTGCCCCCGCACTCGCCCCGAAGACAAAGACTCGTTCTAGTTTTTTTTACTCCTCTTTCCTATTTCTCCAGTCGCGCGTTCCAGGCGACGTCGAGGCTGACGAGGCGGAGGAGGCGGGCGAGGCTCGAGATTCACCGCGGACAATCCATCCCCGCAATTGTATAATTGAAATGGTGCAATCGAGAATTTCAAAAATGCCCGACGCCAAAGTCAACGTCCAAGAGGCTTTGTTCGACAGGCACGAGGAGGCCGGCTTAGACGTAAGTTGTCAAATGCACTTGTATTTCGGATTGGGAAAGGGAGTTGTGCGTGCACTTGGAACTCCGCGCAGACCTTGTTACGCCTTCATTCCGCGAGTCGACTCGGTATCTTGCAAACGCTCGAATTCTCGTTGAGAAAATGTGCTTTCGAATTACTTTATACCGCTGAGCTTAGCTCAGCCGTGCGCTCCTACTCTGGGCTTTTTTTTTCGCCCAAAGCTTATTTTAGCTCGGGTCGTAATGTCCGATTCTCGAATGGAGATATTTCGAATTCGATTGGGCGACGTTGCGCGGAGTAAGGGTAGGAGCCAATCTATAAACGGTAAATACCTATTTATAGACATCGAGAATATGATAAACGATTGATTCGCGGTTACCTGGAATTAAGAATTAAGAGGACTTTTCGCGAATAATACGTACGTCCTATCGGGAATTTGTATGCTCGACGGTCCTGAGGATTGGCCTCGATTTGTCACCTGCGTACTCTATAATGCATGCAAAAATAAAATTCCGACTGACTTAGCGACGTTTCGGATTAATTCATAAAAATCAACGACAGCTGGCCGTAATAGCTTGGACGTTAGATCGCAGAGCTTGATTGCCACGAGCAACTAGTGAATATGTTAGCGAGTCTTGTATTATTAGAGAAAAGTGGGAAACATTTATTGCGCTATGGCTTATAGTTCTGATTTTCGTTTTTCAACTTTTCCACGTACCTACTCAACGCCAGACAAGCACAGAGACTCGTTTAATTAGAAATTCCTATATTTATATCGAACCCTTTCGGTTTAAGACCTAAAAATTTGCGAAACGTTTCAAGCGGTAAGTAATAAGCCAAGTTATTAGAAAGAAGACAAACTTTGCCTAGAATAATGAATAGCAAGTGCTATTATCTCGGCAGTGACTTGTCTACCGACAAAAATTTACGTACGGATAGAACTCCGTGAAATTGACAAGCAAGCAAACAAATAAATAAGTTACTTATTTGCGTATTCGCAATCATCTTTTCCATTTATGTACGTTGTGCATGTATGCTCCCATATAATTTTCAACATTTTCATGAAATATCTTGTTTCGAATTATGTAATTTAAAGTAAGTACGTACATGTGCACGATGGAAAGTGTACTAAAGATAAACAGTACTGAAGCCGTATCTAAGCCGATTGCTCGAATTTATTATTTCCAAATATATTCAGAAATATATTAAATATACGTATACTTGAGCAACGTAAAATATTCCGCTTTGGAATGAAAACGAAAATGAAAATGAAAATGAAAATGAAAATGACAATGAAAATATAAAAATATAAAGCCGACCGAATTGAACTTATTTTTAGTAATTCACTTTGTTGATGCTTCGGAGCACCGGAGCCTCTATTTACTTCATTGTAATCGTTCGTGGATATCGGTAACATAAAAAACGTAAACTTAAACGTAAAGCTACTCGCATCTTTTCATATTTAACGAATAATGATGCCTGCGCGCTTGTCGTATAAACCGTAAGTGCCACCGAACAAGTGCACCTAATTTGAAATTTCATCTTTCGGTAGATTGGTATTAGTGCAGAGTAACCGGTAAACGAGAAATATAAAATTTGAACCGAGTTTCACGGTTGGTCAATGTATCAGCGGTGAATTCTACGAGCAAGGGCATATCAACTTTCTCCGACAATTATCTATATCTTAATATAATTTTTTATAAAGATAAGCGCTAGCTGTATCCGAGCAATTGAGCGAAGTAGTTAGAAATGTCTTACCGAGCAAACGAAACCACCTTTGGCTAACATCTTTTCTGCGTCTGTTACGAGTCCCGTAAAACTTGCTAAATTTGTTCAAATTTTTACGACTAAAATTATTTTAGTGGGAAAATCACGCGAGCACTCCGTTTATACCAGCATAACAGCATAAAAGCATTAATTAGGATTAAGTCCATGACTACTTCATTTACGTTTGAAAAAATGTCTGCTACAAACAGCGCTTACAAAAGCAAAAGAAAAATGACGGGCGTACGATGTAGGATTTTCGAATAATAAAAAGAAGACTGCACGATGTAGTTGTTAATTATACTTTATTAGAAAGCCGATAAATATTATTTGGAGTATTAGCTGCCAATGTGTAGATTAGTTAAAATTCGATAAAATTAAATAGGAATCTTAATAGCTTGAGAAATCATAAAATTATCGACAAATTACCAAGTCATATGGCTTCTTCGAGTATTTTATTTCCTATTTTCTAATCCGTTACGTATAATAGGCAGCTCGGAAGTAACCAGGAACATCGCTATAAAATAAATCTCGTTGCTTGATTTTTGCTGAGAAATCGACGTCGCCGTACGACATGAACACGTCAAAGTAAAAAGTCAAAGAAGAGGCTCATAACTCAAAGAATGATCTTCGTAACTCCGAAACTTTCACTATAAACATACAGCGACAATCCGAGAATTGAATAATCTTACAGCAAAGCGCGCCCAGCAGTTTGCCGCCTTCAAAACCTTTGCTTACACAAACCGTTCGATTCTTCCAGCCATTTTTCACCGATCCTTGTAATACAATTAAAAATGTTGCTTCAAATTGAAGAACGAGAGCGTTAGAGGCCAGCGCACGAGCGAAGAATTTTCGCCGTAATGATGACTATACGAGAGTCTTCGATTGTTTTAGCTCGAGAAGTTCCAACTTGATATGTAGGATAAATAATTGCGACTGCATTTTATCGCGCACACAATGACACAGTGACATAATGACATCGCTGCATAAGAATATTTGCTTGAGAGTAAGAGAACGGCAATTTAACGGGGAGAGGGGAGTTAATTCCATTTCTTCCTCTTGCGTGTTCTCATAAATATTCAATGAGCTTCGACCGAGCGAATTTACTCGATGCATTTTCGTAAAGGGCTTAACCAATAGCCATTTATTTCAAGCGTTACAATTGTATCGCGGTTATTCAATTAAACGCGACCAAAGTTGACAACAATGCCAAGCGTTCTTTATATAGAATAAAGTAAATTCTTACCTAATAACTGCATACCATTTCCCAACGTATTCTTTTTGCTTGACTCAGAGGTTAAAAAGTTTTTAAAGAAATTTTGATAAAATAATTAAGATAGCACTTAACTCAATTTCTGGGCAAAACAACCAATAAATTTCATAAGTCTGCTTGAAAAAGCATGGCTTTTCTTAAAATGCAACGCTCTCGATGTGAATTTTACATTTCTTTCAATAGAATAAATACGATTACATTTTATCAATAACGAAAGCTGCAAGTTCTTTACCGAATATAATCGCACTTATTCCTGATGTGCATGTACATTGGGCACTTGTTGAAAACCCGCAGAAAATGATTTGGTTTGGAAAAGGTACCAATTTGAAACAGTTACCGTGGAATTATTTGCGGAATAAATTTAAATCGTGTTGCAATGCCCCGGATACTTGTTCTCGTGAAAACAAGGTAAATTTTATTTTTTTTTTATTTTATTATTATTATTTTTTTTTTTTTTTTTCAATTAGGTGATCAATGGCTCGGAATAATCAGCGAGTCAGTGCTCTAATCATTTCTGTAGGAAAAAATGAAAAAGAATGTTAAGAATTTAACAGTGCGAATAAGTAACGCTAAGACTAAAGGAGTTATGTAAATTGCCTTCTCTCCCTCTTTCCAACTCTTTCTCATTCATTCTCCCTTTTCTCTTTTTCTCTCGTTCTCTTCCTTTTTTTGCGCATTCTCTCTCAACTCTCATTCTCGTTTTCGTTTGCAGTTTCTTTTTCTCTCTTGCGCTCTTTTACTGTCAACGCAATGCGATTTCTTCGATAATAAATGTACAGCCTCACTTACGTGCGCGAGTTTACTTTTATCCGTGAAATTTAATTTTAGCTCTAGGGGTCTCCCCACTGTTCAATACGAACAAAAATATATTACGTTTTTTCTTCAATAAGGGATTTAAAAAGAAAAAATCATATAATTGAGTTATTCAATGTTATTTTCGCGCGCAAAGAATATGCATGTAACGTGCTTCCGAAGAGAACTAGTGTCGAGTTAAATAAGATCAATCGGAATTTACGAGCACTGCGGAGCTCCATAATCTTTTCTTCTCTTCTTCTTTTCAAAGCCAAACCAAAGCAAATTTTATGGGCATTTTTCTGCTCGGCGTAAAATAGAATAAGACCACAATAAAGAGAAAAAATAACACGTGGTCGTGCGCTAAGGTATGCACGTGCACGGATTCCCGCAGTTAAGCACCTGTAAGAATTAACTCGGCATGCTTTTGCATTTGCGCTGAATAATGATACTTTTGCAGGATGTCCGACACCGGCAATATCTTACACCATTCCATCTATAATTGATATATTAAGCAATAATCCGTAGATTTTAACGATTTTAACGTTTTATTGCTTGCACGCATGCCCGCTCTCCTTCTCGATCTCATTACCAGGCAAACACACACATACCATAATAAAAACGAGGCAATTCTAATAAACGATTACACAAAAACATCTGCCAAGTCAATTAGGAATAACGCGAATTTTATCATTACGCTCGACCGATTGAATCTGTCGGTCAAGGTTACTCGATCGTTCCTGAAAAATGAAGATAAATGAAATATCTTTCGTTAGCAATACTTATTAGCAACGGAATTCGCAATAGCACCAAAAGTTTGCGAGAGAAAGAATTTCCAGTTGGCCAATTAAAAGTGCTGCGTTTGATGCATAGGATGCATCACTTCGTAGATTCTATGCGTGAATAACGAGCGAAACGATTAGAATCACGCGTGTCTGTTTTTAAAAACAAAAGTTTTACCAGAAGAGGCATTCGCATTCGAGTACGTCGTGCTCACGCTCCTTTTTCAATAAGAACAAAGTGCCCGCTGCTGCGCTCTAACACAAAATAATAAAAACGTACGTGCCAGGGAAAATACGGTCGCACATCCAAGTGTCGTTTTCGGCATAAATGCGTACAAAACAAGTGTTTGTCGGGCAGGAAAAAATGAGAGGCGGACAGAAACGGCAAAATAGCTTGACACTGAAATTTTCATCGGCCGCGGCGCCTAAGCGCTATTAATCTCATAAATGCAAATCGTGTCTTCGAACGACCTAGAGAAGGTCTCGGATAGGCCGTTGATTTTTGAGGCAGTGGATGATGACGCAAAAATTCTCGGCCGGTCTAGCGCACCAGCTGCTTCGCCCGGAAATTTATTCAGATTTTGGATAAACAAATCTTTAATTATGCGCGCAGAATACGAGGTAGGCGGAAGTGGGGTTGATCGAAGTTGTTGAGCATGGTCACTTCAGAAAAACTGACGAATAGTACGACGAATACTCCATGTTCCTTTGACACCGATAGCTTTCAGTGCCGTGCCAAAATAGTTGAATAATCGATATATTCTTTATACGAATTGAAAACAAAGCGATCGAAGGACTTGAATTTTTATGCCGATTAATCGAACGAAAGGGAAATTATTTTTAAAGCGTCTAGATAACTCGGCATGCGAAGTCGCACGAGTATGACAAAGATGTGCCCCCGACACGCGTGTTTTCGCTTTGTTCCATCTAAAGTATCATTGTGCGAAAATTGGCTTTATGCTGCACCTGCGTAGATATATTGCTTTCTTTGCCATGATCCATGATTGTTTTGGAGTAATTTATTATAATTTCAAGTTCTCGGTGAAAATTAATGTACACTTTTAAGTAGACAAGCCATAACCCACTTACGAAAGAGTGGGGATTCACAAGTGTCCTACGTGCGCTTAATGACTTCGAGTAAAAACGTCATTTGCCGCAATACAGGTTGCTCTTAAATTTTTGCTTATCTTTAAACGCACGTTTCAATATTTCATGAATAATTGCCTCACACTTTACAAATGAAGATGCAATAAAAATTAAATTGTAATGCATAGTATAATGATAAATTGCTTGAATCGGCTAACACGAAATGCCATTCAAACGTAAAGTACTCTTTCGGCGAATGTACGGAAAAATTGTTCTCTGTACTCTGAGCGACGTGCTAAATAAATTGTTTGACAAAATACTACCTAATTGTTATACGTGGTGATTTATACGTAGAAAATTTTAAATTTCAAAAACTTCGATCTTTAAGAATTTATTGCACGAGAAATTTTCAAAAATTAGCCTGCATAAACATTCTCATATCCTCGAAGCAATTGAGATTCGTTAGAATATCTAAAATTTTACTTCGTATTTAAAAAAAAAAAAAAAAAAAAAAAAAAAAAAAAAAAAAAAAAAAACGATTTGGAATAAATTCCAAACTTGATTTTGCGAGCAGAAATTTGTAAGTTTGTAATTAAAAATCACCGAAAATCTCTAATTATTTAAATAAAATAATTAGAGAAATACTCGGGAGGATTAATTTCGTATGATAATATTGTGATTCGGAGCTGTTTCTTCGTTACGAAAAATTCTACACGTACGATATGTAACTCGATGCTTATTGCTTTCAGAATTACAATTAGAAGTACCCACGATAAATTTTAATTGTGAGCGCAATGGTTATAAAACTGTTACAAAAAAGGTTACAAAATGCTTCGAAGTTAATTAGAACTGCTGATCAATTCAAATCTACCAATCCGTACAAAATACAATATGTACAAAATAGAAAATAGCCGATAAAATATTCACAACTAGATTTTCAGCTTTTGCTCAAACATTATTATTACGATAAAGCGTATTTCGTTTGCGCATTATGCAACGACATTAACGATATTACAATGGCTACACGCCACATGTTAAATTATTTTTAACATCTTTAGCTCGAGCAACGTTTTGCCAGTGAACCGCGCAAGTACGTACAACTGAAAGAGAGAAAAAAAATCTTTTTTGGGCAGTAAAACTGGCAAATAGAACTAGAGAAGGCGAATCAAGTTCAAGCGGAGATTTCGCTAAAAAGATAGCGCGAAAACTTGTGTCCTGTCGAAGAGGAATAACAGTCGTTGAGATCGGAGAGCAGGTTTGCTCGATGTTGAGCAACATGCGTCAGAGAAAACCGGAATATCCCTCTTCTGCATCTTTCTTCGGCCTTCCAGCCGACTTTCCCATTCATCCTCGGCAATCCTCTGATGCAATATGTGGCGTTCGTAATCTATTGACATTACGCGAATGGTGCCTCAATTTCTTCCAAGCCAACTATAATTCAAGTTCAATAACTACTATTAGTGGATTGCCCCCAGCCCTCCCCCTCTCTGCCGCTCTCTCGATCTCCAAAACGTACGTAGCATTGTCCTGGAGAAATTGATAAATCGCATTCTTTGCACAATTTATGTATATATGCCAATTTTCTTATTAAAGGTTCTCGGTGAATGCTTCATTCGTAATAATACGTCGAGTTCAGGCAACTGAAAATGTTCGAGGCTTAAATTCCTCGGAAAGATAAAATATTCCTTAGCCGAAATTATTAATTAATCGATTAGTCTTGTAAACGTGAATTTTACGTGAGAAAGGAGGCCAAAGCAGCAGCCCCGGCATGGTTATTGGGTTTTATAAATAAAACGAGCACAAAAGCATTTAGTAAGACGCTGTGAGGTTGCGTTTACGGAGCTTATGCGGGTGTTAACCGGATTATAGAAACGTCGTTGCCAAATAAGAGTTTCGGAGCTCTTAGCGATTAGATAACCACGCGAGAAAGATGATAGGAGAAATCTCTCGTTGCGAAGCCTTTGAATTTCCGTAACGTTTGCGTTGCGCTTATTTTCAGAGTACAGCGATCGTAGATCCAACGAATTTACCATCCTGGCACATACCAAGGCCTTCCCTAGTTGGTAGGAGCGAAAGGAATAGTGAGAGTGGCACGTGGAAGCATCACTCGGATTCGCCATCTAGAGGCTCGACGTCATCTCAGGGCTCGACTGCCAGCACGCACGTAAGTATACGACTGACGACGCACTTGGATAATGGGCGAGCGAGAGAGTCGCGGGAAGCTGAACTTTCGTTCGGATTTCGATTGCAGAGCGCAGCGTCCGGGACGTTGCTGCTGACGGCGGCGAACTTGGCAAATCTGGCGGCGATAGAGCCCCCGAGGCTCACGCCCTCGAAGCAGCTCGACACGGCTTCGATAGCCAGCAGCACGCACTTCACCGTCGTCAACGGACTCAGCAGACCGAGCACGGCCTATCGGAAGTCCTGGTGCGCCCGAAACCAACTCACCGTCCTCGTCTGCACGATGAGCTTTCTGTTCATGCTAGGTCTATTCGCCGGAGTCCTTTACATGGAGAGTCAGTACACGCGAGCCGTTATTTCTTTTCGAATCTTTTCAAGTCCTTTCAAAATTCGCCCCTTGCCCACACGCTCGATTTGACTTTTCCTTTCCTTTCGATTGTTCTCAGTGAGAGCCCGAGGCAGATACAACTAGGATCCCGCGAAGCTGACAGCGCAAACTTTCGACGACTTTCAAATTATGCCGAAATAGCGAGGACTTGGAGGAAATTCTCTTTGGAAGGATACTCGGAAGACTGCTGAATCATCCGGATTGTCAAGCGACCACGCGAAAACAGTTGACCCTCAACTATAGCTTTCTTTAATCGAATTCGATGTACTTTAACCAACGTTTAGCCGTTCAAATTACCGCTATTAGATTCTTAAATGTATTGCACAACAATTACTGTGCGGTACGTCAATTGAGTAATTACGTTTATGTAATTAGCGCCATTTAATAAGCGCTTCCTAGGCATTGTAATTTATATGAAATTCAAAATGACTAAACACAATCATTCGTCGTTATTCTCTCATCGATATTTACATGTAACTCTAAATCTCGAGCTCAGATTTCTAATAAACTGATTTCTTATGTAGATGTCTTGAATTGGACAAATCCAGGAGTTACTTTTAAATGATATATTTAGACGCTAAGGAAAATACATTTGGCACGCATATAAATCCTATAATAACTTTCGTTAGCGACAATTTATCATACATATACTCCCATATACTTGATTATATGCTTCACGTTTTTGTACTATTTTTACGTCGTATTGTATCTTTTAAAATTATAATTTTAAATAATTTAACTCTTATTAATATTATCCAGAATGTGTAAGTGCGAATGAATTTGAATATGGGGCTTCGATGAAATTGAAGCGTGAAATGAAACAACAAATGATAATCGTCTAAAACTTTGTGTCTGTGATATTACTTGTGTATTAATTAATAGTCAAGCCAACAAGAAACTTTCACGTTATTGAAGTTTGTGTTATATGTACCTTTTATTATTACCTATCCTTCACGACAGCAAGCAACTTGCTAAAAGTTCTTACATGAAATTTGTTCTTTTGATGTTGACAAAACCCGGAAATTATATCGAAATTATACGACGAAACTACCAACACCGTTGTTGAGCGTTAGGGAGCTACCCTCGACAATGTTCACGCGCTAAGTCCGCGACATCCGTCAAGAGTCGGCGTGTACACGTACCGTTCTTTTTTTAATTGACCCGAGCATCGCGGGTGAAATAATGTCACTAGGAACCTCCGTCTCTTACGTTTCATGCGCGATACTACCTGGTTGCATCCAAAAGGTACCGCCAGCTAATCGATACCTACAAACACCGGCCGCGCCTCGACGTAACGCGTAGCAAAGGTAAACCCTCTTTTCATTTTTTTCCCCTTCATTTTTTTTTTTTTTTTTTTTTCCATTTCTACGCACACAACTCAGACACAATATCAATATTTCCTTTTCTTCTCTCTTGTACCGGATCAAGGGCAATAAAGCTCGGATACGATTACATTAATAATCAAGAATTGTTTATTCGCCTTCTCCTATCTCCACTTCCTTTAAGTTTCGCGTTCTAAATAATAAACCTTCGCGATCTTTCGCGATCCTTCGCACGTTCCTATGCGCTTTGAGCACCGCGAGATTGAAATCGGCCATAAAATCAGGAAACAATACTATCACGTTCAAAGAAATATTTACGAATACATCTAATTAGAATTTACGGTTTTCTTCTCATGACTGCAACACTATAAACTGATGTATGCACAACTGTGTTATACGTAACAAAACATCAAATCTCATTACCTTTCAAAAAGTCGACGTTTTAATCCCTCTCTATTTACAGTTAATTATCGTTTTTCATGAAACTCTATGTACACTTATGATAAATTTCAAACTCTCAACTAAAAATTATTTATAAAAGTAGAAATGCGCTCATCGAGTTCGCATTTGAAAAATACATAATCGAATAAGATCTAGTAATTAATAAAAATGGCATTTATTAACCGTAGGTGTAGTTGTTAAACTACAGGTTAGTTGACTTCAGTATTGACAATTCATTTCTTTTTATCATTACCGTTTCGTTTAATCGATAAGTAGTGTTAAACAATACGTATACTTAATACAAAAAAATTAACTAACAATCCCCATAACAGATTTCTTTCATATAAACGGAATATGAAATAATAATACGCAATATATTGTAAAACATTTAGGAACTATGTGAGAGATGGATTTTAAAATATATTTAAATTAAGCAAACCAACTTCACATGCATAACATAATTAGAACAGTATAATTCTTTATGCATTATTTATAATTAAACATGTACGACTGTTTAAGAAAATAGTTTAATCACTATACTGATGTATCACATTGTACGCTGAACAACCTATTTCATAAAAAAGAATCACATACGTATTATTTGTAGTTCTCTAAAATCAAGACTTATGTTTGTTAATTAAATAACCATGTATCCTTTAGATTTCGGGCTTGTTTTGTAGAAATAAAAACTTTTACTTTTACGCGTAACTATTCATATGTATAAAAATAATGTGTGTGTAAACATATGTCAATATGCGTGAGATATAACCCAATAACCACAGAACTATTATTTTAAGTTGTAGCTTCATTTTTTAAAGAAAATTATGATTCGGAATCAGTTATAAAAATAGTATATAAAAATGCAATTATCCAAATCTGATTTTTAAATACAATTTTATTTTACTTCTTTTACACAAATAAAGAAATTTCCTATACTCTAAGGCTTGCTAATTTTTATTTTTAAAAATGCAAAAATAAAAAAATTATGAAATTTTAAATTAATAATCACGTATAAAATATCAACCTTAAAAAAACAATTTATTTAAATACATTACACAGGATTAAGCTAAATTAAATTTAACTTCATTTAATATTTTTCTTTTTTAACTTAAGCTGAAGTATCAAAAAGAACCATAGCTACAACTCAAAACTTCAATATAAACACAAAGAAATAAATTTTTAAAATGATATAAGAAGAAAGAAAAAATTATTCTAAAATCAAAAAGTTGAAATAAGTGTATAGCAAAATCTCCTATGGAAATCTTAATACATAACAGAATTTAAATAAAACGTATGAAATGATTAAAATATAAAATAATTTTAGGATTTATTTATTTCTTACTTTATATTGTAAATTATAACAGAGAAATACAAACTTTTATTATTTGATTAGTCATTAAAAAATTATAAAATTTTGTAATTCATTAATATCTAAACAACTTTATAAAATCAATATTTTTCTCTTTTTAATTTTAATCTAAATTCTGTATAATTGATGGAATATAATAAATTCTATCTAATTTCTATCTCTAATTGTTTACATAATTTTTGCGGTAAAATAGAATTAAGATTCAAGGAAATGAATCTTTTGCAAATATTTTAAAAAACACCAGTTGCATAGTGCATATTTTTTAATATTTATTCTAACAAATGTAAAATGTATAGATTTTAAAGTGCTACATTGTGTTATTAATAGATGAATATAATTACTTAACTAAAAAAAAACTTTATATAATTTAAATAATAAATAAAAGTAAAACAGTTTTTTATGTTACTAAAAAATTCAGGCTTACCTCAACTTCTTGAAGAGTTTGCGTCCATCTATAGTTTGGTAAATCTGCACCATTTCCACTATTAGGCTTCAGTTTATTTTTTTCTTGTTCATCTTCTTCGTATTCCATTTCTACATCTTGTTTACTATCTTTATTATCATTGCTTACATCGGGCACAGATCCATCTTCTTTTGATTTCTATTGTTTTTAAGAAAAACCAGTTATTAAATAAAATATATTCGGAGTAAAGCATCACAGTATCAAAACAACATACTTTACAATCTAACTCTTTTTGGAGCTTATCAGCCTGCTCATCTGTTAATTCAACAATTTTTGAGTCATCGTTTATAATATCATCTACATCTTGTTCATCTTTTTTCTTCTGTTCTAATTTCTCTTTTCTTCTTAATTCTTGTTCAGCACGTCTAGCTTTTTCTGTAGTAGCTCTACCAAGAGCATTAGCTTCATACTTTTTAAACAAATTCATTACAAGCTGCAACAAAAATTATTAAACTATATAACGATGATTCGTCATAAATGATTTAATAAAGTACAGTTTTATTTGAATAGACCACCTTTTCTGCAACTCCTTCTCCTGCTCCAGTATAAAAGTCCGTTTTCCTTGCCAAAAAGTTAAATATAGTTTCTAGAAACTAAACATTATTTTATGAATTTGAAGTGGTACAAAGTTTGGTAAACTAACCTTCAAAACTAGAAACCGGTAGAAAACATTTTACTTACTTCTTCGACACCACCCTCGTGCTGTTGAGCCATCGACAACAGCAGGCAATCGAACTTCTCTTCATCTTTCGTCATTTTTGCCAGTACAAAATAATTAATAAGATATCAATATTTCTTTATCTTTAAAAATTACTGTCCTTGGAACTGACAATACTGCGGTGATAATGGATGGATGGTCGTGGATACGCGTTTGTTTCCTTTCTGGTTACCATCGCAGTTCAGAAACACATGTGAGGACCACAACGTAACCAGATCCCCCTCTCCTTTCAAAATTAACAAATGATTTTCATTATTAAAATAAATGCATCGATGTAACTTAACATCGTAATCCTTTCAAAATACCTTTTTTAATGCAGCTTTTTAGTTAAAAAAATAAATAAATAAAATATAATTTCAGCGCATACATAATAGCCGAGATCTTGATAAATACTAATTATTTCAAAACGACCCTTGATTCAAAAATTTTAACCGAAGTGGTTTTATTTGCATTCTCTAAAAAATAATATAATATATTAGTAATTATTGTAAAAATAACATCAAAACCACTTTCGGCAATCTTGTAGGTCACTGGACATGCGCAGAAATAACATAGCACTTTGCGCATGATCGCGAAATCACCTACAAGATTTTTGAGTGTTTAATTGTTTAAAAAATCGCACAGGAACTATTTTCATGTGATAATTGATTTTCATGTGAAAATAAAGCTATAAGCTTTATATTAATATTTGTATTAATACAACCATTTTATTTAAACTCTTGTAGTGGTAAAACAAAAAAAGTTCAAATACTCCACGGCACTTTGAACTTTTAAAAATGCATATCGCCATCCCCGCCTTCCTTATTCATAATACTACAGAATTTAACTAAAAGCGATATTTTTTGTATCTAATATTTTAGTATTTAGTGTCATCAATGTCGATGGTAGTTATAGTTATATCCAATATGCTATTTAAAAAACTTCGATAAACATTTTTCACTGTGAAAATAAAATTAATGAAGATTCTCAGATTTCTTATTGCTAATATTTTTATGTAAAAGTAGGACGCATATTTAAAAATTATCATTGTTACACTTTAGAATAATTTGTGACAAATAAATTTTAATTTAAGTTTATTTATCGAAATCTACATTAATAGAACTTTTCCTCTTTTGAGGAGAGTTAAGTTCGCCGTGTAATTTGTATAGTACGTCTGAGAGCGTTAACCATTGATCACGGGGCTCTACTGCGCAGACTCGTTATTGTCCGATTGGCAGTGAAAAGTTCGGAGAAAGGTTGTAGAAAGTAGGAGTGGAATATATAACGTGGCAATAATGTTACTGAATCGAACGGTGTGGCCATAGTTTTGTGTGTGTGAATTGTAATCTGCCACATGTACCGTATGAGAAATACATAACCCGACCATTTGTCCCGTGTTTATCCGCAGGTAAGTCGGTAGTCGAATTTTTTTAATTAAGAAATTAAGAAAATCAGCTAATTTCATATTTAATTTTTAATTACACATTCACAAGAATGCCTTTGTCATTTTTTGTGAACATTTCGGTTTCTGTTATTTTAAAAATGTATATCTTTGAGCCATTGATCTTGCTTTATTTAATTTATATGAAATACAGTGTCTTACGGAAGACATCCTGTTAATTTAAACACATGTAAATTAATACACGTTTATTTTAAATAAATCAAAGGTCATGCATCAGTGACAATAAATTATTATGGATGTTATTTTATATTTTAAATCCTTGTTTCCTGCATTCTGCACTTGCGAGTCATTTATTCAAAGTATTTGTTAATTAGAGTAGGTGCTTCTCGTGTGCTTTTCAATACTCTTACATATTTTTATTCAATGGTCTCATTTGTTTTAGTAAATTTAATGTTAAAATTCTGACTATTATTTTAGCATGAAGACACAATTCTTATTCTGCATTGCAACTGCGCTACTAGTTATAGTTTGCGGAGAAGAAGAGAATGGTGGAGCTCGACTTCTAGTGGCCAAACATGTTCACAACAAGTACCTCGTTGAAAATATGGATGTTATTGTTAAAGTACGCAATTTTATATAATATTTATAATTTGTTATTTAGAAACATTTTATTTAACATCATTAATAATATATAAAAATATATTTTGTATCGCAATAACAAAATTATACATATTTTCTTTATTTATAAATAATGGTATTGTTGTATTAAATAAATTCTATTTCAAAAATTTGTTTAATAGAAAATATAACATTTTTATTAATTCTGATCATAATGGTATAATATATTTAGATTATTAAAGATAAAATATAAAGTTTATTATTTATGTCTATATATCTTAGTCCAGTTTTTAACAAAGTAATAGTAATATATATATAGTTTTAATAAGCATTGTTAATTTTCTAATATTTTTTCCCAAATATTCCAAAATTATACTGAGTTTAATATCAGGTATAACTCAATAGAGCTGTAGCCTACAATATTTTTGTTTATATTTAATATTTATTTACAAAAAATGTTCTAATTTTACATATATTCAATTAATTTGTTTTAATGCATTTATTAAATATTGTTTGTACTTTAAGTTTTTTGACGAATTTTGTAATATTGTTATTGATAACAATTGTTTCATAATAATTATTACATTATTTTGAATAATGTTTACTCGTAATTCTTTAATTCCAATTTTCAAAGACTTGCAGCTCTTTTAATTGAAACAAAAAAAAATTTGTTTTCTTAATTATCTTAAAAAATTATATAGTACTAAATAAGAATTTTTCAAAGCAGTTTTTCTTGTATTCCAAAAATGTATTGTAAATACTATTTTATAATTATTGTAATATTTAATAATTATTACGAACATAAAATGCAGATTTATACTTAAAAATAAGCTTAATAATCAATGTGTCTTTGTATTTAAAGAAAACACAATTAAAAATATTATAGTTGGTATTCAAATAATTTGTCTTTTTTTCCAGTATACAGTGTATAACACTGGTAACTCGGCTGCTCTCGAAGTTGAAATTACCGATAATTCCTTTGATCCGGATAACTTTGCTCACGTTAGTGGTGAACTAAGTGCAAGAATAGACAGAGTCCCACCACACACAAATGTAACACACACTGTTATCGTAAGACCAAGGAAACCTGGATATTTTAATTTTACTTCTGCGGAAATACTTTATCGCAGAAAAGAAGATGCTCCAAGACTACAAGTTGCAGACAGCAGTGAACCTGGCTTAGCATATTTCACTTCATATAAGGAATACGATAAAAAATTCTCTTCACATGTTGTAAGTTAAAATTTATATTTTTATATATTTAAATAAAAAAAATCAATTTACTATTATATGACACAACTGGAATTTAATTAAATCATCATATATACTTCGAAAATATCTTTTACTTTAAATATTTCTTTTTAGAGAAAATGCTTTTGATGTACTTATATGATTGTATTTTTTTAAATATGATTTTTAATGTTTTTTTTAATGAAAAATTTTAATACATAAAGAAGTTTACAAGATTTATATCGAACCTTCTAATATCCAAATAAAATAATCAATGTCAAATGTCAAATAAAATAATTGATTTTTTCCTTTTGCCCAACTAGGTTTCAAACTAAAAGATAATCTTTCTTTGTAACTATATTTTGAAATAAAAACTATCATTAAATAAATATGTAAATAGTCTTTCTTGTTTGATAAAATAATATAGTTAAAATTTAAAAATTTAATTCTTTGTATTTACTATTGTTTTAAAAGTTTCATGTTTAAGACTATTAACACATTTGATACTAGTTTATCTCTACATACAAATTTTAGACAATTATTTGCAACAAAATTTGGAACCGATTCCGGAGCTAAAGTAATATTTAATATAGAGCACTAAGGTTTGAATTTTATATAAATTTACAAATCAAAGTATTATTTAAATAGAATCAATTTAACAATCCTTCTTATACATTTATTAGAAAACCAAAATATCTCTATTTGTCTTGAAATGACAAAAATTATTACATGTATTAATTTGTTTTTAATAAAAAGGTTATTTAGAAGAAATTTTTAATCCCCTAGATAAGATAATAAAAATGATGTACTACTCTTATATTATCTTTCCTTTGCACAGCTTCGATATCAATTTGTAATTTATAAAATCAGTTAAGACAATACATTTTTAATCGTAAATTAATTAATTTCAGATTGATTGGGCGGCATTTGCAGTTATGACTCTACCGTCATTAGCCATTCCATTTGCTCTTTGGTTCTCCAGCAAACGTAAATATGAGAAGCTATCAAAGAGCGCAAAGAAACACTGAATTTTGTGTAAATTCAGTTTTTTACTCTTAATAAGAACAAAGAATTTATTTTTGCGTGATTGAAAGAGGTGCGATTGTTCGTTATGTACTTTGAATTTTGTAATAAATATTATTTATAAATATTAGCTTCAAATATTTTATTGAAAACTTGTTCTTGTTCAATATTTATTTTTGAATCTTCTTATATTAAGAAAAATATATTTACATAGTCAGCATTTACTTATTATTCTTACAAAGTTTTGTCAAAGTCTTATCTTTCAAATTGCATTAATTGTTTTATTTTTTAACACGTCAAATAAATGCTTATGTTTCACAGTATCAAATAAAAAATTATATATTTCTTTTCTTTTTGTCAATAAATTTAATGTTGAACAAAGCAATTATTTACATGTAATTGAAAGAAAGGTCTCTTTGTTAAACATAAGTACTTATTTTCTTTTAAATTATATCAATTGTGTTAAAGATAAATATATTTTTAAGAAACAAATCAATAAAATTTGAAAAACATACTTGCAATAATTTCAAGTATAATGAATCATGTATATATAAAGGCTATGATAATTTGTTCATTACTTTTTACTCAAATAAACATTTAGAAATGAAGAGAGTTTTTCAAGATTTTAGATTGATTTCGTTTCTTTAGCTATAACTATACTACTTCATTAAGTCACTCACGAATAAATTATCAACGGTAATTAAAGTACAAAGCAAGGATTAAAAGTTTTAACTCGCGATTGTCCATTAATTAGTTATAATGTTATAAGCATTCATTAATTATTTTGTCCTTTCATTCCAATACGATTTTAACATCCTATCTTAATTACACTTTATATACATGCATTAATCCGTAACAAATATCATGTACTTGACAGTATAATGGTAAGTCTTCACTTTTCTTTAGTTTAGAGTACTACCCGTATAATATTATTACGTAGAAAACGTTAATCATAAACAATTAATTAATCATCTAAAAAGATTTTGTATCTTTCGACGTACTCGAAATTTATATTCACAGACAGAAAATTTATAAGCAAGTTCTATTTCTTCGCGTGTTTGGCGTAAAGAAACCTCGAGGATCCCCGTATACTGGCTCAAAAGCAGAGAACGGTCTCAGCGGTGAATTTCCAGGACTTGACAAACTGGAAGCATTTATTGTTGAACAAGGCGTTGATTTTTTTAACGACGGTGAACATTTTTCCGCTAAAAAATGAAATATATATTTATCAAAATTAAAAAAAAATTATAATTTAAAATGATTTAAAAAAGCTTAAAAATTTAATTTTTAATTTAAATGACAGTAGATTTATGTATTTCTGATTTTACTCACCAAACACATTTTTATTTTTTACCGACATGTCAATATTTGCCATTTTATTTTTCCAAACTATGAAAAAAGAATAATCATATGTATACACAATTATGAATATTAAATAATAATTTTTAATAAAAATAAACTAGCAAATGCTTTTTACTTCAACTTACAGTGAAAGAAAGAAATCATAAGTATAACAAGAGTTCCTAAAGTGTATCTGTGGAAGTACATATAGTCGACCCAATGGATTCCCGAAATTCGAGGGAATTGATCATATTTCGGTACTCTGATGAGAAGCTAAAAAAGTGGTACTTATATAATTCAATATTCATGAAACATTTAAAATCTATTTAAAATTCTTAGATATTCTCACCGAAACATTTTGTTTGGTGAGTTCATTCGTGACGATAATTTTGCGACCTTGAACCTCGTCCTCATTTTGTGTTAAACTTAATTTATATTGTGCCACATTCTTTGAGAGAAACTGACGAGCACCGATGCTGATTTCTTCAGGAGCTTCGATCTGTATAATATTAATATTATTAATCATGAACAAATGACGAATTAAAAAGTGACACATTAAATAAACTAATTAAAATATTAAATACATGAATTTTGTATATTACAAAAAGACACTATTGTAATTACGCATTCTTATTATTTGAAATGCGCAATCTCTTCAAATTAGATGTCACAAAATAGCGCTAAAAGATCTAATATTTAAAAAACCACGTTACTTACGATAATATGCTTTAAAACATATGGAAGGCCATAAACATCGAGGTTGGCAGTATGCATTTCTTGCCCCAATGAACTCAAGAATATTACTTCTCTCGTAGGAATGTACATAGGCGGAAGATAGGATACTTCAACTGGCGTACCTTCAATGTCCCGACTCAAAGCGTTTATTCGTAACTTAGTCTCAAGAGTACTCGATATTACAGAGGGCAACCCCATTGGAATAATATCGCAGTAATAAAATCCTATAATTATATAATACATTTTAATATAATTAACCATTTTTATAAATATAACATCATTCAGAAACTACATTTCCGTAAACATGTCTTTTTTCTTATTTCCAAAGATAATCTTTCATTTGATACTCTTTGCTGAAACATTATGAAAACTAATTAAATAATTTTTTCAATAGAAAATAAATTAGAGTATAATTAAAATTTCTTAAGAAGCAAAATAGAACATTAAATAAACAAAAAAATTATAATAATATTCTTTTACTAAAATAATATTTTAAAACAATATATTTTATACATATTACAATGCATAAAATAGTTAATCAATATATATATATGTATGTATGTATTTGTAAAACAATTCAATTCATTTATAGTTTATTCTTATTTTTATTTATTTATAGTTATTCTTAATAAGATAACGAAATGGACGCAAGGTAGAGAATTTTTTAAATTTAAGACATCGAATGTAATTATTCACAACGTTAAAAGCAAAATAATAACAGCAAACTTTCTGTAAAATGGTTAAATTTGATAACGATATTCGAATAAATTTGTTAAAAGAAATACGCAGACATACTGATTATAAATACAGGCTAACAAAGTAATAAGCATTGATACTGTAAAATTATCAGACAACTTTACAAAAATAGCTTATTGTAGAATTATATAATTAGATTAATTATTTTTAACTTAGTATTGATAACGAACTATAATTTATAATATTGTCAAATTTAAAATTTTTCTCCTGAAACTATTTCTATTTCAAAAGAAAGCAACAATTCGTTGTTAAATTATAACTGTTACTACACACACCAACTAATATCGACTTAATAATTACTTCGTATTTCACAATTCGACATTTATAACAATAAAATATATTTAAAGTCTCTATTTTTAAAGTCTCTGTACATGTAGTACTAAAGAAAAAATTTTGATATTTTTCACTAATCAGAATTATTCGAACCACTGAGGTGTCGTAACGAAATAAGTAAAAAATACATATGAAGGTGTGACTTCCCTGGAAGAGCGCACATTTTTCAATGCATGAATATAACTTTATATTTCATATTATATTCATTTTTAACAGCGAATATAAAATAGTATTGATTTTACTTTGTAAATGGTAAATCAATTTTCCAAATTAAATAAATAAAAATGACTAAGAAAATTTTTATATTTATTTTGGGGTCTGTTATTCAATTTTAAAGTGTGTCTAAACAAATGTATAGTTCCAAACTCTTTTCACTAATATTGCACAAATTTTAAACTTACCCGTGGTAATATCAAATCGTTGTTTAGCATAAAACAGATCCTTTATCCTAATATTTGAGTGTAACGGTGAAAACTGAATTGTGCAAATGAACGGAGGATGACTCAATGAAAAGGACGATAATGTCCTACAACCTCCAAGACTCCTCGAAAGAATGTTATTCTCCTTAATGGATTCGTGCTTGCCTTTAAGAATCAGAGGCACACTGAAGATCTCCGTGCCAGTGACATTTTTATTCTTTAGAGGTACGAGTATAATTTTGGCAATAGGACTAACAGTGATTTCGACCTCATCTCGGAGGTGTGTAGCAATACTGTGTTTCACACTGGCGTTGCCTGAACTTCGAGCTTTACCGATACCCGTCAAAGGATTAACTTGTAAAATTTCTGGAGCCGATGATTTCCAGAAACCGGGATCTCCGTCGGACGATAAAAGTGGCATTGAGAAGCAAACCACATCTCCAACAGTAAGATGAGTCTAAAAGAGTTTATCAGTGTATGAAAACATATTATATATTTCCTTTACTATAATATACGAAAATATTTTTATTTGTTTTTATTTATATCTTAAGCTACTCGTTTACTACACGTAGTCTTTTATTTCAACCAACATTTCATTAAAAATAACTATTATTTTTATAAAATATATTCCTGATTACATTTATTTTTCGATAATATCAGATAAATATTCGTAATTATAGTAAAATAAAGTATTACAAAAACTATATGAATATAATATTAATTGCAGTTTTGTAAATACCTTAGTAGGAAAAAGAACATCTCCAATAATCATGTGTACATAATCAAACATTCCGATTGGATATTTTTCATTGTAAACTTTGACAATGAGCTCACCATTTTCCAAAAACTTTGCATTTACAACATTTTTATCAATTTGAGTAAACGTTACTAAATCAGTTCGACTTGATAGAGTTTTTAAATCAGCTTCAGCAGCGTGAAATTTAGATCCAACAGAATCGTAATATTCAAGACCATAATTCAAATCCATGCCTTTTGGCAACATGGTAAGCTCTTCATCACTTCGAATATGAACACTCGATTTTAAAGACAACATAACATAATGAACTGGCTTGACCTAAAGTGAATCGAATATATTTTATAATGCTTACATTTATATACTTTGAATAACATTAAAAGAAAAAATTGATAAAATGTATTACATAAACTGCGATTGTGAGCGTTTGCTTTGTACTATATGCTTCAATGTTCGTAATTGATATAATTCCATTACCATAATTTTCTCCGGATCTTAAAAGTCCATTTTTGTCAATGGTAATTATGTTAGAAACAGATGTCAGAGCATGTGGATCATCGAATTCTCCGACGACGTGTCCATTAATGACTTTATATGTGGTCAATCCGAATTTGTCACGATTTGTTTGAAGTTTTATCGATGAATTTGGTGCCATCAGTAAGACTAAGAATTCCGATGACGTACCTTCATTCGTTAATCGCAATTCTTCAAAAATCTCTATTTTTACGGAAGAACTAAAACTTGGCTGAATTCTACAGCCACCGAGAACATTACAAGGCGTTGTAACAGTTAAAACAATCGTAGCAATTCCAGCTCTGTTTGCTTTTGCCCTTAATGTTACTTCATTCTGATACCTGTTGAAATGTAAATATTAAAAATAACGATTTGCTTGAAAAAACAAATGTTTGTATTTTAGGTTACACATTATGTATTTAAAAATTAAAAGAGAATTGCTACATGATTTTAAGTTATTTCTTCAATTAAATAATTCTTTAATACAACTATATAGAGTATAATAATATTTTATTTTGTGTATTTACCTGACATTTATTCCGGTTTGTTCGTACATATTATGTAAGCTCATAATATTAGAATCACTCGTCGACCATGAAAACACTAGTGGAGATTTCATCGAACCAATAATCAAAGGTGTCAAATGATCGGGAATTCCAAAAGCCCATACTGGAATAACAGCTCCAACTTTTATTTTCAAAGTAGGTACAATAACTTTTACTCCTTCTAATAAAATAACTCGCACTTCGGCATAGTCTTGTGAGAAAATGACTCTCTTTCCCTTTGAGTCCTCTCCTACAGATTTTGCGAAAATGGTCGTCTGTCCAGTGGCCTTTCCTTCAATGACTCCGGTACTCTCGATTTCCAATATTTCATCGTTTTCCGTAGAAAATTCAATCTCTGCATTTTTCGGCCCGCCAGTGGTTGAGATTTGGTAGATTGTACCAACAAGTGTAGTGAGATTCTTGGGTAAAACTCGAAGAGGAGGAAAGACCTGTACAATCACAGTTTCGCTTCGAACTTCGTTAGCACCTTGTCCACTGCTAAACACAATTTGTGCTTCTCCTTCTTCTAGACCATATATTAAATACAGAATTTTGTCGAAAGGTGGATTAGATTGGTCTTTGGTAGGAACACGTTTTACATCGATATATCCGTTCTCTATCTCTACTTTAATATCCAACATATCCAGAGCGGGTAGCATCATTAGAAATTCGTTTGTATCATAAAGCTGGAGCTTCGCCGTTATGTATTTCCCCTTCTCCACTTTATTCACGCTTTCTATCTCGAGACTTGCTAATTGTTGTACTTCTATATCAACTTCAGCAGCTTTGGAAGCCAAACAGAGATCAAGGAGCGCTACCTTGAGCGTCCCTGATTTCCTCGGAACTATACTAATGGTACGGGTTGGTTCAACGTATCGCACGTCGGCCACCTCTTCGTTACTTAAAACAAGATCGTAGTAACCAGAACCCTGATTCACTTGGAGATAGTACTTGCTATTGGGATCATTTAATATCTTTAAGCTATTTGGAATTATCACAGTATCATTTACTAGAAAAATATTCACAGTAGCTTCTATTAATGGGGTTGCTATACTTCCACTCTCGTTTTCTACTGGAAACGGAGGATACTCTGGAATAATCTTAAATCTGCAAAAAAAATACTACAGCTATAGAACATTTTTTTAAAAAGATTGGGAAACACTGAAAACGTAATAAAAAATAATTTCAAATTTATTTTTTGGATTTATGCTATATATATGACAATATAACAAGTTTTTTAAATTTTATTTAAATGGAATTTCTACTGGAAATAGATTTGAAAACTAAAATTAATTTAAAATTTTACTTTTAAATTTTTGATAAATTTTGAGATTTTAAAATTTCTATCCTTTTGATGTTAAAAATAAATACCACTACTAGTCTGGATAGAAATAAAAAAAATACAATAACATAAATTTGACGCTAGATTCTTCTAACTATTTCTTCTATCATTTGCTTTATTTTTACGAACAACATAATTACCGAGAAAGAATATGTTTCTGATAGCCTGTTACTTTAGCTTTCAAAATCAATGAATCGATATATTTTTTAGGAATAATTTGTTGATAATGATTTTTTGGTAATGAAACTTGGTATTCAAAACACATTTCTTCTAAAGTTCCTATTGGAACATCAATGGCTGCATTTCCAGAGGGTTTCACATTCCAATCAATGTTCAAACTCGTTATATTATCAAACTGTCGACCATCCTCATCTTTCACAATAACAATCAACCGCAAAGACTCTTCACTGTGAGCAACAATTCGTTCAGCATTTTGGTTGACTGGACAATTTTTTCCATCTCGAAACTCTGGTTGCAAAGAAATATAACGAGGTTTACCGCAGATAACTTTCACATTAGCAACAGCTTCGCCCCCTTTGCAAGATGGAAGTACTGGCATGTTATAAACACTAAATATCAAATAACTCTCGCCAAGTTCTTTACACAAAACTTTGAATACAGAAATTTCAGCTTCATAAGATGATTCTTGTTCTACAACTTCCAGGATATTGTCATCGCTTACGCGAACTTCTCTCTGATAGTCCCGCTTTATTTCAGACCAAGCTCGAGGTCCACCTTTAAAAATTATGTTCCGCGACGAACCAACAGCCAAAATTGTTTCAGCTTTTATAGGATGAACCACGATAAGAGGTTCGTAAGCCGATACTGTAACGTTATCAGTCAAGTTTCTACCATAAGTAACGGAAACCTTCGATACGCCAATAGTTTGACTAACGATACTGATTGTTGCACAAGCAATGCTAACAGGTTCAACAACTTCGTTCTCAATTTTAACAAAATTACCATCTGGAATATCAACTTCAAAGAATAAATCTTGACAATCATTGAACGGAATTAACCGAATTTCGGATCCATCGTAGAACTCTCCAAATAAAGCAATGTGTAGATGAATTATTTCACCTACAGCTGCCTCCATATTATACTGTATTATTTCTAATTTTTTTGGCTCTAGAACATGAAGTTTTGCCGTATCACGATTGTTTACATTTTGAAATAAAGATACGGTTATATCGGCAGTTCCCGTTTGTAATATTTTTAAAGCTCCAGTTTGAGAAACACTGACAATTGAAGGTTGTCGACTGCTCCAAACGTACGATCCATCACCGCCACTTGCTTTAAGAGCTACATCATATCTATAAATGATATGCATTATTTTAAAAATCTTTTTTATACTAATTTAAAAGGGATGGTAACATTTTTTTATGACCCCTTAGAAATTAATCAAAATTCCAATTTACCTTGTTTTAACTTTAGGATCCCAAGGTAAAGCTAACATTCTTGGATGAATTGTTACTGCAGTTTGAATAGTGAGCTCTGCTTTAGCTATAAGTTCTGGATAAATTGGAATTCGTTTTCCTTTTTTATTAATCACTCCATGTAAAATTCCCTCAACTACAGTTGTTCCTGTCATAATTGGTACAACTGCAACATGAGTTCCGTTCTGTGTCGTTAATTTTTTATTAAAATACCTGTCACTTATTTTCATAGTTACTTCAACCCCTTCGCCTATATAAAATTTGTAATCTTCCCTAAAATTATAAAAATTTCTTATTTTATTAACAGAATGTGCAGTTTAATTTTAAATGATTATAATCTTGTAAAAATACCTATCAAACATTTCAACAATGATTTCATGCGTAAAGCTCAGAATGAGAAATCGACTTCGATGCGGCAAAACAGAAATGGTTATCGATGCCACTTCTTTCACATTAACAGTTGCAGTAGGTAAAATAATTCCATATTCTTCGTGAACATTTTTATCATGCAAAAAAACTTTCGATTTTCCACCCATCAAAGCATAAGCACTAGCCCTTGCATCATTAATTTCCAAAATTTGAGGATTTTCAGCCTCTAAATAATATTGACTCGATGGAATGTATATTTCTTCCAGACGTCCTTGATGAACCTATATAATTATAAATCCATTTGATAAATAATCTAAATTATAAACACAATTGCACAAGGAAATGTTTATCTATAACTAAAATTCCTGGAAATTATGTAAATGAAAAAAAAAGCTATAATCATTATTAATATCGTAAATCTTTACCTGTACTATTCTATACACAAAACTATCAAATGGCATCATTGTTACGTCAGACGGTATAATAATAAGATTTGCAACAACAATGAGTTCTACTTCTACAGGAGGTACATGTCTATATTCGGGATATAATATTTTTACAGATACTTTTGCAGTTCCAGTTTTTATTCCTTCTAATAAAACAATATTTCCAGTTTTACCAACAACATCGAGCAACTCAACCGAAGGTGGTGTTTCATACGGAGATTCTTGGAAAGTGATGAAACGCAACACATGATTTGGTAAATTATTAACTTGTAAACCTTTTTTGTCAATATTTCCTATTTCCCAACTGAATTCAATACCAGATAAGGTAGTAAATTCATTTCCTTGTTCATCATAAGCTCGTACTTCAAAAGCTTCTGGAGCTTCTTCAATAAATAATTCCCTTGTTGTAGTGACCATATTTAAAGAAAATATCGCATCAACTATAACGTCACATCTTAAGAAATACCCAGTTGCAACATCTTCTGCAAGAACTATAGCAGTTTTCCTAGAAGGATCTCTAGTAACTGTTTGAACTACAACTTGTATGGAACACGAATGATCATAATCTTCATTAACGGGTATTAAGCGTATAATATCTGGTCGTGAAGTAGACCTATTAAAAGAAAAATAAATATAATTGGCTTATACGAATTATTTTTACAATATAACTGATTAACTAGCAAATTTTCTATTGTTTATCTTCATTTGATTTTCATAAGAATTTAAAATATATATTAAATGCCGAATTAGGTTATGTCATGTTGAAATAAATTGTACTAAGTGACAAATACAAAAAATTTTACGAAAAAAATATAGTAAGCATTAGTAAGTACAAATACGAAAAGTATAAGAATTGTTGCAAATGCCTTTTAATAAAAAAAAAATCTTACCATTGATAGCAACCACCCTCGGTGACTTCAAGGGTGAAATTAACCGGTGAATCGTTGAATACCGGTAGTAAAACGCGGGGTACATTAAGCCGGTCAGCCACCGCAAAAGGAAATGCAAAAAATAGTACGCATAATGTTGTAATATAAAGTATTTTTAATAATTTTTGCGATCCCGCCATAATCTCGCCGACCACATGTGTTTTTTGCAAAACGGCGGCTTCTCGGTTACTGTTCTTTTCGTTTCCAGATTCTAAAGTTATTTTATACCTCCTTATCCTTATTCAGCAGTCCGTTCATTCGTATTCCAAACTTAAAACTTTTTAAGAGTTAGACCATAGCATGATTTAAGTTAATAATATAGGCTAACATTTATTTTTATTTTGTTTTACCTTGCCTGTGTACGTCATACATTTTACCATGTCATTCTCTTTAATTGAAAATAATAAATACTTTTTAATTATAAAAGACAAATGTTAATTATTAATCTTAATCCTTTATCTGTAGCAATTGTTGATATTTAAAAAAAATTGTAAATCAAATCTGAAATATGAGCGAAGTGGCGGCCATTGTACAATACAAGTGGCAAGACTGCAGAAAACCTTAAAAAGTTAAATGGTTTTTAGTCGATCCGTACGTCTAATCAAACATCATAAAAGCCAAAATCTGCCTATTAGTATCAAGTTAAAAGATTAAAGTGCTGCGTCAACTATTGGAACTCGTAAATCAGCTGTTTTGTATTTTGATTGAATATTAGAAATCGTTGGCTAATGAGCTCATAAATAAAAAAACTGGTAGCTATTATTCTTCACGTTAGTTTAAAGGTTAATAATGCAAATTCGTATAAATATATTATGCTTATGTTAAATATACCCTAAAACATTGTTAAGGATAATGACTGTGAAAAATTTAAGTTGAATAGTCATCACTGTCATTATAAAAATATTGGCATTTTAATGATACGCGGTAAATAGTTACTTTGAATGATTTGTATAAATAAATAATTATCGAATACAACATAAATAACTGGATGTCAAAGAGTTTGACTATCTAGAAGGAATGAGTATAGATAGTATGAGAGTCGGAGGAGGACGTTGTCCTCCCCTTCTCGTTGGAGGACTTTTTATTGCCTGTGTAATGATGGTTTGTAATTGGTGGACTTTATCTTCGACAAACTTGGAACTTCTCCGACAAATTGATGAACTAAATGAGCAAATTAAGATAAGGTAATATTATTCTTATCATTTTTATATTATTTGTTATAATAATTTTATTAGACAAATAATATATTAAATCAAATACATAAATAAGGCTAATATTTATTTTATTTTAGCGTGGAAGAGAGAGATCAATGTGTAACTCTTCGGGGTATTTTTGAAAATCAAGTTAAAAATTGTCTACTTGACGCAAGAACAGCTCATGTTAAGTTATTTCAAGTCGATGAAACTGTATCTTCTTGTACAAAAGAATTAAAATACTATAAAGAAATAGATATTGCCAAAACTGGTACTATAGAAGCTTTAAAAATAGACAAAAAACTTATATCGGTACAATTAGAATCTAAACAAGAAGCAAACAAAATGCTTGAAGAGGAATTAAATAAAGTAAGTTGTATATAACTTTGTATGTTAAAAGCTATTAAATTGGAAATTCAAATTTTTATTTGATAACTACAAATTGCTTTCTCTTTAAATAGCTTACTTAAACCAATATTAAACTTGAAATTGAATCTCATTTTAGACAAAAGATGAATTGGAAAAGGTGAAAATTTCAGTAAATGAATCATTACAGAAACAGATACCACCATTACCTATTGGTGAGTTTTTATTGTTCAGTTTAATTATAAGAAAATGTGACTCTTCAAAACATTTTTGGGCTCTGCTGATTTATAATGCAACTCACTTATAAATAAACCACTCTTGGGTCCAGTTACAATATCAGCATCTCAAATGTTCGCATAAGAGCAAGCAGACTTATATTTCAATGAAAGATCTGTACTACTAGTCAATCCAAGAGTTATCGGTTAATTCCTTATGTTTTAGCTAAAAAGTTAAAAAATTAATTTTTAATACAAACAAATTAATAAATTAATAAGTATATATCAAAAATTGTTATCATTAACTGTAGGCACTGTACGAAGTTGACTCTGTCAAATAAAAACAATCTATTTTTATTGCAGCAAATAAAATCTAAAATTATTAATAAAAATGTTATGAAATTTTTCATAAGTAAATATTATATTATTTTCAACTTCTGCCTACTAAATATAATATTAGCATAATAATAATGAGATTTATTTCTAGTTTAAACTATCATTTGAAACATTTTATAATTCTTCTCGTAATTAATAATTTAAAAAAATGTAAAATATCTAGGTAATAAAATCGTATTTTTTATAAAATGGTAAATAAATTATAAACAATTTTCAGTTCATCTTAGGGAGAAGTTACAATTAAATAATAAGACAGCATTGAATACAGTATCAAATGCTCAAGTAAATGCCCCACCAAATGCGGTAAATGTTGAGCCTCAAGGAGGGCAAAACCTCCCAGAAAAAGATAATAGTAATATAAGAGGTGACTAAGCTAAATAGTTTCTAACAGAAATTAAGTAATTAAAAAAACATATTATTTTATTATATTTATTTTTTTAAATTTCTTATTTTAGATGATAATGCAGCAGAAGTTAATGATGGAATTAATGCAATAGAATCAGATCTAAATTTTAATTTAATGTCTGATGTGAAGTTACACGAAGCCAAAAAGTAATATATTATTGGTGTACTAGCTGCTGGAGACAACTTTCCATTATTTAGTATAAGTACAAGGGCTGTACGAAATTATTTTTGTTTCGAAGTATTGTAACATTAATTTTATTACATAAGGAGTCAATTATTTATAGCGCACAATGTGCATTAAAAAATGACAGACAAATTGTAAATTTAAACAGTTTTTAAATGCATAAAAAACTGAAATTAATATGATAAAATATTATAATGTAATTAAGGAGAGAATGAAAAAGACAATTCATACCGAAAATTTTATTACGTTAAACGTTACATCAAACGAAATCGAACATAATATTTTTTACTCATTACATATACTGTCTTTATATAAATTAGGGTAATTATCGTTATTAATTAAAATAACATTGATACCGTAAGAATTTCATATAAATTTCTTTACGTTTCATTAGATGTTACTAACAAAAAATGAATCTCATTAATTCGCTCGATTTTGGCTTAAATCTAAATGTTGTTCCCATATAAGGTCATTATTGCTTATATCCAAATATATGAATGAACGATATTTTTAAATAACTTTTAGTTATACAAATGATTGGACTATGTCTTTCTACTGCTGATGAACGAGAGAGCGATTTCATATTGTCAATATATAATATTTTTTTAATAATTTTAATAATTAAAACTGAAATACACAGCTTATGTTCTATAAATTTATTCTTTAAAATGTAAGCTTAAATTAATATTTCGTAATATCGTTAGAATACAAAACTTGTTTTGGAAATGTTAACTAAATTCTTTGGTTTAGTAAAGTGGTAAACTCTATTTTCATATGGTAACAGTAACATTACGTTTTCTACAAGCTCAACACAATATAGATGTAACAGAACTTTCATAAATAAGTTTAGATTATTTATTTACATATTTTTATATTTGGAACAAAATCACTGAAGAAAAACTGAAAATGTATGCGATTTATCACGAATTGTATAAGTTTATGACATTTATACTAGTCTTATACAATAGTCTTTCAAACATTTTTTCTGATTCAATATATTAATCTTAATTTTATATCATAATTATTTTTTAATTGTAAACAAATATTAAACAATAAAATGATTACACCAATACTCTAACTTTATGATGTATTAATTATTTTATTAAATAACAGTTTCACAAAAGCTGAGTACATTTTATTTTACCTACCTATAATTGTACTCTATTCATAATTTTTTAAATATATAAATAAACTAACATTAAAATTGTAATGTACCGTTGTAATAAGTGACGATCGGAGATTTTTACGAGTGTAAATATGCGTCATTGACATCAGAACATCAGAGAGAAAGAAAAGTTCACATAAATGCAAGGAACTTGAGGGAATACCTTTCATTGAACCTAACACTGGCTGTCGTCTATTATCAACACAGTAAAGTGCCAGCGTTTACTACGGCGCAATAAATAAAGAGCGTTGTGCCCGGTAAAACGCCGATCTTTAGAAACGCGATAAATTGGAGATGTTAACATGGGTGAATGCTGCATATATTGCATGATTGTCCACTCTCCATTGTTATATGTGAAATATGTCCAAGGCGCTAATTCAATCAAATGTCTTTGTTATTTAAATTTGAATAATAAAAGAATTTTTGCTTTATACGTTTCACGAATAGTCATTTAAAATTTTCCTGACACTACAAAGTATTCACTTAGAAAATTATAAGTAATTATTTTATTGTAGCAAAAAGAATAATTGTATAAAAATTTTAATTTAGATTCTAAAATTACTAATGCAAATATTTATGAGCTTTTATGTCTTATTACTTAAACGCGTATAATATTGCAACAAAAAACAGTATTTCAAAATAAACAAAACCATTAAGTTCTCTAACAAAATGCAACACTTGACTAGGACATATTAAGTGGCGACTAGAAACAACTATTGTAACTTATTTTGTAAATAACTTAACGTGCACCTTACATACTTAACTAAGGATTCTATAAAATATAAAGGATCTCTAAAATTTTATCTAACATTCATATACATGATAAAGGCCATTTCATTGTTTTGAACAAGGTTACACCTAAAAGGAGAAACTTTATCTAGCAAAAAATACTTTCTGGATTTTTTTGGTAAACTTTTAATAAAATAAATCTTGTTTAATAAATATTTCTAATTCTTTAAAATGCAAAGTGTACTCACTGATTTATTGCAACTTTAAATCAAATAAAAAAATCGATTTTTTAAACTTCATTCCTATATATTAATTCAGAGTAAATAAGTTTTCATACCTAATATATTAATAAATTTAGAGAAAATGTCTTCGCTTTATATTTCAATAAAAAGTTATCTGAAAATTAATAAATTACATATAAAATCTAATATCTCAACCATAATAAATTTATACTTGTAAAAACTTCATTTGGTTATTTTTAATACAGAAAAAGGTGCCTGCACCTAAAAGAACTAAATTGATTAAGTTCTCATCTATTGGGAAGACACACTCACAATTTTTCGTTGTGTTTGCTCTAGGTTTGTTTCATGAGATTGTTGCTTTCTACTCTTTCTTTTATTTAAGGGGAGTAATGCGAGTTTTGTCGCGATTTTCTTTTAAAAATAAAAGCGAAAATTGAACGCAATCTCCACCAACGACTATGTTTATGAGAAGATGATCGCGATCTCTCTTTCATTCGAATCTGTCTAACTAAAGAGTAGAACGAATCATCAATGAACTGACGAAGAGCAGCAGATGTCTCATAGAACGGACAACCAAGCTGATTGGCCAGAACTTTTCCTTCATCCGTGCTCACCTGTAATAATACATTTTTAAATTAAGAATAATAATGTATTTATATTGAGAATTTTCAGTGCTAATTGCAATATTCAAATGATCCTCGTTTTCTACATATTTAAAACATCAGTGTTCTAAAAGATCACAATGTACTTTATCTTTAAAAAATAGTAGTAGAAAAATCTGTTTTCACTTGTATTATTATTAAATTTTTAAAAAACTGCTTACCTCGCGTAAATGTTGTAAATCAAACTTATTTCCAACGAGTACTAAAGGAATATCTTCACTAGCCCTAACTCGTGATATTAATTTACGATATTCTAAGACTTCTTGAAAACTATGACGATCGGTTACAGAGTAACAAATCATAAAACCTTCTCCACAACGCATGTATTGATCTCGCATTGCTGTAAATTCTACCTATATTAATAATTATAATTCATATGAAAATGAAAATATTCACGTGTGTATAGAAATACATAAAATAATGCATCAAATGAAAACTTTAGCTTTATTCACCTGACCAGCTGTGTCTAAAATATCAAGTAAAGCAGCTTCTCCATCTATAACTGCTTGTTGCTGATACGAATCCTCTAAAAATAATTTTTAATAAATATAATCATACACTGCAAGTTACATATATTACAAATTAATAATTAAATATGACTCTAGGAAAACTTACCGATTGTCGGATCATGGTCATTTAAAAAACTATGACTAACAAACTGCAAAGTTACAGCTAAAATATGAAAAAATTTAAAACATTAAGCTATATATTTTTACAAAAAAAAAAAAAAAAAAAAAAAAAAAAATATTACCTGATTTTCCAACACCACCCTCACCAAGAACAACAATTTTATAAACTCTGAGACCACCTCTTGTTGTTGGTTGAGATACAATGGGGATATCATTTTTATAGTCAGAACCCTGTAATGGTTAATTTAAATTAAACCAAAATGAAAACTAACTTGATATTTTGATTATATAATACCGATATTAAGCATAAGCCTATTTTTAATTACAAATAAAGAATTTTTTATTGAAATACTACATAACAATAGTTTTTAAAATAATAATGTATATTGCTATAATTTATATTAAGATAAAAATTACTATTTTTACTTATAAAAGTAGTACTATTTTAAATACTAACACTATTTAACAATATAAATAATTATAATTTTACCGATATACTATATATAGGATATAAGCAATTAAACTTCTTACTGATACAAAATAAGAAAAGAATTTTATTGTCTTATTTAAGTATGGATAAATGATAAAGAGGAAAAGAAACTAACAATAAGACATCGATTTACTTTAAATCTTATTTCCAAACATTCGTTACAATTTCAAAATCCATATCTCAAATTCGTGTCAAATTTATTAGTTAAAATGTTGTGATAAAGTGACATTATGCCTAGAATCTATCGGTAAAATATGAAAGTATAAATAAAACAAAAAATAAAAAGTACAACTTACTAGATAGGCAGTGCCACGATCCAACATAATGTCCGTCATCGTAATGCTTGAATCTTACCATAACTTGCGAGATGAACTTGTAATAAAAAGTTGAGCACAGCTTGTTGGTTACCCAACAATAAGCCATGGAATTAAACTGTTACTAATCTTATCTAAGAAATCCATAGATATGTGTAAGGGTTAATGAAACAACGATCAACCCTGTAAATATACGCACTTTTAAAGTGATATTCTTGACTTAACCATTTTAGCTTCTGCAACTGATACTAATGTTTATACTAAAATTAACGGCCAATAACTTAAATACTGTTTAAGTTTAAAACCGTTACATTTATTTGCTTATGAATAATATATTGTGTGGTACATGCGCGAATATTACAAATTTACATTTGTGACGTGTGCTTCGGAAGAACGTGTACACTCGTACTAGAGATAAGTGATAAATAATGCATGTGAAGAACACCTACGTCAAAGTGTGCATACATGAGTATACGCAGTACAGCACTTAAACGTACGAGCACGTGGGGGGAGGGGGTGTGATATGTGTTTACGTAGCAGCGTGTATCAAATGACATGTAGGCAAAAAAAGGTGCCTACTGTGCATAAATTTCCGCGTCAATAATAACTATATACACATATTTTGAAATGTTTACTTACTGAACTTCATTAGAAGATGAAAAATGTGTGTACACTGAAAAATTAACTAACAAATAAACGGTTACAAATTTAACAAACGACAATATTTTGGATGCATCTACATCATACATTTTGTGCGTATTTTCTCATTTTAATGAGCATGGAAATCATCCCTAGTTAACTCGTGTAACTCGTTACTTTTATTCTAACCTTGAAGTATCTTTTTACAATATTAACCCAGAATAAACGAGTTTTTACGTCTATACACTTTGAATTGTAAAGTTAAACATTTTTTTTGAGTAAACAAGAGGGTTAGATTTGTAACAAAGATAGTCGGAAAACTATTTTTCTTTTATGCTGTCAAAATAGAACTTGGAAAATTTAGAAAATTATATTCTGTAAATTGGTGAAATTTATAACAATCAGTATGTTCAATGTACTAGGAATCCTCTTAGGACAACATCCGAGACCATGACCATTCTTTAACTATCTACTCTATCTAACGATTTTCAGATAAGATAATAAGCAGCTGATAAGCACGAGTGCGACATTTACTCGTTTTCGAATTCAGAAAAAGTGATTCAAAACAAAATAAGAATTAAAGACGAGATTGCAATAATTCAACAATGTAAACAAACCTGAACCGCCGTTATCAGCGCTTATCTTATCCGAAACGGTAAGGATTCGTGGTTCCGTTCATTCTTGTAATTGGCTATAATCTCATCATTAATAAGCTTTTTTTTGAACCTTCTCTCTTTTTTTAAACTGTGTACATTGCGTGTCGCTTCGATTGTTTCTGCAACTTTCTTGACTTTAATTATATTTAGGTCAGCCATATAATGACAAATGTATTGACTCATCGTTTTTTGCTATCAAAAGATTATTAATCGTGAATCGTAGTGTCTTTGAGGCAATACACAAACCGAAGCAAGTCAATGCGACTAGAGAAATCGATGAGACTCTACAAGGATGGCAAATTCTCTGCCTGTCGACGGAGTTCCCATTGAATGTTTAAGTGGAGAACTAGCTGGTGTTTGGTCAGGATGGCAGGGTCTTGGAGATCGAGAAATTGTAAGAGAAGCTTCTGCAAAGGGAACGCACATAGATTTGGCTTACAAATTTTTGGAGAATCGGAGACACTGCTCCATTCAGGAGGCAAAGGCCTATTTCTCTAACGAGGTAGAAATTTGGGTGAGTAGCCTGCTGAAGAAGAGACAAGTTCATAGGGCCTCTCATATTTTGAAAAATGTGGTAAGCTAAGTAATTAAAAGTAAAATTACTTTTCATGATACTAAAGTAACACAAATCTTAATTACTTTTATTAATAAATTAAGTATTTAAATTTCAGGGGAAAATTCCTGCAGATTATATTCGAGCAACTTCTTTAAAATGTAAAGAACCATCACTGCGAGACTATTTGTCAAAACATGTAGAATTGTCATTCAACAAAGAAGAAAAAAAAGCCTGGGATATGATTAATTTTATTGCCAAACACGAAGAGAAATTTCAGTATGTCTGCTTTTTATTTAAAACTGCAATGATTGATAAATAATTATTTACATTTATTTAATTTATTAGACTCATTTAAAATCATTTTGCAGCCTTCAAAATGATTTGATCTCGCACAAGTGCCTTGAAGAGATAATAAATTTACCAGAAAGTATTAAAGATGCACTTTATACAGAGCTCTATTTTTATCACTACGAGCCGAATATTATTGTTTATTTAAAGAACTACGTAGTTTGGGATTTCTTATTAACAAATAATAAAATCGAATTAATAAAATTTTGGATCGATCTCAACTATAATAATTCAGATGTCTTAATTCCTAAATGTATAGAGCATATAAGTGATATTCAACAATTATTTACTAATTTAAAAATAACAGATACAATGATTTCTTCTGTAGAGACATCAAATGGAATGCTTCTTTGTAAACATTTAGTTCTTAATTATTTAAGCAGGTTATTCCATTACTTTATTTTATTCTTTATTTTATTTTAAATTATTAATCTATTTGCTCTTGAATATCGTTTATTAATTTTAGGTATGGCGTATTTTCTGCTAAAGAATGTAATGATGTTAAGTCAATTTTGTCCAGATTTTTTGAGGAATGCATACCTGTATCTGATTTTCAAAGAATTCTCTCCCAGCCTACGTGTAATATAGATAAAAAAAATTTCTTTTCCAAACTTGATATTATTGGCCTTTCAAGAAACTATTCTGAAGATAGTGAAACTGAAACTATTAATATGAAAAATAAACAACTTTTTGAACACTTGAAAGATATGTGCAATGCTACAAGCAACTTAAATGATTACTTAGAACTTGGAATTATTGAAACTATTAATTATCTATCTGATGATACTGTTCAGTTTTTAAAACAGAATCCAATTATATCTTTTACTTTAATATTTCTCCATTATTCAAAATGCAAAAAAATTTCCAATGAAGCAACATTGAAAGAAATTTTCAGTAATGACAGAGGATTGACAACAGAAATGTTAACATTACCAAAAGATGTTCTTGATTCTGTACTAGTTGAATTACCATACTTGAAAAATGAAATAGATTTGAAAACACCAAAAAACAATATTACAATGTATGAACTTATTGATGGATATGAAAATTTTAATTCTAAAGTATTTTTTAAGTGGAGACGTAAAAATGAGACAGTACCAGATTTTTTCAATGAAAATCTGGTAAATAAATTTGGTCATAAAGAAAAATTAACTTATATTAATTATTTAAAAGAAGCACGACCAAACATGGCAATCAATACCCTTCTTCAACAAGAAAAGTTACCTGGTATAATATCATCGAAAACGTATGTTTTATTTTAAAACGAGTAAATGTATAATTAAATGTACAATATCTTACTAGATAGTACCTATTTATTTACTATTTTAATATACATTTATACAGTAAGTATATGTAATAATAAATAAGAAAATATTAAAAAAATATTTATAAATCAAATTTGACAAATTTAAATTATAGAGTAAGGCATTTTTTACGGAAATTCATAATATAATATTTATTTTTTTAAATATTTTATAATAAGAGATCCTACTAAAAAAGTTTAAGAAAAAGATTTAATAAAGTCAAGGGTATGCTAAAGTTATGAATAAAATCAATAAATTCAAACATTTTTTTTGTATTTTACATAAAAATACATTTATTTAAAAACTTTCATTTTAAGTTTCTTTTATGCAGTATAATTTTGTGATAAAGTATGTATTACGTTGATTTGTTAAAATAAATTATCATTTTAAATCTGATGCTAAGAAAGTTGAGGACATTTATAATACAAAATGTTACGTTTTTTTGTAATTTAGAAAATCTCAGGCTTCACTTTGTGCACATATTTTTGCATTACAACACTTGAATGAATTAGAAGTAGTTAGTAGTTGTATTTCATTTTTGGAGATACTTGGAATTAATTCTGAAATATTAAGACTCCACGTTACAGCTGCACAATTCGTACAAAAAGAGTTGAATCTTTCCATTGGTATTATTATACAGAAATTATGAATCTTGCATGCAATGTTTTAATAGTCTTATAAACGTGTTTTTAACAATATTTTCAGAGAGCTTACTGGGATCAATTATTTATAACAACAATTATCAAGAGTTACAATTGGTGTTAAATTATTTAGAACGTAGTTTTCAATATCAATTAAATGCTAAAATGATTAACGATAGTAAAGAATTTATTGAAGCACTTCGTACATGGGATGTAATTGTAAGATTTGCGAAAATACACAATGCTTCTTTACCCATGTCTTTGCTCAATTTTTTAGCTTCTATTGATGCTTGGTTTGAATTTTTAGTAGTGGGGGATATTTTTTCTTACCCCATTAGCCAGGTATTATTTTACATGATTGTTATATTTGAGTTTAAAGAAAATTGTTGAATTGAGTAATTTAATGCATAATTTTTTATAAAAGATGGTGGAATGCGTACAACATTTTGACAGCATTAATTTAAGAGAACATTTATTGTTATCAATGAAAAATCCTCAACTATTGGATCAACATTTACTTAATGAAAATAAAAAATTCGAAAGTGAAAATATTAAAGAAAGAAATCTTTGTCAAACATCAAAGCATGAAATTAACTTCAGTGTTAGTATACGAACTTGATGTCATTATTACAAAGTGATTCTTAAAAAATTTAAACATTTTAAATAATAATTAATATTATCCAGGTCGTACCACAATCTGATTCGTTGGAATGTTTAAATGAAACCAATCTATACATCACAAAGAATTTTTCAACTCCAAATTTCGTTACGAATCCTTCTTTTTCCATTGATGATTTGTGGTTGATTATTTTAAAATGCCATCAGAGTCAAGATCCACCCGGAGCATTACTCAATGCTTCTAGAACTTTCAAATCTCCGATTCTGACTGTATTGGCTACATGCTACGAGGTAAGAAATATTTTCACTTGCCAATTGCAAATTATGGGTGCAAAAAAAAATCAAACGTTTTTTCTTTATTTCTTGATTTTAGCCTTCCTCAATTTCTTCTTACTGCTATTCTTGGCTTATTATATCTGTTGAAGATGTACATTTTACCAATGATTACGAAGAATGCTTAGAAAAACAAATCTGGTCGGCTAGTACAGTTTTAAATTTGTTCCAAAACATGATTTCTCACGGATTCGTCAATACACTTTCCCGAGGAATACAAATATTTTTGCCTGTAATTCATTTTGAAATATATGTAATGCCAAACAGATGACAAAAAGATCGTTAGTACACTTATTTTGGGTAAAATTCAGAGCCAATATTTCGTGGAATTTGATAAGCGAATCGTTTAAAAAGTTATAATTTATAGCCGCAGAAAAGTCTTTTGACAAAAAATTATTCAATTTTGATAAACTTAACGATAATAAAACTAAAAAAATTTTTACGATCTTTTCGCATTTCATTCGATTGATACAATTAATAATAAATTAATACTACGATTTTTAATTCTGCAGAAAAATCCGTTGAAATTGTTTTTTGAATTTTTAGTACAATGCATAGAATATGGGAATTTTAAAGATTGTCAACAATATTTAACAGATTTTATAACTGACTGTTTAAATTATAAGTGCAACGTGAGTATTAATACATAGCAGATATTATATATTTGTGCTACTTTTTATATAAAAAATAACGCGTAAAAAAATGTAATTTCACGTACATTTTCAATCAATAAAATATTTCACTAGAGAAATTCTTAATAATAAATTTTCATTTTCAATGTGTTTAGAAAATGATTAATTGGGAATGTAACGATACGACATACTTGGAAAATATTTATTGGATTCAAACTGTAGTTGTAAAATGTATTATTGTAACTCTTGGAAATGCATTGCAAAGTACTCGTACACAATTAGAATTTCTCAGCGCTTTAATAAAATCAGATTTTCACAGTAAATTAACAGGTAAATTTATTTATTAAACTAAATGAAACTTGAATATTTCTATTTTTCTTTATTAATTTATTTTTAATTCATCGTTAGTAAGTGCACCAGACTTTGAGTCGTTACTAGAATATACAACGATACTGTCTGAAACAAGTGTTGGCTTGAATTTTTCATGTTTCGATACAACTGTAAAAATAAACGAATCTGAGGCAGAAATTGAAAAATGCGTCAATGAATTGGTTAATTTAGAGGACTATGGGAATGCACTACAGCTTTCAAAAGCAGCAAATTTAAAAGTTTCAAAAATTATACTCGCTCAAGTTAGTTATTATTAAAATATTCTAATACTTTAAACGTTCTATTCTGTGTTTCGATTAAGAAACTCTTTCTTTGTATAAATGTCTTACAGTATCAAAGTGAATTCAAACAAAATTCAGATAAAGACGGCATTGTCAGTTTTGGCTTTTGGAGCCGTTGCGCTTCTGATTTTAAAAAATACGAAGTATGCTACGAAAAAGCTGCAGAATTCTTTGTAGAACACGCTGAAAAGGTCAAATCTTATAAAGAGAGGTAACGATGCTTTCTTTCTTTAATAATACATTTAATAAGAATAACCGTCACTTTTAATCTTTCAGATATGAAATTCTAAAGCTGGCCTTAGAAATACTCGAAGAGAACTCAAGCGATCGTCAAATATGCGATACAGTAGAAATGGCAATGTGGAAGTCGTGTATATTAGCTGGACCCGAAAATATAGAAATTAAAAATCAAGATACCGTTTACAAAAAATTAAAGACTGAGCTCTTATCTAACGTTAGCGAACTCCAAGCGACATGTTCACTTACAGAGCCTGGCGAGAAAAATGCCGCTGTAATTTTAATTGGGCGTTTATTAGATGCTGGTAGATTGGATACCGCATTTCGAATCGGTGCAATTTTCAACTGTAGAAGTAGGGTGAGCATATTTATAAAAATGAATGAATCATTTAAGACCTTAACTAACCATACGCTTAAAAATAATATTAACGTTACTTAGGAATTACAAGTACTGATGCTATGCTTAAGTTTAGCCGAGGGTGAAATTTCTCCATATCAGTTAACTGATAAACAGAGATCGTTACTTTCTGAATCGGAAAAACCAAGACAGAGAAATACTACATTACGAAGTCTAGGGCTTCAGCGATTGCCATCGTCACCTTCGCGTAAGTACAGATATTTTCTTTTATAAAATTATGATGTACAATCATTATATCTCTTCATTTCTTCTCAAATCATTTATTCAACACTGATATTTAATAGTTATAATGTTAAAATATATATGTTCTCAAAGTACATTAAAACATACTTTCTCAATATGCAAGAAATTAATGTACAAAATTAGATTGTGTATACTAATTTTATTAAAAGTCAGCCAATAAATTTTTTTTCTATATATAGTGCTTATAGAAAAATTTTTCAAATATTTTTTAATAATTGTTTAACAGTATCGTGTCGTGATTAGTGGCGAATACATAATTTATACTAGTAGAATAAAAAATAAATTATATAATAATGTAATCAAATTCAATTTTTGTTATTAATTGCCACTGCCACCTTCGCGTGGTACATAAGATTTTCACACACGATTTAGCATTTACTAAAAGAAATAAAAGGTCTTTTTCTATTTACAGTTAATTTGTCTTCTTCAAATGCTAATTTAAGTAATGCATCGGAAGCAATAAATGCTACGTTTATCGTAGAACAGCAAGAGCAATTAGATTGCTTATCGCTATTAACTAATCTAATAGAAACTCTTAATCATGGCGTTAATATTGGACTACGAATACTTTTGTGTTATCGATTAGCAGTTCAATTAGGAAAAAGTTATCAAGTACTTTTAACGTGGAAAAATCCCATGCAATTTCTTCAAGAAGTTATCAGTAGCTCGTGTGATCGTAAGCTTGAAATAGCCCGAGATATTATTACTGCTTATCAAATAGAAAATCAAAGAATAGCATCCTTTTTGGCTGAGGAGATCGTTGCACATATTACTCAAATAATTGAAGGTAAATTCTTTTATGAATTAATTGTTAATTTTATTATTCTGTAGAAGTGTTTTAATACTGATTTAAAAATAATCGGATTAAACAAGAAAAATTGCATTTTCATAAAAGACTGCTAAATATTTAAAGAGTAACGAGATAAAAGATTGAAATTAGAAAATTCTTGAACGTTTATTAAAAATATTGTACACTATTTAGATGGCTCAAACGAACCGACAACTGCTTGGAATTACAACATGAATTTACAATCTGTAATAGAACTCTGTAAAGATTCATCCCTTTTAGGCTTGAAACTTCTGGATATGGCACACAAATTACTTGGGCACTCCTATGGAGAAAATAGAAATCGTAGATACTATCCTTTAAATATTTCATTAAAACTATACTTTATATCGAATTGAAAAATTGTTTTTAATTTCAGTTGTTACATTAAAGATTATCGTGGAACTTTTGATCAGATCTCATGATTGTTTTACCTCTTCGTGTAATATGGAGGGCATTGCTTCAGTTCTTAGAAAATGTCAGCAGCTTGCAAACGCGCTTCAAAATTTAAAACATTGGAGCTTACTGGTTCGTTTAGTGACTGGAGTTGGTCGATTTACGGAAATGAATTACATTTTCCAAATACTCAAGGAGCATGATCAGTTTGAATTTCTACTTGGCAGGGGACTGGATAAAGTAAAAACGATAAAAATTAATTTTTTTATTTATAAGTTTGTTATTACACTTACGAATTTCCTTTTAATAAAAGGTTCCTGGATTACGAATGGCTTTATTGGATTTTTTAAAACGTCATTGCCCCGAAAATAAAGATTTATTTAATATCGTAGCTTTACATTTTCGACTCTATTACGAAATTGCGCTTACGTGGAAAAATGAAGCAAAAGATGTCCTAAACGATTTGGTAAACGATGCTAAAAAAGAATTTGGAAGAACATTATATAATTCACAGGTCGAGATTAAATTTACTAAGAATGAATCAACGGAGAAAAAATTACAATTGGCTATCGCAAATTTTACACACGCAACTCAATATTTTCTCCAGGTAATGCTTTATAATTAATTCTTAAATGTTAGAATTAAGGTTTCTAATGTATGTAAAGTACACGAAAAATTTATTATCGCCGTTTTTATTTTTGCTTTAATTATGTATACATTCATTCGAAATACCAAGAGAATTAGATAGACTTTAAAAGTCACTCGATTCACTGATCTAAAATCTTTCTTTGTTCTTTAGAAAGAAATACAAAATCATTTTAAAATGTAGGAATTTTGTAAAAATTTTGGGAATAACTTTAGCAACGTTTTTTATTTCTAGCCTTAAAAAGAATTACTTTTTTAATTGTGTCTTTTCGTTTCCATAAATATAATTTCATTTCAATTGAACTATTAAAAGGCATCTAAGGTACCATAATTGCAAGTTTATATTTTCATAGTTAAAAAATATAATTTCCATTCAATTTTTTATTTACTTATAAATGCTAAATAAACATGATATTTTTTCATTTTGATAAACCTACCTTTTCATATACTTAAATTAACAAAGCAATAGCAAAGCGCCTCTTTGCACAATACAGACTGCCTTACGTTCACTCAATGAACTTTTTGCATTTAATTGTAAAATTATTCGTTTTATCATTTTTATATTTATGCGTTTGCGTGAAATTACTCGGAACTAATCTGTTATATATACATCGATATTAAACTCATAAAATAAATATACGCATTTAAAATTTTGTAAATATCCTTTGAGATTGGTATGTGTATAAAAATAAATATATGAAAGAGTTCTCAATCGACGTTCTTTCTTAATATAATAGTAATTGGAATAGTATCTCATAAACGCGTTTTCAACCTTGATGTTGAATGAATTGTATCTAAATAATTCGAGTGCCCCTGTACCGATGATTCAAGTCGATCAGTAACCAGCGACTCTTAAAATGGTATTTCGACGATTCAGGACAACAAGCTCAACCTGGCGAACCGCTGCTCGCACCAAGCCCAACTGGTAGCTTTGCAGATTTCTCTGCTAAACGCGGCGAATCCAAATCAGCAGTTCCCGTGCCTCCTAAACCTGAGCAGCGACGAGGTGAACAAGATCATCTGCCAGTACTTGAGCTTCTCCCAGACACTCGTCCTTGCGCGCGCCTACGAGCACCACATAGACTGGGCCAGCGCTATATACTCGCACTGCCTCGTCAACGGTGAGACCAAATACCTTAACGACTTTGTCACATCCAAGTGGCTCACGGCCTCGGTGGCGATCGACTGCGCCAAGAGATACAAGCTCGAGAAAAGTATCAGCCCGTCCATGACGGAGAACATGCAGGCGCTCGTCTCTAAGCTCAACGACAATGAGTGCAAGTTCGTTCTCGCTCGACAACTCGGCTTCTCCAACATCGTCGAGGAGATGCTCGAGGATCCGGCTGTCGGGGCATACTTGAAGGACACCGTCCTCATGAAGCGATACGTCATTTCGGAGTTCATGAGCGACAGCTTCCTATCCATGGGATGAGACTGCGAGACCCTATTATTTTTATACTTTTATCTTCATTTCCTTAACGGAGGGATAATTATTAATGCTTGGCTCTTGGCATTCGTATTTGTATTTATTTTGTAAAACAATGTGTCGCACCGTAAATATCACCGAAAATCAATTTGGAAATTCGCTGAGATATAATAGTTTTAAATAAATGTATTTACGTTGAGACTGTTAGGGTGATATAATGGACTTGAAAAACCAATTTCTTTTAAACATGATTTCTATGAATATGAAGATTGTTGGCTCAACTAATATAAAAATGTTATGTGGTTCCATGTTACAACTTTACGTAATTTTACATTTTACTATTTTAAATTTTAAATCATACTTGCACGTATTTATTAAATTTATTAAAAATTTGTATAAATCTTATACGTAAATAATCTATTTATTGCTTGTGAATTTATCAAGAACGACGTATATTATGTAAAATTATTTTTAAATTTATTCGCTTATAATTTTACTCTACAATTTTACGTGTAATGTTTTCTTCCAAAATGGAGTGGAAAAATGATTTAATATAAATATATTATTCGACTCTGTTAAAATTTTAAAATACTCATATTTCGAATGCGTAAATAAACAAGTGAGACGCGTAGTATGTGTACATATATTATATGATTCCATGAATTAAAAAGTACGTAAGCATGTGAGAATTTTTACATTAAGGAAGCTAAATAGTTGCAGTATTGCTATTATATTTATTTACTACGTTTACTTTGTAATAATGATATTGTTATTTAATAATAAAATGAAAAATATATTTTACTATTTTTTAAATAAAAAATGTCTCTTTCTTACGACTTTAGAAATAATTTACTTTTATCTGTTTTATTATTCATTTTAACATTGCATATTTTCAATCCATGGTCAACACGAGGCTTGAATATACAAATGAAAAATAGAAATTAATGCAAATCATCCGGTTTTCCACACTCAAAACCATTAGTCATTTAGTGTCATTACATGCATCGGATCGTTATAAATGACATTGGAAGTGTATATATATATATTTAATAAAGATATACGCACATTTAAAAATAATTGCACAGGAGCTCTCAATTCTAAATGTGATCTCTTTATAAATACTTTTTCTATTTTAAGTTTTTATTGAAATCATAAAGTGAACTTATATTTTCAGCCTACAAAGCGTATGGCGATTAATTTCAGAATCAAGGTAGTAAAAAAAACGTAAATGTATGTTTGAATATCACAAGGCGATTATCCAATCCTGTTGCCTTTACTTCGTATTTCACGTGAAATTTAGTTTCTGACTACTTGTACCAAAGAGAAGACATAATAAAGTGTTTTGTAAATTTTAAATAAATCGACGAAAATAATAACTTGATATTATTTAAACGTATTAAATTTTATAACGTACAACTAGTTTTACACTTTTAAAATGAAATTTAATTTAATCTTACGTTAAATATTCCATCTTAGCTATTTACAGAAATCAGGGCCCTTCTCGACTTGAAGAGAATTATGTGCAATACTCTTGTTTATCATTACAATAATTATATAAACGTTGATTTATATTTATTTAATAAAGGTTTTAAAGTTTTTATTGCATTGAATATTACAAAATTATCAATTTTTTGTTATTAGCACTATAAAAATAAAACTACGTTAAGAAGAATTATAGAATACCTTTTTGATTGTAAAGGTAAATTATCTTTTTTAACTTATCATAAAATTTGTCATCAAATTATAATTTTAAGAATCCGAATTGAGTTGGCGTCTAATAATTATCGATTGAATTTTTAAGTTCCAATGGTAACAACTGAACAATCCAGAATGCTTATGAAAACTAACAGATTAATTTTATATGTTTATTATCATCACTCTTTTAAATCAAAGTTTTTGCTTATACTGTCGATTAAATGTATTTTTTAATTCCAGTGCTACTTCCGTATGATGGTGCTACTACCAATAATACTATCATTACCATTGCATAGAAATAAAAAATTTATCTTTGTTAATCTCAAATTGTTTTCATTTCAAATACTAATAGGCACATTCAACTTCCACGCTACGTTATTCTTTTCAATCGGTAAAGAAGATAAAATACTCGCATTCTCAATTTCATAATGAATTTATATTCATTGTACGAGTGAAAAGTTCATGCGCACAAGAAACGATGGCCTTAGGTGATTTTACGTAATCGTGCCTGCAAAATTAATTGCCGGCTTGAACCTTGACTCGTTTTTTTCTCTTTTACTTTGACAAAGTTCCCGACCGATTATCTAAGGATTTATACGTTTTGTGTGCTATTAGAGATGCACCTTGTATATAATATTTGTTATTTCGCAAGAAATTCGATAAAAGATTTTTACTAATGCCGGACATTGGTGCGGGTCGGTTATTCAAAACGATGCTTCAAAAAGTGTAATGATTTCCTTTTTATTCATTGATTTCTTGTTATTGCAGTTTATGTGAAAGTTTTTTATTTCTATTGTTAAAGATTTTGTGGTGCATTGTTCTTTTAAGATAAAATAATAAAATACGTTATCAATTTTTATATTCCTCGATTTGTTATTGTTTTAATAAAACTCACCAATTATCTTATCAACTTTCAAAGGTTGAAAAGTCGATTGACCCTTTTGTCATTTACGTCTTACATAAATGCTAGCTATGCAATAAATCGAGTAACTTCTAAATAACAAGATACAACGCTTGAATCTTTATCTGATTATTATTTATCTTTACGATTAAGTATATTGCGTAACATATTATTATTGATGTACCAGTGAATTAATTATTTATCGCTTAATGTAATATTTTAAACATTTATTAATTGATCAAAATTTATAAATACCTGAAACATGTTTTGTTTCATTGATGTTGGATATAAATATATTTGACCAATGATTTTTTTAAGCCTGAAATTAATTAATTTATTCCGTTTTTAGGAACCTACATCTATATAACATTTCATAACAAATTATTTTACTTACAATAATTCCATGGAAATTGAGGAAAAAACATATAAAAGGTCTCTGCAAGAGGCATTGTATCGCATTCCACAAATCATCTCTCACTTAGTTGAGAGATTCTTTTATAAGTAAATTATAATAAATTGTCATATGTAGTTAGTTGATTTATAATAATTAATAATTAACGTATCAACTCTTTTAAGTCTTGGATTTCAAATAGCCCAACAACCCAAAAGATGGATGATATGCTGTTCAGTGCTAGTAATTTTGTGCCTTGGTGGTTTGTTTCGATTCAGACAAGAGAAGAATCCCTTGAAACTATGGGTTCCACCAGATTCAGATTTTGTTCGAGACACAGAATGGTTGACGTCCACTTTCAAAGAAGGACAAAGAATCGAAAATATGATATTTACTGCAAATGACATACTAGAACCACAAGCTCTTATACAATTAAACGAAATTACAAAACGAATATTTATTGCTCAAACAACTAGTAAACCAAAGATTTCTTGGATGGATGTATGTTTTAAGTATGACATTTTTATTTCTCTTTTGTTACTGTTAAATTTCTTTAGCAACCTTTGTTGAATTAATATTTACATCTACTCAAGGATTCCTATTATTTCTGGTATTTCTGGGCAAGAACGTACAAAGAGGCAATTAGATAACAATTTTTTTGAAGACGAGCCTACAATGCCTAATAAGACATGGTTTGATCCAGGAATACATCTACCAACCAAGCAATACTGTGATATTCTTAATAGCTTTCCAAAAGGTTGTTTATTGTTCAGTATTATGGATATTTGGGAGTTTAATTCAACTTTGATTAAATTACAAACAAAAGAGGAGATAATAAAAACGTTCAATTCTGCAAATATGAGTCCTACACTGGGTCACCCAATGAATTTTAGTGAACTATTAGGTGGTATAACGAGAGATGACAAAGGGCAGATTATAAGTGCCAAAGCTGTAAAAACGCAGTGGTCAGTTTATATTAATTTTACAGAAGTTAATATGGATGAAATGGGCAATGATGCAGGCACAGCTGATTGGGTAAGGTAAGATAACATTTTTATTTTACGTAATATACTTCCAATTTGACTTTCAAAAGATTCAAAAGTTTTTAACTTAAACAACATTTTTTTACAGGTTTTATTTCTTTAATAACTTTATAGTATCGGCAAACAGGTTTTAATTTATATCTGTTTATTTATATTATCTGAATAATGTACAATTGATCAAAAGATTTTTATTTACTTTATACAGTCGACAAAAGAGGCTTATGACTGGGAAGCTGTTTTTCTTAAAGAGCTTGAAGAAATATCAAAAGATCTAGTTCAATACAATATAAATAATAATGTAACTTACTCGATTTACTATGAAGCTGGACGAAGTTTTGGTGATATAACTCAAGATAGTATTTTTCACGATGTTGAAAAACTCATTGCTGGTATTTTAATAATGTCAATATATGTTCAAGTGATACTTTCTAAATTTAATTGGGTTGAGTGGCGTGTAAGTTCAAGACAGTGATAATCAATAATTAGTAATATTTCCTTATAAATTATTTTACTTAAAATGAATTTCTACATTATTACAGTTTTGGTTGACCAGTGTTGCCCTATTTTGTATTGGAGGAGCTTTCGCTGTTGCTATAGGGCTCTGTTCGCTTGCTGGAATTCCATATGGACCAGTTCATACGTCATTGCCTTTTATGTTAATGGGTTTAGGAGTCGATGATACATTTGTCATTATGGCTGCTTGGGAAGAAGTATTATTTCACGAAAGAAACTACAATAAACCATTATCCGAAAGGGTGGCTATAGCTTTAAGTCACGCTGGTGCTGCAATTTGTGTTACTTCGCTCACCGATGTTGTTGCATTTGTTATCGGTGCTTCTACGGTAAGTAATATATTCTTCTTTTAGTTTATAAATTAATTAACTATCGAAGTATAAAATTGTATATAATTCCAGATCCTGCCGACCCTAAACTCATTCTGTATATATGCAGCTGTTGGTGTCCTTGTAACATTTATTTTACAAGTAACGTTTTTTGTGGCCTTCTTTACCTTAGATTGTAAACGTGTAGAGCAAAAACGAAACGGCGTATTACCGTGTATAACGCATGCAAATTACATATCTTCAACGATAAATGTTAAGAAAAATATATCATGGAGATTGATCGATCAACTGTACATGAAAGTGGTTTTAACGTTACCTGGTAAAATAGGAATTTTATTAATTACAATTGTATTTGCTACTTTTGGTGGTATTGGTTCTAGTAAACTAGAGCAATGGTTCGATCCAGTTTGGTTTTTACCAAAAGAATCGTATTTAAGTGAATATCTTGTCGTTAAAGACCAAGAGTTTCCAAAAGTGGGATACGAAGTTACTGCTTTTATAAGTAATGTAGATTTTGCTCAAGAATTTCCGAAAATTTTAAATCTCAGTCAGACTCTAGAAAACGCATCGTTTACAGAAACTGTTAAAAACTGGCCCACAGATTTTATTCATTTTGTCAGTGCGAATTTTAATGAAGGTTCTTATAAATTTTTTACTTAACTTTTTACATGTAATTATGAAAAATTATACACACACGCGCGCGCGCGCACACGAAAATTTAAACTACTTAGCTGTCTGCTAGAACAAATTTTTAATTTTGTTTACATCTAAGTATATTTCATTGCTAAGCAATACATTCTTAAAATAAAAATTTTGTCACGCTATTATTAATAGGATGAATGTTTTTATTTGCAGATGCAGAGAACAAAACATTATCGAAAGATGAGTTTCAAAAGTACCTGTCCAAGTTTTTATTCAGTCGTATAGGAGGAAAGTATCAAAGGAACTTTCGATTTACAGGCAACTTAACGTGCGGCAAACCTGCACCGCCAATAGTGATAGCCAGTATTGATTTTAAATTCACCAAGTTCTCGACGCCTTACGAATGGATCCCCGGTATGGACAATGCGAAGCGTATCGTTGCCGAAGCTGGTTTCGACGGTTTCGCGACTGTCTGGAGCGAAATGTTCGCCGCCTGGGTCACGGACAAGGTTATTTCCCAAGAAGTCGTAAGGAATCTCATTTTGGCTTTGATTTGTGTCATGGGTATGACTACATTTTTAATTGCCGAGCCGCAAACGTGTCTATGGATCTTACTCTGCGTTCTACTGACGCTTCTTGACGTATGCGGATTTATGTACTATTGGGGGCTCACCATCGACATTGTATCCTGCATAGGTAAGCTTTTATGCACGTTCTCTTGTATGCTATCAGTCATGCTTTTAAAGAATCGAAAATATTTATTAAGATTTTTTTACTTTGACCAACGATGAAATGTAGCAAACGGTTGTTCGCTTTGTTCTTCGATCGGTTGATAAAGTACCATGCATTTGGTTTCACCGACTTACGATGATACAACGCATTTTCAAATACCATTGCTTAATTAGATTCAAACTGCAATCTGAAGGCAGTGAAATCGTAGCAACGTGGAATTTTGAAAATGATTATAATTTCCTATCGAGGTACAAAGCTGAGATCTAAGCGAACTTTCCTCCTCAGGCTTAGAATTAGCCGTGGGTTTGAGCGTGGACTACGCTGCACATGTGGCGCACGGCTTCCTGAATGCCAGCGGGAATCGGGGCACGAACAACGGCGCCGATCGGAACGTCCGAATACTTAAGGCCATGCGCCACATCGGCGCGGCCGTCCTCTTCGGGGCCGGATCCACACTTCTCGCTCTATCGCTGCTCTCCTTCTCGCGGGCTTACGTATTCCGGGCCTTCTTCAAGATCTTCTTGCTCGTCATCGTTTTCGGGCTCTGGCACGGAATGCTGCTGCTGCCCGTCGTACTCAGTACCATTGGACCACGCAGCCTGCACTCCAACTTTAAAAACGTGAGCAGATCGTCGCATTTATTTTATTCTGTTTTGTTAAGCTTTCTATTTTATATACATTTCCTTTGCAACTTGAATATATATAAGATTAAAAAAATAAACGATTACACTAAGCAAGAATATTTTTTACGTATTAACAGTTGGTGTAATCTTCTTGTTTACTAGATCTAATATATTTATTGCGTAAGACTGTATTAAAAGAACAAGCATATAAGTATCGTATGATTTAATTATTAGCTTGGCAGGTTAAATTTTAAAACAGTCATTCGGAAATTATTCTCCTTTCGTACGGATTCTCAATAAGCAAGACGTCCACTATTTTAAAATTCTTCTCTACTACATAAATTAAAAAGTATATGATTCTTTAATTTTAAAATGGGCTTTTGACTGACATTAGCTATTTTACATCTATTAAAGTTATTTGTATAAGGATTAACAGCCTTTGGTTCTTTGGTTGCTAAAATATTATTGACCTTCTACTATGTCACTTATTTTTAGATTCTTAAATACCGATTAAGGTATTATTTTACCTAGTGATTTTCTAATATGTAAAACTTTTCTGAGATAGTATAACAGTATCGAAGTTTGTTCGAACAAAAGAAAGAACCATCTTTTCCAGCAAAATGTATTTTGTAAGTTGACACATGCACGTTGACGATCGAAATTTGAGCACCAACTTTTCCTTAATTCATCTAACTTCTGTTTTGATTTTAAAGAATGCTGATTATATAATACCTATTTTTCATATTCTTTTGCATTTGATTTTTGGCAATTCCCTTTTAAAATACTTTTCATATTATCCTTCGAAAATTTACGCATTTAAATTTTGGAAATGGCAAGTGCATCAGTCCTTTTTTAAGGGATATTTCTTATATCAGTTTTGATAACAGAACAATCTTTAATGAAAAGATACTGATCCGACCGTAAATTTCGTTGTAACTAAATATTGATAATATTACTGGCAACATTTTTTTATCAAGGCAGAGAACATTTTTTAGTCCTGATTTCATGTTTTTTAAATGAAATTAGTTACGTGATTTAAAATTTGAAAATTTCACCCGAGTCGAGACCAAATTAGTTTGTCTATTAAATCTTAACGCCTAAATTTTGAAAATGTTTTTAGACATTTTGATTAATTAGGATTAATAATTGATAACGTAAACGCTTCAGTTTTATTGAAAATATTCAATAATATCAATGCGCCTGTAAATCCGTGTTCTAAAAATTACCGTGAGCATTAGGAAGCAGTATTTGAACATTTTTATTGTTAAATTAAAAAGAACGTTACTCGACACTCATTAAAATTATTTGCCAATTATTTGTACAAATATTTAATTACTTAAACTTGAGAATACGTTTTGTTAAAATGTAATGAATAGAATTTTTTAAATAATTGATTTATAAAAGTTTTTTTCTCTATTGATGTTTACTTATATTATAATGCTAAATAGAATAGAACGATTGACGAAAGTACAGTGGTATAATTAACTGTGGGTACAATGTTAACTTTAGGATAATTCGTCGAATCAATCTGTCAGTTCGATATCGTATCCGAGATTGTAAATTTTCTTCGGTATCATGTCGATGTACCGAGTCTGTACTTACGCTCGTAGATGTGGAGTATTCGAAGATGGCAATCATGCGATCGAACAAGTCTAGACGAGTTCAACTCAATTATCCGAACTATCGGTGATTCATCAGATAGACATCGTGTTCCTTGCTACCCGATGAAACAAAGAGGCTGTATTCGACACATACCAACAGGGTGTTCCATTTTAAACCTGCTTTCTAAAATTCTCACTAAAAATACTTTATACCCGTAATGGCGAAATGCGCAATTACGCTATTTGTCACGTACTCGGTTTTATAAAACGTGACGATCCTTGTCTCGAAAGATTAGAATGCGATTAGATAGAAAATGAAAAATAGAGCCAAGTATTGTGCTCTCATATACTTTTTACACTTACAAAATCCGTTTATTCTTCAACTACAATAACTTGAATGAAAAATGAGTGCGTTTGTGTTTAAAATTTCAATAATTTTTATATTCGATAATATTAATATGATACGTTAAGCTTGTTCGCACATAATCGCGCGTTTTGCTCGTTTAACTACTACTCGATACGCATACATTTCTAATGAAAAGATACCCAATTTTTATTCGATGATATAGGAATATCTCTTTAGTCTCTGGATTCGAATATTTAATAAATTTGATACCGTTATTTTTGTAAAATTTACTGATTCACGGTCATAGTATCAATTTTTATAATTATACGCTCTTGTATTTATAGTGTAATTTCTAGAAATTATACCGCATACGAGACAAATGGCTTTGAACTTTGATAAATTTAGGAGATGCGCTAATGTTTAGATTCTATTAAAAACGAAAGAAAATACTTTGCACGTAGTTTAGAGATTTAATTTTTAAGATCTCTGAGTATTATTACGTTTGATGAAATAAAAACAGAAAGAAAATTCTCCTTTTCAGATACAGTCCAGGAACAAAAATTTAACACAGGAACTCCAAGCTGCGGCAGTACCATTAAATAAAGAGTAAAATTGTTACCAATTTTATATTCACATTTATATTTGATTCCATAAATATACAAATTATTATATGATCACAGCTAAGGATATAATAATAATAATAATCGTTAGTATATTTTATAAAAGTCAATTTAACAAAAAAAGAAAGTGCTAACGAGTGAAGAATAAATGAAATTTTAGAAGAAAGAATTAGAGGAGTTAAAAATTATGCACAACTTAATGATAGTATTGTTCGACAGTATTTGAATGTATATTTATAATTACAATTATATTTATATGTTGAAATGTTTAAATAATTTATTATCGTGTTTATAAACGTACAAAATGTAATTTTTTATTCACCTTTTTGTTGAGACGTTTATTTTTAAACAATTTAAATAACTTAAATAACAAAAATGTAATCATAAGAATGTTTTTGTTTTTATAATAAACTAGAATGCAAATGAAAATATTTGTTAATTACGAAATCCTAAATGCACGAGGTATAAATTAAGGAAATCTAGTAATCTAAAACTAAACTTTGTAACGTTTTTTGTGTTACAAGCACATATTCAACAGCCTTTATTACGATAAGTATACGAATATAGAGTATAGCGAGAGTACATCACGTATCTCTTAGGAAACTCTCAGAATTCATCAAAAGGTATCGCCCTCGATATAATTAGTAAGCATAATTACTCGTATTCCTCCCTGTTATTATTATCTCTTCTTTCCACTTCGGTAACACTTAAAATTAAACACTTTTATTACCTTGATTATTGTTAGTTTTATTCTTTATTGTACTGGAAATGAAGTGTTACCGATTTATTTTCAGAGGAAGATTATAAATTAAATAAGAAACAAAATAAATTATTTAATAGCGATTTATCAAGAAAAGTTTAAACCTTAAAAGTTTCAAAATTACCATTGTTCTTTTTAATTCATTTATAAACTTCTGATTAATAGCTTAATTATTATGAATATAATCCGTTGGTAGGAGATCTTCTGTCACAATATTACGATTTATCGCTCATCTATAAAATACGTATAAAAGTATTTTTCAAGCTACTAACGATAAACTCCGCAATATTTTTATTTGTCAAATGGAAAAGTTATAAAGAGAGATATAAAAAATGAATAAATTTTTCAGCAGTTAAGTTTTTCCAACGCAAACTTTTACATTTCAGATTTTTTATTGAATTATATTTTACGTATATCAGAGTAAAAGTAGCGTCTATTTATAAAGAGAAGTCGCGAATGTATAACTTTCATCGGTAAATATGCATCATCGTTTATAAAAACTACCATAGATTACAACTTGCATGCCACAAAAAATAAACAATGAAAGTACATTTAAAATAACCACCAAAATCAAAGTTATTCAAATGATACTACCGTTTTTTGAGTAAATTAAAGTTGGATTTTAATTTTCTATAAAAAATGATTTCATAATTGAAGATGGCTTTTTTAAAGTAAATATTATATCGCTGTAAATAAGTTTCAAAAGAGAAGGTCAACATTGCAGAGAATAACGAATAACTTCGTCCATAACTAATTAAAGGTTGAAATAACCGAAGCAGTGCAACTTTAATAAAACGAAGAGAAAAAACAAACGAGGTATATGATTTGTGAGTGAACGGTAGAAAATAACGTATGTTACGGTAATCACGCAAGTGGCTCCGAGGTAAATTTTTCGCGATTGCCTCCGTCTCTGCATTTATTATTTTTATTACAATCAACTCAGGCGGGGTCAATTGCCTTGCTATTCGCAAAACGCGAAACTTCCTTCCGGTGGCGTCGGCCTACATTTCGGTCATCCGAACGTCTCAAGTCAAACTCCTCGCGAACTATTGTAAACCGGCAGTCGTTGCTTTTCACCGCGGAATCCGAATTAATCGCCCCTACTATTTACAATAGTATAGAGTACTATTGTAAAAATCACAAGGAAAGGGCCGAATCACTCGACTGATATTTCTGAGATTTTTTTTTCAATTTTCTTTAAAAATAAATACAATGTTTAAAATCGTATTATCAACTTTACAATTCATGAGAAGCATATTGCATTAAATGATATAGTTTAATGTCATTTTAAGTTTTTTTAACTAGATTGGAGACTCTTAACAAGTTCCAATAAGAATGGTAAAATTGCTGCGGTTAACTCCACCTCTACTTATTGAGGCGATAAATCCTCTTGTGAGTTTTACATCGTGGCATTACGCGCATAAAGTTATCTCGAGCTTGCAATGCCCGCATTATGCAGCTGTCATTCAATGCCGTCAATGGACTCTTTTGCCTTTTTTCAAACCGACTTTAAACTTCTTCGAATCGCTTCGATTCAACGAGCCTTACATTGCCTTCGCCCGACTGACGTCCGCCTCCATGCAGAAATTGTAGCAATTATGACCTGCGGGCATGTTTAAGACTTGCATCATTTCGACGACTCTTGTTAGGTCGTCATTGCAATTACAAGCGTCTGATTCAATGTACAGAAGTGTTTTTGCACTTGAAATCGTTTTAAATACCGTAGCCTGTACGACAGAATTAAAGTATTTGCTTTCGTTTTCTTTCGAGTTAAAGAGTAAGTAATTTGATACTAAACGGACATCATTTCAATCCAAGTAACGGAGTGAAAAATATATTTAAAAAACTTTGTTACATTTCATTTGTCGAGGCTGAAAATTCTGCAATTTAATCATTTCCAAGAATTTCTTTATCAATCTATCAGAACGAAGATATTCAGCTCTGAAATTGTTTTTTAATCAAAATCGGTCTAATAGCAATCAGATTTCAAAATTAAAATCAAAAACAAAAAATTCAATTTTCAATCTTCGAAATTCTTACAAACAATACGTTTTATCAATTATATATTAACTGTATAAAAAAATTGTACATTGATAATAATGAAATAAATAATATTCTTATGCGCGGCTTGCGAATAATTTTGTAAATTTAAGCATTTCAGAAAATAAGTAAACCTTACTTGTCGACAAATCTTCGAGAAAAGATGATTATAATGATTTAAAGCATTTACTATTCTCTACTGCAACATTATTATAGAAAGTCAATACTAGTTTGACAACACAAAAATATAATTTCTAAAATATTCCTTAAATACCTTACAAGTTTTTACTAAATCCACAATTGTAGAAATTTAATATATCTTTATTTAAATAACGTTTTACCCTTTCCATATTCCGACATTTTCTTAATGAAAATACTGCTTCTATTTATTCCTTTTCATTACCTTCAACAAAATGCTTTAGAAATAAAGTTTTAATTACGAATCAATAATAAACAAATATACGTGCACAGATTCGCTATTTAATCATATGAAATAATTCTTTTTTATTAAGGTTAATAATCGTTAAATTTATAAGTATACGTGTATACAATATCAATGTAATGACTATTAGCATGTTATCAATTAATATATTTTTATTTAATTTAGTTATTTAAAAATACATCATTAATTTTAGTTGATTTAATTTTGATTGATTTATATCAAAACACGTTTGAATATTAATGAATTACAAAGAAATACTGTAATCAGCGTTACCATATACTGAAAAAAATATAAATTATACGCGTGTAAATTAATGTTATTCGTACTAATAAATAGTTTATGAGACCTGTATACTCATAATTTGTTAAAGTATATAAATTACAAGTCGTATCCATAAACTGCAATATTATAGACATTTGCTGTTTTCGCGATAACAATAAAAATGCTAATAATTTTATAGAAAATTATGGTTTTGCTTTATTGTGAAATTTCAGGTTTGAAATAATTGCTAGTTGACATATGTCCACATTATCTGCCTTAAGACTTTAAAATCTTTTTCCTATATTTTTTATTCATAATTAAAAATAATGCAATTTTATGCGTCTAATATTTTAATATTTCCTATTTTGGTAGTTACATATTGTAGAAGTGCAAAGAAAACAATTTAGTTCCATGAATAATTTACGATAACAAATGAAAAAAAAAAACCGAGTAAGTTGAAAAAAGTAAGTGAAAAATGTTGTATTTCAGTTTTGTTATATTTTTTCAATTAAAAATAAAAAGTATTCTACTTTCCTAACGTTACAGAAGTAACGTTAAAGAAATAATAAGATTGTTCATTAATGATATTTATTTTTGGTTCAATACACATACAAAATTATTACACTATTCATACTATTAATCATACATTTATACAAAAATAATAAGAATCGTTCTTTAATTTATAAAAGTAAAGTCAATGAAAAAGAAGATAACCGATGACGATTTAATAAAATTATATAAAAGAAAGTAGTAGTCAATGACGGTATCGTCGATTAATCTGCATGTACATTTACATTTATTTATATATATATTAAGAGTTACAAAACAAGTACAAAAAATTGCTTTATCCAGGAGTTTTCCTTCTTTCTTAAAGTGATTTACATATACAGAAATATTTGTTCATTTTTATGTATATATATTCACTTGATATATTAAAATCTCACGTAAACGAATAAGAAAACGCGACTTTCAATAGAAACCATTAACATTTGTGTACTGAAATGGAGAAAAAATAATTGGTTTATTTGTGATAATAGTTTTCGCAAGACTTTTCCAAAATCTGACAATTAACTATTCATATTTTATTCATTTTGTCTGTTTCCACTCTCTTGTTCGCATTTCCCATTAATTCAATTGACGCGTAAAAAACAAAATGAACACTAAAGAATATGGATATAAAGTTTTACAAATGAAAGAAGTAATTGCGTTTTCCTCGACATTAGAAATTTAACGATATTGTTCTAATTGTTTTTTTCTTCTTCATGGTGCTCGGAGTTATTCTCTTTATATAATCTCATGTTTTCACTTTATTTCTCCATTCTTTGTAAAATGTGGCAAAATTCGATCAATTCAATAAGTCTTATTGCGTTTGCAAGTTATTTAAATTAACAGTAATAAATTTTACTTCATAAATTACTGCTTGTTTTTTAGATATGAAAGAGTAGTAATACTTGCAAGAAAGCACATACAAAAAATTATTGTACAAATATTCATTCTTAGGCCTACAAAAAATGTAGTTTAATGGAAAAATGATGATATGAACATTGTTTATGATAATAAACGCAAATTTAGTAATTAAAAAAATAAGTGTGTTTATTTATTAATGGATGATAAAACGAAATATTAATTTATACAAAAAAAAAAAAAGGAAATATTACACCAACATTAGTCTTACTTTTTCAATCTCAGATCTCGTAAGAAAATTTAGGCAATAAGCGCTGTTAATTCAGATATTATTATGTCTATTTATTTTTGAGAACTAGTTCCTCCTTTGTTCGCTTAAGGAGACTAGGCAGTTGAAAAATCGATTTTCCTTATAACATGTTTCGACAGGAAAGTGATCATGTGCAGACTTAAGATGCCTTTTTCTCGAGACTATCTTTAGCTTGATTTTTAGATCATAGGTTTCGAACGGAGGCTGCTCAGATCAGCTTGAAAATACTTGGGAATGTGAGAAACATGTGTCATTACCTGATCAAGCTCTGGCCAACCTATAAAAGTACTCGTTCCTGCATGAAAAATTCTTCAGTCGCAAGCTTTTAGAATGTCATCTTCGAAATTTCAGATTTAATAAAAAGTCGCGGATTTTTGGACACGAATTTCATAGCTTCTTTATTAGATTGCGTCGACAAATTAATATCTCAATTTCTTAATTTGGTATTAAATTAAGTAGCCCTATGCGTAACACTGGAGAATTGTTTTGATTGTACATAAGAACTGCCTCGTCTCCTTGATAGCTCCAAGTTATTGGACTGATAAAAACTATCGCGTCGGATTCTAAATAAGAGATGCATTGCATAGAGAAGAAATATTGAATCGCATCTTCTTTTAGTTATTTTAAAATTGATTGTTTTCGTAACTAAATTAATAAAAATTTATTGCTTCTTAAAAATTAATCACGATTAATCACAATACTTTAAAATGCTATTATTGTTTATCTAAATTATGCCATTAGATGATTTCAATGAAATATTATTTACAATGAATTATGCAATTCGCGTTAACCACGATTTTTAAACTAAGATACGTGTAACATTTTGTTTAACTTGAAATACCAGCAGGCATATAGACACAGATATAATAGAGATTAGATAGATTAGTCTATTGATTATTTTTATCGCACTTTTTTACGTCACACTGTTATTGATTTCTTTAATTTCCCTGTCGTTTTCTGTCTTTTTTTATTATTTTTTAACGCATGTTTATCTAACAAATGCACATTTATGTCCATATATATATATATATATATATATATTTATTTATTTATTTTTTTTTGTATTCTTTAATTTGTATATATAACACACGATATGCTTATATGCTTAACGAATCTCCCTCTTATGAAAAAAATACTGCGATTAAAAATTGATTCGTACAGTTAATTAAAAATATTTAGTTGTATAATAGACAAATTTAATTAAGCATACAAAAAGAATAAACATGAGTATTATTATTGTAACAGTCTACAGCTGAAAATAAAAGTCAGCTAGAATTTGAAGAATAATTCTTCAAAATCTCCATATAATATAACATTTATCGACAATATTGTTTGAATATAAGTTGTTAATTTTCTAATTATTATTATTATTATTATTATTATTATTGGTTCTTCTTTTTGAAAAAATGAAGTTATATTAAATAGTTTATGAACAAAAAATATCTTATTAAATATACGAAGAGCAGAGAACCCCAAATAAATTCAAAGTAAATATTTTAACACTTACTGTATAATAGTTATTAATTCATCGAGAAAAAAATTATCTCATACGTTAGAAAAATATATAATGGTTAAGCTTGTCAATAAAAGTATTTTAATTGAAGTATCGAAGCAGAAAATAATATAATTAGACAAAGTTTTGAAACTCGGCCAATAAATTTCATAATAATTTTGCCATTACTATTAATTTGAAACTTCTTGTGCTTGTTGTACTTGAACTTTCGTATATATTATATTGAATAATTTTCCCTCATAATTCCTTGACTTTATTCGATCATTATTATCAGAATATTATGTTATTTTAAATTTCATTTTACACGTACAATATATCTTTTAATTTCTTTTTTGGGACATACTAAAGTGATAGAGTAATCATAGAGTTCAATTATTATTCAATTTTAGCGATAATAATATATCGATTGCGATGTGGATAACACTGAGGTTTACGCGTTTTACTTTTTTTTTTTAATTAGCATTGCGAAAAGTTGACGATACAATTATGCTTATATATTGCTTCAAACATTCTCTCTTTTTTTATTTTTACTTTCTATGTAGTATTTTATTATTTTATGCACTCGTCTTCAATTTTACTTTTCGTTTAATATAAATCTTTTTAATTAACTCCGTAATCCTCAATCTTATGCCGAAAAATCTACGAGAGGCACTTTGGGCTTATTAGTACCATTAAAAGTTGTTTCATACTTGGAGAACAGCGAAATCTCAGTGTCTTATTTATTTTTTATGTTTATTAGTTGGTTAATTACGTAATTTCGCTTTTATCTATATCTCCACTTTTATGCGACCCTGTCTGCCTTTTGCCTTAATACTTGATTTCTTTATAAATTTCCAAATTAATATATTTATCCATTTTCGTATTTCCAGATACAGTTTTAGCTTGTATCGACCCCCTGTTGGGCAAAATTTCCCTTTCAATCTCATTTCCAGTTCATTTTACATTTGCTGCAAATCATAGAAGGGCTACATTAAAAATTAAAATAAAAAGAAAAGTAAATGAACGTTGTAAGGATATAAAGTCTTTAAAGCCATTAATAATAAAGTACTTAAAAAAAATGTATATGTTCGAGGCTTGATTTTGAAAAAAAAAAAATAATGAGCGTTAGAATGGAACATTTTTCTTTCTTTTTTATATATGAAACAGGACGAAAAGTGTCTTACAAAAAAGAAAAATTCATATAAAACGTCAAATTTCACATTCTGGCAGTTGCTAGCCGATTTTCTCTCACTCTCATACAAATAATTTCGCTTACGTTCGCATTTTCTCTCGTTTATCGTGGTGACGCACATACAAAAAATTCATGTCCTCTCTTTCTATCAGCGTTTTGTTTTTCCTTATATTTTTCGAGCGATAAATACTTTCTCCACTGCAAGAATCGCATGTTCAATTGACGCACAGGACGTTCCTGAATTTTTTTAACAGTGCACAAGCATGCGCTTACGCGCACCCCACTTGCTTACCCTTAGAGGAATTTGGTTGTCCTTGAATTTAAAAAAAATCATCATCTTCAAAAAGTACGAAAGTTCGTGTATAAAATGAGGAAAAACGTCTAGGGTTAAAATTCTTGTAAAACTGCTAAATCTTATGTAATAAAAACTTGATGAATAAATACTCTTGGCAGTATTTGAGCTTTTGTGCTTAAAACTTAAAAAAGACAAGATGATCAATTTTTCAAAAACTTCAAGACACACCTTCTCTTACAGCCGTAGCCAAACAATTATAAATCCAGTTGATCGCACAGCGAGACACACCACACCAAATGTTTTTCTTATTAATACATCCATGGAGTAATGTCGACGTTTAGTTAATGATTATCAATTCATATCGATTCAATATCAATGTTATTACAATCAGACAATACTCAACAATGATCGATATTTTTTCATTATATATATATTACAGTTATTAATAATTAAGAGTGACAACAACATGACGACGGAGGCATTGAAGCTGAATACCTATAAAAGACTTTAGAGGTCAATTATGGAGAGGATTCGGGATTGGTTGAGAGTGGACTCGTTACTTTTTTTCTTATTCTATCTGAATAATTAGGAATATAAGGGAGGACAAGAACGTTTTGTAGGAGCTTAAAGATTACGAGTCGAAGGCCCTTATTACTTCGATTCGAGAACTCTTATGGCGGTGTGTAGACACAATGACAGCGAATAATGACGATGATGACACAACGACGATTAGATGGTGATGCCTGAATGATGATTTTTCAGAATGATAAATGACAATAACAATCATGATATTAACCCGTGATTGATAACACAACGCGCAAATTCTTTTAAACCTCACATACAGAAGTTTAAAGTCATCCCGACGAATCGTACATCGAGGTCATGTTTCTTTAACGTAGAGTAGAATCGCATCGTCCAAAAAAGAATTTATACTTCTATGATCTTAAAGCTATTATTTTTTTAATGGGCACTTTCTATTCTCTCGTTTTACATAATATTAAAAAAAAATTCTTTAATGTTTGCAATTGTATAATGAATGTTTTTGTTTCAAGACATTATATAAATTATCATGTTATAAAATATAGTTTTCAAAAATATTACAAAACAGTCGTTGTTTCAAATGAAAAGCCATGTATTTTTCTTCAAATTGCGATCCGAATTTCCGATATTTTGAAATATAAAAAATTTGCGTTTATAAGTACATATATACACGAATAATTTAAAATTTTTATTTTGGTATCTCTTTTTAAATCAACCAATGTTGCTACAGGAAAAAATAAAAGAATCGCGGTTAAAAATAAACTTAAAGTAAAGCATTTGAATCGAGAAGGGTTTCTCTTTAAATGCCGAATCTCGCATTCTTAATTATATACGCTAATTTCAAACGCGTACAAATGTACAACTCTTATGATTAGTTCGTAACGTTCTAGAAGTTCAATGAAAATAAAACAAGTTCGCCTATGTTTTCGTCAATAGGAAGAAGGAAAATGTAAAATAAATAATTTTTTAAAATAAATGCACAGTTAGTTTTATATTAAAATTCTAATGAAAAAGATAAACTAATACATGGAAAAAGAAATGGAATTCGTTGTGTGAGGGAATCGTATCGACTGGACTGACCTCGACGCTCTAGACGATTCGCCTGAATCTTACAAAAGTGACAAGGTGATTTCTTTAAGACGGAGAGACCGAAAGGGCTGACGAGGAAGCACGCGAAACACTCAACACAACCATCACATCGAACCGGCTACGTGATCGGCGCCGTAGTCCAGATACTTTAATTTTACTTTTTCTTGGTTAATCTTCTGCGATTAATCCTACGTTAATCCTACGAACTAATACACAGTCTGTTTTCGAAAAAATGCGCTCGGTTCACGCTTAAACACTTAATATTCCTGCTCGTATGAAATCCCCAACAGTCTCCTAGGGGTTTCTTTTTTTCATGGCTTTTCCCTTTCCGTCTCCCACGACTTGTGAAAAAACTCCTTATTTTGTTATTTTACACGGAATGCTCAAGAGACAACGACTGGCTTTATAAAAGCCTGTATGCCCTGGAGAGTAATTGTACTAACTAATGAAAATTCATTTACGCATCTAATTCTTTTATATTTAAAATTATATTCGATAATTTTGTAATTTGTAAAATTACGCTAAAACGCAAATGGCCTTTGCACGTACACACGTATATATTTTTTCAAATGTCAGATTTGCAATAGAAAAGAGGACACGTCGCAAGAGTTTCTTCCGCCATATTAGCCAATCTTGTGTTCTCAATTCATTGAAGTTGCGTACGTATATAACTCGGTATATAAGAAATGCATCCCTCCATGACTTTAAAAGCCAGTCCCGTTATTCCTTTAAAAGAGAAGAAACGAATTCTTGCTATGTTGTAAAAAATGAGAGAAAGATGGGAGAGGCTTTTTCTCCTTTTTTTTTTTTTAAACGTCGATGATACTTTCTAGCCTAGATATATATACATACACACGTGTCGCGCCCGTGTAATAAGTGTGTATATATGTACACATATACATAATGACATACCATCCATGTATATAATAGCAATTATTAATAATAATAATAAAAATAATAATATTAATAATAATATAATTATAATATACCCGCATCGAGCGGTCGATCAAGACAATAGCGATTATCGATGGCTTATAAACCTATTTATTCCTCTTATCACGACGATCATATCCTTGAATTTATTATTACTTCTTCATTTTATTGAAACATTTCAGTGGATGGAGATGTGTATTCGTTTAAGAAACGTCAAGCCATTTTTTCTTACGTGTTTCCGATTAACCGGAGCCGTTTTGGCAGTGGCTTGCACAAATATACAAATGTTTTCGAACCAAGATACAACCGATCAGTCTGCTCAATTACTTATAAAAGTTTCTCTATAAGCGAACTTAATATTAGGGTAAATACGCGATATAAAATAAAACGAGTAAAATTCAATGCGCGATTTTTCCATAAAAAAGACTTTACAAAATTTGTACAATAAAATAATACAAAAATTACTCTTGGAGTACGTATTCATGAACTAAGAAAAAATGGAAATCGTGTAGGATCCCTCGTGTTATTCGTATTGCTAAGCCAGTCGAACCGTACAACATTCGGACCGGACAAATAGCGCATTTCGTCAAAAAGAACCGAGCGGAGTGATCGTACATTCTGGTCTTAATGTGCGCTAGAGAAAGGTTGTTCATTCGTTACAAAAGGCAAATCCAGAAATTCTAACCAACTGACGAGTAACGAGACGTTACGGCCCTTCACGCGCACTACACGCATGCACACACATATACAGACACAGCATATATGCGCACACTTCTATCGGTAAACCTAAATACAATAATGATAAAGACTCGCGCTCAGACTCTTCGCTATTTACACTTTCTTATGTGCTTAGCTCACAGTACACTAATTCGAAGCCAAGCTTTTCACTCGCGCTCACGAAAAGGGTAGCGTCTCTTGGAAACTTCTCGCTCGGGAGAAGGGAAAAAAATTCACCGCGTGCGCTCTCCGAGGTTGGAAGAAACGACGACGGCGATGGGAAATTCGGCAACTGCGAGACGCACGATATATATTTTGGACGCATCGCCGCGCTTATCTACGGCTCGCACTCGGTCACGTGAAGTCCGCGCATCCTTATGAGCGGTTGTGAGGCGAGGAGGTACTGGTGCTCGGCGTCGAGTAGGCCGAAGACGCGCCAGTAATCGTCGACGGCGGTCGCGGTGCCGGAGCCATTGTTACCTACCGTCGAGCTCCTCGGGCCTCAGCAGGGCAATTCGTTGTGCGCGGATTTATTCAAGTGCTTGCTCGTGTAAACGGGACATCAGGGATTGCCATCGGCGGCCATTATATTATGGACCTGTTCGAGCTTATAAGCGAGCCTTTGCTTCGTCGAGAATTCGTCCTCTTCGAGGGTCACCGTCAGCTGCTCGTTGTACTTGCTCGCGTAAGTGTATAGCTCGTACAAAGCGCAATTCGTGTTGAATTCGTTTGTGTGCAGCTGTAACAAATAATTCATTTTTCCACTTCGAGTACTCATTTTCCATAATCCATCGGAGGCCCATTCGAATATATTCGAATAAGCCGTGTCTATTGTTCTAAAGCCTGCGCATCTCAAAGTGCGCGCATGTAAGTACAACTAGTATATTACCCGACTAGAGTTATCTATTATTATCGTTATTTATTCTTGTCTTTAATAGCACATTCGAACTAATTTTGAAAGTATACGCTCGACAATGCAACATCTATCTTGTATTTAAAAGCATAATAAAAATAACGATAAAATTAAGTGTGCCGCTTGAGTAAATGAGTTCTCTTTTAATTATAAATGTTACTTATAATAATTCGATATACTTACTCTTGATTCTTCAGCAAGCATTGCATTCATGTCCTGGTCAGATATGGCTTGCATAATCTTGATATCCGAATAGTAGCGCTCTACCCACTCTTTGTACACTGGAATGTCCTTGGCATAGAGAAGCTTCGAACTTGGCGAGTCTTTGCCTAAAAGGTTAAAACAATAAAGGCGCTTTAACTTTTAATCGTTTTGAGAAGGTACGCTAACAGTCTTAGAAGCAAATGCAAGAATTGAACTTGTAACAGATACACGAAATTATCTGTAAAAAAGAGCAAAATACTAGTTTAAATAATTCTTAATTTTCAATATACCTAGTCTATGATCAGATGTGGAGCAACTATCCATAAAAGTTTGCGCAACCACCGAAAAGCAGGAGTCAACGATGTTTGACTTGTGGATATCAAATATGAAATTGGGATTCTTGATGAGATTCACCCAGAACCTCAGGGGCAACAAATTACTTTTCCACGTATGTACGACTTCAGGATCGGTAATCTGGTGATGTAACGCTTGATCATCGAGAAAGTCAAACATGTACTTGATGGCCAACGGTAGAGCGGATCCACGATGTGCCGTACTGAATATCGTTTCAAAGAGGTCGTCCACGAATTTCTGCAACGTACCCTTGGTTGCCAAGAGCCTGGTGAGATAAATTTCGGATACCATTTTGTTGCCTCGTTCACCTTCCTTCTGGGCGTCGGTGTCGTGATGTTTGACAAGATGCCAGACCTTGAGGCCGCCGTCGTGATCGTGATTCAGCGGCGAAGTGGCGCGAGACAGAGGTGGACTTGCTGAGCTGAATTTGCTGAGATTCAAGGTCTCGTACTTGTGTGATTTGTCGGTCTTCTCCGATAGAATTGACAAATTGTAAATGGAAGATTGTTTTGAGACCAAATTGAGCGAGGCTCCGTCGGGTACACGGTAATGGTTCAATGTATTGCGCTTCTTCCAATCAGCCTCAGTTTTTGTCGTCGAGTCCTCGTCGTACAAAATCAGCCTACCAGAAGCTCCGGTTCTCCATTCTTGTGACAAAAGAATTTATAGCGAGTTTTGTTTTAACGAAACGATCAAATAATAAAAAAGTGTAAAAACGTTTATATAACTTTCTACTATACAAAATAGAAAAAGAAAATACGAGTTTCAATTATTTAAATATACTCCAGACGTTTACTTTACACTTTATTGATTCGAAATGTTGTTTGTATTTAATTACTAATTGTTGATTTGAATACAAATGTGTAATTGATAATTTTTAAATACGTCTCCACTAATATTTCGCGTTTTTCGCATTGTGTTTATAAATATTTTACAATAGCTATAAATTTCATACCATTGACATGCAACGCCAATAATAATATTATTCCCAATTTATTTATGACTATCACTTACCAAGATCAAGATCATCTTTTCTTGGTCTTTGACTGTAGGGCGTAGACCGATATATAGTATCAAGTGCCTTTTCCTTTACTTGTGATATGGTATCACAATCTAAAACCTTTACTGGGACATTTTCGGTATTTGGATCCATGCCACCAACGAAAACTGTCTGTTGTGAAATGGACACGTAAACGGTCTGAACACATTAATAATACAATTATGAATAAAAATTATATTTATCTTACATAGAACAATCGAATAAAAAAAACGTTAAAAATACCATCGCTTTAAAGTCAATCGACTGTCTTATGAGCTTTTCCTCTGAAAGGGAGTATCTAGCTTCTGAAGTAATGGCATCCACTGGTCCTTTGTCTACTTGTTGCTTCATGGCACGGAACAGTAAATACAGGGGTTCACCAGCGCATTCTCGCATGAACTTATACAATAGAAAAGTAAACCACGCGGTCAGCATTTTCTCGGCGACGCTTTCAGTTCTGAAAAGCAAAAGAAATAAAAATACAATATCATCGAATTATTAGTTCAAGCTCTCGACTCCGAAATCGTAAAAAGGATTTCCTTAATTATACTTCAAAAACAAGTAGCAGGTAAAACGATTAAAAACATCTACATGAATGATCAGGAAATTTACGCAGATAAAGGATAATAATGAAAAAGTTACCTTCGCAAAAGGAGCTTTGGGTGGCTTTTCCCCTCCATGCACTTTTCGATCAAATCAGCGAGCAAGGTTTTCAGAATATCCGTACAATATTCCATCTTGCTCTGTAGGGTCACCATAATCAGACTCGCGACATTGACTCTGTCTCGCATCGAGAAGTAGCGATTGCTCTCCAGTGTTCTCACGAACAGCAGTAAGAAGGTCTTGTTCATGATCAACTGTCCAAAGAGCCTGAGACCCTTTTCCTTGCGAACGAGTTCGGGCTTCTCTCTTTGCAGCACAACGTGATTGTCGTCCGAAGGGAAGAGGATATTCATGGCGTAAGTTCTGTAATCCAAAAAGGGAATGCCACCGCTCGTTAAATCGCCTGTCAAGTCCGTCATCTCTGTCTGGAGTTCGGCGAAGGCCTCCTTGCACTCAGCGGCGACGCGTAGTTCCAGTATGTCCATTTGTTCCTGCATGTTCTTGAGCACTCGGTTGCTCTCGGTCGACTTGCGTCGGTAAGCTATGAGGAAGGCGATGAAGACGATAACCAAAATGACGATCGCCGCGATGACGCCGATGAGGGCGGGCTTCGACAACGGACTGTTCAAGCCGGCCGGCATGGCGTAGCTTAGCTTTCCAATCTTGTACTTGAGATTGCCGCCGACGGTGACGATGACCTCCGGTAAATCTGGTTTCGGATTACCCGAAGAGTCGAGAGCTGGCGGCTGGGTTGACGGTGGCCGACACGTCAATTGTTGTCGCGAGAGCGATGTCACGTTGCAGAAGCTGTCGCCGATCTTGACGATGACATCGGATTCCTGGCAAGCTCTGTCCAGGTGCTGACCATTGATCGTCAAATAGTCACTCTAAACAAGTGGTTGAAATACGCGTTACAAGTGTCGTTGCTAGCAATTAATACTAGACACATCGTGAATTTTACGTTTACCTAGCCTCATTCGTTATAAATCATTTACATCGTTCATTTTTAGAGCTAAATCGGTGTTCTTAAGGCAAATAAAATCGGATTAACGGATTGCTCACCTTGTAGTACTTGACCTCTTCGTCAAAGACTTCGTATACCGGATCGGGATACAACAAGAATCGGTGTAATTTCTGTTGAGTGAGATTTTGCACTCTTGCAACGTTGTCCATTCTGAATCCATACTCCAGAGCCAACGGTTTTTCAGCGTCTAAAACACCCGGTGGCACATCTATCTCCGGTGATTTGCAAATCATATTCGTCTGGCTTAAAATGGTGCAGGCCTGGGAGAAGTACTGTTTGCCCTCGTAATAAACGTACATCTCAGGCTTTTGTATGTAGCCTAAATTCGTGCCCGTAATACTAATTTTAATTCCGCCGGAGGGTATGCCCTTGGGTATCTTTAGTTGACCGCCACCGACGCCGCTCTCAACGCTCTCGATCTTAGGATCGTCGACGTACTCGAAAAAGCCATTGTATTCTCTTATGGAGTTGTCGAAGAACATGTAAAGCGGTCCCTTGCGTTTGCGGTCACTCGCACTCGTGATGCATAACACCTCGTCGTGCTCGGTGTTATTGATCTCGCAAGGTAACTTGTCGATGAAAGCTTGAATTCGGCTACCCGCGTTCATGTAGTTACCGCTTATGCTCAGTCGAGTGCCTCCACTCACGGGACCATGAGTTGGCGAGATGGACGTTATTTTAGGATCAACGAATTTATAGGTGCGCTTGGACTCTCCACGGAAGTTCTCTATCTGGACAACCACCGGTCCCTCTCGAACCTAAATTGGAAGGAATCATAAGTTACACTTATTTAGATGCGACAGATTCGAGACAATTGAATCAGTTGATTATCGAATTAATTGATCGCGAGAAGATACTTTTCTGTAAAAAGTCATCGCGTGCGTAATCTTTAATTTCAACTCTTTCAACGTATTATTGCACGTGTGTTTATGAAAATTCGGTTGAATTTCAAGAATTTTAAGGTTGAATTTTTGCAATCGGAATACAATCGACTCTAGTCACCGAATTGCTTTGAACTTGAAAAAGTTCAAAATTTCTAAATTAGCGAATAAAAAACAAATTTTAATGAGCAATGCATAATGACATCTATAAATAATCATTCACGCTTTGAATAAACGTTCGAAGAAAAAATGCATCAACGGTAAAACCGTTTAGTCTCCGACTAAAAATAGTAAAGTGATAAAACCCATTAAGTTGTAATTACATTTTTATCGCCTGGTCCATCGACGTTACAGATAATTTGTTTAGTGCGTATGTACAGTTCCTCGTAAGGCTGACAGATCAGTCCGGCGACGGATACTCCTTGATAAATGTCTTTGAAAGTCTTCCCAAGATTGATGCCGGTGATGGTGATGTTGGTGTGACCTTCCCACGGACCCATTATTGGCTCGAACTTGATAATCTCGGGGTTCGGACAGGTCTGGTTGCGATCGAGCCACCCACTGACGCCCTTGTCACACTGTTCTCTAACTTCGCAACGATCCGACGAAATGCACCATCCGCAACCGTATTTCTCAGCCAGAGCCAGGCATATGCCGCAATTGTCGGCCATGTCGCGGCATCTGCGTTAGCAATTCAACATTTCAGTTTTGCGAAGGCGGACGAGAAAATACCGGACGGGACAATTCGATTATTTTACATTTTTGCTTTTATTCTCGTGCTACATTCATTCGGTAATCCGAAAAATTCGAACGCCGACGCGTTGAGCATCGCGTTCTTTTACCGTGTACCAAGCGTACAAAGAGGATAAAACATTTGTATGCGTATATTTTTAAGTTTTAAATCAATGCAACGTGTGATTTTTGTGTTTTTATAAAAATTTCACGCTCTCAATCGCGCTAATGATTGAATTAAAAGTTTGTTTCTGTATTTATGAACGAAGGATGCCAGGTTTAATTAAACATTGAAAAACAACGATACGGATGGAGTATGTACCCCGTGACCTTTTTATTAAAGGCTACAGATGCACGGATTAACACTAAACGAAATCCTAACTAAGGATTGAGAAAATATATTTTAATGGTTGCAGCGATAATTGTCAACGATTCGGGAATTCCATCTCGTATTTCAAAAAAACATTTGCTGCATATAATAATGACAGATTTGCAACGAGAAAAAGCTAGCGCGCAGTAAACGCAGAAAAGTAGCTTTTAAAAGCTATCCAGGGCGCGAAAATGACAAAATCCCAACGAAATGTGTTTGACGAGCTTAACGAATACTTTTTAATGGATTAAAAAGTTTAAAACACATCTCGACAAATAAGGACCGATTATTAATGTATCTCTAGCTGGAGCCTCGCCCGTCTCTCGACTAACGGGGGAAAAAAATGCCTGCTCACCTGTAGATGACAACGTGAATGTTATCCGGATTGTCGAGGGGTTTGGAGCCGCCCCAGATGACGGCGAAGGGCACAGTGATATTGGGCGCCCGCGACGTGTACGAAAATTCGGTGTCGTCGCAGTAGATGGTGTCGGCGAGGAGTCGAGCATTCACGCTGGTCACACGACCCTCGATATTGAACTGACAGACGAAGCGAGTCTGAATGATGAATTGCTGAAAAAGAAAGGCATTAAAATAAATCTGGTGCCACCGCTATCGAATTTATCCTCTTGATTTTTGTTTCTCGCGTTGTCTTCGTTGATTTTTATTAGTTTCCGACTGAGGTGGCCATTCGGTAAGCCGTCGATTTTTCTTCGTCATTTTCCCGGCACAACATTGACATACGAGGCGCAAGCTTAATTATTTCTATTTTCAAACCGTATCAACAAAAGCATACTCGATACCATCTACAACGTACTGCAGATTACTCGTCCGAGCGACGGATCCGACTTTGAAATTTCATGTATAGCTTTTGTTGACATTATTAGACGACCATTACATACTTTATCCAGGATAAAAAAAAGGATTGGAAAAAAAAAAGAAAAAAGAAAAAAGAAAAAATGAAGTTTTATAGCCTTGAAAAATTCAAATTGCGCAATACGTTCAAAGTTTACACGACTAGCCGCAGTTTAAAAGGCACGCGCTTAATGCTGCCACATCTTTTGCATATGTAATAATGAAATTCAGCCTTTAATTTTCTAAAGCTCGACACGATTAAGGCTGAAAAGATTCGGTGACCATCGAAAGACGTATTAACAGTGTTACAATAAGAATAATAAGAAGGATTAACTCACCCCAATGATGTGAACCTTGACGCGTATAGTCTTTTTGATACCCGACGACACAAGGATTTCCTTGGAATCCGTGGCATTGATCGTCGGACAAAAAGCTGGACCGCTTCTATAGCTCGGACCCATTCTCTGCAATGAGTCGTCGATATCGTTTTTTCTTTTAATTGGCAATAGAAATTGCGTAGGACGATACGTATCGTCGGAAGAAAAGAGGCTCTTACACGCATGACCAGGAATCGAACGCATTCTTCGAGCTCTGGCAAAGTTTACGACCTTCTCGAATTTTACGAATCAACTGTTTCGCGTACGCGTTGAAACTTTGGCGTTCGTGCATTCGCGAGATTGCCCGCATAAATCAAGTTTTCGGCTTTCATGCAAAGTTCCAAGATTTATCCCTTCGGAAGTTAAATTTAAAAGTTAAGTTTATCGGATAATTTAGGTTCGCGTAACGCATATTTGTGCGTGGGTATTGGAAAATGCTCTGAATGATCCATTTAAACGTAAGCGACGACTTTCGAATACCCGTTGTTATAAGATCGAGCGTTTAATCGTTATTCAACCGATCGTTTGAATGTTATCCAAGTGGTTAAGCGACGGCGATAGCAGTAACATTTATCTAGAATAACGATACAACGAGTCAAGTTATTTTAATGCTCCGAGTGGAGCGACACTTGTCGTAGACAGATTGACTATTTAAAAGGATATTTCAAGGTAATCGTAACGTGGATGAGTCTTTCGTCAAAGTGTTTACGGGCTCAAAGGCGTCAATTTGTTGGATTTTCAAAAGAGCCGGGTAAAGGACTTTAACGGACTATTTGGCAATTGGACTAAAACGTAAATCCACTACGCACTACACGAGCATTCAAGTAGAGTCTTAAATAAGTAGAAAAGCAATAATAATGAAGCAAGACTCACGCTGACTCCAGTTACAAGGATGTCGTTGCGACAGTTTTCGGCCGTATCGTGAGTGCATCTATGGCCATCGACGCACCAGTCACAAGGGAAATTAGATGAGACGCATTGCGTGCACGAACTGTGCGTGCTGCAGTCGAAGAAGGTAAAGTCCGTGGCAACGAGATCCGGTCCGTTGGTCATTCTAACGGACAATTTGGCCGTAAAGTGATGCTGTCCCGGCGGAATTGGAGGTAGCAGATCCGTTCTTGGCGTCGTGCAATTCACTCCGTATGTTTTCCTGGAGGAGTGAGCCATCCGATTCGATATAATTTCATAAATTGCAAGGAGAAATCTTTGGTTAGTCTTCGAAGCAAGTGCTTTTCAATTGTCACTCTCTAATCAAATTGACAATCGATTGGCAAAACATAATTAGCGAGTTCGACAGCTCGTACCAAAACTTTCATGCTCGAGCGAGACACGCAAGCTATTTTCTTAAAACAAATTTCTTTAAAAAAAAAAAAAAAAAAAAGAAGAGGAAAAAAAGGAGAAGAAAAAAAGAAATGCCACGAAAACGGTAATACGTAAGCTATTAAAAGAAACCGTACTTTCCCGATAAAGATGATTGTCTCGTTAAACCAACGATTGATTGTTTTCCTTTCCCCTAGGGATGAGTGTGCTACTGCGTTTGTTAACCGACTACGGTTTCTTGGATATATTTGCAAGATAATTATTTAGAGACGCGTTTACCATTTAATGCGTTCCCAAAAGCACCCACGAGCATTAAATAAAGTATTTTAATTAAAATATCGGTAAAATGGAGCAGCTCGGTATGATAATCGTAGGGAAGTCTCTCACCGAGTGGCATTAGTAATGAGAGTCTTATCCAAGGCCGAGAAGGCGCACAAGAACTGCCCGGGTAAGCTGGGCAGATTCTCAATGGCCAATTCGAGAGTTCTCGCGGTGGTCCTCTGGAGCTGATCAGGATTAACGTTCGTAATTGTGGTGCATCTTCCGCTTTTGTAGGATATCCAATAAAGCGGATCCTTGGCGGCATCCTGACAGTCACTCCTCAAGCTACACTTATTCTCGAGCGAGCACCAGCCGCAGTAAGGATCCTTCGCGTTCAGGCATTCCCAGCAGGTCTTGTAAACCGAGCATTCTTGCACCTTTACCTTGGCGATCTGCCTCTCGGTCATGACGTACAGATGCATCTGGTGCTGCGTGTCGAAGAGCAGGTCCGAATTAACCGGGGATTTGCGATCGATCTCGAGGTCTCCATATTCTTGGGCTTGGGAGGCTGACTCGACAACCAACTGGAAAAGAAGCGAAAGGAACGCTTGCGATTACAAATTCAAGAGGCATATCGATCATGTTTATCGATGATGTTTCGTACGAACATGCGAGCCATAATTTAACTTAAAACTTACTAATTGTCCTCGCCAGTTGGCTAGCTTGTGCAATCCGCCTCTCAACTACTATAGGTTTCATTTAACGTTGTTTGTACTTAATTCAAAGCGAAGCTCAATTAAATTTTCACGTAGCTTATTTTTTGCTGTGTTCGCCAACCATTTGGAGTCGCTTAACGCTCGTTGCGCATTCACGGGAATACTATTTCGTCACGTTTTTTCAGTGCCGGCAGTTCAGTTGGCAATGTGCCAGCCTCGCGTTCAATTACACTCGGTATAAATGTATCAGCCATGTTTGCGAGACGAGGATAATAATTTTTTGAATTTGTTTGTCCGAAAGGAGCACTCGCCTCTACGCTCTACGAATTCAGCCCCGTTCACAATCGCAGACATCAAAGTCGAGGAGTCCTAAAAATTCAATAAGAAAAGAAGCCTCGGCTACACGTATAATACTCTTAGATATCTGAAACAGCGGATTCCGCTGCGCGTACATAGGCATACATCAAAGAGATCTCGATCGCTACCGACGATAAATCGCGTGCCCACGCTAAAGCCATCGTTATTTATGTGCGAAGGCATCGTCAAAGTCCTCGAAAGAATGACGCGACCTGGAGCAGACCTCCTCGGCCGCCAGCACAAGCCTATTTATAGCCGGTATCGCGAATGCGGTGTGGAGGGTCAAGAAGTGAAAGACGTAGACCACAAATGAAAGAAATAGCCCATCACACGGATGACGAGGTATGCAAAGGCCGAGTTAGTTGCCTTCCGGCTCGATAATCGGGCGATAATCACGAGGGCAGGCAGTGATGCGCCGGAATCGGAGGAACGAATGAGAGGATGAGAGGAGAGTCTCCGAGCATCGCTATCTCGCATCTTGTTCAAGGAAGCCTCCGTGATTTTGCCCTTTTTTCGTCCGCGCGGCACTTATCTGCTCGTTAATCGACCTTTTACGAGTCGATCGTCGTCTCTTTGTCGTGTATATAGTCTATCAATTCGGCTGTTTATTGTGATGAGCGCTTCCCCATCGCATCCCCCGTTCCCTCCCCCTTTGCCGCTCTTTAATGTTTACGATGCTTTGTTTCTGGCTGCTCGTTGGCAGTTTGCGGACTTCACCGAGTATTCCATCCATAATCTGTTATACGATTTCCGCTGCTGTCGAGCGTCTGAACTGCTCGAAGGGAGAATAATTAGAAAAATTATTACGTTCTAGTTCAGAGTAGCTTAATTTTGCCCCTTGTATATTTTATATAACCCATTATATAATCCACTACTCCAATGAGTAACATTTTGATTATTCATTAATTGAAATAAAATTTAATCTGCCTAGAATTCGTTTCGCATTCATATTTACGAATGCGCAATTCCTAAATGTAATCATGACTTTAATTATAGTTTAATGCAACCAAATGTCGGGTCATTAAACTTTTGAGAAATATCGTTCCGCATTTTTTACTAATACCGCAGGGTTCGAGCTAACTTTGTAAAACATATAAAAACATCAGGAATATCGCTAATGTAACGGATATAACTAATATCTCACTTTCACTCTAAATAAGGTGCTTCGCCATAAATAGTAAATATAATAATCAACCGCATACGTAACATCTAATCTTAAAACTTTTATTAATTAAATGACAATTTCATCGACATTTCCAATATCAATTAATTTAACCGAAAAATCAGTTAAATTAAAAAAAAGAAACATTAAAATCGTTGACAAGGATTAAAAGTTAAATAAATATCGCTCGCTATTATACTCGATTTGAAGCAATTAAATGTATTCATTTAACGTGACCTGGGATTGTGCACCAACGAATATAATTCTCTCGAATAATACAGAAATTTGATTAGTTACGGAAATTTTGCACATTATATGTCAGAGTAAAAGTTTCGTTACTCAACGACGGATCACATTACACATTTTTAAAACGAGTGAAAATCCGAAAAGCACTGGGATTTTTAGAAATTTTTCTACATTTCGCCGATTTGACATTCTTTTCGGTTACAAAACATTTTCAGCGCATATTATTGGTTTCGATTCTTATGCCTGTCAGGGCTAATATTCCGAGGTTGCAATATCAATCTACTCTTTGAAGAAGTTATCAGTTATCGCAAGGAGATATTTTTAAAAAGAATTACCAGTGTCAATTATCGTATAAGCTCGTGAATTATTCACGGTAAAACTTGGGAGAGGTAAATAATAATATTGGTTGACATTCAAAAGGAATTCGATTCTTGTAAGTTAAGTGAAAGTACAATATTAGGTAATTTATACGATTCGGACAAAAAGTTGAAGCAATCGCAAGGATCGAAAATTGATAATTTCAGAAAAACGACGCACCGTCGTTTTTTACACAAATAGACATCGACTCGACGAAACCAGAACTCTGACTCTACTTATCTCACAACGTGCACCATTTTTCTACGTAGTTACATTATTTTCGATTTAATTGAAATATTCGTTACGCTATCTTTCAGAAAGTTCAAGCAGAAAACCATTACGTAAAACGAATATGCGGGATTTATTATCACTGCTCAACGAAACGAACTCAGACCAACCAAAGAAACGTCGATGACGTACAATAATGGTTAGGCAAAATTTTGAACTATTTCCATTGTAAATACTTATTTTGATTTAATTAAAGACATAACAACAAATAAGCGTCATATTAAATAACGATGATAATTAAGAAAACTCGAAATCTTTCATTAACGTCTATACGATCTTTCGCAATCGACTCATTATATTTCCTTGGTGCAAAAAAAAAAAAAGAAAAAAGAAAAAGAAAAAAACCAACATAAATACACGCGCGATCTAAGATAGCGATTGAATTTTCATTGTACAAGTTATAAATACTCGTATATTAAATGGCAGTCGTTTCTTTGATCAGTGCTGACGCAAACCGTGCGCCGCGCGGAATAGAATTTTCTCATAGCCGCGGCCATTGTCCAGCCCAGTCATATAATCTCCGGCTAAAACTTTAATTAATACAACACAGGGAACGAAAGAGCAAAAGAAGACGGAAAAACTGGAGTGCAAAAGTATGCCCTCGCGCGGTACGACGGTTCTAGGACAAAGCGGAATCGAAAGCGTACACGTAACGGCCCGCGGTCCAAGACAAAGAGCACCACGCGAGCAATAAGCCTCGTGAAAAAAACCTAGACTCAAAGATGTTTCAATTACAAGCGAGAGAGAGAGAGAGAGAGAGAGAGAGAGAGAGAGAGCCCAGGATAACAGCTTTGTCGCGTGCAACGGTACGGTACAACTATTTATAAAGCCCAAGCGGCGCCCATCGGCAGGCCCCAGGTGACTCAGAAGAGGACAATTAATCATCATCAGCTCGTGGATCCCGGTGCGAGTAGTTGGTCCCTCCTCTTTTCTCCCCATTTGCCCTCCTTGTCTATCCGCGCATCGGAAAAAGCGGAAAAGCGAGAGCGCGCAGCTGCGAGGGCCGCCCAGAGTACGCAATGAAAATCGGATTGCCAATCCAGCCGATTCTCACGATGTCGGGACAACGTCGCTTGTGAAATACCGGCGCGTCGTCCTGGCGCTCGTTTTTTAATTGTCGTCTTGACCACCCGTCACAGTCGGTTGCCTTTTCTGGTCGGCGCCGACCAACAGTTTTCAACGTCGGGTCGGCCTTTGCCTCCTCGCCCCGACCCACGGTCGCTTTTCGAGGCTGAGGAGGGCAGCTCGAGCGCCGTCAGCGAAGGCGATTGTCTAGCAGCTATTTACACGCGCATGCACAAGGATGCGCGCACTCGGGGAGGATGGATGGGACGAGGAGGAGGTGAGGCATTGAATAAAAATTCACGCCGACGCTCGTATCCGTCTGCGAGCGCCAGTTGGCACCGAGTTATTTGTTAACGTATTCGAAACATTTGCATATCGCTTTCATATTATGCACGACGCGAAACTTAATTTCCTTGGGGCGCGCGGTATGTCCTGTACGCGCGAACTCGCGATCAGAATTATCGCGCTCTGGCGATAATTGGTTAATCGACGCCTCTCCTCCCATTATTGCAGCTCCGATACTTTTTCAACGAATTGAGATACGTCGATAAGGGAGCATCGAATTCGATCACGAGCCACCCCTATCGCACGATTACACACGCGATGGGTGCAAAATAAAAGAAAAATTGATATTTTTACGGGTTAACAACGGATTTAAATAAAAACTATGCGTTCAATTGATGCGAATAGGCGAATGATAAGTATTGATAATAAGTAACAGGTTTCGATCGTGACGAGTTCAATTTTGCTGGACGAAATTTTATGAACCATGGCTGGAGCCAAATTCGCACTTTTATAACTGGATTTTATAATTAGCCGAATATAAGTAGGATATTTCGTTGGCATTGAATGCTTTCGACGCTAATATATTTACTTCGCACGTGTATAATTCTCACTTGAAATTATTAAAACTCGGTAAAAATGTGTGGTACAGTTATTCGGCATAATTCAGTCTTGCGCGTTAAAACGAACGTTAAAGAGTTTTTCAAATTTTTGGAATGATTAATGAACGGAAAATTAAAAAGTCACCAATTACACGTTTAATAACAAAGATTAACGAAGATTTAAAATAATGTTCGATTGCACAGAAACTCGGGAGTAATAAATAATGCTTTTGCCGGCTATTTGATAAATTTAAGCGCAGTTTTTAAATTTAGTAATAATAGGTTTGCATTATTTCAGAATTAATTGTAGTGACCTGTCATAATTTAAATACCTATTGGGCAAATTAATCCATTATTGCTAATTCGTTTTACGCAAACACAAATAATGCATTCTCTTTCGGCAATCCACACCGACTTGATTATAGTAAAGTTTTTAAAAATTGCGTTTTACGATTAGTTAATAATATAGGTAAAATCACCGAATATTCAACTTCTAATAAAGTTAATAATCTCTTTAAACCGCTACGTAGTTTACGGTAATATTTTGAAGCGTTGTCACATTTCCATGGTTCATTAACCACATGTGCATTAATTTTAATATTTACGCTATACTTAAATAGTACATCCATTTCAAAATCGATGTTAATGTGCAGCACGAGCTTTATTAGATTTGTCTAACAACTCAAGGACTGACAAACTTTTAGCTCCTTCATAATTTACAACCGAGCGAATAAGGTACACGATTTCCTTGAAAAATCTTTATGAAAGAGAAAATATTGTTAGGAAATTTTCAAACATAATTTTGATTAAACGTAATATCCTTTCCTGAAGAGCCATATATCCTGCGCCTTAACCCAAACACCATTAGAGTGATTCCCCATTTCTCTCTCTTACTCGTTAAATGTACATCCTGGTCTTCGAAGTAATAAAACTCGTGGCTGCAGCAGCTCAACGTCGAGATGTACCGTGAAATATAGAGAAGGGAGAGAGAGCGAGAGAGAGAGAGAGAGAGAGAGAGAGAGAGGAAGAGAGGAAGTCCGAGAACAAATCTGCGCCCAGCGTCGAATGCGCGAGGGTTTGAGAAAAAGACGAGGTTGAAATGGGGGCTGATTTCATTAAAAATTATTTATATGAAAAGAGCTGCACGAATCAAAGGTAATGTTGAAGAGGAGAGTGGATGAGCCGCAAAAAAGTGTGTGTGCGTGTACTTCCGAACACCCGTACGCATACTGAGCTATCTATTTTATGCATACAGATGCATGTCAGTTCTCTTTTGAGAAGAGCGCAATTAAATCGAGAGAGATTCATCGGCCCGGTTTCCGTCTGCTTCTCGGCGATGAAAAAACAGAAAAGCTAAATATCGAAAGGGAAGGCAAAAGAGAGAATCGCGTTGTCTTTGCATAGACCCTTGATTAACCGAGAGGAGTCCGAAGGCATAAAAGTACACGTACTTGTATATAAAAATGTTTACAACTGTCCTCCAAAGTTTTACAAGTATTACGCTCGCAGATGATAATTATCGAAAGATCAGAGAGTTTGTCACAACCAGCTGTAAAGTCTTGTTTACAATATAAATCTTTTTATGACTGCTTACTGTCGAAGTATAACGTTTAATTGCCCCTAATAAATAGACACATTTGGCATAAAAAGGTATTTGAACGTCATCATTATTATTGTTATTTAGGCATTCATACATTAATTTCCAATTTCTGTTTCGTAAGAAATTTAAATAATTATATTTTTTTCCGATTATCATAGCAAATTAGTAAAACGTATAAGATAAAAGCTTTTTAAGTTTTGTATTAAGCGTGGATATACACGTGGATATACGTTAAATATACACGTCGAAAGGTGTAACTGATTTACAGACACTATAAAGTACGAAACGAATAAAACGAATTAAAAATAATTAAAAATAATTAAAGCAAATTATATTGTTTCTTTGTTTACAGGAAATATATTAAGCGCTTACATCTACGCTCAATATAAACCTTTTCTTTTTTAAAGAAATTACAGTGTATTATAAAGCTTTTACGTACTCAAGCGCTTCAAGCTTTTTAAATTTTCTGTGAAAATATATGGATCTTAAAAGATATTCACTGCTAGATTACACAAAAGAAAAAATTCGGTCACAAAGAAGAACGAGCAACATAAAACTAATAACTTGGATTGACGTACGTGAACGCACACGCACGCATACACGTTTGCGTGTGTGGGTGTGAAAACGAGATATAGATAAAAAGTAAGGAGAGGTGAAAAGGTATTAAGTAAGACTCGCACTTTTCTCTGTTATAAAGGCCAATTAATTTCGCCTCCGTCGTTTCAGAACTTTGATCTTCTTAAGACTACTTTGACGAAGAGAGAACGAAAGAGAGCGAGAGAGAGAGAGAGAGAGAGAGAGAGAGAGAGAGAGAGGCATAGAGAAGCAGAAAGAGAAAAGGGATGGAGAGAGATGAGAAAAATAGCCTCGGGTGAAGTAAGAAAGAAGAACGGGAAGGAATGAAAGAGCCTCGGTAAGGATTGAGTGGAATCCAGCAAGTTTGAGGGATCCGAAGGAAGAAGAAAAATCGCAGTTCCTCCTCCTACAACTAATTTGGATTAGTTTCTACTTGGTTCTTGGATCGATTTCCGCGAGTGTTCCGTTAAAGCGAGAATTACTTTTGGAAAGTACGCGATAATTCAGCGATATTTAGTTAACGAAATAATTTTTAAAGGCGTGGATCGCCAGAGGCATTAACCAACCCAACAAAAACATCCACTTCAATGACTTGGAGCTTTTCGTCAGCGTTTCGTTTCAATAAAACAAAGTCTTCTTAGGTAAAGCAAAAACTTTCATTCCTAGCAACTGAAATTATTCCCGCATTGGCAGTTACACCAAGTATTTTTCATTTCAGCCCGTAACGCTTGATAATATCAGGAGAATTTTATTCCGTTCAATGGCAAATCTTTTGTTCGAATCGACGGAAATTCTTGAAATTATCGACCAATCACTCTTGACGCAGTCTAATAATTTTACTGGAAATTTCAGGGGAAATTCTCATTTTCGTAACTATTACCAACCGAGATCATTACATTCGCACGTATGAGAAAAAGAGCGTTCGTTAAAAGTTACGTTGCGCACTCGCAAAGAAGCGCTCAAGAACGTCGCGGACGACGATAATTCTCGTGTCTAAGCGAGAGCTTAAAGTGAAAGCTCGCTCCGAAAAACTGCTTTACTTTCCGAGAAATGCGCGTGCATTAAAAGTAGCGAAAAGAGGAATTAGAGGAGACAGAAGATAACGCTCGACGCTCGACGCTCGCTACCGTCCAATCGAATGAAGAAGAATATTTTGGTTTTGCGTTCGCGACTTGACGCGGCGCGTGAATTTTTCACGCTGCGCGGGATTTCTTACGAGTTTCGGCTACCGTTCCAAGGCAGATGCACAAAGGAATACGCGCATCCTTTGCCACAGCCAAACGAATTGTCTCACTTAGCAGTTGTGCTCGGAGATTGCGCTAATGCGAGCGACGAGCGCATAACTTTTGGGGCAAGGAGGCGCTAAATGCGATAAAGCGATTAACTCTCAGGGGTTAAGCTTTAAAAAAATCTTTTATACACACGTACGTGGGCACGTACTTGGCAGCGAACCCTTGCTTTGTCTACGGCGTACATTCTTAAAAGTGCCTCCTGGTCGTACACGTAGTATGACCAAATATCTCTCTTTGAATTTAAATTTGGAGGCATTTGGACGATGTAATTGAAATGAAATTATTTTTTTCATCCCGCCGGAAGATACTATAGATATTACAGAAATAACATTTCGTTCGCAACTGCGAATTTTTCACTTTGTTCTATTTTCCTCCTCCCCCACTCTTTTTTCATAAATAATTGTATTATCGTAAAACTGTGTTTCACGCTTGCATTACATCTACGGCTCGGGAAAACCAAAAGCAGTCATCTTTTCATACTCTTATGAGCTATTTAAGGCTTGCTCGATAATAACGTAAAGTAACTGTACAACGGACGAACTTTGTATTTTGTACTTGAAATCCTCTTGAGTTTAGCGAGAACGACATAAATATGTAAATGTTTTTATATTTTTGGCGTGCCGACCAGCTTGTCATTGATATTCGGTATTTATTTTTATCGAAGCTTATTTTTGTAATCTGTAAAGTTGTATTTAAAATAAATTGTGCTTTAGTCATTGTCATTTTTTAGCCAAGAGATGTTGTTTGTTTACGAGAACAACATTCTTGAATGGAGATCAATGTTTTATCTCCTAATACCCGAAATTAACGAATATTTTAAATCGTTGCTTCGTTTGTACTTGGTTTGGTAAATTTTTAACATGCTTACGGATCCCTTCGTTCTATTCCGAACTCGCATAATCCAGGAATTACTTTTTTTTTTTCACGTGCACCTCGTGCCCAGACTCCTCGGCTATTTTTATTCATTATTTTGCGACTGATGCGTTTTTCACGAACTAAGATAAATTCATCCATGGCCGAGATAAAGTGGAATTAAGTTAGATTTCAGAAAGCTGCCTTCGGTGGTCAGGGAGAATACATTTAAGAGTAAAAAATTAACCAGTCGTTCGGAATTATTACTCTTTTACGTTTAGCTAAATCGTACTTGTACTTTATCAAGAATGCTCAGCTGTAATAAGTTTGAGACAAAGTACTCTTGATTATAACAGATTAGGTTTCGCATGCGAATAACAAAGATTTTATCACTTTCAATTTTTATGCCACATAATTCTTTTCTTTAATTTTTTACGGATAAACTTCTACTTCTACGCAAGGGAGATATTTTAGTCCGCAAAAGCTAATAAACGGGATAAATTTAATAGCCATAGAACGTACAGGTTAAAACGTACAGGTCCGATCGATACGAATCCATTATTACTAATCAAGTTACCTTATTCCTTTCTCAAAAAATATTCACGATTGCTGAAATAATTGGGTAAATGGATAATAATATTCGCGCAAGACTTGTCGCGACAGCTGAACAATTATACTCCTCCGAGGAGTTATCGTGAAAATGAGTAATTAGCGGAGGCCCGCGTATTTTCACGAGTAAAAATTTCCTCCGTCAGGATCTAAACTGGATATACAGTGGATCTATCGAGTACAGGGAAAGACACGAGAGCATTACTCAATTAGCCAGATTAGCGCGGCAATGTAGGATAAAAATTTCACCACTTACGGAATATTTTACCATTGATTAAGTAAATGAGTAAAAGTCTCCGTGAACGACGTACATGCACTTTGAAAAATCTCGAGTAATAGGCTGGAGAAGGAGGCGGAGTAGTTAGTGCCGGATCGCCGCTCAAATCTCATCAAGCAACCCTCGCGGTACTAAAAAGGAGTACATTTCCTTCTGCTCCGTGGCCGGCTAAAGTACCGAGTGCGTTTACTCCCCGAATGAAAGGGGGCGAAGTAGTAAGACGTGGGGGGTTGGCGAATTCAAGAGGAGAAAAGAAAAAAGAAAAAAGAAAAAAGAAAAGAAAAATAAGTAAATCGAGAAAAACAGTGGTAGCCAACGACGGCGGAAGTAAATCGCCGGGAAAATCCGTGCACTCGCGAGCAGGGCACCGATGTCGCTGAGTCAAAGATCCCAGGATATACCGACGAGATTGGCGCAATTGGTCGTAAAAAACGTCGACAAAGGGAAGGACCGTGGCATTGCGGAAGTGCGAGTTTAAATCGCGCACGACCCGAAGCTCCTGAGTATGCGCCTGGCGTAGGCACCTATAATAAAGAAGAAAAGAAAGAGGCTGGCGAGGAACGGCGTTGGGTTGAAAATTTCTGGCGCTTCCTCTCTTTTGTTTTTCGCGTGGATTAGCATTATTTGGAGATCTGCTCTCGAACGAAAAATGGGCGCGTTTACATTGGAAATGAATTCGCCGACCGCCGAAACTGGAACGGAATCTACGCTAAGGTCCTGCGTAAGGCTCGGATGGGCTCCAAATTTCCGTCTTCGGATTTCAGCCGACTACAAGGAGTGACTTTAATACTTGGTGGAATGAATAAATTGAGCTCGTCTCGCGGGAGCAGCGGCAGATTTTAGAATCCGACTTTTTGCGACATTGAAACAACGTAGCTGGAATTAGCGGAGGCGTTTTTGCAGTCTTGATGCTGAATATTCAAATTGCCAGCGTAACACGACGTAATTTACTGCGAATCTTCAAACAAAAAACATTTATCGAAGTTCCCTTCCGAGTAACGTGGACGGTTATAATGGAGTAATCAAGTTTTTTCGTACAACCTAATCGAGTTAATATTCAAAGTGTAAATCTCATTATGTCGGAATAAGGATGAGAATAAACCACATTCACGATCTTATTTTTCTCAGCGTCTCTGTATTTCGTTTGGACGCCTGCATTAGCATCCTTCCATTAGAATCTACAACGCGAAACTCAACAAAAATGTCCAATTAAAGTCCCTAAAAGGCTGTCAAGTCGTGTCGGGCGCATTGAATACGGGCACGGCATGGCGGCATTGCGCACACACAGAGAGAGAGAGAGAGAGTCGAGATGGCAAACTGTGTAACGTTCGCTCTCTCGCGCCTAATTGCATTGAAAGCCCGGCCGTCGAGAGGGGCCCTTTTGTCCTGTCCCAATTACTCTCTATCTTGCCTTCTCTCTCTCTCTCTCTCTCTCTCTCTCTCTCTCACTCTCTCACTCTTCGATTCTTTACATCTCAATGCTGCGCGAGTACGCGTGCGTGCGACATTGGCAGCCCGCGAATAAACTTGGCGCACTTTCACGCCCAGTAGAGTACGTAAAAAGGTTGCGCGACATTCTGCAGTCTAAAAGAACCGAAAATACGTTGCCGAACATTTTTAGAAGTATTATTTTTCGAATCACAAATCCATGCCATTTTCACGTTACATAAATAAACTATTACGATTAATAACCGTCGCAAGTGACATTTTTCGTCTTTCAACAAATATTCGACAAATATTCGACAAATATTCGACAAATATTCGACAAATATTCGACAAATATCGAGCGTCCACCCGATGCGCTTTTATATTTTCCGTTTTTATCATCCGCCCGAGACACTAAAATTTTCCTACTTCAAACGTCACTTCCAAATTCAATTACGATGAAAACACGAAACGTACAGAAAAGAACGACAGACATTTGAGAAAGTTGAATCAAATTTATTTGTCTTCGTGCACCAAAGCTTTAAGAGTATTTTAAGTTAGCAACGTTATTTGTACTCTGTAACGTATTAACGAAAGTAGTAAAATGAATTGATTCGAGGTCTTTGTTTAAGACATTACCCACAAAAGAAATTGTCAAAAAAATACGCACAATCCATACGTACGCGTCGTGAGCAATAACAATTTGTCTTGAAGCGCGTATTCGAAAAAAATTCCTCGATCGCCGTTACAATCTCGAACGTTAATTATTTCTATTAGTCAAGATAACATTGGTGTCAAGAACTCAACTACCTCCTGGAACGTTGACGTGCCTCTGGGCTTATTACTGCGGATGTGTCCTCCATTAGTACGTTTTTATGCAGGTATATCGCCAAGGAGCGCAATTGCCGATGCGTGTACACGCTCAAAGTGGCTGCATTTACGCACAATCTGCATGAATGAGTTGGCGTTCCCCTGTGCGTGCGTTTACGCTGCGTAGAAAGTCGCGTGTAAGAAAAAAATTGGGAAATAAAGAGTTCGATGCAGCTGGATGGTCCAAGTCACGCTAATTCTCCTTTTTCGCATCCTCGTGGAAATGTCAAAAGTCGAATGGGAGGAGGAACGCGATTGCCTCCGAGTTTCCCTGGGAATGTTAACGCCTGACCCAAGAAACGCGGCTTTTTAAACGTCACTCTCTTTGCTGCCCTTTTTCTTCTCTTCCTTTCCTTCTCTCTTCGTTCGTTCGTTCGTTCGTTCGTTCGTTCGTTTCTTCCTGCCTTCCTACCTTCCTTCCTTCCTTCCTTCCTTCCTTCCTTCCTTCCTTCCTTCCTTACACCCTTCCCTTCTCATCGTCTTCGTTACGTTTTGTTGCTTTGAAGCAACGTCGACTTATACGTATAGGCGTTTGCGACGTTCCCGATGAACACGAAACTTTTTTAAGTACTCGCCTGTTCGAGCGCCCGTTACAATACAGGCGTACCTTTTTATCACTCGAGGGTACGCTGATATAAGTATTAAAGAATGACGGGTAGAAAAGTTCTATTTCTGCCGAGTTTTGTCAGTTCTAATGACATCGCGTTATCCTCCCTTCAATTTTCATTCTATTCTAGTCGGGGAGAACGGCTACCTATAAGTCATATATTTCTTTATGACCTGCTGCATTTATCAATGGACTCGTTCGATTTTAACAGTATAATAATGGCTTGCTGCTCCGTATTAATATAATTCAGCACATTAATCGGCGTTCGTACATCAATTGATAGCACTGGGGCGCTATTTATCATTTGAAATTAGGGGACTCCACAGACTTTGTTGATATAACGTTATATTTTTATTATTATCGTATCTTTATCGTGCAATTATCGTGGTGTTTTATTATACCGTATTAACGTTAGCTTTTCTGCAAATGTACGATTTTATTTACCTTTAATATGCCAAATAAACACGTTGAACCATACGAAAATGAAAATCTAAAGAACAAAATTAAAACCATCTTCGGTAAAGTAAATACACGTAAGCACCCGGTACGTGATACGTCGAAATACCGCATCGACGTTAGAGCAAAACTTCGATGTACTCGTGAAGCCCAGTCACCACAAAAACGGTATTTTCTCCGATAGAGAAAAAGCGAGTCAGATGAACATGAAAGAAGAAGAAATCAACGCGAGAAAAGCGAACGTTGATTACACCAGTCGAATGATTTTCATTCGAAGCAAAGGAGGCGGAAGAAAAAAGTAAAAGCAAAGTCGTAGCACCCAAACCTTTCAAAGGATTCTTTAACGAACAATTTCAAAACGTTCGTCGCGTTTTCGAAAATTCATAAATACTGAATAGCGAAACTCATGGAAAATCTGAAAATGATGTAATTTTATTGACCGCGGGTATTGCATGATAAGTGAGCACCAGTACTATTGTTTATGCATCCATCGCCGATTTCTCTGTAGATATCTCTAGATGTCTCGCCATAATTTCTAAACGTAAGCATTATCTTGGATTTTCTCTTTTTCATAAATTACGCATAGATGTGCGACAGATATGCCTTTCAAGATTTTATAAATGTTAATATACGAGAAAAAATAGGCGAACGCGTACGTGCCTATAGACGTACATTACAAGTTTTGAACTCTCACCAGTCTTATTTTCTTTTCTCCTACGTGCTGCAGGATTAAACACATATCCGAGAACGCTGATGTTTCTTGCAAATTTACAAATTGTTTGCTCGTAGATGCAGCTTTTTATATTCTTCTCCTTACGAAAGTTTATCTAAAATGATTTCGAAAAGCTACAAGATATCATTTTTATCCGCACGCACAAATTTTGAATTTTTTACGGACGCTCGTGCAAGGATAAACGTTTCTTCAACGCGGAGATAGGACTTTAAAACCATCGATAATTCGGCTCACTATCATTATTTCAATTGGAAATTCTGTGGACAAGATGCTTGAAGCGTTATTAAAAAGCGTTATTAAAACGCGAAAATCATTGTAACGTCTCTAAATAATAGTTTTGATTAGCACGCAACGTATCTCATCTGATGCTATCGATTGTGACAAAATAATTTGGAAATTCTCGTACTCTTTTATCTTACGTTTCATTTTGAATAGAAAATTTAAAAACTAGGAACTGGAACTCGCGACTTCACTCCTGAAACAAGCACTAACTGACTTTTCAGGACAGCAAACGAAATCCGCTTAACATATATACTTCTATAACTGACGAAAAGACTCCCGCAGCAATAAAAAACAGAAGCGGAAAGAAAACTAGAACGCGAAGATAAAATCGGAAAATTTTGGCGTATCGGGTGTGTATCTCAGGTCACGGGGGACACCAAATTTGTATGCACCACCCGCGCATCCGCCCGATAATTTTTCGGCCTCTTTTACGTGTCTCTATCTCTTTCGCGGTATCCTGCAACGCCGGTTTATCGCCAACTGCGTCGGAAAATTCCCCGAAGGTTGCGCAGAGCAACGCAGAGCGGCGCAGAGATTCCAGCCAGGCCGACGGATTTTTGCTCCACTGGGATTTTCAATTTCCCGAAACCTATTTTCGAGGAGCAAGAGGAAAAACGGGTAGTGAGAGGAATTTGACGCGAGAACATTCCGTTGGCTTTGAGATTTGCCGAAAAATTACGCGCGAGGATTTGTACCGTCACTCCGACGAGGCAAAAGGATCTCGATGGGTTGGTTATCACGCGGACCAACGTCGAAGAATATTCGGGAACGGCTGGATGATGAAAGCACGAGGACTGTTAAGCTTTCCTACGTCTCCGATATGAAATTCGGATTTCTCGGAATTTTGTGGAATTTTTCACTCGGCAAAGCTTGAATATTCATTAAAATTTTCTTTACAAATTGAGACGAGGACGCATTTGAATTGAAAAGGCCCGTCGACGTCGAACGAAAAACCAATTTATACAGGCCGAATACATTTTATTCCATTCAAAGGAACAATATAGCTCTCATTAATAATTAAGTAACTCGATAAAATAGTTATTAAGTAAGGCATAAAAGAAACGTGTATTTTAAAGCGCGACTTTGGGATCGTTAGGACCGATGAGAGAATTTTCCGGTGCGTCGGTGCTGATAAAAAAAAAAAGTTGCTTTATAAAATGTTTAAAATAATGTAGTTTTCTCTTAAAAGTTTTCATGTTTTACTAAAATTGAACAACGCATTTTTACGCGTCGGAATAAAGAATTTCATAAAAAGCACATTTAATAGTGTTTGTAAATAGTTAAATAGTCTTTCATTGCATTTTATAAATTTTAAAGCAACATTGTGTCGCTGATTCGGCGTGTAACAAGGACTCTAATTACACTGCGCATAACGATACTTTATTCGGTTATAAAATTAGAATTCCGAAGGAAATTCGGCTCACTAGTATCGTTTTAAAACTATCGATTTAACTCTTTAAATTTCGACCCTTTGATTGAAAAGCACTTGCGAGGATCGATTAAATACACTCTCGTAGATAAAATTATTGCGCGTTAAAAGCAGGCGCACACACTTACACGACGACGACGACGATGATGATGATGATGATGATGATGATGATGATGATAACAACGCTAGTAATTCATCAAAAGAAAATCCAAGTCTGTGTTTCGACACGACGCAGTAACGCCATTGGGACATTGGAGAACAAGAGAAAAGACAGAGTCGGAGAGGAATAAAAAAATATAAGAGAAACTACTACTACACGGAGATATTGCTTCTAATAACGGCTTTCACTTGTTATTTTTTACGCCTATGAAGTAATTGTAATTGTATGTACAAAGCGAGACACCATTAATTAAAGAGTAAGTAATTCTTTCGCTCTTTCGTAGCCAAAGAAATAGAATAAAAAGGTGCAAGAGAGCTTGTTAAGCGAGGCCAATCGACCGAAACTTTCATCCATTATATTAAATCCAGTAGAAAAGCTACTGAACTGCTCACGAGGTGCAACGTTTTCTTTAATCGGTACGAACTCCGTTTTTTAAATCGAATCTCATTATTGAACCAGTCGTTATTGTATATCGCGAAACGGCGAAAGTCAGCCACAGTGCACTCGTGTTTTCTTCATTCGTAATACAGTTTTCGGTTAACGTTCATTTTCATTCCACTCGCGAATAATATTCAAATAAAGATTATTCAAAATTCGTGATGTGCGTTTCGAATATTGAGATGCCAACTAATTCTCAGAGATAACTTTACTCGGGAGTTCCAGTTTCAGGTGCATTATTCGTAATAAATGTTGGCTGGCCGTCGGTAATTGTGTGCGTGCATAAATTAAAACGATAAAAAAATAAAAATGCAACGATCCTTTTTTTATTCAAAAATCAACGGCGCCAATTAAAAGTTGCATTAGACGCGCGGGAAATCGTTTTTCAGCAAGTTTTTCGACAGCCAAAAGAAATAATCGACGTTTTTAATGGCGCAAAGTATTCGCGGCGAGCGATCGATTAGAACAAATTACCAAGGGCAATAACAATGGCAATAATCAGAAGGTCCTACGCGGGCCGCACTAAATCGTAAGTACAGGCAGAAACACGCGTACCAAGGGCACCCCCTTGAGGAAGACGTTGATTCTTCGATTAGAGGCGCACCGACGCTGATGCCGACGGACAAATCACCCTCGAATTCAATGGCCCCGCGGAGCAATAAAGCAGAAGTAGCCGAAATCGACGAGGTCGATAACATCTCCCAGTCGACGGTGGGGGACTCCCTGACTCCCCGAGTCAGAGCGCGGCTCCAGGAGATCAGCTATTCTCATTACAGCGCCCGGAGATGCCAGAAGCGGATCTTAGGATTATCCCCAACTCTGCCCGAGTGCACGTGCAATCCCGGGAGTCGGGGAGCAAGTGCACGGGGAGATGCGCACACCTTCCTTCCTGGACTATCTGCTCGCTTGTACTGTCTCCGCTTCTACACAGGCGCGCCCGCGTCTCATTTCTCCCCAGGGCGATATGTCTCGCTCTCTCGCTCTCTCGCTCTCTCGCTATCTCGCTATCTCGTTATCTCGACCGCTCGCTTTATAACCGCTGCTCTAAACTGTGTCGAACGTTGTTTATGCATGCGCTTGACTAGCCGACACGTATGGCGCCGCGCGGACCAACTTCTCCGGTTCTTTAATCGATGTAATTGCCGTCGTTAGTTACGACGCTCTCGAGTGCGCGCGGCCATTCGAATAAAATAACTCATTTGCTCGATAGCGCGTCCGATCCTTGGATTATGGCTGCCCGAGTGATTTGCATTCGTAATTCTAGGGCGTTTGCTGTTGCGTTTGCTGACGCGCTACTGTGTATCATTACGTCTCCGCTGCTCTTCGTCACTTTCACGATCGCGCCCCTAAACGACGAACGCGCACCGCCAACGCAATCGCTATCGCGACTTTTTCTAACGCAACTTTTGCGGTTGGACTTACCGCTGCCTACAACGTTACCGTGCCTCTCGACTGTGCCAAGCGGATTACCATCTCACCCGAGATCAAAACAAGTAAATCATCAAGCAAACGCTTCATTATATCCTCGGTTGTCGGTTTAACGAGTACCGCCACCTTTTTAATTTACAATCAATTAAGGTCACTTTTGCCAGTATTTTCGAAAGTCTGCGCTCACAGATTCAGCGATTCACATCGCATGCTCAGTCGATCACGAGATGGACGTAACTAATCCGCGCTGACCGCTGACCTCGACGCCGCTAATTATTAGAAACGCGTACATCCCCCATCAACCGTCGGAGCTGGGAAATTATTTTGAAAAGCCAGCATTTCCAGGAGAAACGCGATCGCACTCGTACCTTGAGCAGATCGACGGGAGGTAAAACGCCACGGATCGATTTTGAAAACCTTGCAAGCCCTCGTAAACACTTGGTAATTTTCGACGTAAATGCAGCGGCGTGAAAGTGCTGTGCTTTGACTTACTCTCGAGAGCCGGTAATAGAATATCCGAGTACGATTTTTAAAATTAGCGAGGCTACGATAATAACGCGAAAGCGCGGCGTCTTGAACCACCTCGGGAATTTTTAACAAAATATCCAACTCGCATCGGACAAACGCATCCCTTTCGCTCTCGTCGTTCCCGTTGCCCTACAATACGCCGACACGCTCCACGCAACTCGCCGGTGCACGCACGCACGCACGCACGCACGCACGCACGCACGCACGCACATGGGCGAGCTGAGCTTCGCATGGAGGACGCGTAGCTATCTATTACGGTTTCCGGATGCGTTTGGACAGGTAACTATGCTCGACGCGTACGCACACGCGCATCCACGCGTACTACCACGCTTATGCACTTACACGCTTAGACCGGCGATGCAAGTGCATCCGAGCAATTTTCATTGGAAATCTACCGAACGACGAGGTGGAGACAGGGGCAATCGCTCCCTCCGCACTGCCGTCGAATCGAATCGGTGCGCGCCTGCAAACCGGAAGCTTACGTAGATAATTTGCAGTCACTAAGTGCAAATGTAGTCCGGTGGCATTTTTGCGGGCATTCGCGTGGAAAAAGACAGGCGAGTGATACGGGGAGACTCTTGGCTGTAGCTTCTAATGACTCTTGCTTTTACGCGTGTCTCGCAAAAGTACGGGCTTTTTTCTCGTTGTTGCTACGCTCGGGCGGTGAGTGTACGACGTTGTAAATGAGATGTAATGCGTTCGGTAATTTTCGTTGTGGCGCGAGGTCTGCTCGTGTGGCTGCGCAAACATCGACGTACCGCGCACTCGGTGGTTTATTTTCAAAGGCACGCTGTACTGTATAGCCGAGCGATGGCATGGTATACGCGTAACTAGGAAATATTTACACACAATTACAAAGCGATAAGGCGCTTTCTTCTCTCTTTGATTATTCCAACAATAGCTCGAGAGAAAACGCCCTGAATTTAAGAACGCGTAGCAGAAAATCCCAAGCAAAGGTAAGCCCAACACTAATGTTGCGCATCGTATTTATATAACGCGTTGATCACGTTGTCTTGTAATTCCTGCTGCTCGTATTCCTCTCGTATTCCGCTCGTATTCCGCTCGTATCCTGCGACTCGAATTAAGCACTCTTTAGCCGATACGACTCAAGTCCACGATCTTTTTCGCATCGACGAGGCTGTTGTTTTATCACTTATACCGGCACTCCGTTGGCATAGCATAAACAACGGCAATGTATCAAAAGCACACGCAACATGGAGCAATGCAAAGGTCTCCGGTTCACTTATAAACATCCGTTAATGGTGCTACTCTCGGTACGTGTGCTCTGTTTGGTAATTCGGCTAAATGATAGAAAAGCGGCTCGCGCAAACTCTCGAGTTCGCTTGTTTGCAAATATTGTGGAGCATTACGAAGCACCGACAAAGCATTTGGCCGAGAATCCACTCGCGCAAACGTTCCCCGACCTCTCGGATTCGTGCTACATGCTTTTTGGAAATAAATTAACGCAACGCTCGTTGTATCGCGTACCGATGCACGCACACGGGCACTTGCACGCGTTCAAGCTCTCGAAGGATTATAAAAAATAAACGACAAACAAAAGAGGAACGGAGCGGAGGTGAAAATACGCGCGCTTACGTCGAGGCGTCCGCGCATAAATTTCGCAAATGCACATGCCCAGACTCTTCACGAAAACCCACACAAACGTTCCTTTGCTCCTTCCATCTTTCTGTCACTCCCTCGCTCTGCCCCGCTTTCCTACTACTTTTCCCACTTCATTTTCGCCCTCCTCCACTGCTTTAGATGGAGCTTTATTTCTCTCCGGCTCTCTTAGCTACTCTTTCTCGTACTCAATTTTACCCGCTACCTTCAACCTTTCCCGTACAAAAGATCGTATTAATACATTACCGTTGCGCGAGATTGCCTTTCAGACAGTTTTATTGAAACGTTACTTTTCGCGCATACTTGCACGAGGCTTATCTCCGAGAGGGATTCTTGAGGGCCTATTCTCGCGAAGCAAGGAATATTTGTAAATTATAGCGCGTACGATAGGAAGACGAAAGGGAAGTAAATTTTGTATTTTCCACGCCCGCTGATAACGGTAAGTAAAATTAATGCTTCGCAGGAATGTGCTTTCGTATAATTCGCCAGGTTTTTAATGGACTTGAGCGCGCGATACCGTAGAAGCGCACTTAATTGGATCCCCTAAAAAATTTTCTTTTCCTTAATATCGCATCCTTATTTGCGCAGCTATTTTTAATGCGACTGAGCGTAACGATAACCCAAGGGAACCGTGATGCGAGCCGAGCCCGAGTTTGTCGGGGCGACAATCAACGCCGATACGTTTCGTCGTTGATGCATCATTCCCCGGTTCAAGCAATGATACGTACATCGGTTATTTTACGGTAACAAATGTCCGCGGCGCAACGAGTATCTCTGGAAGTAAATGAAACCGCCTCGGAAACGCAACGAAGCCATCTTTTTCCGTTTGGCTGTAGCTTTCGCCGGGAGGAGGCGCGAAAAATTGCGTAAATGCAACGAAACAATTTGGTCGACTCGTCTCGCGATAAATTCGCGATCGAGCTCCGTCTCCGTCTCCTCTACCCCTTGCGTCCCGCTACTGCCCGCTCGGACCATCGCCGAGGCACCCGTGGGCGGAAAATGGGGCGCCCGTGTAGCCCGACACCGGCAAAGCGCCTATTCACGCCGTCGTAATATATTATCGGCCTTAGACCGCCTCCTGGATCGCCCGGCCATTTGGGCGCCTGTGTGGAGGCTGTCCTCCCGGAGAATTTCAAGAATTATCCCGAGCGCGAGGACTAGAAGCGGGTATCCGCCGTGCATGGGCTTGCTTTCACGGTTTGGTCGGCTCTCGGGGGTTTGTCCACTTTCTCCGAGTGCGCTCTTGTTATTGTTGCTGTTGCTGTTGCTGTTGCTGCTGTTGTTGCTGCCGCTGCTCCTCTTTGCGATACTTGGCGCCTTTACCCGACGACGACTACGTCACCGCCTTTGTATCTTAATGTCTGCCCCAGTTTTTGGAGCTTTTGAGCTTTATCCGTTGTTTATTGGTGCTACAATTTTTGGGAGGATCCCTCCGAATCTCGGCTCTTAAACGTTTTCGTTAAAGCTTTCATTAAGCCGAAAGTTATCGTCCGATTAAACTATCCGCTGACTTCGGTTGATAAGGCGTACGAGCGATTTTTATTATTCGCATAAAAGACAAATCTTCCCTGTATTTATGACTTTCTAAACAATACGTGCATTTTCGCTCCTGGAAATGCTTTATCTGAACCATGATAAATAGGTAAATAAGGATTAAAGAGTTGGTATATATTTATGGCGATCCAACTCACGTCAACAATGAATTACAGGAATGAAAGTAATTCTATAAGAGCATAACGAACAAGAATGATTAAATTATTCTACGTTAAAAATTCATTTTAGAAGTCAGCGGTACAGGGCTGGCGTATTATTCATAATTTCCTGTAGATTAAATTACTAAAGGTCTACATGTGCGTATGTACGTACGTATGCGCTAATCATTGGAGCCACTGGAAGAGAAATTTTACTTTAGGAACGACTTTACAAATACGCACAATGGCTTTTCGCTGTACTTGGAATATCGCAGTTTGAGATCTTACCATTAGAAGGTTTTAATTAAAAACGCTCGGTTTTCCCCGATATGATTCTCATCGATATTACCGGTATGAAATGAAATCTTACGAACGAGATGCACGTCGTTGCAGAGGCACGTGAATTCACAAGTTTCAACGCGTTATCGTAAATTTTTCTTTGTGCATGCGAAAACAGGTTCCATAATTGGAAATATAAATGTCGATCGGTAACGTAGAGTAATAGCTGACTCTAGAAGGGGAGATCCATCGAATTCGCGTCGACCTCTTGAAGAGATGCAAGTGCATATTCCATTTTTACTTTGTTAGCCTACAGAAATGCTGCTCGTGTGCCGAATACGGTAAACGTGGGATTATTCGCGCGACGTCGGTGCTCGTCTCACTCTCGTCTCACTCTCGTCATTCCGCGGACAGTCGAGAATGTAGAGACAGTAGAAAGAATGCACGTTTTTCACCTGCGGACTGCCATTTTTATTTTAATAATACGCGTTAAGACGCGCAACGCCGACAATGTAGGTCGGACGTGACTCGAAATAAATATATTTTTAAATGGACTCGCGCGGCTGCGTCCTTACGTCTTTAGACGCGATGTAAGACCGTACGCGTCATCGAGTACTGTTTTCGTCCTGTAGGGTCATTTATGCGAGTACGCGCGGGAACGTCATGGGGGAAGAGATGGTGTCTAGACTGCGAGGCTAGTTTTGCGAATGCCTTATGGTAAAATATAACGACTTGAGAAAAGAAGGTCCGTGTCCACGGCTACATTTTTTTCTCGTTCGTATTGCTACGGGGGAAAAGCCTTGGGCAAGGATTTTTATTGCAGGAATTGCCCTGTGGCTTAAAGCGCATCCAAACGTCAACATGCGTAACTAAATGAATTTGGGTCTTATGCTTTAAGTATTCAGGGAACGATGTTGTTAATACGGAAACTTATTAATACGAGTAACAGACTTGAGAAACATTTTCATTCGGAATTTTACCGTAAGCGATAATTCATTTATATAGCATTTAGAAATTAAATGAGCTGCAAGCCAACTCTGAACTGCGTACGTACTTTTTTCAAATTGATCTTGAATGAAAGTTGATTTACCGATTGTATTTTAAATTTCTTCGAGCAAATTTATGTGACTACTGTGTAAAATCGTATACAGTAAAGTTGATTAAGAACTCTAAGTATTTTACGCGCAGTAATTATTTATATCGCTTAAATGAACGTAGAATGAGTTGTCTAATACGCATTTCAGAAATTTATATATTGATAAGAATTTATGACACGTAAAACATTGATTGGATCTCGTACACTTTCCTTTTACATTGCGCTCGTATTGGCGAAATAAGCAGACACTGACAAAAATAGATATTAAATGGCGTTAAAAAATAAATAAGTCGGGGAAAATGAAGTAGTACCGTTCAAAAATTTACTTATTTATGACACGGGGAGGACTGGCGTACGGTTGCGCGTCCTTCTAAAATTGTTTTGCAAAAACCCGTCAATTATTCTTTATTATCTATTTCTAGGATAAAAGTTAGCGAGCGACACGTATAACAAGTTTTTCTCGACATTTTCAACGTAAACGTAATAATAAGATGTTATTCGAAAATTACAACGATTTAAGAAACTCGTCTCGCGACGAATTTATGCGCTTTTAAAATAACGTAACGTACATCGAACCACTTTCAAATAACTTCTTTATTTAGTGTAATTTATTTATTGCGTTGGGTAATTACATACGCTAAGGTAATTCAAATGAGCTCGACTGCGTATTTTCTTCGCGAAGCTCGTATCCTCGAAATTACCGTTATCAAGTAATAGCTAAAAATTATTTGGTAGAAAGTCCGGAGTTTACATTTCGGAAAAATGATGAATTAACTGGCTTAATAGACGGTGCAAAGGCCTATTAGAAATTTAACGTACATAATTAACCGCGCGTTCTAAGCTGCGTTTTCCTTCGTTAACAATATACCCGCTGGTGATATATTATTTAAAATTTTAAAAACTGCAGAACAAAAGCATTAAAAGTTACTTTGTTCTAACGCTTTCTTTTTTCTCGAGAATGAGGACCGTAATACATCTTTAAAACTTTAAGTTGCTCGTAAAACTGTATTAAATGTTTTATATTTTATTTTAGCGCAATTTCTTTACATTTCAGTTAATAGTACTTTTATCATAGTTCTTAAGGTGAGTCTGCACGACGGCTCGAAATATATGCTCATCTATATTAATTTCCAAATGTTCCCTTCTTTTTCCTTCCCTTTTTCTGCCCTCTTCAATATTCATGTTACCCGAGAACAGTCGTAAAGCCATTATAAGGTTATACGTACAACAAATTGTCTTTAAAATAAAATATAAAACGCTTAATACTACTTTATGCGCAAATGAAATTTTTTAATAGACGTATTATACTTTCTACTCTTGCGCACAGTGCGAAATAAACTGTCTCGAATATTCAGCTTGCCAATATTTTCTTTGCGTATTTATGTTTGTAACGAGCGCTTAAATTGTCGGATGGATTTCCCAATGAATATCTGCTTCCCGTAATTTAATAACACTCTCAGGAGCACCTGTAAAATACGCTGCGACAGTTCGCGGTAAACTCTTGTGATTTTCCGATGACTTTGCTCGCTTGATTGGAAAGCCGTGAGAGTCGCCCAGGAATTTTCAAAGAAATTCACATATCTTCGTTCGACTTACGCCGAAGACAACAATATTAGCCACTTAAATATATGAATACTACTTGGAAAGACAAAAGTGCACCGCAGTTGCAAACATTCTGATCTCTGGCCTTTATCAACGGGAGAGGCTTGGAATATTTCAAGTTTTTTTAATTCGTAGATCTCGAAGTTGGCAGACAACGTAAAATAATTTGTGGCTCTTGCCGTACTTTCCGAAAAAGCTGCATTTACCCCTGTTCTAACTTGGTAAAGTTACATTCGTGGCGCACTCTATTAGGACTCTTCAAAGGACGTCGTTGAAACCACGTAACGTCGGAAAAACTTTGGAACATCGTATCTTCTTTGCTACCGATGATACAACGAACATTCTCAAAGTTCACAATGAAACTACGCCATTGTCACACAGAATATGTCGCTATGAGTTATCGTTACGGCTGTCACTCGTATTATATTCCGTATGTATTCCGTAGATACGCGTACACCAACGTTGCAAAGCAGAGGCACAAAGTTGAAGAACCAGACACAACGAACGTTGGCGTTAAAATTAATAATTTAGCCGTATAAGATGATGGTATTGCGAAGACGAACTTCGTATTTCGAAATTAATGCTAACAGGTGAGCTTTGGAGGTATGGTAACCTTAGCATCCGATTATTTTATGGCCGTTATAAAAATTAATGGCTAAACGTAGAGGGTAAATATAAAACTCACTCTCATTGTACGCACAATGAAAGGTATTTAACATTACGTCGTAATTGTCAATGTACTAGCTGTAAAATTCATATACCTCGATTTACGTAGCAACGGTACCATAAATTATTACTGGAAGGTGTTAAATAAAATGCACCTCCGACAAAATCATGGCCTCGCATTTTTTTTTAACTTACCAGCGCAGCGCATATATTTTATTCCGCTGAAGTTACCAACTCCAAAGTTTAGCGCCTTATCTACGCGAGAGCACTGGCGTACTTCCTTGATCCACAAAGAAAAAGAACCGATACACTGCTCTAAAGTATATAACGTGGTTATCTTAAATCTCTACATACGTCACTTTATGTCGCAATCGTCTTTCGATAACGATAACAACGTCGATTATTAAGCAGCCACTACTAATACTTGCCCGCGCTGCTGAACCGAGGCGTTGGAAATAAGTTTCTTATTTTTCACATCCCAGTGCCATTCCCAGTAAACCTTCCGCACTTTTCAATAATTGGGATCCTCGATCAAAGGGATATTGCGCCGGAACCTTAGCTCGACCAACAATTCATACGAAGAGCCAGACGTGGTCCATCATAAAGAAGGTCTTTCGGTCCGAGAGGCGCTCGACGTCTTCCCCGTGGCGAGTGAAATAAAAGAAAAAGCGAGCTAACAAGCTCCTTGAATTTCTCTCCCCGGGAAAAGCGAGGCAAAAAGGCAAACGCCGTAGAAGGACTTGGACTTATAACGGGTTAACCCATATTCCGTCCGTCGGAGTGTGGCAATCGAGGCGCATTCGCTCGGGCCGCGTTGTTGCATTGTCATCGACAGCGAGGAAAAAGGCGAGGCACTTTTCGACCGACGCGCCCCGCAAGATACCGAATTACGAGGGCAGGTCCATAACACGGGTCGCTGGGATTTTCAATCTTAATAGTGCACGTGCGCCCGTTTTCGGCACGCAGCCGTGGGTACGAGGGCCGCGGGTGGGTGGGGGGGGGCTGAGAAAATTATGCAAGGAGAAGAGAATAATGGCCCCTTTCTCGAAGCTTGGAAATTCAAATTTTCCCTCCGCGAACGTTGGCGGGCGCCGAGCTTTTACAACCCCTGGATGGATTTTTCGCGTTGGTCGTGGCGCTCGCGCGCGCGCTTTTTCGCTCCGGCGAGTGGAACCGTGTAGCGAGGCTCGGGTAAGCGTGAAACATGCGTAATTCAGGATTTATCGCGAGCCTCGCTGGTGCTGGCTTTTCTTTTAAAATCCCTCCTCCTTCTGCCGCTCGGATTTCAAAAAGTTGCGAACATTCGTTGAAAAATCGAGGCAACTCTCCTAGTTCCCGAGTGCTCCTCTTTTCGCAAATTTTTCGAGTCTCTCCTCGCTCTAAGCATAATGAGAAATATTGCATTAACTTTACGACGGTATAACGCGCACGCGTTTCGTCGTCGTTAAAAAAGATTTCCGTTTCATATGCATGAGGGCGCGAGTGGGCGCGTGTGTGCGCGAGTGGGTGCGAGTGGGCGCGAGTGGGCGCGAGTGGGCGCGAGTGGGCACTCGCTCGTAAGCGATACTCAAAGTCGCGCTTCTGTTTATCATGGGACCCGACGAGGCGTTTTTATCGCTTTTGTTACATCGAGCTTTCGACTTACTTTTTTTTTACGTTTGCCTCGAATTCAATTGTCATGTTCACCTAGCTCACGATTTTTGCAAATGTAAATTCGCAATGCTGCGAACTCTGACTCGCCAGAGTTTATTAGAGTTATTAGAGTCTTGTTACTTATTCATACATAAATATACTACATTTGCTCGAGGTAGGCTACGATTATTCCCTTGTAAAATTCTTCATCCCACTGCTGCTCTACCGCCGTAACCGCAGTACCGTTTGAAATGCGAGTAAATTACCAGTCGAATCAGGCTAACGTCCGAGTAGTCTAGACCTTTCGTAAGAGTCACCGGTAACCTCGAATAAATATACCCCAACGGCGTAACGATGACGTGTAAACTTTTCTCCCAGCTGGATGTATTAAGTAAAAATTAAAAAGCTTAACCAACTTATCCGCGAATGAAATGCTATCGAGCGCCACACCCGTTGTACTGCATAATAAAAGATTACCTCGCTTGAAACTTTCGTCCTCTGACGAGCCGCGCGCTTTCAAAGCGCCTACAATTACAAGCAAACTCGTCCACGCGATCATTTTAGAAGTTTCTTTTTTTCTTCCTTCTTTTTTTCATTTCACCAGGATTCGAAGACAATGGAAAATGTTTCCACGCTTCTAAATTACCCTCCAGATAGTCAATGACCATTTTGCGTTACCACTCGGCGGATGCGGACCACCTATCATTTTTTTCTCCCCTTATCCACAGTCTAACAAGGATCCACGAGACAGGCCTGCTTTCGCTTTTGTCGAGGGAAAAACGTCAGAGGAAAGTTTAAAGCGCGCCGTACCTCGGCTCAACAAGAGCAGAAAGGAAGCGAAACGAGCGAAAAAAGAGCACACGAGACAAAGTTGCGTGGATGATAATGGGGAAAGAGCGAGATACAGAGGGAAATAGAGACGAGGATCCTATCCGTCGTTCGTGAGGTTGTAATTGAAGCGCCGGCGAGCGCCCCTCGGCCACGCACACGCGCGCGCGCACGCACACACACGCGCGCGGCGCGCGTATATCGGGAAAATCCTCCGTCCTCCAACGGCGCACTGCAGCTAAAAAGAAAAAAACCGAAACGTAGGTATGCTTTACTATTCCGAAAGCGCGGCTCTGTGAAAAATCTGTGCGACACTACTCCCGTACGGACGTACGTGAAAAGTGCAACGCACTCAACGCCTGCCCATGTTGTATCCGCGTACGGCTCGGTCTCTCTTTTTCTCTTTCTTTTTTTTCTCCCCCTTCGACAAAGCCTTCCCTCGACGATCCGTGTGGAAATTGACGGATACGCGTGGCCATGGAAATAGAAGTTTTTGTTCTTTCTAGAATCATCTGGAATATCGCACGCGCATTGTGGTTTTCTGCAGTGCGCGGGGGTGGATTTCGATATTAAAGCGATAATAACCCTCGATGCGTTGTCGTACACGTGCATTCTCGTGTATTTGATATTAAATTGTCCCATCTTCTTTCTCAAAAGGAACGCCTAGAATTCATGAACTATAAGTGGATTATAAGACCATTATTAAGCACAACTTAATAATTTAAACTTTCAAATTATTCAATAACTAACAAACGCTGGCGCCATTTTGAAGTTTTTATTCGTGCCCGGCTAAGATGGACATCGCCGCTCATTCGTAGATTTGGAAATAGGCGACAACCGTTCGGTAAACTACTTTTCAACGTAAAACCGATTTTGGATAGTTACGAAATAGAAATGGGGCAACGCGTACTTTGAAAAAAGCTCGGTGCAACGGTATAAAAATGAACAAACTCGTCGATGAAATTTCAGAAAGTAGCAGCATAAGGCCAAAAGTTTTTACCAAATTGGAGAATTGACTGCTGATATTGATATTTTATATAGTGATTTAGTTGGAAAAGTTATAAAATCTATATTTACCTTATAATAAGAAAGGGCGAGAACATGCTCTAAAGCATCGTTTAAAGGAACTTTCGTAACATCGTAAATTTTGTAATAAATCAGGAGTTCAAAACGTGCCAGACATCATTTACATAGTATGCAAATTTCAAGTTGTAGAACAACCAACCATCGTAAAAGCGAGTACATAAGAAAAAACAAGTGTCCGATTGTACTCTGTGCTTTTTCTACCGTTTGACGCATGAAGATGAGCCCTTCTTCTTATTATTCAGTTACCTCAAACCGTATTTACTAAATTTCTACTAAATTTCTACTAAGTACTCCGAGAAATTTAAACCGTCTGTCGTTCTGATTCCAACGTACGACGGACGGACCTCCAGTAAGACAGCGTTAAGATACAAGAAATGGTCTTGCCAACGCCGACTAATGAAACAATGAAATCCGGTGTTTCCGTTTCATTTGTACAGCTTAATTTTATTCCTGCAACAAGGTGAGAGGCGCTTGCAAACAATTCCGACGAATGGAAACTAAAATCCAGCCGCGTTTTTCGAAGCTCGCGGACAAAAGGATGCACAAAGAGGAGAAATCGGCGACACGTCGGTCACCCAAAAGTTCCTCGTCTAGCGAGCGAAAAACGCCAAAAAGCCAAGACTACCGACCCCGATTTCCTCGGCACTGTATTTTCCCCCAAACCCACTCATCCGCGTATCCCGTACATGAGTTATCACTGGAGAAAGAAGGGGAGTCACGGGCGCGTGTCCCGGCTCCACGTCGCCCTCTCTCCTCTCGCCCCCGTCGACCGAGGAGGGAGAACCGGTTCTCCGAGTACTCGTTCGCTCGCGCGATATATTCCAGCTCCCAGGAATTCCGTGCTTTCGCGGCAAAAGCGAATTCCGGTGTGCTGTTGCGGCCGCGGAAAGGGAAGAGGGAAGAGGGAGGAGACGAGGAGACGAGGCGACGAAAAAAAAGCGCCGGCGCAGAGGAAGGAGAGAAAGGAGACATACCGGAACGACGAGTTGTGGGCGAGAGCAACGCCGAGAAACAGAGACGGATACCTTTCGTACGAAAGTGCGCGCGCGCGTATTGGTGTCCGAGCCTGTACACCAAGCCAGAGAAACGAGTGCGGCCCTGATAGATGTTGCGAGCCCAAAAGGAAAACTGTAAGAGATATGGAAGGCGAACGAGGGCAGATGGATGAGTAGGTGTGATCGACGATGGGGTCGGGGTGGGCAGATGGATGCAGGCCGTTGGCGGTTATGTCTTTTCACCATTAGCTCTCTTAGCGAAAGAAGTTTTTCCGAAAAATTGCGAACTACGGGCGCTAAACTCAGCGATACCGCTGAGACATAATATAATAATAACCGGGGAATCTTGCGATTTTTTTTAACGCAGTGCTACAGCGAAAAATCGATCGCCTCGTTCGCGTGCGCCACGCACGCGCCCGTGGAAAATAAATGCTCGGAAGCCGTGAAGCGCGTTTTAATTTGGAAACCAAGTCGGTGGATGTAGGAGTGCGTAGGAACGAAAGTCCGTCTGCGTCCGGAGTGTAGCGTTACAGAGCCGTATCGAACATTTCTCCGCGGTCGCAAATAAACAAATGAACGGATTCAGTCGCTCGGGAATGAAAATAAGACTTTCCAACCTATTAATGCGTTTAAAGCGTTCGAGCCTCGAAAGCTTTTCGCTTAAAATATTACTCGACCCGAATTCAAACAAACCTACGATTCTAAACGGACGACTTCTTCGGGGAGAGAATATTTTTATCGTCCGTACAAAAAAAAAAAAAAAAAAAAAAGAGAGAGAGAGAGGAAGAAAAAATGTAAAAAATGGTAGAATAAACAAAAGCAAAATGCCTCGCCATTCCTCTTCTCTCCATCGCGAACAATAATAACAACAACCACAAAATCGATATAAAGCGTTTCCTCTGCATCCGCGTAGCAGACCTGCAGCGCACGAAATATAAAAAAGGATTTTTCTCATTGTTCACATGCGCAACTTTTCAATATGACAGAGAGTCGACGACGACGACGACGACGACGACGACGACGTCGACGAGTTCGCTGTATACGCAATAAAAGAAATGAAAAGTAGAAGAGGAGAAGAAAATATATAAAAGATCCGAGGCCTCGTAAAGCTCAAATAAAAGCAGAAACACCGAGGGAGTAAAAAAGCCCCGCGAGCAAGATCGACGCGAGAAGCATTCCAGGCTCGTTTATTGCGTTTATTTTGAGAGCTGCGGTGGTGGCACGAACGCCCGGTAACACATCTAACGGCCCCGCTCACACATCCTCGCCGTTAGAATCTCGGGAAGTGTGTCAGCGAGCGCGTCCTGGAAGCTCGAGCGTCGCCGGCAAAAACGAACGGACGGACGGGCGGTCGCGTGGCTCGCACCCCCTCCCCTATCCTAGGCGGAGGTCAAGGATCGACCGGCGACCGAAAGTCATCGTAGGACTTTCAAGAAGACTTTCGAGTCCCTCTTCGCCGGATGCTTAACGCGAACGCCGCGTTTTTTGCTTTGTAATATGCAGGAGCGGAGAAGTTTTGTACCCTCGATAAGCGCGCGTTACGCACGGACGAAAAGCGTTGTCGAGGATCTGGCTTGGCAGAGGAGACAGAGGATGTTTTAATCTTATAAGCCAAACACGTAGCGCTTTAACGGAAGACATCAGGTATGAATGGAAACTGTTTCGAAATGGTGAGGCGTATAAAAACTGGTAGGAAAAACCGTGCTCGTTTCTTCTCGGCATGTCATTCCTTGGAGGACGGGACGCGACGCGTGACACGATGAAAGTACAAAAGACCTGCGTAACAAAGCACGTTCGTAAATAATAGGAAAAAGTAATCCATAAATCTGATCAGAAACATTTCATTCGCCGAGTTAACGAATAATCTATGCTTGAGACAAGACGTGGAATCTAGCAAACGACAAAGGCTTTAAATTCAAATAAAAGCTTGGGTACTTTAACGAAGCGTTCCCGGCGATTCTTTAAGCCGATCTAACTGTTATTTTCAAAAATTAAAACCGAAATCTGCAGCATGTTCTAAGATGGTTCCAAAGGATTCATTGAAATACTAGCCAAGGTTGTATTAAAAATCCTATAAAGTCGTGTATTTCAATGTGAAAAACATCTTGTGCGAAAATAAGGAACAGAGATAATGTAGAATGAAGGATAGAAAGATGGTTTTATAATAGGCGATTCAAATATTTTCATTATGAAACTCGTAACTCGAAATACATGATATGTTGGATACTAAATACTCATGAACAGTTAATAAATAAGCATCGGAAGATTAACCATACATATTTATAGCGCTTAAATTTTATAGTACGCGCGCGTGTGCGTGCGCGCGTGCGTGCGTGCGTGTGTAATGAGTAAACGGCAGGTAAGTTTCTATAAAATTTGATTCGTTGCAGAATTATTAATACGCAAAAATGCAAATTTCCATTTATAACCGTCGGTAGCTGCATAAATTGTATTTCATTTTGATGTCGCGAATAAAGTGCACGTGTAAATAGTCTTAATAAAAGTATATAATAAAATGTAAACTTCCTTGCAGCATTGAAAATGTCTTTGTCTAATTTTTTGCGAGTCTTTTAGACGTGAAAATACCTCTCTAGCATCAATTACAATCACCTCATTCTCCATTAAATCCTTAAAAGTTTTAAAAAATTGCAACGTTCTAAGAGCTTTCAAGATGAAAAAGTCCTTTGTAAAAGTGAAAACTCGAAAGATACTATGATTATTAAGCTGATACTAGAGTTTACTTTTATCTTTAGAAATAAGAAAGGCATCGGAATATATCTTATGCTCCTGCAACATTTTCCACGATATCGACCTCCTCGCTGACTGCAGAAGGTGGAAAGGCCAACGGAGGAATTGGAAAACACCTTAGGCGCATCGCGCTACGTAGTTTCGTTCGATTGGTGTTTCGAGGTCAAGAAGCGCGAGCTTACCGGAAACCACTTGCGAATAAAAGGTGCTTCCTTGCCCACTGAAAAGGATTTCGACCAAATATAAGCACGTCGAATGAGTAAAATCAGCATTAATAAGTCAGGAATGCTGACGTCTCCGTGACGTAGGCGATCAAACCTCGAGTAACGCCAAGCGGCACCAGAGAGGATCCAGATTTTTTGGAGGAGGATACGGAGGAAGAGCTTTTAGTAAGTGGACCTTTTAAGAGAGTCCAATACACGCAAATTCACACGCTCCTTCATGGTACGTGTAGCAGTTTTCCCCTCGACAAGCAGTCGCTACCGGGAATTCGAAATTCATCGTCTCGTCAATACAAAGGAGGGAAAACTTTTCCCTCTTTTGCACAATTATAATATATACAATTAAAATACATATTTCAATACGAAATATTACTTGTAAATGATTTTTTAATTAAATTCTACGCCCTTTTTCTCTAATTACACACGTAGGCACTACATGCAATTGGCATAAAAAATATTGGAAATATGCAAATGAAAGAAATCGCTTTCAAGATTTTTTTTCAATGCAAGTAAGAGTGTACGACCATGATTCCTTAACAAGTTAAATTTTCATATTTTAACGTTGAACATCGTCTTATAAATGTTCGTGCACGAGATCATTTTAGTTACGTATATTGTATTAATCATTGAAGTTATTCTTAGAACTACAGAAATTCTCGTGCAGTGACTTTGAAAAATTTATTTTAAGACGAGATCAGAAATATTTTACGATAAGGTACGTCTCGAATTTCTTGAAAATTCAGCGGTAAATGTCTCGTTAAATAGCAAGATTTGTCTAAATTCGTCGCCACCTATTTATGCGATTCGCCGGAATTTCTTTTTCTACATTCTGCAATAGTTCCACGATATACGTAAGTCGCATTTTTGTTAGACAACCGCGTGAGAAGCAAATCCAATGTCGTGCGTACCTCCGATAAATTATTGCCCGAGTTGAACAGGTATAATCGATGATGTTTTCGATATATATGATGGGAACGCAATACGTACAGAGGAGCGTAATTTTCGACATTATGCTGTTGCCTATAGACACACACGCACGCGCTGGAGTAATTTAGAGTAATGTGGAAAATAGGGGTTATTTTGAAGGGAAGGAATGTACGATATTTGAACGAGTTATTTGAACAGATCATCGATGAAGATAAGGTCTTCGAGTATTTTATGCGATTTAGGGATATTCCCACAAATTTTTCCTTACAACGAATTCCTTGCTAAATACTTCATCTCCAATTTTACAAAAAATGCATATTTATTTTAATATTAAATTTACTTTACGGCTCACATTTAAAATTGGAATTTGAAACGACCTCTATAAAAACAAATTATTTTACCTTGTGTACCCAGCAAGTTGTTCAAGTATAATTTTTATTCATTTTTCTCCCTCGGAAGATACTTGTAAACGCAAAATTTATCTCAATATTAAGTAGGAAATTTCTTGTCAAATTTATCGAAAAAGTCGAAATTCAAACGACTTTTAATCGAACAATATTTAATCAAACTCTGTTTATAAATACGTCTTTTACATTTAACGCTTATGACACGGGCATAATTATGCATTGGTATAATCAAAGTAAATGCGCCCTAGGGAATTTTTACAGGCAAAGAAATAATTGCGTTTTAAGGAAACAAGATACCGGAAGGACTGAAATTCTAGCTAAAACCACTTATCTTGGTAATGTGCTATTTATTATACGTAAAAAACGTTGTTAAATCAGAGAAGCGTAAGTTTTTTTCAATTGTTCGTTTTGTATACTTAAGCCAGTCTTATTATAAATTTGGATATTTGTCGATAAAATTGCACGTTCTTGTCGCTTTTATTACATTGTTTCTATATATTGTATTTACTTGTTATCCATGGTTCGTAAGATCTATATTTCAACAGAAAACTGGGCTTCGACGATGATGGAAGTGCGTTTAGTTATTTTCGATCAAACGATCAATTTTCACATTTCACTTTGTAGACAAGCGAGTTTAAATTCCAGTTTTCCTAGACGTGATCGTGTTCCTCGGGTTTTTCAAATTCGGCCCTAAACAATCATTCGATTGAAATTTTTACTTTCTTTTATTTTCATTGGCTTTTTCGTTGATCATTACGACATAACGATTCGAGCTGCACGTAACCACGTGATAGCAAGTGTGAGAAGAAGTTCAGTTAACGCGACTCAGTCATCTGATATTCTAATCCATCTAAATATTTACGAAGCTCTTTGCCGATGGTTTTATTTTAGCAGAAAGCAGTCTACATGTTCCTGTTTTAAGTTTAAAATCACAACTGTGTTTTTGCGTAATGCGTTTATCCCTGGCTGTCGCAATGCGATGTAAGGTGCTTTTAAAAGAAAGAAGGAGGTTATGAACATTTCTTATGCTAATTAATTTCGATTTCTCTTTTGCTTTGTAAGCGAGTCCAAACAAACGACAATTTCGTTAGACTAAATATTTCGATGCTGGAGAATACGAAATTAATTATTCACTTGTAAAGGAGCGTAGCGTGTAGCGTGCAAATAACTCCAAGGTTCCGATGAATTATGTTTCGCGGCTAAGAATACCTTTTGCCCATTCAATTAAGCTGGTTTTTCCAATTCGAGAGTGGTCAGGGCGAGCTTATATTTACGCATTCTAACGAACAACTGGCTAAAAACTTGCGAAAAGTATTCTCTCGATGAATAAGAAAAGGTAAAGTCGTGGAAAACATTTAAATTCTAAGGGGACTATTTGTTCGTTTATTAATAACGCGCTATAAAGTTGCCATTTTATTTCGTTCATATAGAAGAATGTTTATCTACCTCGACACAAAGTAACAAACTTTTTACTACGAGAAACGTATAAAAATCTAAGTAAAATATTTATCATTAAAACAAAAATGTCCTGCAATTCCCCTGCTTATCCTTCAAAAAAATGTGACTAAATCCCTTCCAATTTACAGATGCGTAATGATCCTCGTACACGTCCGCACTCTTCGAGTAAATCTAGTCGCAAAATAAACGCATAAAACGCCACGCGTAAAAATAAATACTCGAATAACTTCTTGTTTATGCATCGAACGAGCTGCACACCGCCTGCAACATTATTACGAAACGCAAGAAAGCAGAGGGAAAAAAAGACTCGACGGCGAGGAAAACTATAAAAGACCTCAAAGTATTATATTCCCACTAGCGCTATATACACGCGTGAGGAGGAAAAGTCATTTGATTACCAAGTTTATATCGCCGGCTCTAGCATTTTCATTCCCGGTTACAAAAGGTACTTCCCCGTCCTCCGTTTTCCGCCCCCATCCTCCTCCTCCTCTTCCTCCTCCTCCTCCTCCTCCTCTCTCTCTCTCTCTCTCACCCCCCATACCACCACCACCCCCCCCCCTCGCCGCCCCACCCCCATACTCCGGGCTTTCCGGCTGCGGGAGCGCGCAAATATGGCCACCCTCGCGTGAAAGTTAACCCACGCGCCAAGTTTGGTTAAAATGCGCTGTAAGGTCGTGAGTCGTGACGTTCTCTCGTGGACGTGCCGCAGCGTCTCCCTCGCTCGCGTTACGAAAGACAAGTACTTATATGTCCATACGGATGCTGTGCCTCCTTCTCTCCACCTCTCCCTCTCCCGCGCCCTCTCACTCGCTCTCACTCGCTCTCTCACGCGCGCAGAAAAGGCTCAAGTCGGGAGTTCAGCTCGATTCAAGTTGGTGATTTCGAGAGACGAAGACGAGACATCATTTTTAATTGGCTAGGGATCTCGAAGAGAGCGGATCGCGACTTTAACTGTCCCGCCGAGTTCTTCCGTCTTTCTCCGTGCACTCGCTGCGCGAATAGGGGATGCAGATACGATTGAGAACGAGGCGTCGGTTAACGGAAAATAATGGACGGACTGTGGAAAAATATTATTTCTGAAATACGAAGTCTGTAATGCTGGATATGTGGATGTGTGGGACGTGCGATGAATATGAGCGAATTGGAATTGTCTCGTGGAGAATTTAGGATTCGGCTTGCGTGGAATTTTATTCCTATTTCAAACGCGACCGACGAGATTTATCTAAGTTTAAGCGAAGCTCTTTCGATGAAATTTGACAGTGATTTCACGAAATTATCAGTTTAAAAACCTATCGTTCTAGAATTTGGAGAGTAAATCCAACTTGCGCTGTCTATACCAAAGATTTCAAGTGGCATACGAATTTATAATTGGCAATGATATTTACGTTACATTTCGTACTTTTGGTGGAAAAATCCTGTATCTTGATCGATAATACGAACCCAGATATTTTGGTAAAATGGATTTTCCGACAAAATTTTACAACAATTACGCATTCGTATAGTTCGTATCGACATAAGTACAGTGAATTATTTCGTTAGGCAGTGCTTCGTTCGACTCATTATTATTAACCTATTGACGCGGATCGAGTCATTACAATACCAAGCAATGGGCAGCGATGAACGATTTTGAACGTTTATTGGGAAATTTCATTACAACAAAACGATGAAAAACGTTGTTAACTTTTGAAAATTATAAATTAATCAGCGTGAAAAAATAAAAAAAGGAAATTGAAAATACCACTGGCCAATTGCCGAGACAACGGAACGACGAGTCCGCGTAATAATCAATGTATAGGTGCCTCTCTTCTTTGCTCTTAAGTAATTTCAAAGTGAATTTCTCATTTTAAAACCAAGTACTAGAATCACCTACGACTCAACTATCGTAATTCAACTTCGATTCTACTCATAAGCACGGGTAGACGACACTCGAGCAAGCAGCAATTCCTTTTCATCTTGCGCAACGAGCAAACACGTCGCGGAAGACATCCGTTGAAGAATACGATCAAAATAAGTTGCTTAACCAAGTAACGACGTAACGAGGATCGTGACTTTTTGCGGTATCCTGTACGACTCAAGCGCGCCTAATAATCACACCCGCCGTCGCGCAAAAGAACGAGTGGCAACTCTAAAACGCCGAAGCGGAAACGAGGTGACGCCGCATAAAAATAGATACGAGGCGGAAGGGAAATCCCTCGAGGTCATAAAACAAAGGCGCGTGTGACAAGGGAGTCGGCGAATTTTCCATAAAACAAACGAGTTACCGGCGACGAGGAAAGAGGCCTCAAAACAGAAGAGACATTCGGACAAGACGCGAGAGCACGAAATGCGCGCCTGTGTGTTGTTTGTAAGTGAGAGAAGCGAGAAAGCGGAAAATGGACAAAATCGTGGACGATAAATTACACCTCGAATGTACAATGCGTGCGAAAAATACAAACGGATACGATGCTGCAGAGATGTATTTTTGCACGTACGAAAACTGACCCGCAGGAGCTTTGAAACGACATCGCGCGAAAAAAGATATTTCCTAAATTCGTGCGTATTTGTTTATAAATACAAAATAAGCTACGAAGAAAGAGTACTTACCATTTCATTCTATTGCTAAAAGCAGAATTTCTACTTTTATGCAACTTTAAAATTTCGCTTGTTTATTTAAAGCCAGCAGCTATTCGCCTAATGCATCTGGCTTGTTTTAATCGTAATATTAAAAATGGCTTTGGAAACTTTGCATAAAAAATACGTTTAAAAATAATTTCAATTTAATACTTTTACGCGCCGTGTAAAATATTTTTATCCGCCATTGTGTTTTATTATTCTCATACACAATGGGAAGCACACGATAACGTACAACGGCCCAAAGTAAACTACACGAGTATAAATAATTATTTTTAAAATCTTGCGGTGAATCTTGGGGATACGACGAGTGATACGACGAGAGATACGACGAGAGATACGACGAGAGATACGACGAGAGATACGACGAGAGATACGACGAGAGAATGACAAGCCCTCGATACTTTCTCAAAAGGCAAAAACCCCATCGTTTGCGTATTTTATTTTCGTTTGAAGAAACGCAATTTGGCTCGACTTGGAAATAACTGTACTAAAACTGTTGTCGTATTGGACACCTCGACCAAATCTGGGCACAGCCGTCGTCAACCTTTTACGTAATGTACGGTGGTGCTCGATTCGAATCGGTGAAATCAATATTTCATTGAAAATTTTCATTCAAAGGCAAGCTCAACCTTATCGCCTTACCGGAATAAAGTCATTTTTAACGAAGGCATCAGTGGTGAAAAGCTGCGCTCGCTCGCGCGGACGGTACTTAGTCCGCGAGTACAGAGTTACGTGCAAGTAGACTCGCGCACCACCGATGGGTACGAGCGCGAGGAAAGTCAAGTGCACACGCGTTCCCATTAGCGCGGATCCTCGAATACACGGAGGCGAGAGGCGAACGACAAGAAATGCGCATGACTCAACGCGCAGGCCATTCACACTTATGACTTTCCTGAAAATCGCCGCAGCCCGCGAAAACTGGAGCGCGCGTGCGAATGGCCTCGGCGCCCTTAAGGAAGCCAGAAGCAAAATAGGGGGAAAAGGTCACCTCAGCCGCCGCCTTCGTATTTCGTAGCTCGGCGTTGAAGTCGTTGCTCGATCTAAGCGATCATTGGGCGAGGTACGCGAGTCGAATACGCATTAGGAGGATTAATCGAACGCCGCCGCGGCTTCGTCGCGGTAAAGTGACGGTAAACAATAAAGTCGCGAGACTCGCGAGGCATAAATCGGCCGTTTCGATGATATCGTCGATCGACCCTCGATCGTTGTGCTTCCGAGTGATTCTCGTCCTCGGCGTTCGTTCTTTCCCTCCCTTTCTTTTTCTCCCGTTAACGTTTGATGCGTTCGACGTCCGAGAGCGCGTATGAAGTTAATAAAATGCACATTACAAGTCAGCAAACGGACATTAATGATCGTTCGACGTTTCTTTTTTCTCCCCGGCGTTGTTTTTGCAGCACGAGAGCGCCGCGGGAGTCCAGGGTTGCGCTTGTAAAAGTGTCGCTGCGCACGCATTCGCTCAAAACAATAAACGTCGCGAGATTTTTATATGCGCGCAGCTGCTCGTCGAATTTTGCCAGTCGGGAATCACACGATAACTATGTTCGCCCAACTATATTGAGAAATCGATCGATTACGTACGCGGTAGAAATTACTTTTTAATGGGTCATTAATATTTTTTATTAAATAATAAACGGCGATGGCTCTGGGTATTCGAGTAATGAGAATTTCAGGAGAACGACGGTAATTAATGTCCAGGGCCGCGACGAACTTACGAACCCAAGTACGATAATTGTCCGCTTGATTCGTACAAAATAATCCCTGGGTACATTTTGAATTAGAAATTGCTGTCGATTGTTTTCTTGATATGCTTCAGACAGTTGCGGTAATGTATGCAAAAAGTAAAGGGGCTTAAGATGAAACGCGTGCAAATTAATTTACGGTTATTCTCGTAGATAAAAGAATAATCAGTAATCTTCTTATTCGGTGAAGTCAGTGCTGATGTGTCCGATACGTTTAAGCTATTAGAACAATAGTAACTTTCGTGACAGTAATATCGTTGATAGTAACGAGACTTATCGTCGTCGTAAAGTATTTATAACTTTCTTCTATTCAAATGCTAGCGATCGACGTTATTCGTGTAAAATACATTGTTATTTGGATAAAGGTAGTCCCACGCAATTTAAATTGTATTTCATCGAAATATCGCGTACACCCGAAACGTACGTATGTATATACTTGGAAATCATAATGATATCGATCGTTAGAAGCTCTCCACGTGGACGTAAACTGTTTAATTGCAGTCTTTTAAAACCTCTCCACGACAGTGCGTGACACGAAATCTTCTAAAAGGATCTGAATGCAAAGATTTGACAACTACGAAAAATGGACACTAAAGATCCTGTGCCAAAGATTTCGCCTCGCGCATGTACATTTAGGGAGCTTTTTATGTACCACCAATTAAACAGTTCACATTCTTTATTCGATAGAAGCAGCGAGTGCTCTAAGAATCTTTAAAATAAAATACGATCTTATTAACCAATATTTTTGCGCTTAGCGCGAGCCGAGAAACAATTCATTTGCTCAACGTACTTTCTACAACAATACGTACGTCAAAATAGCTTTATTGCACATGGCACATTGTCGATCGTGAATTAACAAGGAGCAATTAACTATTTTTTTACTCATAAAGAAAGAATTGTACAATCTCTTGAGAAGTAAAATTTGGAACAAACTACTCGTCAAATACCAAATTCCAAATCGACGTTCTTCTATTGAATTAACCTGATTATCACATATTATAACGGGCAATGTACGATGAACACGCGCATTAGCGCTTAGAAGGATTTCGAAAGTACTAATTAAAAATGTTTCCACCTAATGAGAAATCTTGTACCTGCCTATTCTTTCAAATTATTTCTTGCTTATATCGAAAGTTCCGTTACATGTCAAATCCCTGAGTCAACGAGTGTACATCCAAGCTCGTACCAAGTCTCCAAATCACATTCATTCGACATCTGCCTTCGAAGTATGTACTGTTAAAGGGTCATTCGCTCCTTCGGCGTATTATAACAATCAAGACAATCGGAGTAGTCCGGTCAAAGCGTTACGTTCAGAAACACGCACAGATACGTAAGTCTACGAGATTTATACTCTGTAGTAAACCAATGAAACAATTGTCGTTTTACGAGCGAAGTTGTGCACAATGATACCGTCGTTTAAATTACGGTCGAAAGTATAACATTAATCAATGCAAATAGCACCGGATGCCTATGTTAAATATACAGAGAAAGAGTTTAAAAAGCAATATTTTCGTACAGAGGACACAAATCCATTCGCGACCCTGGAAAATCAAAATGGAGATTCGGTCTTTTTTTTCATCTCGTACAGTAAGCACATTGACTTTTACACCAATTATACCCAATTTCGATGCAATTGCCACTTTTTAACTCAAGGATACTCGGATGAATAATCCGGTGGAAAGATAAGCCGACCCAGCGAGGGATTTTTCGCTGTTCTCGAAATAGAATCGAGGATCCGGAGGTCCGGCTCATTTTTCCTCGCCCACGATCCCCGACGGTATATTTTCCCTCGCTGCGTACTTCGAAGTGACTCCGCGAAGACGTATCGGAGGTCATCAAACTCCAAGAACGAGCAGAGCGACCATAAATAAATAATCATGGCGGCTTATCGCAATCCTCGTGACGAAACGCGCGGCGCACAACTCTCTCTCTCTCTCTCTCTCTCTCTCTCTCTCTCGCGCGCGCGCGCGCATTGCGTACACGTCCGCAAGTGGGTGGGCGAAATCGAGGCCACGACGATATCACTCTCTCTCTCTCGCGCGCGCGTATGTTGAAACGGATGCGGCGGTTCGCGAGGGTCTCACCCGCGTCCAGACGTGCGCCGATTTCGCACTCGACTTTCCAAGAGACGCGTTCCGCTGGACGCGAGCTATTTAGAAAGAGAGGTCGCCTCTTATCCGTCGCGCCGAGGATGGAGTACGCGGAGGTATGGGATTTTTTATCGCTTGGACAGGCGCGGATAGGCGATGAAATTGCGTGGCGTGGTACGTGTATCGAGGAGGCGAGGATCGTCGGAACGTTATTTCAAAGTCAAGCAGCTTTGAATGAGCTCGGATGGTTCGTATAAATAAGAGCCGATCGAGTGAGGAGAAAGCTAAGCTTTCGTCGTTTGTTCGGTACTACGCGTCGAACATTTATTCCCGTAGTTGTGCGCTAATTGCCAATGCCTGGTTAGAAGCACGGTAAAACATTCGAATGACGCTAAATCATAAAGTTTCCAAGCTTTCCTCAAAATGTTTTATCGGCACTCCATTGTTCTTTGATCTGAAAGATGTACAGTGCGCATCGACGGAGCACGATCATCGATCTGTAATTAACTTTGCTGTGATTACAGTCGTGAGGATTAATGAAGTTATCGTTATTAATTAACGTGACTCGGAAGTGTCGCACCACTGCGACCAAAAATTCTACATCCTTTCGTTCGAATGACAATGAGCGACGTTTTTTTATCCCCTTGCTTCGATCGCTTTGCGCTCGCGATTATTCTTGATTGCGTTAATAACGAGTTGTACGTTAACGAGTTTACACGCGTACGCATTAATCTTGATACACTTTTTCTCTTGAAATTAGACAATTAATAAATAAGGCGAATGGAGCCGACTTACCGCGTACGGTAACGCAAACCCATAACATGTTGGCGTTTTACATAGTCGGTCAAGCGTATCGGAGGATCATCTTACCTGTAACAAAAGAAAGAAACGCTAGTTATATTTATTGTAGCATAACGAGTGAAATGTTTTACACGACGAACTTGTTAGTAAATCTTTCGATCGGCAATTATTTTATCGTTACACTTTTGTTTGATTTCGTACAATAAGATACGTTTCAAGGCGCATGTTTGATCGCTGCTAACCATCAATAATACAACTTGAACTCTAATTGAATCGGCCACCATAAAAGCGTTGCAAAAAATAGTTTCGTCCAAAAGAGGCAATTACTTATTATAATAAAGAAAACGGCCAATTCAATTTAAAAAGAAAAAACGTACAACAACATGCCTCTCCTGCGTTTTTATTTCTCTATCTGGGGGAGCAACTTTTACGACTCCCAAGCCTATACGAATGTCGACGGGCGACCCGTAAAGGATCCGTAAAGGATCCGTAAAGGATGCGAAAGAAAACGAGCGAGGATAGGCGGAAGAGGCAAACTTGTGAGAGAGATGAGTCCTTTGCGAGCTTCAACCAAAGGGGGATGCTTATTAAGTAATGAACAGCGACGGTGTATCGAAGGAAAGTTGATGGGACTTTTAATTATCCGCGGAAAGTGGGCTCCTTACGTAGGCTCGATGAATTGAAACTTTGGGGCTGCGCTGTACTCGAGCTCGACAGTCAACCCTCGTTAAAGGATAAATTAGACATCGAGGTGAATATTTGCCGAATATTCGCCGAATATCCTATACGTTTGAAAGATTTATTAGAAAAGGATAAATGAATTGAAATAGGAGAATCGAAAGGAAGGACGACATCGCTCCGAGAACGTATGCAGAATCTTTTACGATGGTTTCCTTGGACATTCGATTATTATCCTATTGTTGTCGTAATAATCGAGAGATTTGGCCAAGTATTCGTTCCTTCATTTTAACACAGCGCATTTGATTAAACGAGCGAATTTTAGAAAACGGATACGCTACGCATTGATATTGCTCTAATGATAACACGGGCAAGCATTCGAAAGTCGCACTAGACTTTTATCCGCCGATCCCCAGTTTGTACCTGCCGAACAAAGTAAAAGTGACGAGTGAACTTGTCGAACTGCTCGTTATTTGCGAACCGAGAAGACGATTCGCTACCCAAAAGTCAAACTATGATTTCTGTCGAGGAATGAGGAAGATTGGTACTACGGCTTAGATAAAATTACTATTGTACGTACATAATTTAGTAATAATGCGGTAATCCATAAAATTTACCAACAACTCAATTGAAAATAATTTAGGATAAACCAGGACGAACAATGACTGCTGACTCCCTCTGATTGTTATAGGATGAAAAAGTTATTCCTATCGCTTTTACATTTCAATAGAGTATAATTGAGTTTAATTGTCAACTTTTTGAATTGTTCAATTACCTTGGAAGTCGAGTTTAAAACTCCTATCGTTATAACGCGATAATAAGAAAATAGAATAATGATATTACAGTAGAACTTCAATTATACTTAACTTTCACAAATGTCATTGGCTTTATAGAGATATACATTTTTAATTGAAATACGCGCGTGTAAAGATTGCAGTTTTAAGCCGACTTCCTTTAATCAAAATTAAAGCGCGAGAGATTAACCGGTGCCAGTATGAAATAAAGGATGTTCTCGCTCTAATATGCTTTTTCTAGATTCGCCATCCAGAATAAGAAAGAAGTTCGCTCTCTCTCCTCTCACTCTCTCTCTCTCTCTCTCTCTCTCTCTCTCTCGCTCTCTCCGTGTGTCTCTCTAGCTTTTAATATAAGAGAAGTGGAAAGACGGGTAAATAGGGCGCCATAATGGGCTCAGACGTGCTGTACTTGGGACATGTCTTCGCTCGTAGCTCGACTTCCTAAATTTTTCTGAAATCGTAAAAAGATATACGACCACGACAGCCTTATGTATGCTACGAGTAAATATTTTCGCAACGATACGCGGTGGCTGAAATAGCCATATCTCAACGCTACTGGCGACAATTACTCACATCAGCGACGTACTTTTGGACTCGTACACATATGCGTGCGCACACGTGTTTGCAAGCAGCGAAGAACTGGAGGAGGACGCGAGGACAAAAAATGGGATAACCAAGGAAAGGAGTCGATTGATAAAATTTATTAGCAGTTTAATGGTTTACGACGTTTGAAGTATTATCCGTCGTTGTAACTGTGTCGTACCGATCAGTTCTTCAACTTTTTCACCACATTTTTATTTCGGATACTTTACGTCGAGGCAACAGCCAAGCTGAGATACTTTTCTCGAAAGATAAAAATTCGCTTAAAGTTTTTTAATTAATATGAAAAACTTGTCTACACGGACGCGTGGGCACGCACGCGCTTACGAATTTTTTTTACCGCGCGGGACTCGTTACTTGCGCAAAAACACCAGCGATAATCAGTACTTTCCCTTGCAAGTACAAATGAGAAATTCAACAAATTCAACGGATTACTCACGCAATACTCCGTTACTTTACCAAGTACACGTTTCATAAAAGTAACAGATGCGAGATTCTACTTATATCGAATAATTTAGCGAATCTTGTAGCCAAATAATCCCTTAAATATAGATCAGGCGCGAGTGCTCATTTACTTTGGAGTTATTTTAACATTGAAAGTTTGACGTCCAACGAGCGACTCTTAGAGTACCTTAAAATATTGCTAAATACAATTACAAAGCTGTCACCCCCTATCTTCACAATGTATTTATCATCTTACTCGTAGTTACAATGTTCGCCACTTGGGCAAAGCCGATACTGGTTCTATCAAGGTGAACGGGTATCATTAATTGTTGTCAAAACAAACGATACATCAAAGTTTCAATTTCACTCTACTAGTATGCGTTTTTGACAATGTTGTAAATCACTCTATTGCTCTTTTATAATGGATTTCGTGAAACTTGAACACCTTCCTGCAAATTAATGATTACGTAATCGCCATCGTGACTCCCAGTGTCTTCAATTTTACGAAAAGTCTCTTAACGCAACGCATTGCAAAAATGCATAAGCTTGTAACCCGAGACGCGGAGTCTAGAAAAATTGCAGTATTACGAAGACGCTGCGGAAAAGCGAGCGAGAGCGAGAGCGAGAGAGAGCGAGAGCGAGAGAGAGAGAGAGAGAGAGAGAGAGAGAGAGAGAGAGAAGAGAGAAGCAAGAGAGGAGAGTACGAGTATAGCAGTCGCCTACATTCGAACGCCTCGGCGCATTCCGAAATTACTTCCAGTTTCTCGAGCATCAGCTGGAAAAAAGGCTCCAAAAAATTAAAGTAAAAAATACCGAGAGCGAGAGAAAAGCGACAGGGACAAATTAAGAGAAAGAAAAGGAGAGAACGGGAGACAAACGCAGCAACGAACAAGAGGCGGAAGGGAGGAAGCCTCCAAACCTTCTCGACGTCCAAGTTATCCGCAGTAGTATAGTCCTCGCAGTAGTATCGCGGGGATAAAGAGGAAAAGATAGTTTCACCGAGGCTCTACTCTCTCCTCACCCATCCTCCCGTAGTCCTCCTTAATTACGGATGCGTCCGATTGTAGCGGCAAACTATTTTGATAATTAAATTAAATGGCCTCGAGACATTCGAGTGGGCTTCTCGCTCTTGTCGCACCCGCGAATCTTTACACAGTCACCCAGTGCGCGATAATTTCTCAACTTGCTTTTCTCTCCCTCCTCCGTATCCCTCCTCCGGATTCCTTCTCGTTCCTCTTGCTCGCTGACGGTTCGTAAAGGAGATGCGTTCGTAAAGGGACTCGCGCGTCTGGAATATTATTACGTATGTTGCGCGGGACGCTCGGCTTCGAGTCGCGGTCCGGTTTTCGGCTTTTTTAACATCGTCTCGAGCAAGCTTGGCATTTCTGAAGTAGAGACGCGTTGGCTGGGTGACGAATAAATTGCCTCGTTAACGCGGTTACCGGCACAGTGGGAAACTACAATTTCAGCGCAAAGGGACCTTGACACTACCAAACTATTCAAAAGAATAGCGTGACACTTAATTTTAATGAATTAGCGCGTAATTATGCATTTTAATACTTTTAAGCTGAATTTTTAGGGAAGACGAACGTTTTTGCATCCAGTTGAGCTCGGTCGGAAGCCAAAAGTCGTGTATTATATTTCCTGAAAAGACCAGGAATAAGCGCATTCAAAGTGCACGCAGGGTGGCCTCAAAATACATTGAAACTCGAACAAGGCACTGAAATAGGTTTAGCCAAACATCAAAGGAATAGACGGGCAACAATGAGCGATCAAGGTATCAATTTCACTAGTTTGAATAACTCTTACGAACGAATTGATCGACCAAGAGCTCTATAGAGGAATTCAAAGATAAATCCTGTTCCAGTGAGGAGCGAAATTTTTTTCTCCTCGTTGTCCAAGCTCTCAAAAAGACTTATTTTCCAAATTTCTCAATTCTTTCGTGAATTTATTACTCGGTAAATTATTGCTGGAATGTTAGGTCCATCAAAAGCTTTAAGGCACCCGTACACCCGGAGATTGAACGAGGCGCAAATCCATAAATTCGGATCGAAAAAGCCATCCAGTCGTCATCGCACTCTTTGCGACGTGAATCGATTTATCACGTCCGAAGAGGAGGTACACATCCGCCGAATGGAACGAGAAAAAACTGGTTGCAAGATCGAGTTGTTCGGCGAACGGTAAATAATATCACGACAAAGGCTCGTGCGCACGCGAGAGTGACCTCCCGAAACAAAATATCCCGCGTGTACACGCAGTCGAGTCAATCGACTTCTCGAATAATCGAACGATTCAAATGCTCGTGTTCGAGCGAATGAAAAATTATTTTTTCTACCGTTTTCTACCGTACGAGTTGCATAGCCGTTGTAACAAGTGAACGATACACGCTTAGCTTACAGTGGTCGAGGTGTAAGGAAAGTACGCGTAAGGCATTCGAACGCTCAACATTTCGATCGTGATAAGACTTCTAATTAAGATCTTTTAGTTGGCGCACAGAGAGTTTTTCGATAAAAATTACGGTGCATTGAAATGCACCTCCAGGACGACGATAATCCCGATGACAGTCACCGAGGCGACACGCTAAAACTTTCCAATAATTCACGTCCATGTGATTTCTTTTTAATGTACCGTCAACGTCATTTTTAGCACCTGAATTCAAGTCGACTGACCCAGAAATTTTATCGAAAAGTCCTCGTCGCCTAATCGCGTTAATTACAAGATTTTGCCAAGCGACTGTAGACCGAATGAATTTGACTGATTTAGGCAAATGAAGATCGTAATTCCCTTTCCATACACGCGATTGACAAACCCGAGACTCTTGTTTCGCTTTTTATTCGAAATTGACAGGCTTCGATTGCACGTAATATTACTATGTCAAGCGATGCAATCAAGTTCAAAAATAGGATTTCGCTGCGCAAATCAACAAATTCGAACGCTGACTATTACACTCACAATGGCTCGCTCGATGTTTTTCATTCCAATTGTTTCCATTGGAATATTCCAGCGGAACGAGCTTGAAACTTTACAATTATAATTACGGTGCAGATCGCGCCGAAAAACGAAAAAAGGCCAGGAGACTAGGAAGCCAAGAAGATCGCGAGAACAAAGCGAAACATCTTTCTCAATTTACCACCTGCAAGACCTACGTACCACGCGTCCAACTCTTCACTTGGCAAGTGAGTCGCCCTCCAACCATCAAATTCCACGAGGCACTCGACACGCTTACTCTTGCACCAACCTCGGTGCACCAAATTGAATTAAAAAATTTTTAAGTGCGCTCTAAACTTGCGCAATCAGCGATAGCGACGAAGTCGAAGAGAAAAGGATCCTCGGGGAGGAGAAAAAAGAAGCGAGTCTATGCCTCGTGCGCGCTTGTTCACTTGCGCCTTTTAATGAAAGTGCCCGTCCTTAGCCGGGATTGATATCTCGTAGATTAATCGTAACCGACGATACTCCTCAGGTCGACTCTCACTCTCTCTCTCTCGCTCTCGCTCTCGCTCTCTCGCTCTCTTGCCTGCTATCTCTCTCACCAGAGCCCAGATCGCGATAACGTTCGATAATATGTTCGAATCAAGTCGATCCGTAGGGGGTTTGCTCTTTATGCGTTCATCCGCTCGTTCCTTCGCGCCCAAGACCCACCGAGTCCTTAGCCTCTCGAACTTCGACGGGACGACGGCCGTCATCCGTCTTTCTCCGCTGACCTTAGGTTGCGTTGCTTCTTCCGCCTCTCCTACACGCTTCCGCGCACACACACTCTACGGACTTTTTCCCTCTTGCGATCCATCGCCGCGTTTTTAAAGGACACCCCCCTGACCTTTCTGTACCGTAACGAGATATTTTTCTTATTCCTCCTCCTCCTCCAACCCACTCCTCTTCTGGCAATCGTAACACTTACGATGGATACGCTTTTCCTGAACCCGGTGCTGCGCTGTCCGGGATGCTGGAGGTGACACTTGGTCAACCTGCCTTTATATTTTTCCTACTCGCCTCCGAACGCATTTAAGAGCGCTACGTAAGGAGCAACGAACTTTACCGTTAAAGCCCTTGACTTTCTTTCCAAGACGTCGGCGAGTTTAACGCGAACGCTAAAGAGGCTTTAGGAATCCAAGAAGAACGGACACACGATGAATTTATCGATACAAGTGAAAATTTTGTACCACGTTTTATGTCCAAGTTCCACGCAGCCAATAAAAATTCCCATCCTTTGCGAAAGAGGGGAATTGCCCGTTCTATTCTCTATGATTAATTTACGACAGCGAACGATCTTCGTGTTAATTCTCATTAACGGGACGAGTAATCGATAAAATGTTGAATCTTTACAGGACAGTTTTCACGCTTGTCACTGAGTCACACAGTATCAAGTATAAAGCAAACGTCAAGGACGTTAATAAAGGAGAGCGTAACCGCATTTGAAGAAGAAGAACGAATAAAGATCAATTTGGGAATTAGGGAATAGCGCAGTCTCAAACGAAAGAAAATATGCTCTCTCTTAATTTTCGTCCTTCGCCAACGCCAATCGCTCTCTCATTATAGTAAATGCGCCTTCCTACGAACGAAATAAATTTTTTCACTCTTTTCCTTTAATCGCCGCTCGTTTTGCGATTTCGTTCATTATCAACGAGACAATTTCATTTTCTCGCTTGTCCTCGTACTTTGTCCTGGCGCAACTTCGTTCCACTAATTTCGATTTAAATTTTTCACTCCGAATTTTCCTCGATCTCCCACTTTTTCGGAAATTCTCTTCCTTTCATTAGGCGCATCTTATCTTAAATCTTAACGGGTTAACTTGGGCTCGCTTCCCCCTTTTCCATCTTCTTTTCTTTCCTTTTTGCATTAGCTTTGGGTGCGTGCGTGTGTGCGTGTGTAACACGACGAAGAGGAAGCCGTTTGATTAATGTCCTCGTACGAGAATGACTGAAGACTTAGATTAGACGAGGTTAGGTTTCGAAGCGCATGGCAGATACAGTGCAGAAGTGGCAAAGCAGAGGCAACAGCAGCGACGAGCAATTATTCGCTTCCTAACAAACGACCTGAGACCTCGCATCTAATTAAATAACCGCGCTAACGGGAGTCAGCCAGAAAGGGCAACAGGGGGACGGAAAGAGAGAGAGAGAGAGAGAGAGAGAGAGAGGGAGAGGGAGAGGGAGAGAGAGACGTAATCAACGACAGGACGAACGGCACGATATAGAGCGAGAAATGGAGAATTTGTATAATTAGTCGAGAGAAATGTCGAGAGTCGGAAAGAAAATTATTTATGCCATAGATTAAGAGTCATATGACAATAAAGGGATCCATTGCGTAATAACCGATTGAGAACTTTGTACGAGAGTGAAATCATAAAAAATTTAAACGACCCAGTCGATTTAATTTAATTTTCATTTTAACCCGAATTTAATTAAAAGTATTTTAATTTGAAAACACCATGAGATATCGGAGATAAGAAATGTAATCTCCGACGTAGCTCCTTTCTAAAGTATCTGTATTTGCCTTTTGCTTTTGTTATCGAAGAATTTACACAACGCCAATTTCAATAAGCTCTTACCCTTTTTAATGCATACGAAAATAATTCATTGTCGTTGGTTAATAGGATTGTATTATGTTGGTAGGGACTGTACGATTAATAATGTCGATATAACAGTCGATAACGCGAATGAATTCGGTAAATTTACCAAATGTATGTAAATTAAAATAAGGATAATAAGAATAATTAAATAATACGTAACAATGTCGAGAATGAGATATTTTGTCCAACAATGTCGTTTCGTCGAATCTCGAAAGACTAAATAGAAAGTGAGAACGAGGAGAAGAACCAGAAGGAAAGAAAAGACACTGATGAATCCAATAGATCATCAGCCGAGCTCCTCAATGACTTATTGTGCATCGATCGTTGGATGATTGTATCGCGAGCGTGTGAAAAAGAGCGATGTGCTTTTGGAATGATTTATTCTCGAATGAAGCAGCCGAATACGTACGCACAATTTTGACGGGCAGTTGCTCGTGCTTACATCAATTGGCTCACACGCGTCCAATCATGAGCGTACCTCCCTTACTTCGTTTCATATAATATTTTTGCATTTAAATTGTAGGCATTCTTACGTTGCAACGTGATGCCTACAACGTAAATCGTAGGCATGCTATTGCGCAGTCGAGCCGTAATCGAAATTAAAATTCTTCTACAAAGCACGAAACTGTAGACGACGGGGAGATTATTTTTAATTAGTATCATTTTATAATCTCGAATTAAATGTTCGTTTGAAGGCTATTAACTCGTGCATTAACTTGCATAAGTTGCTCGATCGATGCCTCTCTCGCATTATACGTATTCTTCTGCCGATGAAGTATTAATCTCACGAATGTAAATTTATCTTACTCGAATTTTTATTTTAAGGACGCCGTCTATCTTCATTAACTTCCATCCAAATCCCCCGTGTCACCTAATTATTCTTCGACTGTTCTTCCACGATACAATATTCAAGCTCGTAGAAGCAGCGACTATGAACTTCATTGAGCACGAATCTGAATTTCTATTCGCATTGCATTTAATCGACGTTTTCCATGAAATATTAGATAAATATTAAATTTGAATAGTGTAACGCGCGGTATAACGAGTGGAAGTATTCCAGACTGATGCAAGAGGATTCCTCTACCCCTTTCGACTTACTTTCAACTTACTTTCAACTATTAAGAAGATGGTCGATTTCTTGAACTTGCAGCTAACGCAACAAACGTCCGAAATTGTCGATGCGTGCGAAAAGGACGTCGCGTTAAGTTTCGAGAATTCCATCTCTTCTCGGACGTAGCAAATCCACTCTCTATCCACACCGACATCGAGGGGCGAGATGAAAAATCTGGGTCGAAGCTCTCGTCGCGTCTCAGCGCGATATAAGGAAGTGAATTCCTAACGCGTCGTCTTATCGTCCACGTCATCGATAGCGCCTCACTCTCCTGCATCTCCTCTAGCGATGTAAAGGAGATCTCCCCTCGACCCGTCGGTCACTCGCTCTCTTCTCTCTCTTCTCTTCTTTACCACCTTCTCTTTACCACCGGGAGGAGTAAATTCGCACATATACATGGGTACGGAGAGCCGTGTCGGCCGTTACCGCACGGATAAGTAACGGCGCAGTCCTGACAATGACTGTAGCAGCAACTCCGAGAAGTGCACATCTGAGTTGTTGCACAGTTGTATCCTGCAAGAGGCTTCGCGCATGTGTACGCGAGCGTGAATTTGCTCGCTGTTTCACGCAGAGCTATGCGCTTGAATCGTGTTTCGCTCGAGCTAGAGGGAGAGCAAGGGAGGCATCGCCGCTTTTTTCCCTCCTTTTTCGAGGCTAAGATTGACGTGGATGGGATAAGGGACTTACGAAAGAAAGGAGCTGCGCACGACGCGAGATCATATTGGGAAATTACGCGTGGACTCGGGTTGTGTTTTAATAACGCGATGTACTACTCTGGGATTCGGGTGAAATCGTATACGAGCAAGGCTTCGATGCATCGTGAATTTACAACGATGTTCAGTTTAAATACTTGCGTTTACGTGGATTGCCACGGCGATAAAGTCTAGCCGACGTACTTGTTTTTACTGCGCTGCGGATATAGACTTTAAACTCGGTACACCGGACGTTGATGCGTACAGCACGACATGTACACTTCGACTACGTTTAAGCCGACGAATTTAAGCTCGCGCCCTTAAACTTTTTATCCTTCCAATTTCGCGATGTTCTACCGCAATTGGCACATTTTTCAATTCATTTTTCATGAACGTAAAATATGAAAATTTGCAGTCCGTAGAGTTCGTATAGTTTCTCAGCGATTGACATTCTTAGGGAATCCGTCTGTCGTAGGATTAAGGAGAGGGATAAATTATTAAGCTCCTCGTGTAGATTAAATATGTAAGCGTTCAATCGATATCATAAAAATCTCTGTTCTGTCGCTGTACTTTGATTATTTCACGAAAATGGATTATCTCGCAAGATACTTTCGAAAGCATCCGTGACGGCGTCTTCGGAATAACCAAGTTGCCAATAAATAAGTCATACATTTTTAAGCAAATAATAATTTGCCGCTGCATCCTTTCGCGAGTAATTATTAAAGGCGTCGATTAGTATTTAGAAATGTAATCATTGTTCATTCCGTCAGTTGAAAGAATAATGAAAGAGAATGAGCGCAACGAGAAAGGCATATCTAGGCATATCCGTAACGTCAGAGCCATTAAATGGGCTTATTTAAAAGGTTGGATCAAGTTAAAGAGTGTCTGTTCCGTGAAACGCGGAGCAAACGAATCGTAATACAAGAAAAATTACCAATCTCTGAGTTGAACGGAGAGGAATATTTCAAACGAGCGGCCGATGGGTGAGAAAGGGGAGGGAGAAAAAAGCACCGATTAGATTCGTGCGCACGTTCAATCTGTCCTCCCGTCTACTAAACTCTTCACGACTTCAATTCTCAAGACTTTAGCGCTCTTTGTTTCTCTCCTTCTCTCGCTCTTCTATCTCGTCTCGTCGTCCTTTCTCGTTTTACTACCTCCGTCTTGCCCTTTTACCCCATGTCCTTCTCTCACCACTATTTCTCCAACGGCTTCTTTTCATTCTTCTTCTTCTTCTTCTCCTCTTTCCCATTGCCTTCTTACGAGGTCTTACCCTTAAACTCTCGCAGTGGAGTTACACCTTCTCTCTGTCTTGCTCTGAACTTCCGTCATGCCCAACCTTACCTTCATCTCGACAAACTCACGATCCTTGAGTATTTTCTTTTTCACCCCCCCCCCACCTCTCTCTCACTCTCTCTCTCTCACTCTCTCTCTCTCTCTCACTCTCTCGCTCACCCCCTCAGCGTGCTGCGAGAGCGCGTACGTAATGCGTTGCACATCAAACGGAACACTCGAAAAATAAAATCATTCCTCTGACTTTGATTTAAAAGGAGGCGACGATTCCTGCGCTTTAATACACGGTTGACCTCTTTTCCTATCGACAAATATACAAGTACAGAAAACTATATATTTTAACAATGATTTGTCAAGTACCTTTTGCTCTTAAAGATTACGAGCTGCGATTCGAGGGTTTTCGATATTTCTTTCAAATATTAACAAGGGATATCCAGATCGTTCGACTAATATCATTAAAATTTATAAAACGTACACAAAAGTATTGCAAACTCTTTTAATATAATGAAAATGTAATACCTCTTGTGAACAAAATTCCTCTCTAATGAAAACATTGAAAATTTTATACATTGCTTTGGAACCTCTTTTTTAATAAAAGCTTTTCGGGTAATTTTGTAAAATCAAAATGAAAAGCGACGTTCGTGTTAAGTGAAAATTTTTTATTAAATTTTTTACTAACTTTCGGCAATTGACAATTTTATCCGTCAGTTACAACGATTTCAATCACTATTATGAAAGTCACTAGAATAGAAAAAGTTATTTTTTCAAGCGATTCCATTATGCGAAAATGCAGTTGTAATTTACAGTACAACGTCCAACGAGTATTGTAAGACGTTATTTTTTAAGTACAGCGAATACCGGCTTCGTAAGTGCACGGAAGAAAATCGATAATTACTTTTATTACTCATTAGCCGAATGTCCGAAAAATCGATGGTCCTTCGTAACAATTCAAAAGCCGAATGCAGTTAATTACAAACTCGAAAATGAAAATTTCTCGAAGGCTTCGAATGAAACCCGAGAGAATTTGATGAATACGAGTTGCGAAAAGCATCGAGACCCCTTTCGGCTAACGATAATCTATTGGCGATGGGAGACTCTGCGAACGCTCAAGTACATCTACGGTAATCCACAGTGAGAAACAGAGAACGACCTCAACACGCGAGAGATCCGTGCCCCTTCTGTCTGTGCAACCCGCACACACACACACACACACACATTGACAGATATGTGCCCCTACAGCCGTTGCTATGATCGAAGCTACAGCCGACTTTACTCTTCTCCGCTCCTCGTTTTATGCATCGCTTCGCTCGCTCAATGGCCACCCCCGCGAACCTTTTTTATCATTACGATTCCGCCCACGAAGCAAAGGAGAAAGAGCGAATTCCACGTAATTTATCGCTAAACATTTCGGAGTCCCAATAAAACTTTTGACCAGATAAGACCGATTCGTGTTCTCGTTCCTCCCCCTTCCTTCCCCTTCCGACGCCCCACCGCCGCCACCAGCCACCCCCGCAGGCCCCGCGCTCGCGTTCCGTTCAGGCCTTTGTGTAAATGTAGATGTGCGTGTAGGTACCTGGATGCTCTCGAGAGCGTAGACTCGAGGCAGCGGCATAAATGCGCGATACGAAAATATGTTTACTGGCAGAAGTCAATAGTCGAAGCGAGCCCGAGAATTTATGAGCGGATCGCGGCCGCAGAGAAGGAGCGAGCGAGCGAGCGAGCGAGAGAGAGAGAGAGAGAGAGAGAGAGCGAGAGAGAGCGAGAGCGAGAGAGAGAGCGAGCAATGCCGGGCAACCGCGAAAGCTTATGGGGTAGACGCTGCTCGCGCGAGTGAAGGGGAGGTTATGAAAGCCGTTCTTTTTGCTATTCTGCTATTGACATTATATTCCAATTTTTTCTTTTTAATTGCCGAAGCGTATATAAGATCGGCGCATTCCTTTTGCGCTCGTTCTCATTGTTGATTATACAATTGATCGCGTTGTGAGCTCAATATCATCAATATTTAACGGTAACTAGTGTACGAGTACGATTGTTTCTTAACGCTTAACGTTCTAATGACGAACTTCTTATTTGCTATTGACATTTGTGTTTGCAAATACCAGTCATTGGTTTCTCTTGGCAAACGAAATACGAAACTCCATAGCTTTCATCGACGTTGCCGGTATCTTTTCCCGAATCTTTTAAGGATAATGGGAAGCTTTGAGTTTACGGCTTTCTTTAGGCTTACAACCTACAACAGACGCAATCTCCGGGATATTTCCCGCGGAGGCACACCTCCACGCGTGGATGGCTAAAAATTCCAAGGACAAATAAGTCGACTTTTGTAAAATTTTCGTATTTATGTATAAGACGTGGCGAAGGTACAGGAGACAAATTTTGTCTCTTGCGTCTGCTACGCGCAATATTTAAATGACGCGGTCCCCCGTCCATCTGCGCAACCTTTTACGTAAACTGGCACATTTAAAATACGAAAAATGACTCGTTCCATTTTCGTGTCCTGATCAACGAGTATGTACGGGTGTGCGCGTAATCCGCGCTGGCGTACGTACGCAAACGATCGTCCGAATACCGACCAAGTCCCGTGATTTACACAGCGTATAAATTTGGTACTTGAAAAATGCAGCTACTGTACGTGTCGTGAACGTCGCAAGTAAGAAGTCACGAGTAAGTTATTAGTCGATTAAATAAGAATGTAAGGATTATAACTCGAATGAATGTGTTTCATCGTTGAGAGTCCAGATTACGCAGAGGAAGCCTAGGTAAACTCTCGTCGTATCATTACAAGATACTTCATACATTTCCAATTATTATTTACCTCAAAGTACACCGTCCTTGAGTGATTCCGCTACTCGCGCTATTTGATTGGACACTTAGAGACTTGTTGAAAAAAGCACTTTTCAAGTGCATTTGTTGGAGAAAAACGCTCGTAGATTGTAATAACGCAGAGTAACATTTGTATTTAGCAAAGAATTTTATGATTTCAGTGGTAGATTTTTCGCGCTACGAGTTCCTGCGAATATCCAATTAAATAAATATATTTATACTCGAGTAAATGTGCACTTGTGAAAAGAAAAATTCTTTCTAAATGCTACGTACCTTATACGTGCGCATCTTTTTCCGAGTATACACGACTTACCCTCCATTTTGATTAACAAACAACATAAAGCCCTCGTGCAATCGTGCAAACTATCCTCGGTACGCTTCCTCCTCTCCACTTACGCTCTCGTGCACGATTCTCATCGAGAGAAGAAGGATCGGGGGTAATAAAATAAAATGAAAAAAGGAGCGGAATAAGAGGCCAAAAGAAAGTAGCTCGGAGAGCCGATCGCTCAACCGTCCGATTTTTCTCGGACGGCGCTCGCTCTATCCGATTCTCTCGTGTGCTCTCCGCGACTTACGATATAATTAAGTCGACCGCAGGAGCAAGGGAGGGAAGAGGGAGAATTGGCGATTCGCTGGGGGCGATAGAAGGCCCCGGAGCGAGTCACGCGTCTTCGGCTCAACTCTTTTCTCGATGTTACGGAGTAGCCTCTTTCTCTAGCCCTTTTATACCTCCCACTAGCTCCCTTTTCCTCGGCCACCGCGAGCAATGTTTCCTCGTTTCGTCTCGTTTCGTCTCGTTTCGTCTCGTTTCGTCTCGTTTCGTCTCGTTTCGTTTCGTCTCGATTTCCGCTCCGCCGCTTAGGCGATACCCATCGAAACGTGCTGCACTCGACGATCTCGATTCCCTCTGTCTGCTCTCTACACTTCTTTATTTAAAATTAGGAGAAATAAGGCCAACAAGGAAGGCCGTACTTTCATTACTGTTTGTACGAACTTTTCCGTAATTAGCACTGAACGTCGTCGTCTTTTTTTTAATTTTCCTAGCTTAAGCTTCGATTCGACGAATTACGCGAATTAATTATTAAATTTTGTAAGTACGCCTCTTCCCTTTCGAGCGTACGCTATTCAAATGCATTTGCAATTCAATAAATAACCAGTCATTTTACGTACGACCGTCACGCGATTTATGCATGCGCGATCATTTAGTTCGATATTACGCAAAGAAAACATTGATCAGCTCGGCTAGACGTAAGAATTGAATTTTCATTTTCTTCCTTCGATGCCGTTGCTGCTATCGTTACTTTTTAATGCTTATCATTATGCATCGTCTTCGGAGCCGGATTATACATTGTTAAATATAAATATTAACGATACTGATTCCGTATTCCATTAAATCTGAAACTGGAGACCATTGTTTTGCTTTTTTAATTTGATTTTAATTCTCAAATGAGCAAATTGTCGCATCCTTTGGTCTCTAATTACTCTCATAAATTTATTTCCGATTGAAAATACTTCGCGCCGCTAATCGCCGATAATCGATTAAACGGATTAAAATTATTCATTGAAAAGCAGACTTTTTATTTAACTTTCTAAAAATGTAAGCGATTGGCGAAAAAAGATTAATAACACGTATCTTAACGTAAGCGCCTACGAGTTGGCTGCTAACCTTTATTATTCGATGAATTATTCGATAAAAGAAACGTTGCTGGACTCGACGCAAGAAATATATTATCTAAAACTTGTTACATTGCAAAATAATAAATCGTTGTTTGCTTTTAGTCTTGGGAACGGCTGATCATTATTATACGATCAATCAGCCTAGGGATTAATTAACGATGGACAATTGAAATATCAAACGAGCGAATAACTTATCCTTCGAGAAATCATTTTAATCCATACTTTTTTCAATCAGCAATGTTTTACCAACCGAGAAAGATCGGGATTTCCTTAACGTAAATATCTACGCTGTGCAAATTTTCTTTCGCTTTGTAAGTTAACGAGTTCATCGTGGCATTACATCGACGTATTTTTATCACCGCGATGCTTTTCGGGTAACGTCTCCTATTATTCGGATTTCTGGCAAATGGTGGCAACACAGCCGGTAGTTGGACACCAATACGTTCGTTCACGAGTGATTTATTACGCGGTGTGTTCCGCAAAATATGTAACGTATAATCGAGCGACATGCACGATCGCATTGCAAATCGGTATCGATTGTCAAGCACAATTAACGAAAAACCTTTGTGTGAAATTCTCGAGCTCCGACGACTCCTGGACTTTTGGCGGAGCGACACGCCAGGAAAATATCAACGCATCGCGTTTTTTTACATAATCTCTAACCAGCTTCATTGTCCACACTAATGCAAGATGTTCTTGCATCTCTCTTTCGCAGCACTGCACCATTTGGGCTTTACATCGTAAATACTGCGCTCCAAGTCCCGCATTCGTCCATTTTAGATCCTGCCAACTTTTATAACCTTCGAGCGTAGAGGCGTGACTGAAAATAAAATGAGGTGCGTTCGTTTTGAGATTGGCCTTATTGAAAGCAGCTGGATTTTAAAAGCTTTGTTCGAGGCACAACGACGTAAAATCACAGGTAAACGAAACGCGTAAGAACATAGTTTTGTCGATTAAACCTTCCCATCAGGTATACGTGAATATTCTTCCTATTTGAAAAGAACTCGATACCTAATAAATTAATGCCGCGCTTAAAGGGAAGAATGCGAATAAAGGAAGTAGTTTCGCAAAACGATTCTCGGTTTCACGGCAAAACTTTCAGTCGCGCATTCATTCGCGCGCATAAAAAACGCGCTTTGAAAATCCGCTCGGTATCCGAGTGGTACTGAGTGGCAACCAGCAATCCAGGGTTAAGAAAGAAACCGATGTTTTCTCGTTTCGTCTCGATTTCAGTTTTCCGTCGCTCGCCTTTGCGATACCTATCGAAACGTGCAGTAGTGCCGCAGTAGTGCCGAGCCGGTTCTCCTCTTCCTCATATCTTCTATCTTCTCTAGCTCCTTATCTCTGTCGTGCGTTTGTCTCTTTGGGTACGAGTGCGCGAGGGATCTCTGTCTCTCTATCTGTCTCTCTGTCTCTCTATCGGGTTTCTTTACACCCGCCGAGTCGCGTCCTCTTTATTTCCCCGAGCAGCGCCGAAAGAAGCGCAGGTTTTCCTTCATTCCAATGACCGACAGCTGCGACAAATGAAACTGACGTCAATTCTACTCCACTGAGGAGCAGAGTATCACACACGACAAACTTTCTCTTGGTTCGCGGAATAACTATAAAAGCGAATTGTTCGCCACGCTGTTGTACCGGCTCTTGTTTCTTCGCTCGGTGTCTGAAATTAAGATTTACGGTCGTCGACGAAATGCGGAAGCTTCTTTGGAGAGAGGTGCGATGAATCCGCGACTTCAAGTTTGCAGGAAGCTGGTCTTTTTCTTTGTGTCCGCGTCCATAAATTGAAATTTTCCTCAATTTCAGATGGACTTACCTTCTTTCAACCGCCATTTGAATCATTTTGTACACGTTTTTGGGAGAACCGTCGGTCGCGCGTTCAACGCAAACAATGTACTCTTTCTTGTGCGAATAACAAGATGCTGCAATGGTTCGCAAGGACTTTTTATTTATTTATTCATTTTCATTTTATAATTAATTAATTAATGCACGAGTTCGTTTCGTTCGTTCGTAGGGAAAGTAACGACTTTGAAAGGACTACCGTGGAATTCACTACCGTGAATTGCATGATATTCAATTGGTATCGTTTTACTTCGGATGCGACCACTTTCTTCAACTCGATATCAAATACATTAACAAAGACCAGATTTGTTGCTCCCTTTCTTTCGTTGTCGCATAAATAAGTAAACGATAATAGTCGTGTCGTCGTGTCGAAAGTGACCGATTGTTCGATCCTTGTTTCGCAACTTCGACTGCTCTCTTTTGGAAAGCACGCGAGTTCCCGTAACCGCTCGACAATGTTTGCCAACGGGCGCCTCGAGTCCAACATTTCCATTTAAAGTTACGCATTAATAAAATAATACAAGAACGGATAAAAAGTCTCATCCGCGCGGTATCAGTGACTGAAATTGCGCGAACGCGAGACTCCATGGGAAATTGTTCGACACTCATTGCGCAGGGGATATGCTCTGACGCGCGATACATATTGAGCAATCACTACCACACTTCTTGCGAGTTTTGCTTCAATAAACAAAATCAATATCGCATTACCCGACGAAAAACGAAAATAACATCGCCACGCAAAATAAATTACCGATTATCGAATTTTCCTTTTCTCCGCTCTTGTCTGATCTAAATTTAAAAATACAACTGGCAAATCCGATACTTACGGTGGAATTACAATCACGGTAATTGCTCGAAAATAGGACTACTCGATTGGTTTCTCCGTGAGAAGCTATTTCGCGACTACAACGATTTTTCATCCTACGCGAAAACTCAGCGATAACATTGACAAGGAAAAATTTCATCCGTTGCGTAAACACCTTCACCCTCCATCCGTGCTATCGAACGCTATCGTTCGATAACGACAACACTTGTCTCGTTCGGTCGTAATATTGCCAAGTACTCTTAATCATACGTAAAGTCGATTTTGAAAAGCGAGAGCAACGATGCCTTTCAAACTCTACTCCAAGACTAACTACACGACGTACATCTGGATAAGACAAATTCTGGAATACGTTGGAATTAAAAGAAAACCCATTCGCCTTTCTTCCGTTTAATTACAGAAATTACCGAAGCATGCAACGAGCTCATAAACTTTCATTGTGGCGATAAGTCGTACCGACGGGGCGCTCGAATAGATTCTTCGGTACGAACTTGCGCCCTGCGACAATATACAGAGGCAACAACGTTGCATAAATGGAGAAAACCCGCAACTCGCAACTCGCAACTCGCAACTCGCAACTCGCTTACGAGCGTCCGATAACCGCCAGCCTCTGCCTCTGTATATAACCGCGTTAACTCGATTTGCTGGAAAGAAGACAGGCCATCTAAATCAATCGCCGCTGGAAAAACGAAGAACCGAAACGACGCGGCGGCGTCCTTCGGAAAAAATGTCCATCTGAAGGGGCGGGGGGGGGGGGTGGTGGTGGTGGTGGTGGTGGTGGTGGTGGTGAGGGACGGGCCCGAGGGAGGGAGGGAGGGCTGGAGCGTATGCAGCGCGAATGCATCTCACCCCGCATCTTATCTCGGCAATCTTATCTCCGCATACACTAACACAGCTTTCTCCGAGTCGCGCTGTATAACTCTCGAGGGCAAGCACAGCCGAGAAGAATCGAAGAGATTCTCGCGAATCTCCGCTGGATAAGAGGCTGCAACCGGATCGTATATAAGCTCGATCTGTCCTTTTTTTTCCGCGCTTGCCCTTAGTTGCGCGGATCTAAGGGCAGGGCGCCCGCGAATCTCGCGCGGAAATCATCCATTCGCTTCTCGCTCGCAACAGTTCGAGGCTATCGGCGACGCCATCTTCGGATATCCCTCGGGCTTTATTTTCATATCCAAGAGAGCGTTGACACTTTCGATTGCTTCTCGTTTAAAGAGGTCGTACTTCTTCGTCTTCCTCTCCTTTGTCTGCTTCCATCCGGTCTGCGTAGCTTTTTTCCTTCGCGTTGAATATCGCCGAGTCGATAATCGTCCTCGTTTCTTATCAGCCGTGAGCTTAATGCGCGTTTAATTTTTCAGCAGAAATCAATGAGACATGAGCGACGGCGGCGGCGTACGCAGCGGGTACGTAGCCGGATTTCCTTGGGAATTCGTCCGAAAGTTGACGAGGGCTCGTCAACTCGGACGAGCGCACTTAACAAACGTGCCAAATTATTGGATGTGGTGAAAATGTAAGTGCCCTGCGAGGAATGTCGGTAATTTCAGGTCAATTTTCGCTCGAAAGATTTTGTCGGATACGAGTACTTTATAAATTATTCATTTGGAATCTCATTGGCTCTTTTTTCTCTCGAATTCATTAAAACTGTACGAAATGTGGAATCGTTGACATGCTGCGCATCGGCAACGACGCGCATCCTAGTCGCGATATCAACGAGATGAAAATAATATTCGCGTTTGGTCGATGATCGCGCCACGCGTACGGCTTTATACTTGAAATTTATGGGAAAATTATGCGCGCAAAGTCTCGCGTTAAATGCAAAATGTAGGAAAGCTTCGTTTCGCGCGACCATCCAAACATGCGAGAAGTGCGCCTTGAATAATTGAAACGAAACACTTGGCAGCCTCAATCGTAGCTCCTGAAGTAAATCGAACGTTGAAAAATGTAAAGATATCGCGCTTCCTTTACCATAGAATGTCGCCGAGATATTAACGTTTCGCTTCATCCTTTCAATTCCTCGGTGCGGTCCAATAAAAATCGCAAGGCCGCGCTGCTTCCGGAGTCAGCGGCGCGCTCGAAGAAAAGCAGAAAAGCGAGACCTCGTCCCCGATTTCACTCGACTCTCCTCGGCGCGCTAACGAAATAATCCTCGGTTGTCCGGAAAAGGAATAGCGGGTGTTAAAGGCACGCGCGCGCGCGCACGCCTTAATGAGATCGCAATTAAACGCGTGCCGAGTACGGACGCGTCCGAACCTTCATCGAGGACAGCGCGTAACCGGGATCGACATCCTGCATAAATAAGGATCTTACTCCGAGCGTCGTAAAGTAATTCTCGAAGAAGGAACACGCGGGAACCTATCGACTAATTATCGCGAGATGGGCCAATAGAGGGGAGCGAGTGGCATTAACATAATCCACTTTGGCTGAAGCCCAGCGATTTTCGAACCACTACGCCAAGGACGCGTATAAACAAAACAAAGAATGTTCATCCCATTGGATTAGAGATTAAAAGCCTTCCCCTTCTCTCTAGATTTTCTCTTCGCCTGTCCGGCCGCGTAGATCTCATTACTTAAGCGCGGATTAAAAGCAAATCGGAGGGCGTGGGAGGACGGGAGCCCCGGGCGTGTCATGCGAGTCACTCGTTTCGAAAGCTCGTCCGTCTCTCTCTCTCTCTCTCTCTCTCTCTCTCTCTCTCTCTCTCGCTCTCCGGCTGCCTCGCAGTATCTCTCCGAGGACGGGATGAAAGGAACACGGGAGCTTTGTTCGAAATAATGCGAAATTAAGGTCGTGAGAGTCGACGAGGACGGGATCGCGGAGGCGGTGGGAGCGACTAGTCAAGAGAGAAACGCGATTACGGAGGTGCGGACGGTTTCGGAATTCAAGAGGACTGCGTGGTTTGGTCCGAGATGTAGCGTTGATTTTTAATTGATTTCAGTCGCAAGTAGACTTATTACGCGGAGAAAATCCCCTCGTAAGAGTTGCCGAGGGATTTTTCATAAAAATTGCCGCGCACAGGGCAAAGTTTAAACGCTATATGATATTTCAGCTCTTATTACCAGCGATAAAGTACATTTTACCACGCTTCGCCGTAAAAATAGCCTACTTCCACTAAAAATGTCCTATTTCGTCGTAAATTTATAGACCATAAGTTAACTACCAAATTAATATGCGTAAGACTATCACTGTCGTCTTAACGATAACGATATTGCGAGATACCGCAGGCGCGTAATGGAAAAGAAAAAAAGACGAAAAAACAGGAACAAAACGCCTTACGATTATCATAAAGTGGTAACCGTACTGGTAACCTTAAACCTCCCATTATTTGTACTTCCTCTGCAATGGTCATTTATAGAGTTGGAAAATATAATCAGGTTGCTTTTACCGCAGACTTGCAAACGGCAGGGAAAGCATTGTTATACTTCATTCGTACTCGTATCGATGAAAAAGATATAAAATTTCGTTTTATATATTGAATTCGATAAAATTTACGCACTTGCAGCGTACAATAATTTTTTACGCGACATTAAGAAGTGCCCGGGGCAATAAATTTCGCACTCTCTTACACACCGTAAAATACGACAACCCTTGGACTCTAGTCGCCGATACGGATAAAAATGCGCTAGACTGCAGAGATCTTTAAGCAGTAAAGGAAGATTATAAGAAAAAAGTGTTTTCAGCTAATAACGCTTGTTATTAGCTTCTCGCATTTCACCGTAACATCGAAGTTACGAAAGTTAAGATTCGTAAAATACGAACAAGTTCTCCGAGTCTTCGAAATTCAGTGCCCGTGTCAAAGCATAAAAGCTCCGATCGCGAAGCTCGTGCAAGGACTTAAGGCGTACACAAATGAAAAATCAGATACACACTTGTACGCTTCGGCGAAAACCTGCGCAAACTGCTTCGAAGGAAAAATCCAAAGGACGCGTGCGAAGAATCGACTCCCGGAATCGTACCCGGTAACGACGCGGACACGTCCCTTTTCTTTTTGAGACGAAACGAGGGAATACGAGGAAGGAACGAACAGCCTTTCTCTCGCTCTCCTTCCGTCAGTGTGCCCGCGTATATGCCAGGACGACATATACGCCGAGTCGTCTTGCCTCTTCGCGCTTCGCGATCCGATTCGAGACGCCGAGATATTCGAGAAATTCGATCAATCTCACCGCTGCCGCCTTCGCTCGATGAGTTTTCCCCTCCCGTCGTCCCCATATTCCCAAACAAACATGGGATCCGATATCCGACCAAGAGACTCGTTCGATCCTCTTTCTATCTCAGTCTCGCGGACCAAGAGCTCGAACCGTCCAGCTCCTTTCGCTCGCTCCTTCTTTCACTCCCTACACACAAGCCACTCCTTCTCGGGCGCTTTTCAGCTTTCCATTCCTTGAGATTTTGGACTTCTTTCCTCCGCAGTTCGTTTCTTATTTAAAATTTAAATCGCTGAGTGTGCGGATGCACCGCTCCGCGTGTACCTTGCAAAATTTTTCAGGACAAAAGGACAGCCACGAGAGGAATAAAACGGGAGAGACGGCAAAAACGTCGATTATTGGGGGCAAGAAACGCATCGTCCCGGGAGACCGACGCGTAACAGCTTTAAACTGTTGCTTGTTCTTACAACCAACTGATCCGCCATTGCAATTTCATTGATAATTGTAGCGAACGAAATCATCTCGATACAACGTGACCCGTTGTTACGAGCACATTCCAGCACTCGTCGATTCGATCCACCTACAAAAAAGCAAGCCCTACGTACCAAACGTACCCACCCACCCCCACCCCACCCCACCCCGCCCCGCCCCACCGCCATTCGCGTCGTACAAATTATTACATTAATTCGCAGTCTCTCGATTGATAATGCTATTAAAGGTTACAAGTATCGGGGGAAAGCAAACTTGCATCTTCGAAATTAATTTCCCACGAAGAAAATATGTTCAAAGGTAATAACATCTAGGCTTAAGTTCGAAACAATCGAAACACGGACCTTACGGGGAAATTCGATTAAGAAGAAGAAGAACGAGTAGAAAAGAACGCGGGCGGCAAGTGACGGAGCTGGAGCTGCAGAAGCCGGAGTAACGAGTGCCGCCTCCGAGGGTGGATTATGAAGTTGGAGATGCAGCAGTTAAGCGCACCAAGTGGTTCACGATAGTGGAACCTTGCCTCGACCTCCGACGACCCTGATTAATTTGCTCGCGAACGCGATCGCAGGAATCGCGTCTGGTGCGATAGCGCTCCTCAGCCTTTGCGCATGCGCGACTATGGATCATCATTCCTTGGTAATAATTTCTGAATATCGAGTTTAGAACGGCGAGTCGCGTACTTCGCGCGTGCCAAAGCAACGGTTATAAAAGTGAGCTAATAAAACGCCAAGCTCGAAAGCTTGGCGTTTCATCGAACATCCGACGTTCATCGTCAAAGGACGATATGCAATTATCGGATGGGAATCAGATCAGGAATCATATGTACGACTGCGGGTGACGGGCCTATTTCGGCATTGAATCGAACGTACACCAATATATTATTAAATATTTATAGATGTCGGATTTATAGAGGCCGGTAATTCCTCTCGAAAGAAAGCCCCTCAAGAATGTTCGCATTCCAATTAAAAGGTCTCGCTCCACGCGAAAAAACAAAAACTCTTTTCCTCGATAAATGATGTTTAATTTGCACTTAAAAGAGGGGGCTTGCTTTTCTTTTGATCCTAAAGAGCGAGCATTTTATTTGCATTTTATTTTCAACGAACGGTTTGGCATATCATAAACAGCGGCTTCGATCTTTTACTTGTATTTTCGAATAAATACTTGATAACATCCGAGTACTTTTCTTCGAAAACGTCGGGAAGACGTCTTTTCTCGTTCACCGTTTTCCTGATAATCCACGCGTAACGAACTTCGATTATTATTAATAAGTGCATAATCCCAAGACAGTTCGAATCAAGCAGGCATTTTCTTATCGATCCAAAGTCGCCACCGCCGGAACCGCCTCTTCTTCTCTTCAACTCGCAAAGTCGACTCGACTCCGAGGTTCGCCTCCATCTACTTCGCTACAGTGGTGCATTTAACACAAGACCGCAAATTTGTTGATAAAACGGCGAACGTAAATTTATCGTAAAACTTTCGATATGCACTTGTACAGTTGAAGGGACACATTCGTTCGCCATCCTAATGTATTATTTAACGCAAATATTTCCGCACTACGACAAGTTGGCTTCTCCAGCTTTGACGAAGCGCCTAAGGTCTACGGATTCGAGGATACCGAGACAACGTAAAGTAATGATCGTGTCATCCGATTATTAATTATCGATTGCTTGTCAAAGTTTTGATTAATACGTTGGCAGATGAATGCCCCCGCCCCCCCCCCATCCCCACCAGCAACAGCAACAGCAACAGCAACAGCAACAGCAGAGCGGCTTCTTATCGAGGAAATAAAAGCCTCTCGGAAAGCAATCGTGTGGCCACAACGCTTTTGTAAATTTCTTCCGAATGAAAAATATTGGAAAAGAAAAGGACGCGGGATTTGACTTTAAGGCGCTCCCGCGTTAATAAGGGAATTAATCGATAACTTTCAAATCGATGTAATAAGTGCTTTGTGATATCCTTAAGATTCTTATAACCTAGATCGGCACGTCCTGAGAGCAATAAAAGTACAACTCTGTGCTCGCGTTTTCAATGTAGCAGTTCTGTGAACCTTTTTCCCATTATCTCAAAAGCTCTCGTATCAAAACGAAAATTCACGATACCTCTGCTCACGTATCCCTTCTTGGTGATTACCATACGCGCGCGCGCACGCGCACTCCGAATGCCTCGGAGTCGCATTCTTACGGTGACGAAAAGACTTGGAAGGATAAAATAATAAAGGGGTAGAGTCTCAAGGAAAAGGTAAGGAACGTAGAGAAAAAAAGAGCTAAGGTCGCAATAAATCCCCAAAAGCGACTGCACTTTATCAAGACTCGAGAGTCGAGATTTATCCTACAAAACGAGTCTACGCGTCTCGGCACATTTAGGGAAGCGTTGCAGCGACTCTTTTTAATATAAATTTTTTCTCGCCGCTTTATCTCATCTCGACGCGCGCAAAAAAGTTTATCAAATTTATACACGTTCGATCTCTCTGTAGGAATAGCTCGCGAAAGTAAATATTGGTAAAGCAGTGCGATGCGAAAATATTTCCAGAGTTTAACTTGTGTCACTTTTATGGAGTTACAGCAATAAGAACCGAAGCACAAACTTTCCTTGGTACGAGGATTATCCCGTGGCTACGATCCTGTTGGGATCCTAACTACACACAAATTCACATTTATTCATTAAATTATCGCAAGTTTACAAATTATACTTGCAAACGCGTACACTCGAGGATAGATAACGCAGTGTCAATTTGTACAATCGATAATATATCAAATGTCAAAACCTACGAACTGTATTCGTTTGTATTAAAACGTTCTTTGTATTAAAACATTTATTCGAAAATTGAAACTTTTAAAAGTATCTCTTAAATTTCGGAAAAATACGAGGATAAAACGCGTAAAATATAAAATTCCTACCACATTGTGTATTTAAAAATATTTAACGCTTAAAAGTAAATAAAAGCATAAAACATGGATAAAAATGACATTTGATTCAATACCGATAACCGGACAATTTCAATACAACTGCGCACCAATTTTACCGGATTCCTTTATTAGCATTCGATCTACCACGAAGTAACGAGATTTTGCTTAATAATTGTGAAGTTGAATAATAATAATAATAACAATAATAATAATAATAATAATAATAATAATAATAATAATAATCAGTGAAGAGGTGTTACATCTCGTTTGAAATGTTTATTTCTTTGTCCATTAACGCAAAAATGATCAAAACTTCAACAGCACGGATAAATTATGCAGTTACAAGCGATAAAAAATCCAGTCAAACGTTTGATAACCCACGTTAATTGTGTAATCAAATAAATTACGAAAACAGCTTTTGAAGGGTTAATTTTAATTTTAATATAAATTGAAAGGGCAAAAAGGGTAAAAACACAACGACTACCATTTCAAGTATTTTCAATTGAAAATTTAATTTTTCTATCGTCTTTCTTACAACGTCAGTTTTAATTGCTTGAATAAAAATAACTAGCATGTAATACATACTTTAACGAGCAATTCGGATTCTTTATTAATTGAATACCGAACGTAACACTTTTAACTTTAAATAGAATCGCTATGAAAAATCATGATATCCTACCAAGGCTTGAGATATTTTGAGAACTTTTTTCTCTTTAATAGCCACGTTACTGGATACCTGAATCCAAATTGCGCACGATTTGCGAACTTGAATAATACACCTCGTGATTCTATAATAATAAAAACTAATACATTATTACATTGCGTATTATTGTATAATACCGCTCGTCGCGTTATTACATTCGCCTTGATGTTAAGGTATTCTCGGTACCAGCTGTACAAATTGTTACTAGAAATTGTACAAAAGAAAGCTACTTTCATCTTCTACTTAATGCAATGATCGTAATACTACAAAACTTGGCTAATTCACGACATTGCAAACGAATTACCCGTACTTGCAACTCCACTCCATTTACAATCTAACGAATAATACTGAAAAAAACCGAAAAAATGAGAAAGTCACAAGTTCCTCTAGCATCCAGTGTATCGCACAAGCGTAATATAATATAATCCTTGTTCCGTACAAGCTTTCCATGCTCGTACGAGTCTCGCTGTCACTCTCTCTCTCTCTCTCTCACTCTCTCACTCTCTCTCTCTCTGGCAGAAACCAGTTTCGAGTTGGAAAAATACTTGAACCCGCACGTATAAATATAATGGAGGTCAAGGGACGCGAGGGAAGGCGAACAGGGGCGACTCACCTTTTTGAGGTGTCCCTCGCTGGTTCCCAGGAAGACGACGGTGTAGTCGCTGGTGGAGGTCGCCGCGACCGCCGTCAACAGTGTCTTGTCAAAGGTCAGCACCGGGACGGCGGTCATCGGTTCCTGGCCGCCCAACGGCGTGTTCACGTCCAGGCCACAAAAGTCCTCCCCAATCGTCTGCAGCTTCTGCAAAGGCAACATTCGTTCGTTTATTTACCGACGTTATCATTATTGAGTTTTCTTGCAGCCGGCGATGGAGTTTTACTCTCCGTATAAGAAAGTTATACGCTTAAAATATTTCTTTCTTTCTTTCTTTTCTTTTACTAATGCAATCGAATTTTCCTACTTTGTGAAAGAAAGCAACATATTTTTACTTCGAATCTATTTGCATTGAATTGCATTAAAGTGCATCCAACTCGAATTGAGATTTTTGAGCCAAGTTACACTTTATATGCACTGCTTTTAAATCCTAACGCACTCTACTAAATGACCTGCAAAAATGTGTTTTTTTTTTCCGCGCAATCGAAAAAAGCCTTGTGAATTAAATTCTATGCTTCATCGCGTATTTCTGCAAAAAGTCCCAGAGATCGCGAAAATAGTCGTTTAAACCGAGCAATCTTTTACGGGCTCGGTGTTTCCCTTTAATTTTAAATCATTTTTTTTTTTTAATTACGCAGACTCATTATCTAACTCGTCGAATCTCAACATTAAGTCCCCCACGTATTTATAAACAAATCTTACCGATCGATACACGGTAACTTGCTTTATGAAGTGTGAGAGACCAAAATTTCGAATGACGATGTTTGGTTGAGGCAGTAGTAGTTGTGCGAATGGATGTAGATTTCCATCTACTGTAATATCCACGAGTGTCAAGTGACCGATAATAGAGTACACTTTGCAAGCTACAGGACTTTTTGCGAGTGATGTACAATTATTTGCATTGTGTGCATTATGTAAGTGTGCGTGTTGAACAACGATGTTATTTACCGAGGCAGTTGCGTTGGCGTACGTAAAATTCTAAATATTGTAATTGGCGATTCGTTTAACCTGTAATCGCAGGTCGGCTCGGCTCGAAAAATAACAAAAATATTCTTTTATGAAAGTTTGAAAATTACGCAAGGTAGTGTTGACGTTTACAAACACCGATGTGCAAATATTGATCGTTCGTCTTGCGTGCTTTAACATTCCACGATAATACGTAGGGTTATTTAATTACAATTAGTATTCTTTTAAAAGAAATTTGCTTTAACAACATTATTCCAGAGCATTGAATACTCGGGCATTTCTATCCTTATTTCTATCTATAGCCAGCGGACTTTTTCGTTCTATATTCTGGAGTGAACAGGGTAAACACCGCGATCGACGCTGTTCTGGCACACAGAGACATTGCCATCGATGCAAATTTTTATTTACGCACAAAAATTTCTATAGCGCAACAGGTAAACATCGACACCGACTAATCCATATGCCTAGACAATGCACGCGGTACAATAGACGTCTATTCGCAAAATTTTCTGCAGCATATCGGATAAATATTGATATAAACTGATGTGTAGAGTCAACGAAGCAGATATAAATATTTCATAAATGAGCCTATGACAAGAGCGGCATTTTAGTTCACAAAAATGTTCGTTCTGCAATCGGTATTATTAAATGCGCTATAAAAGGGCCTTTGGACAATTTATAAACTTTCCGCGCGAATACGAGTATAAAGTGTAAATATAAGCTTAAAACGTACAAAATAAATGTGCAGTTTAGGGACGAATTGAAAATGAAATGTTAGTGGTTGAAGGAAAATGAGCCGACGTGCGCCCATTATAGACACTCAATTGACTGGACACGTGAAATAGGAGAAAGAAAAGAAAAAACGGTCATTTCACATTATCAAATCTGAAAATCCGATAAAGACATCACTTTGCTCGCTATAATTCCAAATAATTTAGGCAAAAAATAATAATCGTCAGTAGAGAAAGAGATAAGAAAGAAGAGCTGGAGAATGGCGAATGCCTGCAAAGAGGTCGTATTAACCGTGGAAAATTCATTTCCCGGTAGCTCGAGCGCATTCGAATTCTAAAGACTATATCCAAAGTACTTGGAATCTTCGAAGCTTTCGCGGAGGGACTTTCAATCGAGGGACTTTGAAGGCAGAGCGAAATCTGGACGGAGCGCAGAAGCATTTTCATCGGCTCTCTTCTGACGTCGTTGCTGCTCCCGCGACCACCACCACCACCACCACCGTGCAAGCCTTGAGAAAAGCAAGAGGCGTAATCCGAGATTCGAGAAGGTACACCTACACACGCGAGCGCGCGCACGGATTTAAGTCCCGTTTATACGCTCAGGCTGCATTAAAATAGCGTCCTCGCAAGAGGAATGGTTCGTCCTTCTCGCCTTTTCTTACTCTTTCATCCCGTCTCTCGTCCCGCACCTTTTCGCACGAATCATATTAGAAGCCCTTTCAGTGTCTTGGAATAAATTTCAGATGTTTTTTCGACGCGTGAACGCGCAAGAGTGTATTTTACGTATGTTTTATTATGCCTGGAGAGGAATGCAACGATGAAATTCATGAATCACCTTTCAATTTCACACAGTCAAGTTAATATTAATGAGTATTAAAGCTTTGATAAATCTAATATGGAGGATAAGATTTATATAATTATTTTAAATTGATTTTGCGCGCCGCGACGAAAGGAACCGCTTCATTTACAGTGCAGCAAAGAAACTAATTTAACCGAGTGATAAATGAGTAAATATTTTACGGATTTTACACGGATGCCACTAGGCGTTCGGCTAATAATACGAGCGTTTTTTGCTCAATTATTTACTCAGTAAATTGTTGCAATACACGTACATTTTAGCGCAATTCTTCAACGCATCACCGCCAATTAAATTACATCGCGCCTTATTATCTTAATTAATCGCGACGTGCATCGCGTATGCGAATAAAGAAGAGAAAGCAACATTCGACGACATCGAGTCGAGAAGCGTCCAAATTATCATCGAAATTAACTTGGACGTAATCCTCCTACGAGAATCGCGCTATTGCGCGCTATTCTCCATAATTAAGACTCAAAAGTGCAAAGAGCCTCGTGTCGCCTGAGATCGTGCACGTAAGACCTTGCAGAAGAAACGTGCAAGGGCTCGTAAATATATATCCTTGATCTAAAAGCATTCCATCTAAATTGAAAGGTTCCCCAAGCTATCGGTTTAAAATGTCCAATCCGACGATTGGATTTTGAAATCACTACGGGAATATTTTCCAATCTCCTCGGTAGTTGGAGGGCTTTTCGTTGGGCTGAGCCAAAAACAGATCCCTTGAGAAATAAATAAATAAAATAAACGAAATTTCGGATTCGGGGAGAGGCGCATTCGTTAAATACACGATGAACATTATAATAATACGCGCACTCGGTGCTGTCCGATGCAACCACCGAGTCCGAGGAAGGAAACAAGCGGCCAAACAGAACGGGAGGTTGGTGGGAGGGAAGGAAAGAAACAAAGAGAACGCAAAGCGTCGCCCCGCGAATGAAAGGTAGGATGGAAAGTAAGGAAGGGACGTGGAGAAGGAGAAAAGGAATGGGCGAGAGGCCAGCGGCACACACGCAGGGGTTAGAGTGTGCGGAGTAGGAGTCGACTCTATTTACATTCCAGCGTACATTCACCGCTCTGTATACTCTCTGCCGAATAATTATTTGCATTCCTTGGCGCGCACGACGACGACGTGGCAGTAGTCCTTCTTCTCTTCTCTTTCCTTCTTACCAGCGCATTATGGGTGCATCAACGTTGATAGAGGGCGGGGGCGGGGGGGGGGGGGCGAGAGGGGGAGAGAGAGAGAGAGAGAGAGTGGAAAAGGTAGGCAATTATTACGGAAAAAGAGGACGAGCGAGATGCTCGTTGGAGATGAGGAAGTAGTAACGGACGACACGACCAGACGATTCTTCGGAGACAACCAAAACGACACACGAGGGACGTCGCACTGGAAATAGGAAGTCGATGCAACGAGTATGGAAGTGAAATAGGAACAAGAGAACTCCAGTGGATATTACGTAGTTAAAGAAGAGCATTGAGTAAATGACATCTTGTTTTAAGGACGGGCTTTTCTTATGGCGGCCACTTTATCAATGGATTTTCTTTCCTTGGTATTATAACGTTGTCGTAATTAAGATTACACGAGATAATCCGCAGACGTTCTTTATTAGGCTAAGCAAACGCTACTCCACCGGAGCATTATTATTCCCTTCATTATGGCTCGAACAATATTACTTAAGTTACCAAAGTCAAGCTTTTATCCTTTAACGTATCGACGCACCTGCTTTTAGAAACTTCAATAAGATATTGTGATAATTAATGGCGAGTGACGGAAACAAATGCTTTTACCGTAACTTGAACAAATCTCGCATCATTACGAAGCCAGCGAACGAGTTTTTATTTATTACTTTATAAAACGATTATTGACGTTGCGCTATTCAACGTTATATTTACCTGCTCGAAAGCTACTTCTTTATAATTGCGCTCAAGTGCGCCGAGTTAAAGGCACGCTATAAAGCGATCGAAGAACCAACTTTCTCCTCCCGTCGTTCCTCGCAAGAGGAACCCTTTGCGCCGAAGCAAGAAACGGTGTAATTGCGAAAAATCACGATGTCTTAGAGACTGCGACTTTTCATTTCAACCGTTTACGAGTAAACATTACCTTTTAAGCTTTCTCTTTTCTCGACTTTGTTTTTTCGTTCGGAACGTGCCTGTGCTTCCATTTCAAGGCTGACTGAAGAGCGCAGGAGCTCATTGCAATTGCATTTGCGGAACGGATGCGCGCTGATACCTGGATTTTAAGATGGTACATATCTCTTTTGTACATCTCTTTTGCAAAATAATTGAGTCCGTGTATTAGGAATTCAGAGGAGCCGCTCCGAATTGAATATCGCGTTAGGAAAGAACGCGTGGCTGCTAAGCGACGCGAACAAGATCCTGCGAAATAAAAGCCGCTGCTTCGAGATCTGCGAAAAATAAAGATCCCAGGCGACTTGTAAATCCCAGGTAAATTAGCCGTGCGTACGCCTCAATTTCTGATGTTTTTTAACCTTACTCGGCGACATGCAGTGGTGCACGTGGTACAAACTATCGACTAAATTATGCATTCTCCAAGAGTCCGGTACGTGTACTTTAATCGCACCTTCCAACCCCACGTATATCCGCGAAAGCGAAACATCCCCCTCCCCCTTTTTACATTTGACGTAATCGTCAAATTATCCCGCGGATGAATGCCGTTGATCTTCTTTCTTGTTCGCCGGGACGCCGACAAATTTATTTATCGAGTTTCCGTGTCAATGTTCAAGTTCTGGAACTTGGCCGCGGATCGTTCGGCAATAACTACGACCCTGTTGCACCAGTCGATATGTGATTAATATAGGCAGATCAAAGACCGGAAGTTTAACCGAGAGTAAGTGTGAGCAGCAAGAGAAAGACAGAAACAGGAGCAGAACCCGACTAATTATCGAATGCCAATCCACTGACCTTCCACCGGCCAGTCAGCAGTCACTCACTCTCTCTCTCTCTCTCTCTCTCTCTCTCTCACTCCACGAATCCTCTCTCGCTCTAATACGAATGTGTACGTGCATGACCGAGGGCCGGGCAATAAGTTCCCTGCGATTACACGAATACGCGATGTGTTACCACTCGGTGCGGAGGAATTTCACGGTTGAAATTGCTACATTGTCACGGCAATTCTCGTTTCATTTTGTAAATACCGCCTCGCTTTTTCTATAAAAACAAAGGAAAGTTAGTCGATATTATTGCTCAACGGACATAGTTAAAATAACATTCTTATCTTAAGTCCCGCGATAATTTGACTCGTAATTCTTTTAGACTACAGACCTACAAGTTTTGATTACAAATTTCTAGGTGGAAATGAAGCAGAAGTAATAGGAAAAGTATCGGGTAGCGAGTGAGAGGTGGCTATTTACGCGGCTAAGGTGTTTTCCTCGCAGCAATTAATGGCTTAAGCAGATGTTCATATCCGAACGATTCATATTTTATTTGTGCCTAGCTGTACACAAGTCGCGATAATTTCTCGTATCCGATTTTATAGCTTTATACCACCGTGCAATGCAATTATTTTAAATCGATTCGAGTTGCTTGAGAATGGCCGAAAAACAAGATGCAAAAATCGATGTTACCGAGGATTGGTGATAAAATTATCAAACTACGGGTGATAATCCGAGGAGAATTTCAAATGCGATTAGTGCATAAACTAGACGATCCATTAACAAGGTACGCCCAATAACATAAAAAAAGCTCTTCATTTACTTCATTGCGTTATTGCGTGTTACAAAACTGCACAAAGAGTGAAATAATTACAGGCATAAATAGTTATTAGCCACGAGCTGTAACCATCGATTGCTCTCTACATTGTAGTATTCTTCAATAGCAATACCTATGGTAACTGGTTTCGCGGTATAATATCTATAAATACACGGACACAACGTTTGCACAGATCTTTTGACAATAGCTCGTTAACAACATCCAATTAAAGGATCCGCTCGATAATGCGTGTACGATCAACTGCTTAAATATTTATCAATAATTTAGAATCCTTATCATTCGGAAGCTTGCTAATTCGAATACTCTTGCGTGTTTTGCCTCACCGAACAAAGAGTGTTTGTTTTTTCACATTATACCGCTATTGATGACGCTAATTCCAGTGAAAGTTATACGGATAGAATTTTCAACCCGAGTCTTCCAGTCGTCTACAATTATCGACGTCTGTAAATTATTGGCCAATTGTGAAATATTTCGATGAGTCGCCTACATGTACCGCAACGTCGATCTAGACGAATGATCAAACATTTAAAAGAAATTGTAGATCGAAAACGCCAGCTTTACTCGCCTTTGTAAATTTTATCTCGTTAAGTCTGTATTAAATTACATTAAATTACATTAAATCCTGTAGAGTTTTTCGATCGACACTCCGTATCGCTAGGCAAATTCTCGCTAGACCCGCACCAATTTCCAAGTTGGTCGCCACTTACCGTCCTGAGCTCTGTCTGTAAAATTATTTCTGTATCGGTAAAAGAAAAGGAAAGAAGGCGTTGGAACCCGTTGGAACCCGTTGAAACCCGTTGAAACCCGTTGGAACCCGTTGAAACCGAGTATCTGGCTCTGATAACAAATCGTAATTGAAAATCTCGTATCTAAAAAGGATCTGAAGTCAGTTGGAGAAGCGAGGCTAGAGCGGCCACAGGTACACCCTTTCCGTACGAGCTAACTGGCTTAATTCCGAACTTTTCATTCGAAAATATTGCCGGCACCCTGGGAAAACCAGTGCAGTTCTCTCCCCCTCTTCGTTCGCTCCTCGATTCTCTCTTTTTCGCACCTCCTGCATGCTTAAGCCACTTTAAAGCACCTCGCTCAGCGAGTACACTTTAAATTTGGAATTCGCTGAATATCGAGATGATGGGCCTCCCGTGTCGGAGCATAATTATTCCGCCGTCGAGGAGGCGGACGTGCATCACGATCTTGGCTCTCTTTTAGCCTAATGAATTCTACGGGATCGAGGCAAGATGGATCCTGCGTAGGTGCGCCAGAGCGCAGGAGCAGCACTAGCCGAAGTGCTTACTACTTTCATTAGGAAGGCGCGAAAAGGGAGAAAAGGAGGAAGGAGAGGGTGGAAGCGTCGCCGGGAAAATGCAGATACCGCGCACGGGGAAGTGCAGCATTGTTCCGAGGGAACAACGGGGGGAGGAACGTTTGCTTTTATACGTATTAACGCGGAGCGACGGAAGAAATCTTCAGTTTTTCCCTCGTTCGTGTATTTCATTTTTCGACGAACTAGTCGCCGATTCCACATTTCGGAGGGACGATGAAGCTTGACTTATTCCTTGCGGATGTATTCGCGAACGGAAAGCAAACGTAAAACAAACGGAAAACAAACGGAAACTAATCGAATTTCCATACGCTAAGGTCACGCATAAGTAGAGATGAACAACCAACTCCTTATTATTTCCGTTCAAAGGTGAACTTTGCCGTGCCTCGTTGCTCAAATTCTACTTTGACCAAGCGGATACGTGTTATCTTGCATTGGAAGGCGCGCGCGCACACCCACACACCCGAAGAATAGCTACTAAATTCTAAAACACGGACAGCTTTCATCTTCATTTAAGGTCCTCTACAATTCAAATACGAGGCAAACGCCTACTCGGCAACTGTTTACATTAAAGAATCCCTGTAAAGAGTAAAGACCCGAACATGCAAATACCCTCGAGAAGACATCGCAAAAAGATGCACGAGATTTATTCCTGGGCAAACGCTCGCGTTAGAGGTCAACGCGCATGCAGACAACACTCGATTAAAAGAAACTCAAACGAGCGAGAAGCGAACGGCAGGAGTTACTTCGAGACTCGCCTCCAAGTTCGTGTAAAATTTCGGTCAACCAAGCGTCGCACCAGGTCTCGCCTGTGTTTGCGTACGCGCACGTTGAACGTAAAGGCAAAGCTCGATCCGAGGCAAAGGAGATAAATAGAGAGGGTAAAAGAACAATGATGAGCCTTCGGAAAACGGCGTACGAGCACGAAGTCGCGTTTACTCAGCGACATGCTTTGCATTCAGCCACGTCAGAAAGGGGTTGCCAGGCTGTCGTCGTCGTCGTCGTCGTCGTCGTCGTCGTCGTCGACATGCACGTATATTACTCCGATGAAAAAGGTCTGGTAGTGCGCCGCTGCAGCCCCGAGGAGATGAAAAAGGCGGCGATGGGCCGGTGCCGGAAAGGAAGGAAGCAGCAGAGGTCGGAACGTCTCGTACAAACGTCGGTGTCACGATATCTAACGAATGGGCAGCGCGTGAGTCGCATGACGCGTTAGACTACGTTTTGCGTTGGTTCGACTACGTCAGCTCGGTTCCTCAGCCGTGGAAAATAGCAGGCACGCGAAATTTCCCCAGGAACACGATCGCTGAAAATTTTATCGCCGGGATGCGCGTCTTTCGTCTCTCACTCGCTCACTCGTATTTTTTATATGCATCTCCCGTCGATTAATTTTACGATTTTCAATTTATTTTACCGTTACTCCAGTATACGTGAATTTCAAACCAAAAAGTACGTTGTCGTGTAAGACTGTGCATCTGTGTAGGGCTCCTCTAAACCTCCCGCTATTATTCGGATCTACGTATGTACGTATTTACGTGTGTGAGGGAATGCGTGGATCTGAAGTTGGAGGGAAATTAAATTTTTCATTCGATTGGAAGAAAATGCATTCGTAAAATTCTGGCTATTCCGTCCACGCGAAGCGTATGAGAAATAAAAATTCTTTCAGCTGAAAAAGAAAAACCGAGTTGTTCGAATACTTTGATCGAATATTCATTCCGAACTTCGTTAGCCACTAGAGCAAACATCCTTCGGATGACTTAAGAATATTCACCTTTACTAATGAAAGTTCGAATCGTTAGCTTTCCAGCTGCAGAAACGAGTTGCTTATTCAATTTTATTATTTTATTAACTTTCCGCGATAATAATCGATCGTTTCTCTCGAGCGATTTCATCGCTGATACTTTAATGCATTACATCGACCGACTCGTGTATTTTCATCGAACAAAGGTCAATCAAAAATTCCCATAATCATTCGCGATAAATAATGACAATCGAATAGCTAATTGCATGCTAATGACCAGAAGAAAAGGGGAATAACAAAACGTGCGCTTTTATCGCAACGAAATCAAATGTCGATGATCGAGGTTAATGACAGCACTGGATCAAGTCTCCCTAGATCTCGCCAAAATAAGAGCAAAGACAGACGGTCTCGCGCAATCCCTATCAACGAAATTTCCATCGGCTAATTGCACTTTTTCGCCATTTACGCTCATACAGAAACCTAGTCGTTCGCTAAATTAGTATATATAATCACCAACGGAATCGCGCGTCGACTTTTTTCCCCTCTATTATAGAGGCGACCAAGTACCCCAAGCTAAAGTTCAATTTAAATATCGAACGAAAACTCGCGATTCAATGAAGCCGGCTTTCGCGGTTACAGGTTGGCAGACCGGCGCAAGAGCAACGCGAGCGAAAAAAACGGACCCCCACACGCGCGCGCGCGCGCACACAAACGAAGGAAAAGGGGAGAACCGGGAAACAGCCGCGCAAGAAAGTAGAGCACTGCGCGTCGGTCGGCACATCTAATTAATTAGCGAAATGATTAGTCTGCCTCGGTATTTACGGAAAGCCGTGTCCGCCCGTACCCTGGCGCTTCCATTTCCATCGCGCCGCGTCACTCCGCGTTCGTCTCGCTCTTCCTCCCGGGCACCGACTCGGCATCAAAGATGCGACAGTTTTAATGAGCGTTGAAGAGAGGATCGTTTGCTGTAACGCGCGCTAGACTCGCGGCTGCGCACGAAGCAGAAGCTTGTGACCTCGTATATGCTTTACATGTCCAGACGGAATGTTTAAATTAAGGATTCAGGGAGCAACCGCTGCTGCTGCTTCTTCCGCCACCAGCGCACAACTTCTTTTATATTTTTATTATATTCTTCATCCGGCTCTTGTATCTTCTTTCCGCGCCTCGTTCCGAAAATTCGTTTTCGCGAGACTTTATTTATTTTGTCCTTCTTCTTCGCCTCCTCCCCCGCCAGCTTGCCAGTTTGCCTGTATCTTTCTGTCGCCGAGTTTCTTTTCTATATGCGTCTCGGCCGCTGCGCTGCATTCCTTTTTTGTAATTAGTGGGTCGTCGTCGTCGTCGTCGTCGTCGTCGTCGTCGTCGTCGCTACGTCGGATTAAGTATATACATGTGTAGGTAAAACTGTTTCGTTGCCGCCCTATTTGTGACTGAAGGATAATTTCCATCCTCTGGTAATGAGATATAATGAAGGTTTGTTTATATTGAATGTGAACGACCCGCGGCTCGGCGGATGTATAAGAGACGTAACGATAAGTATGAAGCTGGCAGACACGGTTACCGACTGAAATGCTACAGACGAGTTCGAACAAAAATATTTAAAACTTCTCGAAGCTTTAACTCATCGGCGATATCGGCAAGAGCGTATATTGCCGAACGATAAGGTTATTACTAGACGTGCTTCAAAAAGCTACGTAATTAACATTAATTAGTTGCGTATCAATGTCTTATTAGTTGAATGAATAAATTAATAAATAAATAAAACTAAATATCTCAACTGCGTGACTTTCGCGGAGACCAGAGCTTCGATGTAATGTAAAATCAAACAAAAGTAAAATGAAAAGCGTAACGAGTATTTTTTAATAAAAGTTTTTAATAAGAGTCGAAAGTGTATCAACGCACGGGGAAAGCACAACTGCAATTTTAATACATCGGATAATCGATAATGAAAAATAAAACATCGTTTTACTTTTCATGAATTTATGTTACTTTTAATTCTAACTTTTCAGAAATTTCACGCAAATATCGAACGATTATCTATCAAAATACGCCTTCTGCGCCTAGAAAAGGCTTCAAAAAAGCTTAACACAATTAAAATGGGTTTAGATTTTACTCTCTACTATAAAAATACATTTAATAATATAAAATAATTCTTGCACCGATTATCCATCGAATAAAATACCGACACGATTGTATTAAACTTAATTTCAAATTGTCGAAAAAATATCATGCCAATATTCGTGATTCTTTTGAAAACTCCACGTTAAACGGGTACAAGTTAAACGGGCGCGCATTGGTTATTATGTCGATTCGAATCATATCTACTACATTGCAAACTTGCCCGTCAATTTACATCGGATAATATACGCATGTGCAGAGAAAATATTCCGCACGCTTATTATCCGTTCTCGTCAGATAAGCAGTTGTCAAAACAGCGGACGGGAATTTCACGTATGTCTTAACGGGTATTGCTTATTAAAATTTGTAACGCAGACCTAATTAAACGTAAATTAAGATTTACTCTCGATACAACCATAACGTTTCGCGCGATTTTATTCACTCGAAGCGGATTTGTATTATATTTATCCCCATCCACGTGCATCACAATCATTACGCCCTACCGGGGAAAAATTCAAACATCCAAACGAACGGAATGCAGCGAAGCGTGCCCGTGACATCAAAGGAAACGCTATCCTCGAGTAGGGCGGGGGTGGAGTAACGCACGAGCAACACCCGAGCAACACCCGCTCGTACGTATTCGACAACCTCCGCTTTCGCCTCACCGCGCAGTTCGTTAAACGGAACGCGCTTATCTCATATATACGCGAATTCTCTGCTTAAGGCACGAAACGCACGCGAGCGCAGCAGTGGAAGGGATCTTTTTCGCGGAGAAGGTGAAAAAATTACTGAAAAAAGTGGCGAAGAAATAAAGAAGAAAGGAAAAGAGAGAGTTGATGACCGAAGGAGCGAGAGTCGTTAGCCCCTTTTGAGTTTGCTACGCGCGAGGGCGCATTCGTCATATAATCCTACCTATAAGATTATGAGCGAAAGACCTTCGGGAAAAAAAAGAGAGGCGAGAGAGACTCGGAGAAGCAGAAGAAAGGCCAAAATACGAGCTCGAGCAAAGAAAGGAGTGAAAGAAAGAATTCAAAGAGCTTAGTCTTAAAGGGACAAGGGAATATATACGTGCACGGAATAGTAAAAAGGAGAACGCACTCAAAAGTATTTTCTCCTTCTTCTCTCTATTTCGCTTTTTCAGGAGAGTGTTAAATTTTAAATGGCTGCGATACTCTTATTCCCTTTTTTAGTTTTGTTTCGCATTATTATCTCCCCTGCGAGTCCTCGACGCGCGCAGACTTATGCCTTCAACGAGGGCAATGTGATTTTCCGTTATTACAGCGGATATTCGAGGCGAAAAAAGTACGCGCGTACCGAGAAAAGCGTAAATTCGAGTACGAATCCGACTTCTTTCCGTACCTACATTGCGTACATACGCAAACGCGGTGTACGCAAAGTACACGTTCGTAGTCATGATGTTCTCCCTCCTTCTCTTTCTCCCCCTTTAATAATATAGCCGTCGATTCTGCGATCGTGGAATAAAGTAAGCACTGTTCCCCTATTCGGGGAGAAATTACGAAGCCTCAATCGTGCCAAACTCACCGTAACCGAATGAAAATCGTTGTTTCTGCGGTTCTTTCAATTTTTGAAAGGAATAGATTAAAGATTTTTCAGATGCGCGTTTCGATGACGGAGGTATTGGTCGTTGGTCTTTCGAATAAAATAAAGATATTTCTCCGTAAAGACGAGTATGAATAATTCATCGGTTTGCGGTAATCGAAACAATTTTAGCAATTTCAACGATTTCAGCGATTTACGAAATAAAACGTGCTTAATTACCTTTGCAAAAAGCAAAAAAGTTCTGCTGACGAATAACAACATTTGCAACAAACAACGAAAATTTCCAACTTAATTCGAGGGAACTTTGTTCGGAAAATACTTGGGTTTGCACAAGAGGTGCGCGCGATGATGTACAGCTTGTTGTAAGTGGGGAAAAAAAAAAAAAAAAAAAAAAAAAAAACCAGAAATGTTAAAAATTACCCGTGGTCGAGGACAATTCACTTAGCCATCATAGTATTATTCCCGTCCAAGCAACAAGACGTCAATGGGCGAAAATCCGTTGGAAACGGAATGCACAGATTTCTCAATATATTTCCAACGAGAACTTCGGTCGCACTAAATTTGCATTTAAACCCAAAATCCCGATAGCGCACTGACTTTGGACACCTGGGCTGACATCGGCGGCGGAGGGGGACAGCGACGAGGGACGGGAAGTCGCTTTGCCAGAATTTCTCAAAGATCGACTTCAAAGATTCACGTCTTTCGTCTATCTGCGACGAAAAACTCGATGCGCGTGCAAGCAAAGTCTGGTCCTCCTTCGGTCCCTTTCCCCGGCTTCTGCTTAGTGTTCTCTAACGAGAACACTACCGAAAACGCACGACTCGCGCAATTCCGTGCCGAAAATATCCAGGTGTAGTTTTAAATTTCGTTTTAAACGAAAACGAAATCGATCTGCCCGAACGCTCGTTATTCCTGATATTCGTGCAGTCGAGGAGTGGCTTCGAGAGGTACTCCGGTGCATTGCCGCCGCCCCCTTTTAACGCTACGAACAATGCACTTCCTCTGCTATAACTAGAAATTTGGTTATTCTTAAAATGCGAGAAAAGCGAATTTACTTCCCCAAGTACTGGAGTACAGTTTTACGAGCTTCGAGCTTACTACGCTCGTTTCTTCTCGAGGGTACCTTTGAGGAAATGTGTTACTTGCCAAGAAGCAACTCGTTTATTAGCCGTAATTTTAAGTTTCCCCCTATAAAGCCGAGATGTTTTATTCTTAAATTTCAAGTTTTTAATATAAAATACCTAATTTTCAAGTTCCGCGCTTAAATTTTGGTACATACGGGCTGTAAAATTGATCGACTTTGAAGAGGACGAGTTGGTGAACGAGCGGCGCAAATCTTGCGTACTCGCGATACCGTCACTCGAAGAAACGCTAAATTATCGAGAATGATTATCAGAATGTTAAAATTCACCTGAAATACAGCTGCAATTACAACGACGCTTTCGGATGTTCTCGCGCAGAGCGCAGAATGAATATTTCCCGAATATTTTCCACATTCTAAAAATACATCCTCTCACCTTCCCTTAAGCCCATCAATATGAAAAAGGCAGTGTCATCGACATCTTTCCACTATTATACTTGCGAAATTTTCTGAACTCTACGTATCCGATGACCACGTAAGAACTCGGTTTCATCGAACATCTCGGTAAACGGTCCGCCCCCCTCCCCAACCGCCACCCCCACCCCCACGCCCTCGTTCCCAAGATACAGAAAGTACTTTTCGCTGGAGCTCCGAAGAAAAGGCGCAAACCGATTCCTCGGATTATAGGTCTTTCTACGTCGGTGGTGTAATCTTAAAACTGCTCGATGGCGCGTACGACGCAGCGGAAAGAGAAGGGAGGAGGAGGATGTAATAGAAAAGAAAAGAGAGGAGTGCGAGTCTTCGACTATCGCACATGTCGCCCACCGACAAATTGAACAGAAATTAGGGCTTCTATGTCTGGGAGGGAATTCTTCCTCGCAGGCGATGGAAAGCGTAGATGCCATCGATTTTCCCTCTCTCGCTCCCTTTTTGTCTAGCCTTATCCGTCTCTCTCTCTCTCTCTCTCTCTCTCTCTCTCTCTCTCTCTCTCGCGTGACAACAGATAAGGGCACAATAAAAAGTCGAGATAAGAATGGGAAAAGGTAGTAATAAACATCGGAAGGAATAAGACGTTATTGCTCTTCGCAGGCTTTTAAATTCCTGTAATATGCTACTCGTGTCGTTTCGCTTTAAGTATAAATAATAACTCGATAAAAATATATCCAAACATTTCTTTGTTGTTATTTTCAACGAAAACGTTAGGCAACGCTACTCGAACGATTTTCTTCGCTTGACATCGATAAAAATCTCGTTTGTTTGTTAAAACATTTTTCCGCTTTATCGGGTCGGAAAAATATCTCGACCAAATTGTAAAATTAAACAGCGTATCGTTACCGAACGAATACCCATGTCGACCGGTCAAAAGCTTAAACGCGCGACACTTGGTTTCATTCAAATGCAGAAGTTGATGAATTTGTAAAACGACGCTTTAAGAGTAACAAATTTAGAGACGAAGAGTGATAAGCAATTACCGCTTAGCAGTTTAATTAAACAAAACGTTAAACATCTGCTCTCGAAATAACCGTTTCCCCTTCTCAACTCTCTCAACTCGATGCTCGTCTTAACGAATTACTACGCATTTAAATGCTCGTCGATGTAAGTCACCTATCGTATGCTTCATTTTCCACGTAAAATGCCAATCAATCGGCAAAATAATGCCGATCGCACCAATACAAAAGTGTGCTCATTCGCAATGGAATTGTCTCGTGCTTGGACCAACCCAAGGAAGATGGGAAGATGGGTAATCGAGAGGTGCGCGCCGATCATGTACGAAGCGCCGGAAAAAGTAGCATAAAAGACGCGGACGCGCGACGCTCTCGGACTTGCAGGCCACTTGGAGGTAATTAACCAATTACGCTTCCGGCCACCGAATGACGAAAGCCGCTGTATGCCGCAACCGTTGCCGTCGCGAAGTCGCGAAAAGGAAAAACTCGCAGTTGCGATGCGCCCGGAGAAAGGGCGGAGGAAGGGCGGAGGAATTGAGGGACGCGGGGATCGAAGGGAAAGGAGACGACGCACCGGGGAGTAATGGAGAAATTGTCGCGTTGCGGTTAATTTCGAGTCTCGCTCTTGGCGCCGTGGATGAAAGAACGAGAGACAAGAGGCAAAAGGAGGACGCAACTGCAGCCTCTCGGTTATGCGCGTGGAGGCATGAGTAACGACGGACAGTCCGTGTACTCTTTTGTCTGCCTGTGCTGTGCGTGTGCGTGTGTGTGCGCGCGCGCGTGTAGATATGCGATAGGTTGGAAGTTTGAAAATTTAAAGGAATTTTCAAACTTCTTTCAATCTCGAAATCTATATCTACGAGCAATGATTCCAGGCTAAATTGGACTCGACGCTTTTCTTCCTTTCTTTTTCATTTATTTACCGCTCTCCGTTGTCGCGAATAGCAACTGCTTTTTACAGTATCTCTAACGTATTGACGTTTTAATATTTTAACGCCTCTTGCCGACACTGGTTTTCAAAGAGCTTTATAAATATTTACAAGCTAAATAATTAACACGATAAGATTATAGGGAAGAGAAACAAATGCTCGTATACCTTTCAAAAGATTATCGTTGAAAATAAGACGGAGTCACAAGTTCGTAAAGTAATAAATAAAACTATTTCTCCAAAGTCATAAACTAGTATTAATTTTAAATTTAACTGTTCCAATGATTCTGAATATTTAAGCCGGCAATTGAACGCGGAATGGTCCGTATGCGCATTTGCACGTACAAGAAGAGAAAGTAAAGAAACGTAGAGTGGGTGGAAAAATTCGGCAATGCGAGTCGCTGCTGCTATTGCGCACGTTTCACGCTCTCTCTCTCTCTCTCTCTCTCTCTCTCGCGCGCGCGCGCGCGCGCTTGCGCGCTAGTACACGAGACTATCAAAATTTATAGTTATTGCACACGAACCACTACTTCGTCTGCTTGAAGGCTGCTTTTATTAAGCGGCAGGAGATCCTTTTGAAAGATGGTGCGAATTTCTCTATGTTGATTTACCGTTCTTTTATGAAATTATATTCAATAAGAAGCGTCGAGATTTTTTCTCACTTCTAAATAATATGCGAAAATGAACATTTGAAAGCGTTTGCGGAAAACTGACGCTAAATTGGCAACCATTAAGTAATAACTTTGCAATTACACGTTCCGTTTTCGAAAGCTTATAACGGAATAATTATGTATTTATTTTCAATTATGCACGAGCTGCACACGATATTAACACTCGGAATAAGCCTTGTCGTACGGCTACGAATGCGCAACCACACAACAAGTACGAATCCAAGCGATAATATTAACATTTACATCGTGCGAAAGTGCATTAATAAACCCGTAAAAAATTATTGTTTCCAAGTAGTTAAGAAACATTGTTCCGACGACGCTAACCTTAAAATTAATCAGCAATTAGCTTTAGTTCCGTCCGAAGCCGATTTTCCGCTTCTTCAATCAAGCTCTTTACACCCCGACTCAAATCGTTGCGCAACCTACGAACCCAAACAACCAAGCCCGACAACTATTCACCGATGAACGGATAAATAAAACATTACACATTAACGAACGAATACGTAACTAAACAAAAGGAGGAGAACGAAGGAGGACAACGTAGGCAGGTTTCCTTTTTGCGCTGAAAATAGAGGCTCACAAAACGATAGTTCGCGAAACGATACATCGAGTTCAAAGTTCCACAAAACGGTTGCAGAGCGCCCGTTTCCACGCTTTCTCCCAGCTGCGCGCTAAACGAACTTATTGCGTTCGCGTATCTTCGAAAAAAGGATACAGGACTTTTCCAATAATTCAGCCAATCGGGAGGCTCGCTCGCGTTAGAAGCCCCTGTTTCTAACGCGCTTGTAATTCGACAATCGCTAGGAAATCGCGACATTTCTCCCGCTGGTCAACGTTGCTGGTCAACGCCGAAAAACGAGACGAATTAGACGAACGGAATTAATGGCAAAACATTCTCGGCGCACTTGTTTATCCCGATTTGCAAAAAAAGACGATTTCGCTGTGCTCGGTTTGCTTTTACAAGGCTAGCAGTCGTATAGCCCTCGATTTCACTAATGGCGATTCTGCAACCTTTTCCGAGTCGCTACGTTGTTTATGCTTCCTGTTCTCTATTCTCGTACGCGTCCCTGGGTTTTCAATTCGATTTATCCGTCGATGAATTTCATTGATTTTCCTCTCGTTCCGTACCACGAATGAAAGCTTGGCCTATCGATGCCTTTTATCGCTTCTCACAGACGCCATCGAAATTCGATGGCGAAACCGTGGAATCTCCGAAGGGAGTAATCATGAAATATTAAAGAAATTTCTCTCGTGTCTAGCTGTTGCGAACGTTATGTTATTGCCACCGTCGTTGCCACGATAAACACTCCCCACTTCGTATTCTCGCGTAAGACTTTATTGCGCGAGAAACAATTACGCTCGTCAAGTTTTCTTTTTTCTTGCCCTCGTGCCGAGAAAATCAATCGTCGTAAGCCTCTTTCGCGCAGCAAATTTAAATAACTAGTTTAAAGACACATTCGAAATTCATTGTCGGTACATTCCGTCGAGATTGTCAATCCAACTTACCACTTACAAGGCATCCATCGGAACTGAACTTTCTCTAATGATACATCTTAATCGGCAATTTCCATCGTAAATCGATAGACTGAAAATACCCTTTTTCTTCGCGTCCTCCTGTACAATTTAATTTCTCTAGCCATTAACTTAGTCACTCTTGCCTCGCTTCTCCGCTCGAAATTTAAATCTGGAAATTTAAATCTGCCTCGGATTTCCAGCGCTCGCGTGTCGTCGCGCTTCCTGTCGAATGTCGCAACTGCGTTCGCTCGTCAAAATAAACCACCGCATTCAGGCTTATCAATTTTCGCGCGTCTTCCGCAGCATTCAAAGCAGCTTCTCGTACATCCGCACCCTCGACCCGTAGACAACACCATCTCCACGCGAATTGGTCGCTGAGAGATCTCCAAGAGATGCGTAACCGCGCGGTGTCGCATCTCATGCCGCATCCTGGAATCCGTGGCGGTACTCTGAAAAATCGAGCTCTAAATTCCCGTCTTCGGGCACGTCGGGCACGTCGGGCACGAGGAGAAAGGAAATGATCATCGAGAATAAGCGGCGAGTGATGCTGAGGGAAATCGACGAGAAACCAGTAGCACGAGTAGAAGTAGTAGTAGTAGTAGCTGCAGTAGTAGTAGCAGCAATGCACTCGGCTTAGCGCTCGGAAAATCGAGCGCTAAAATGGCCGCAAAACTGGAGAGGGTACTTTTAGCCCTCTGGGCCGAGCAAAGGGAACTTTTCATCCTTCTTGCCCCGTTTTGCCCCCGCTTCGTGGAAAAAGACTGCGGCTGAAGTAAGCCGGCCTAGCGCCGGGGAACGATTTGATACAAAAAACGTGCGCTCCGAGTTCGCTCTCCTCGACGTCTTGCACGAATCATCAAAGAGAACCGCCTCGCAACGTCAGTAGCAGACGCGTTCATTATTGCACACACGACTACTTCGCGTGCTCGTAAACGTATGTTGACAGAAGTAATTTTCGCTCCCCGCTCCTCCGCCGTCTTTTCGTCAATGGCCGCGTAACGATAGAAAAAGCGAGCGAGAGACTTGCCAACTTTCTCTCCCCCGAGCGGAGGGACACGCGCGCGACCTTACGTTAAACGAAGGAGAGCCGCGCGAGGAAGACGAAGAGGATCGAGGGGAGGTAGAAAGAGCCGCGACTCGCTGAATCATTCGCTAAACTTGCCGGCATACGAGTCCCTCGGGATATTTTTGCGTTGCTCTCGCTCCTCTTTGGACGCCCCTCACGCGCGAGCTATATATTAGTGGTAAAAACGAGTCACTGAAGATCACGAAAGAAAATTAGTTTTTCAAAGGATGGACGGCCTCGTATTATTTTCTTTCGGATTACAACGTACGGATATTTTCTTAATTAATAGATCAGGGTGGGAGAAGCGTGAGAGTAATGGAGATTTGGATTTGGATGTACGTACGAAATACTTATTTCGCGTTTCTGGTTGCAGCGCACGGGTTTGTGCTCTTTGTGCTCTTAATAAAGCCCAAGTTTAACCTTGAGTAGCGTTTGCCGATTTGAAAATTGTGATCGATCGCGGAGACTCGCACGTCGGGAAAAATTTGTAAAAAGTTCTTTTGGTTATTATTTTTTCGTTCATCACCGGATTCTTTTACAAAAATTTCTAAATTTCTGGAGCAAATGCATTAATACTCCTAATCTTCGCGTGATTACCTTTTCAAGGTTGATAAAGTTGGTTTTGTTCTTCTGCTGGAATAATCGTTTATTAAAAAATATATTAAACTTCCGATTTAATGAGCGGAGGATATTTTTTGCGTTTGATCGAGTGAACATCAAAAGATTTACATTAAAAATTTCATATTAAAAATTTACACCAAGCTGCGAAAATGTTCATATTTGATTTTCAATAAAAGTGAATAATTAAATGAAAATTATTAAAACGAAGGTAAAAAGGAAAGTTTAACGAAATTAATTTTCCCTTAAAAGCAGACGCGCAGACGCGCAGACGCGCAGACGCGCAGACTCGAGTACTCCGTAGCAGCCGAGTTTATATAGATTACTCGGTTGAACGTAATTTCAAGTTCCTTACTACCTTTGGAAAAATAAAAATAAAATTTAATTTTTACAGCGTTCTCCTTTGCCTCGCTGATCTCTGATAGGATTCTGCATTAGATAGAAAATTGCCTATCGCAATAAATGCTCGCACCCTTCCGAGCTGAGTTTTGCAAATAACTTTGAACGTAACTTGTTTCTGTCGATACTTTTTAAACGATTACGAGCCACTGATGATTATTTTATTAAAATGTAATAATAGGATTGGCGTTACTCTTGGAGTTATGTAAGATTTGGAACTCGATCGTCGACGGAGATCAAAGTGCGTATTAATTACAAAATAATTAAACCATGTGGTGAAGTTCGATTCGATAGAATTCCCAAAAAGCGTTGGCTCGTCCAGTTCTTTATTTTCGTCGCCTTCGCCTTCAATCGCCTTCAATCGCCTTCAATCGCCTTCATTCGCTTTCATTCGCTTTCATTCGCTTTCATTCGCTTTCATTCGCTTGCACGACCAGAAGAATTTGGAAACCACTCGTGACAGAAAGCGGGACAGGCGACTTCCTACGTTTTTCTCCCTCTTTTACAGAGACTAACCGAAAGTGATAATAACTAAGAAAGACAGGTGGGGCGTGAGTCTGCAAAAAATGTGTCAACAGCAGAGGGTGTATTTGGCGGTGGCGCGGCGGGGAGAGGTGGATAAGGTTAGAGGGAGAATAAAAAAAGAAACTTAATTTCCGAGACGTCAGTCGTTCCATTTTGCCAGCGCACTTTCTCTGAAGGAATTTGAATTTTCAATTTTAGTGTGTGACTGCTGCTGTATTCCGTGGTATGAGTGGACGCTTTTCTTGTTTCGAAAATTTTTTCGCCTTAGCTGTTCGGGCGAGCGAATATCGAGTAACACGTACAACGGACGAAGTACGTGAAAGTAAGCAAGAAGAGGGTGCAAAGTTTTTCCAAAGTTTCTCTGTCCTTGTACAGTTATGAATTTGTTCACGTTGGATTTCACATATTCGTGGCTTTCGTTAGTAATATGGAGACAAATACACTCTTATTAGAACACTTGGGGACGATTTCGCCCCCTCCCTCTTGATTAAGGATTATATTTCGAACTTTTAAAATCTCTACGCAGATTGTTAAAGCCGAAACGAGGATATATTGTCATTTTTCTTATTAATTTTCGTACGATACACCGGCATGTTTACCTCCGTCGGTATCAAGAAATTTCACGCAATGCGTCGCAGAAATATTTTTGCAATTGATAATATTTTCTGGCGTAATATAAATAAAAAATGCTCCGACGAAACTTGCTTTTATGTTAAAAGCACAGCTGTCCGTATACGTGAGAAAATTTGCATAATAGTTTGGTCGAAAAATACCAGTATTGTACCGAAAAATATCGCACGAAAATAAACGTATAAAAGGGGATCTGTATGTTTTACAATCTGGATATTAAAATGAATCATTAAATGCATTCGTACGTATATGTTTCAGGCATTTAAAAAATGCATACGAGCCATATTCTCTCGATTTTTAATCGAGTACTTTTACCTTTCACTCGAGCAAAGGTAATCGTAATTTTCGTCTATTCGAAACACTGTTATTTCGGACGATCGGAAACAGGTGTAAGAATTAAGCGTAACTGCCCCAACCGTTGAACTCGAGACGAAAGTCTGACGCTAACATCTTTAACATCTTTACAAGAGAAAAGTGAGAATAAGACGAGACGCAGTCGCACAAATCATTTTGAGCACCGTGTATTTAAGTCCTGCTACACAGTAGTGCTAAGAGAAAGTTAAATTAAAGAGTAAATTAGCTCATCTAAATATGGGTAGGTATTAAAATCTACATTTTATGCTCAAAAATAATTCTTCGAGTAGAAAATATGTGGACACCTCGAGTGCTTTTAGAATCAAAAACGTTGAAAAATCTAACTTTTCTCTTCATCCTGTACGTAATTCGTCAAACATAAATTCTTTCCTTAACTTAACAACTGCTTCCTGATTTTGAAAACGTTAATTAACGTTGATTAACATTAGCAGTCCTTTAAATTCCCTACGTTATCGAGCACCCGAGCAATGCCTGGGCTGATTTTTACCCGCGTAAAAAAAAAAAAAAAAAAAAAAAAGACAACAAGTCTTTCGCTTATACGCGTGCAAAAAGGAGAAAAAAAGCGCATACGACTGCGCTCGCAGGACGTGGAACGGTAAGGGAAGGGGGTAGTAGTAGAACATCGAGAAAGGAGGATTCCGAATGGCAGCTTGCCAGACGTTATTAGAATATAACGACGAGCCGACAACGAGCAGAAGATGGATGTAGAGCATCACCAAAGAGAAAAGGAAGAGAGGGGAAAGGCCGAAGGTGACTGCTGTCGGTGGGAGGTCAGATTTCATCCGATGGCTTATCGATGAAAAGGAACAAGAGAAAGGCTTCCCATTGAGGTTCCGAGTCAATCCGACGAGGATCTCTCTGCCTGTCCGCCGATCATCGAGCCGATATTGTCTGTGTCGCACCACGTATAATATTCCGCCCCCTTAAAGATGGAAAATCCAAGGAGTAGGGAAGATCGCACTTAACCAGCAGAGATAGGGAGGCTAGAATATACGGACAGATGGGACGGAACCTAATGAAAGGGGGAGAGAAGGAAGTAAAGGTAGGCTGCGAAGTGAAATTTTCTCGTGATGCAGAATTGCAGATGAGTAAGCTCGTACTTTCCGAATTACTAAACATGCGAATGAAAATGTAATCTTCTTAACAAATGTAATCTTTTACGTTTGTTTGAAGCGCGCTTTTGGGCCCGACAGGGGCGTTCGATTAGATCGTAATTGGCCAGAAATTTATGCGTAATTATTTTAGGAGAAAAGAAGCGCGCCAAATTTTATTCGAATGATTTCGTTATTTTGAACGAAGAGTGGCGTATTTTTCGTTCGAGTGTCGTCGTGAAATAAAACGGCTGAGTGTACTTGATGCGCTCGCAAATATTTCAAAATGAAATTATTCCACCATAATTTCCGAGTACTCGCTCGCATTATGTTGCCTTTGAATTGGCGCACAAGTAATATTTGTACATGTGTTTGCTCGCAACCCCTCGCGCCGTTTACAGAGTGCTTTTTCTCCACGTATCTGTCCGACGAAAAAAAAAAGGGAGCGAGATGGCAACGGTAACTCGCGTCTGTTGAACTCATTGTGCAATCGTGATTTCATTATCCGGAGAATATATGCGTATATGAACGTATATATGCGTATGTAATGCATGGGGTACGAGGGCAAAAGGCATCAGTGTGCATAACGAGGGAGAAAGCCCGTGTCTTGTGTTTTTCACGCGCTGATAGAGGCGAAAATTTTTTGCTTTGTGGGGTTGGAGATGCTTCTTCCCATGCTTTTGCCTCTCTCGCTTTCTTCTCTGTTTCTTTCGTTTGTTTTCAATAACAACGAGGCTTTGCCAATTCATTTGCTGCCTTGTATCTATCTACGCGTACTTGTGCGTACTTACGCCTATTTGTTTGTACTCCTTTCTTGAGCATAAATGGCGTTCTAAAATTGGAGACATTTCAACGTGTTCGAGATCTCTCGTATGAAAGAATGAATGCCGAACCATTTTTAAAAGTTCTTGATCTCGGTGTCTGATGAGCTGCGCACTAATACGTTACATTTGTTACGTATAATACATTACACTTGTACGAGTAAATGACAATTATATGGGTTGGAAATTGCGTAAATCCACCTTCAAGATCGCGCAGTTAACATCAATGCAATATTCAGTCTCGTAATCTCGTTTTTATGTCTTTACACAATGGCCCCCCTACTAATTTGCAAATTATCTCTGCGCTTGTGATTAAAATATACAGTGAAAATTAGCCCTGAATGTTATTCTTAACGAGAACACGAAAATATAGTTAATTATGTCTCGTAAAAGTGCTCAAAGTTATGCGTAAATTACGTAAGTTGTGTATGAAAGTACATTTACTTCACTTACATTGTAATTGCCTTTTGTATAAATAAGGTATGTACCTAAAAGAATTAGGTATACACTAATTAATCGTACCGACTTTTCACGCGTAAGTGCAAAAGTTAAAGACGTTTTATCAACGAAAATTTTCGTTAACAAAATTCTATTACCTACTACACGAATTGATTTAATTACCACGTTTGAATTACTTTGCAGGAACTCAAAAAGTCCAAATTTTAAGCTACATTTGCCCAGACTATTTTACACGTAGAACACTTAGGATTTAAAATAAAGATACCTTCTTAATTTATAATTTCCCTTTACTCGTAATTCTTGTTTTGATAATAATAGTTTCTCAGAAAATATCCGATCATTTATTTTCGAGTAATTTGCTTTTAGCGGGGATAATTTTGTAATGAATATGATTTTTTAATTTTCAGGTTAATCTACTTCATCTCGGTTATATTCTACAGTTATAATATCTGTAGAAAATTGCATTTCTATAAATTATACAGGATCTTGAAATGGTCGTATTATTTACTGTAATTGGACTTAACTGAACATTCGTTATGAAAGTTTACTTATATCTTTCAAATATTTACAATGCTACCTTATTACTACGAAATTTACGAAATTTATAATTCGTACGCGTGATGAAAATTTAATTTAATTAAACCATTGGAAACGTCATTCTAATAAAAGAAAATTACCATCAGAAATATTGTATATTGTGGACGGAAAACATTTGTTAACGAGTGAAAATTACCGAGAGTACTAAATCGTACTTATTTGCGAACATTGTTGTTAATTGCATTGTAAAAATAGCATTCCACAATACATAACTACACGTAATAAAGTTATAAAATTTGAATCGATGTTTGGTAATTCGTAATTGTGAATCCCAAGTAAAGAATAAAAACGAACCCATAAAAAGACTCTTATCAGTGCTTTAAAGGAAGCTTTAAAAAAGCCCTTATGCAGCACGACAGAAAAGCAGTCCGTAAAAGTCATATCGAGTGAAAAAAAGTATTACCGCCAAGGTCTTCGACTAAAAATAAATGAAAAGCAATTCAATCCTGCCAACAAAAGAACCGCATAAAAAAGCCTGTGACTTATCCACGAGGCTTGAGCCCTCGCGCATCATTCAAGCACAGAGGAACGCCATCTGTAACTTCAATACGTTAAATCCTGTAAATTCTCCGTCTCTCTTCGGCTAAACAAGCAAATTATCGAGTGGACCAGAGCGAAAAAGATACGAGGCGAATTAATCGTTAAAATGGTCCGTCGCGACAGCGACGCCCACCCCTTGACAAAAGCTCCTGCAGCAAATCGCGAAAACTCCGAGTGTCAAGAGAACGAGGCGACGGGAAATAAGACTTGCCCGCGGTGTAAAGCGAGTAAGTCGAGCACAGAGTAAGACAGACACAGAGGCGAAACAGGGTCGGGTGATGGTGGAAGGAAGAGCAAAGCTCGCGCGCTCCAGGGAGGGTGATAAGGTCCGCGGGACATTAGCAGGGCAGTGTGCCAGACGTTATTAAAACAGAAGGATCATCTCGTCCGCTTCGTCGGGTGGTGGGGGGTGGGGGTCGAAGGGAGTAAGAAGCGGCTTATCAATGGAGCCTGGCTGCTGCCTAGGGCGACGACGTCGACGACGAGGACGACGAGAGCCGGTCTCAGCTCCACGCCTTGCCCTTTTGTCTCTATCTCGTCGCCTTCACTCTGATTCTCTTGAGCTCTCGCTGCACCCCGACTCGATGCGATTCTATCTCTGCTGCTCATCGACGCCCTTACGCGCGCGCGCGCGTGTGTGTGTGCGCGCGCGCGGCTATACCGTGCATTCGAAATGCTCGGGGGGTCAGTGGAAAAGAGGATAAGTCTGACGTGACTAGATGCGCACAGATACAAAGTATCCAGATGCAACGTACGCGTTTTAGGGAAAGAAATGCCAAGAGTACTTTTTACGCGCCTCAAAGGGCTTGTACGTAGCGGCTTTTCCGATTGCCATGAGATATCACTTGGTTTTAGCTGCCCGTGTATAACTTGCGTGCTTTTGAGTAAAAAGAATTGCGCCTAATGAACCAGAGACTCTAGAGGTGCGAATAGAAATGTTTATTTTTACATAGGAGCACGTGTTGACTCGTATCGCGTGGGACAGCATTTTTATTACGGATTATAAACATTTATTATTGATAACAAACGTAAAGCCTTATTAATGCTATGCTTTTAATATTCTTAACGCGCATTTAGAAATAGTATTATAGGGTCGTGCATGAAAAAAAAGCCCAACAACGAGTGAATGATGATGACCTTTCAAGTTCCGCGTAAAAAAGCGAACCCTTTTTAAATTACTTATAAAAATTAAAGTCTCTTATCTCGTCTCTCTTGCTTTGTCGTTGCAAAAAATTAATACTCTATACTTTTACTTATAGAAAACATTTTTATAAGGATGAAAAATACAAATTCTAAGAGTAGACGTACAAATAAACATTAAAACTAGTATAAACGAACATCATATTTTCTAAGTCTACTCGACGCAACAATATTACAAATAGATCTAAAAATATAGTTCTTAGACCATTGAACCTGCCGTTTGATACTGAACTGCTTTACCTCGAGTTATTCATTTAAAGTAAGAAAAAATGGTAAATACAAATATCCGAATCTTCATTAATAAGGGGAATATTGTGGAAGAATTTGAGAACGAATAACGATCAAATTAAGGAAGCAATTGGAAAAGTGAAAAGAAAAATGAAACGTCGGGGAAGTTGGTTAGTGCGTACGAAAGGCACAGTAATACAAGGAAATATCAAATCATAAAAAGCAAAAGCAATAATGCGAAAAAGAGATTATGAAAAATGCAGATAGATTAACGGAACGGCAAAGTAGAGCGACAAACGCGGAGAAAAATAATACAAGAACGTAACAAGTTTAAACGAGTAAGAAGGAAAGAAAGTATCAGAAAGGGAAAAATATAAAGAAGTGAATAAAAATAAAAGGATGTAAAGAAAATGGTGGGGGAGAGAGAGAAATATGCCAATCGAAGCTGTTGCGCGATTTCCGGAAACAACTAGAGCAGCCAGTACCTCCTACGTTTACGTACGCACACACCGACGCGGATCAACGAGTACGAGTACAACAACGATCGGCCACTGCACGTTCTAATAATAGAACGTTTCATTAATGTCTCCTGCGCGGCAGTTTTGCTTCTCTGTCGTAGCGTTTTTTCTTTATCGCGAACTGGAAGTCCGCGCGCTCCGTTCCTTTCGTCGTTACGCTAGAATGCCGATTCTGTCGAACCTCGTGCAGTGAGAGAGGGAGTGAGAGCGAGGGAGAGGGAGAGAGAGAGAGAGTGAGAGTGAGAGTGAGAGAGAGGAGAGCTTCACCAGCGTAATCTCGGAATTTGATTTACGTATCACCACTGCCCCTCCTCAACCACCAATACCGAGCGATACTACAGTCGACACTTTTCCACTTTCTTTCTTTCGCTCTTTACGTTTACTCTCCAGTCGAGTACCCGATTGGCTTCTCTCGTGTACGCTTCGTTGAGCATAATGCTCCCTTTAACGAGCGTTGACATCTGCACGCAATAGCCTCGGGTTCGATGTAAATTCAAACTCCGGATTTCATAAGCAGTTTTAGGTGGCCCGTGCGTATTCGTTACGCGTAACGAATTCAAACGCGTAACGCGCTAGGATCTATTAAAATTGTTCGCGTCTGCTTGCGAGATTCAGCGACTTAATTGTCCAATAAAAGCACGCGATTATCTCTGCACGTACGCCTGACATTTGTTTTGCATTAGAGCGATGAAGCGTCTGCCGCTCCAATTACGTTATTCAAACGCGGGGACTCTCGAAAGGAAGGTAAAAAAGCACCGAGTAGCTGGAAAAGTGATCTATCGGCACTCTAGCGCATTAATAACGGAGATCTTCCATTTGACGCAGAGACCGAATTCGGTGCAGCTGTTTATAACGAGTTTAGCCTTCCGGCGCACTGGAGTCGGAGCGAGTTCGCACTACCGAGTGAACTCTCGATTAATACTTGTTCGTGTAGAAATAGCGGCAGATTGATCTCGGTAAATACAAACGAAGACCTTATTAGCTTTGCCACGTGCGCTAACTCTCAAGAGATTAACAACAACGGCGGCGCGCCCCCCCCCTCCTCCCGCCGCCGCCACCACCACCAATAACGCTTTAATGCAAAATATAATCCCAACGCGTTTCACCGCGTTTCACCGCGTTTCACCGCGACCAGCAAACGCATATAAAACACACGCACATACGTATAACGAGACGAATGCGATAAGTCCTCGCCCCGATAGTGTCACGCAAACTCGATACTGTCCGCGTCTCCGGTTGGCGTCTGTTAATGCGCCGTTGGAGAAGTCGTATAATTAACCGGAATTAAAGTAAATTTCACAAGAGCCTCCGTGCGTGGGCCTCATGGAGGCCACTCGAACTCTAATGCGGCAAACCGTTGGAAATGGAATAATCGATTGGATTCGTGAACGGATGGCTGACGAGCGGCCGCCAGGCGCTGAACATCGTCGGCGAGACGGCCTGTAATAATCCAACTGCTTACGATGGAACGTTGATTGTGATCATCTTCGAGCCGCGGGGGGTGTAGCTAATACAAGAGGTGGCTACCACCGGTCGATGAGTCGAGCCTTTGCAGGAGTACCGCGATAAAAACAAGATACGCACTAGGGGAAGCCCCGCGGTCGGGCCGCACGTTGATAAATGCGGCACCCACCAAGTGCGCGGCGGCTAAACAGCGACGCGGTATTTCATCCAGGGGATACCCTCCCTGAGCCGTGAATTTTAAATCTTTAATTAGCGTGCAACCTGTGACTTTTTCGTTGCGAAATTTACGGCGGCGAACGAAAGCTTTAAAAGAAAAAAGGCAAACCGCGCGAAGCTTTTCCTTAAAAATCGCGTGAACGGACTTATTTCATACAATTGGTCCCTCGACGTGCCAATGATAGCTGACGGTGTAAAATGTTCATTTAGCGTGCGAAACGACGACTCTTGACGTGTCTGCGTGCACTCTGGCCTATATCCGATGCATTTAAGGCATCTAGACTATCTTGCATTCGGTTTCGACTTTATTCAATTTATCGATCCTGACGGACAACCCGTGGACCTGACACTAGTTGTGCAAAAAACATTAATCCCTTCCTAGCGGGCGGACATCAATTGTATTGAATTTTCATCGGCGACGATGAAGCATGAAAAACTTTTTTTCGAAATGGAGTTAGAGTAATAACGAAGTCACCGTGACGTTAAAGTCCGAAAATTCTATATTAAAGGCAACATCGAAAGCTCCGATGTATTCGTATAAAAGGATAATACGATTATCTTACGTGTGTAGCGATGAAGTTTTTGAAAAGTGAAAAGTGAAAATAGTCGATTAAAAAAAGAACGGGAAAGGGTATCCGTTATTGCGTAAAGAAATTTGTCATTTTACTTATTGAAATATTGTTTTCACTCTTCGTTAAAGTAACGTGGATATAACACGAATTTAGTCAAATGTCCTTTAAACTTAATAACTCGCGGAGATATAAGTTTAATAAAAAATGTAAAGCAAACTTATTGCGCGCGTACGTTGTTAGGGAAAGATTTTAATATAACCGAAAGAACGGAAACGGCAAGAAATTAAATTTTCAATATTATCTTCGTTCTGGAAAAAGAAATGGCTCTCAAGGTGAAGGAGTGAAGTACGTTTTTATAATTTCGCTTATTTTCGCTACCGAACGTTCGGTATTACACGAGCTTGCAATCGTATCGTGGCATTCAAGAGGGAAGCGGGCGAAAAATTAATTTTCTTATTTTTGTGAAAAACGCGCGGTTTGGTTATTTTTAAATTTTAATTACAATTTAAATTTAAAAGCCTCCTGCAGGACATCCTGCAATTTCACGGGAGCATTTTCAGTATTTAAATGCAAAACAAACAGTGTAACAGAACTGAGTTATGAATTTATGTTAATTCCCAGCAGAGAAAGCCGGCTTAAATGGACAACCCTTTTAGAAAATGTGTGCGTTTCCTCGGCACTTAAAAATGTTAGCATTCTCTTTACGCGATTAATAACACTGCAACGATGTTTTCGGGCGTTTTATTGAATTATAATCGCTTGACCAAAGGTGGACTCGGCCAAGTGCTGCGGGCATCGCTTTGAAAATGAATCGTTCGAGGGGGAGGGACGCGCGGCGGACTCGTGTGTGCGTGTGCCGTTAAAGAAGATCCCGCAATTACCACGAAAATCAGGCTTCAACAAACAGGCAATAAAGAGCCGTCCCCCAGAAACGATTCTCTAAAAGAATTTCGTCCATTAAACGTCCGCCGACGCGCGCAGTCGTCGAAAAGGAACCTGAAAAGATTCGAGGTCGGGACTACCGAGCGCATCCCGACTACCAAGTATTTAGTAGCGGCGACCGCTTAAGCTCGCGCACACTCGGGACCTCAAGATTGCTCGCCACCACCCCACCCGGTGCAAATGAGACCGAGCGCATGCATACGTATTCGGAGTTGGCCCCAAGAGGGTGAGAGGGCGCAAAGGGTGTTTCGCGTTCCGGGCATAGCGCGCGCGCTTACCCCCTCTTTGCAGCCAACCGTGTACACGCTCGTGGTACTCCGAAGCTGTACTCGCCAAATGGATATAGAGATCGCGGGTTGGCCAGTGAGATGTGTTTTCTTTTTCCTATGATTTTACGCATTCCGCGGAGTTTGGCCAAGAGCGGAAACCGAGTCCGAAACAATGTTATCGATATACCTCGGATCGAATAGTTGGCAAACTTTGCCCAAATTTGAATACTCAAATGCATCATTAGCGGAGCTTCGGTAAACCGTTTCGAGCTCCGATAATGATCGTAATTACGTTTTCTTCTTCGCTCCTTTTTCAAATAATGGCAAATACGCTTTTTATAAATGCTCGTTTCAAAGCCCAACGCACCACGGAGTTAACTACGGAAGTTCAAAGGTAAATGAATAAATTGCGCGATTTCCACCTTTATTTTCCAATTGCGCGCGCAAAACCGCGCACGAAATTTTCAAAATGTTCCAAAGCAAATATAAATACTTGAAATTATTTTCTGAACTACAGATGCGTTTTTCGTTTAAATAATTAAGCAGAATTTTTATATTTTTAAGGCGAGTTTTATATGTTTCTCAACGGCCTAGTTTGAAAAAAGTCTTTGCGTAAACCTTTCAAGGTAAATGCTGTTGGTTTAATTATTATTTCGTTTTCTTTCCTCCTTTTTTTAAACTTTTTAAGTAAAACCTGTTTTATCAATGGTATTTATGTAGCGAACTGTCTAGTCGTACAAAGTAAAAGAAACGTCAATAGAGTAGCATGTAACCAAGTAACAAGGTAAACTCACGTAACCAAGAATATTTAAAGCGACGGTTCTTATGGCTCACCTGGAACGAGAAAAAGAATTATTAGCACACACGTATATCCAAACGTAAAATAAAAATATTACAAGAACTCAAATATTTACACGAATATTTTTATTTCGTAATTATTAAACTCCGCAATTATGCTGGACCTGTGATGTATGGATTACATCTTAATAAACGATCGAAAATAAGGAATCAAAGCGAATTAATTAAGTTTTGCTTCCCTTTCTTTCGACTTGGAATTTCAATGCACTTGGAGTCATTAAATGTTTAGCAGGCAGGACGTTCATAAATAGAAGTTTAACACGGAAATTAAATTTATTTTGTATTTCAGGGCTATTCCCATAACATAAATCAAATCAGGAGAGAGAGAGAGAGAGAGAGAGAGAGAGAGAGAGAGAGAGGGTGGGGGAGGGAGGGAGAACAAGTCTGACAGAAGTGACGTCTCACAAAATATCACAAATGCGATTGACAGCGGCACGAGAACATTATTAAAATATTCTCTCGGCGCGATAGAAATCGCTGCCCGTACATCTGAAAACGGACGCTGAATATCAAGGGATGAAAGATAAAATTCGTAGAGAAGGAGCGTGCGACGATGGTAATGCAGAAATTCGACAAGCCGAAGTTTACCGCGAGCAGTCGGGCGCGTCAGAAGTTGCAGGAACAAAAACCAAACGGAGCACGAGGAGAAAGAGTCCGATAAACTCCTTAGCAGAATATAACTGCTGAATAAAAGTAATAGGCTCGATTAAAGCGAGACAAAGCATACCACTACGCCCGAGGTGAACAACGGATGCTGATAGAGCGAGGCATCGAAAAAAAGGAAAAGGCGTTGCTAGGTTGGTAGAAAGAGTCGAGCCTCGATGTATAGGAATGCAATAAAAGGAAGTGCAAGAGGTAGAGGGGGAAGGACCACGGTAATGAGGGACGGAAAATGGGAGTCGCGAATAAATTGAGAGAAGCCGAGGGAAATAAAGTGCGTGGAGAGAAGAGGCGGAGTCGCCGATAGCGGAAGTCGAACGGAAAGAAGAAGAAGAAGAAGAAGAAGAAGAAGCCGCGACGGTGATGTATATATGCGAGGAGAGGAAGAAGAGGTCGATAAGCACCGGTTAGAGCTGAGGAAAATGAGGGAGTTTTCAGGCGATAGCATCTGTTTCTCTCTCCTTTTATGTATATAAGGGAGCTTGCCTAACTGTATCCAAGGATCAACCTTTCAATCGAAAGGTGCTTTGCTTACGTTTGCTTTGTTTACCTTTACATTTAATTTGTGCAAAAAATTTGCTCAGGACGAACGTTCTAAGACTCGAATCGATAGTTCAATCAAGTTCAGGTGTGCAAAAGCAATATAATATGATTTACCTTGGCTATAACGAGGACATTCTTACGTGTGCGAGTAGGGCAATGATCTAGTTTCATTAGCTCTGATTCCGCTGGAAAATTAAATTGAACGATAATAATTCGCCAATGATCCATAAGAAGATAACCGCGAGCAGAGGCATTAAAATTTTTAAATTTTTAAATTTTTAAATCCACGAAGCCGAGTAACGTACACAAATGCTTTGGAATAATTACGTTGCGGGCGTTAACTCTAAGAGATCCCATGGCAAAAACTATAATAAACGAAGATAATTTTAAAGGCCCGTTCCTACTTTCTCCGCACTTGTTGTACAGAGGTATCGACGAGGTGCACCGCAATAATAAGGCAAATAGGCCGATAAAATAACGTGTAATATAACGTGTAACGTGTAACGTGTAACGCGCGGTGTACGCGGCAATGTACCGTTAAATATCAAGGAAATATCAAGGAAATATCAAGGAAATATCAAGGGAATATCAAGAATCGGAATTTTCAGGAGGGCAGCCATTAATCGAGCCACGCGTCGTTCACCCTCGAAAAATTCCAAGATCGAAGAGCCAAGGCCTCGATGGCTCGAACGCCCGCACGAGTCGAAGCACAGGATCCCGCATTAAAGGAGGCGCTGCCAACTGTTGTCGACTACGGGGGTGGAGGGATTTATGGAGAGTGCGGTAGGAAGTAATTATTTGCCTCCTTTGTCACTCCGATCTTCTCTTTCGTAGAGTGGAGCCTCTCCCCGTCGTTTCCGGCGACGTCCTCGACTACGCCACTAACCTTGAAATACGCTCTCGTAGCTGCGGCTGCTCCCTGCGCACAACTTCGACTCTCGGCGGTCGACTTACCTTTTACTCGAATCCAACGATTTTCAAAAAAATTAATTCTCTCAAACGCAGATGTCGCCCGACGTCCCGGTAGCTCTACTCGTGGGTACATAATGTCATACCAGCGATTTGACACGCACTCCGTAGCAAATACCCTCGCGCATGATACGCCTGCATTATTCAAAATATATATACATATATACCAGGCGAACATTTACGGTTGCGATCTTTAGTGTTGCGAGAATATTCTCAATCCTCTCGCGGTAACTTTTCAATCGCGAAAGCCTCGCTTATCGCCCCCAAAGTTCTTAGGCGACGTTCAGGCTCGCCATCCTCCACAAGGACATGAAAATGACCGACCTTTACATTCGCAATGACAAGCGTGCGCAACAATATCGTAAAATCTACTTCGAGAATGTATATAAAAAGGAATAGGATCGAAAGGTTGAGAAGATGTGCATCGCAGTAGTAACAGCTGTCGGTATCAAGAGGTACAAGCGGGACCTCGGGGTATCGTTTATCGTTCGTTTGAAACTCCGTCGAATAAGTTGCGCCGAGACACCAATATGGCAGAATACAAGTGTATTAAATAAATATATAAGAGCATTTACGGCTAGTTTGAGTTTTCGCGTTTGGCCTTTTCCCCGATCGCCCCGCTATACCCAATAAATGTCACCGCTAAGGTGCGCGCGGGCATAAATTTTGATATCGTAAAAGTGAAAAACGCCAAGGCACATCACGTGGTACTCGTAAAGATCAAAAGAGATTTACAGGCGTCATTCTGGAAAATACCGTGGGCGAACCTCGCGAACTTCGTAAAGTTTTGTGGACGCGCGCGCGCTTTTAATATTGTTATGCGCGAGGGCGACACTTTCTTTTATTGCAAAATAATCTCGTGGCGCAGTCGCTCTCTTCTTGATTCCACGTAAATAGATGTTGTTGCCGTGAGAGCAACGAAGCAAAGTCTCGACGGTTAAAATAATTTATACGACGACGAGTTTTCTTACGAGCGATCTTCTTTCATTTTGCGAGTGCTTTCATTGCGAAGGGATTTTTTCGGTAATTATAACTGAAAAAGTATTATATAAATTAATAAATTAACGAAGATAGATTAACTCGTGTTCGTGAATTCAAAGACCTTTTGAAGCGCGTACATTTTCATTGTTTATCGTATAAATAATATTCCGCCCCACTGATAATGAGCAAAATCCGTAAATAAGCAGAGGTATTACTTCCCAGGCGGGTATTATAAGATAATTCGAAAAAATAATCATTACGAAGGCATTACGTGAAAGCTTTTTCGTGAAAAAACGATAAAATTGTCATCGATAAATTTGCGGATCCTGCTCGAGCAACTTTTAAGGGAATTCAGTTCAACGACAAATCCTTACCGAATTGCTCGACTATAAATTTGTGTCGCTGTTTTTCCTCTGTTGCACATTAGAGTAAAATTTGTCAATGACCGAGTAGATTTTATTCAAATCCTTTTAGAATATACATACACATATACACATGTATATGTATATGCATATGTATATTTATATATGAAACAACCAACCGACACAAGAAGTTAGACGGTTCTTATTTTTGATAGTTTAAGAATGTCATTACCGAGAGGCACTTTTATTTTGTTACAAAGGCATTTTTAACCATTTTGCCGAAAAATTTATCCATCAAACCGAGCGTTCGAGATATTTAATACTTTCACGAAAGAAATTAAAGTCCACAATAAAAGCAATTAAAGAACTTTATAGTTCCACGTGTTTCAACAAGCACATTATTAACAAAATTGACCAGTTTTCATTTATACTTTTTATTATACCCCGATAAAAGCCGATCGTTCGACTAAGGAACATAAGCGAATGATTTACATGAAACTCTACATATTGCGATAAACAATACATTGAAATTTTCTCTCCCTTTTCCACTCCGCTGGTAATACCGACTGTTGTTAGCACGCAAGATTTAATTTCGCACGCCACAACGCAACGTAACCGATATCGCGCGAAAAAAAATCCGCGCCTCGAGGGAGGGTGAAAAAAAAAAAAAGGGAAATCCGCTGGGTTACCACCCGACCGGGACACACAACCCTCGCGCAACTCGGCCCTTTCATATCTCTCTCTCTCTCTCTCTCTCTCTCTCTCTCTCTCTCTCTCTCCCTGGATGTGTCTCCTCCACTCCTTCCTTACCGCGCGATGCACAAAAGAAGCCCGTAGTTTAACTCACGCGCGTGCACAACGGCTCTCGAACTCTAATTTCCTAATCTGCAGAGCTCGTTTCTTCTTCGCTTCTCGAGCTCAACCCCTTCGAGCACAAGCAATTCGAAACCTGAAAAATCCTCGATAGCTGTGTTGCACACGTTTCCCCTCATTGTCTGTGGGTCTATTCTCTCCGACCCCTTCCGAGCAGAATAAAGAATACGACGAGAGGTGCGAAGCAAGAACCACGATAAAGAATCTTTGGCGCTAGTCGATTTATTTTAATAGATAACTCCGTAGGCGATGGAAATTTTATGTTTTCATAAAGTCCTTTCATCGAAATGAAAACCGATTCCAATGCCAATTTTCTTTGAATCTTCGGGGACTTTCGAGCCAAATTTTAAACAACCAATATTTGAAACATTAATCTTGGAGTGCGCTCGGTATAGAGTAACGCTGTTAAAATGTGTTTACGGGTTTTCTCGAATTTCATGTGTAAAACATGCGTAATCCGATAATCCTATGCAAAGAGGATGCCAACCCTATGGCTGATTCGTACCTAATCTCCCTAACGGGGGGGGGGGGGAATATAACCGAAAAGGGTCAGATTTTGAATTTTAAAAACGCGATTTCGGAAAAAAATATAACGAACGCCCGTTAAACGTGGAGAAGAACCGAGGACACGTGCAATCGGTTTAAAATCCACCGACTGTCTCCCGATACATTTCTCTCGGCACTTTCTTCCTTTCCTCGTGCTTTATACGAGCTCGCTCGTTGTAATTCCGGACTTTTTCAAAATTTCTCTAAATCAAAGTCAACTGAGAATTGCTATATAATCACGGATTCGGCGCCACTCGAATTTCGCTCCGATCCTTCATGCTTTTCTCCTTTTATTCCCAGCAATTTTCATTTAAGTCGGAATTCATTTTGCCCTTGTCATCCCGCACAGCGCACATTTCATTCCAAAGGTAACTCCAGCGGAGAATAAAAAAAGCCTTAAACTCGGAATCCACTCAATCGGATATAGCATCGAGGAATAGGAGTGAAATAACGTCTCCGATCGAGTGCCTCCTCCAAGCTCCGGTGAAAGTTTTGATGAAATAGCAAAACTCGGCAACATCTCGCATTTTCCACGGGAAAATTCAGAAATAACGAAAGCAGGAGTAAACAAAACTCGGAGCGTAACAGCGAGTGCCAAGAGCTGCACACGGAAAAAGGGAAAATGACGAGACAAGGACGAACAAGGAATAACGGGTCCGTGACGCAATGTGACGGAATGTAACCTATTTAAAATTTTACGACTCGGCGTTTCGGTCGGGCAGCTTTCCAAAGCCACGACCGGGTCGCGAGGCGAGCGCAACCGGAATAAAAGAGTCGGCCGCTCCTGCGTGGCTCCGACTCCTAGTGGCCGCTCCCCGAGCGTGTGCGCGGCGCTGCGCTCGCAGGAGACGACGAGAGACCGAGAGCACACGACTACGCACTATTGATTCGCGGAGCGAGCGAGCGAGAGAGAGAGAGAGAGAGAGAACGCGGCGCGCGCCTCCGAGCCTCGGGAGGCTTGCCCAGGCACGGACACCATCCGGGCGCCCCTTAGCTACACTGCCAGCGAGCGAGAGCGTGAGAGAGAGCGTGTGAGAGAGAGAGAGAGAGAGAGAGAGAGAGAGAGAGAGGTCACCGGCTTTCCCTTACGTTTCTTCTTCCCTTTATCGGCCCGCACTTTCTTTTCGCGACTACGCTTCCGATGGACATTTATCCTTTTGTTCTCGCGTATTTGCCGCTTGTTCCTTTGCTCGATCGCCGGATAACGCAGAGCTTGATCGCTCTAAATGATTTAAGGTGAGAGAGCTTTCGCCGATAAATGGAGGAGACGACGGCAGATGGCCAAATGTGCGAGGCCTAAGGAATCTCAAGTCGTCGTATCCTTTCTCATCGAGGGTTCAATACTCTTAATACATTTCACGATCATAAACCAAAGTCAACATAGTCAACAAACTCTTCCATATCCAAAGATACTTCTTCCTATACTTGGTACTTTTGTGTCGCGGCAAGTCATCTGCGAGTAATTTTCGGTTTTTATGCGTTCACTTTTTATGCGTTCTATTTTTCAGTACACATTACTTTTCATTCTTCGCGTCTTCAACGCAAGTTCTATGCATTTGTTACATGTATTAACAGTTTTTTTACGATACGTCCACGGGAAAGATTAAGTTTATGCTGTATTTATGTTTGTGCGCTGCGAAATATGTTTGAAATACGTATTTATAATACATGTTTTGTGGTTTTGCGCAGAGAGAAGAAGCGCAACATTTAACATTTTATCTTACGTTTGTACATTTTTCTTACGATGTTAAAAAATTAGTATTCGTCAATAGCGAGCAAGAAATGGTGGAATTTCGTCACGTTGAAGGAAAACTTATTTACGATTACGAACTATTATTTACGAAGAAACATTGTGTGTAATTAGCGGAAAATTCCTTTTAATTTTTCAATAACGTAATGATTATTGTCCGTAGGAAACGATCAACGTAAGCTCGAACTCTTGGAAAATAAGTACGTTATACTTAATCCGATATTAATTTTACCCAATTAATACTCGTTCGAAAACGCATTTATCGGTAGTAAGTTAAACGTTTGATTAATTGTCCTTTACCGGTCTTCCGATATCAATTACGCACAAAAGGTGGTTTAAAATAGTCCTGTCGAGTCATAATTATGCGAATTAGATTTACCGTCAAAGATGACTGTATACATGATTCACGATACAAGTCTAAATGATTTATCGAGAAAGCACTTTGCGACAAAGCTTAAGCTATTCCATAATTTTTGGATTAATTATTTAAAGGAACGGTACGCCAGAGAAATGAAATTCGAATCGAAGTCGAGTTCGATGTTTGATTAAACGGCCTTTTCATGCGTCACAATTAACGAGAGAATAATAAGAATCTAAATATCGTAGAGCCTCGATTTATCAACCGATGTTCGTAAAAATGTTTGAGAAAGCCAATCGCCACAAATTACCGTCATTTTTAACGATAATTTTTACACTAAGCCGTACCTCCTCGGGAACCGTATGAAAGCTCAAAATAATTTCCGTAGATTAAAATTACAAATGATGGAGCATTTGTTGCTTACGAGTAAACAGTGGTAAATTCAATTTAACACTGGCTTAATCGTACTATTTATAATTTTGAAATATCGCATATCGTCTTTCCTACGAAATTACGTTAAGGTAGTACGTAAATAACTGAATTTTATGTACAAGTATGCTTAAAACGTATTTGCATGAAAGCAGTTACGAACGAATTGCCTGGTCATACATTTAAGATGAAAGTGCGCTTTAGCACGAATTCTGTCATCGTTACCTTGCAGCTCAGTTTTAATACGTTAAAAACCCAACCTAATCAATCTATAATGGCCTTACATTTTAAACTTATAACTCTCGTTGCAACCGTGAAACTCTCGATGGAAGTACGAAGGAAACTTTTGCTTATAAATATCGTTGCTACATACTCGTAATGTGTTTGCTGAGACTTCATAAAAAAAAAAAAAAAAAAAAAAAAAAAAAAAAAAAAAAAAAACCGCCTAACCTCAAGTAATGAGCTTCGAGTCCCGTTGTCGCAGCTTGTACGTTTGCGGGTCCAGCAACACGGTTGTCAAACACGATTCCCAAGCATAATCCCAACCCCAAGTTAATTCAAAGATAAAAGATAATTTCGCGCGGGTTTACGAGACTAGCGGTAACGGAGTCAGACAGAGATGAAGAAGACTATGAGAAAGGAGGCTTACAAGAGCCACAAGAGCAAGTGCGTAAACGCTAAATTGAAGAGAGGGGGCAGATATCCACCAGAGAAAGTGCGAACCAACGAACCTGAGCGAGAGAGAGAGAGAGAGAGAGAGAGAGAGTGCGGGAGAACGAGGGCGGAAGGGAGCGGACAGATTGCTCGTTGTTTCGGTATTAAGCTCCATTGCGCATGTTTACGACGCAATCCCGAGGGTGGGAAAATGTCCATGTATGCCATGAAGAAATGTACACCACCGGCGATACACACGTATAAACGACGATGTTTTCCTCTTCTCTGTGCCACTACAACGTAGCACGACCGAACATTGTCGAGTCGATACTTCATGATTTACAACATTCTCGTATGGTCGCGTAATTCGCTACTGGTCCAACTTTTCGCGCTCGACCTTCTTCTTTCTTTCTTTCTCGCGCAAAATTCTGCTCGTATTCTCCGTATTTTAGCAAAATGTGACGTCGTTGGGTTCAAAAGCTCGTTCCGCAATTAGTTCCTCGGAATAACGCACAGTATCGGTATTCCCAGGTATTTTATACGAAATTTAAACACGAGTTGCACTAAATAGATTCCAGTCGATTGAAATCAGGCAATATTTATCCAATCAGTACTGGAACATAAGCTCTTAAGATTGAATTGGCAAACTCGCTAGTAGATTATTGGATCAGCGTCATTTTCCGTTACCAAGTCGTTCTTATCAAATCGACAATGGACCATAAATGGTAGACGATTAATGGACTGTATTGTCGAATGAAATTCGACAATTCAGCTGAATCTTATTTTATCAGCTTCGACAATGACCGTAAAGGTTAGTACATAAATTGACCTTTATTTACTCTCGCTCTTCGTAGACAAAGACCTATTCATTAGCTGGACTCTATTCTTTTGCAGGTAAATCATTCGGTTGCACTTAAGATCGGGAAATAATAGTAAAAGCGGCTCATTTTGCTTAATTCGTAAGCTCTCGGAGATATCACTTTCATGGATAATCAGTTAAGTAGCGATTACAACGGTGTTTGTAATACCGACCCACATATGGCAAAGTCAGCATTTGATTGCCGTAGGTGGGATTGCGTGTAATAAATCTCCCAAGGCATGTCCGGGAACTAATAAAATGTCGCCACTGTTGTCTATGCCCAAATCCGTAATAACATCGCGAACAATCGACTCGTACATCTGTAATCGATACGTAAGCTTGAAATATTGACAGGATTCGTACCCATTCGACCTAATAAAGCTGATCAACATTTTTTATCTCCTCATCGAAATTTAACTCCCCGAGCGTATCTTCGAATGAAGATTTGTTCTAACTATGTTATTAAAATTATTGAGAAGTGCTTGAACGCGAGAACTTTTCTCGCGTTTGTATTCGACTGACCAGTTTAAGTGAGATATAGTCCAGTAGTTGGGTCAACTTTCGAAAAAATCGGGAATCAATACTTCATAGCGAACCATTCTTATAAAAAGCAGCATTTATTATCGTTTTCCAAGAATGATGGGTTGTTGTAAACGTTGGCGTAATAAAAAACATTCGCGCAACACCATTTCAAATTCGCTTATACAGAATTACCGTGTTGTAGCGTAACGCGAAAACAACGGATTCCACCGAAAATAATGATCCAACGCGCTCACCCGCGTATTATTTCGATATCTAATATCTGGATGATTGACTGGAAACCCAGTAACTAACGCGTGTAGGATATTTCATTCGGTTACGCTCGTCGTCGGCAGGCAAGCAATAAAAAGTAAAATCTTAACAACGCTCTTTTCGATAATTCCTATTTCATTCCATATAATAATTTTCTCAGTTCGCCAAGTGTTCGCCAATGCCATTTTACCACGAAAACTCATCTTCCTGCTCCTTTTATACATCCTTTTTTCACTAAGCCAGTCGCGCGCAAGAGACTGGCATCGACACTGAAGACGTATAACCACCTCCGCCTCCTCCTCCTCCTCCTCCTCCTCCTCCACCTCCACCTTTTTCTTCTTCTTTTTATTTTCCTCGCACCTGTTTGTCCGTTTCGCTTCCGGTCGGAGAAACAACCGTAAATACTTCTACGGGACGTTCACGGAAGCTCGCATTGCTATATTCGCTCGATGTGTATTTCACCTTCAACTCTGTCTCTTACGATCGGAGGGACACAGCCTCAACGTTAGCTAAAAAATTTCTCTTCGCAGCCAGTTTTCTTGAAATCTGGCTGCTGCTGCTGTCACCGCTACTAAGCTGCTAAGCTGCTTTATAAAATTTACCGTTAACCACTATCGCGGTTGCCATATAGCGAATGCCAGTACGCGTTCGCTCACCTTTAATTGTTCCAAGTATGTAATATAACACGCGAGACATTTAAACGTCACCGTATCCTTCCCATCTTTTTACTTTCTAGGTTATTTGCGCGCGCGCGCACAAAAGACTAGAAGGGATCTCAAGTTGTCGGATGGACTTTCTTCCTCTTGAGACTCTAGTCTCTAAAAGCTTATTAGGTACACGGCAATGAAGTGCAGGACTCGCTTGAATACGCGCCTCGATTCTTTTTCACCTGCGTATTTAAGACTAGATTGATTTTAGTTACAGTTGGAATTGTTCGCGGTCCCGAGTTTTAAATCTCGAGAACGCGAGTAAAGGAGACAAGTGCCGCAACGAAACCATATTCAACACGAGTAACGAGAGCAGAATGATAAATCGAAATAATACCCAAATATTTCTAACCTTTTTTACGTATTCGTAAATATCCGTCTCTACGAACGGGGAATAAGAGTTACACTTTGTTGGGTAAACCCTCGTTTATAGATGTAAACTTAGTCGGCTTTACGCGAATCGATAAACCCGAATGAGGGTTTAAAAATGCACGTAGAGAAACAGGTACACGCAACCTCAAGATTCCTAATCTCGTATTTACTTTTGGAAAAACTCCCAACTAGCCGCGATTCTGCAACGTAACCATTTTGCTTAAATCTTACGGAACAATCGCTAACAACTACAGTTATCAATAGTGAAAATAAATCGATAGTTTGAATGGTAAACTATCTAGTAACAAAATGTAACAAAATAAGAAAATGTATTCCCATCGATTATCGAAGCGTAACTAACTTAATCTTCAAGCTGATATTGCCATGAAAGTTCGGTTAAACTAAGTTAGAAGCCATTGTCTATCGAGCAAAACTCTCCGTACATTCGCCATTGGGTTAAAAATTACAGGCGATAGTCTCCAAAGCGCAAGACTTTCTTTTCCTTTGAAAATTCATCAACGACTACGCAATATTGTAAACTTGACGCAAGACGCTAATAACTTCTATTCGCCGTGTCACATACGAGTCAGTTGAACGTTGGCGCAATGGCGACGACAATGGCGTTGTCGCACGATACCTGAAACTGCCGTATCCCACATTATTATTTCGGATATTTCGATGGCGCTGTGAGAGCGAACGCGCGCGCGCGCGCGCGATGCCCGGACTGATAACGATCGAACGACGTCGTCGTCAGAAGCGATGAGACAGACGAGCCAAAGGGGCAAGGAGGCAAGACTTTAATTATGCAGAGTCGAGAGCGCGCGGAGAAACCCCCGGTTCTCCGTTCGTTTGAACGTTCACCTCAAAGTAACTTCCCTCTTTTTCGTCGCTTCGAGCATGTACACGTTTTTCGCTGAAAAAGAAAAGGGAGCGCTGAAGAACCTATTCCTGTTAAAGTTGCGATTAAAGTCGAATCCTCGCATGTACGCGTACCCGCTAATGGATGTACGTGCATTTGCACAAACGCTGTCGGCCTACATTTTTCGTCCTTATTTTACCGTGGGTGGTCGGAAAACCTATGGTGCATCGAATAACCTAATTTTCCGTTCATTCGAAACGAGAAGAACTTACTCGTGAATCGGGACACCGTGACGCGGAAATGCGATATCAATTTTTATCCCAAAGTGCAACGTCGGTGCACCGATCGATATCTTTAACTCGAAGGATTAATATACAAGTTCTTTGTTGAACGCGCGGAATAAAGTTACGAAAATACGATTCAGAAGTTCAGGAGTTGAGATGCACGTTTCTAGAGGATTGATATCGTCAGCTGGATTTGTCGAGCTTTCGTTTCCCTTTCATCCGAGGTGAGGTCATTTTCATAGAGGCGGCGGATGTACTTTTTTCGTCAATTTCTCAATTTCTCAATTTTTCAAAAGCAATCTCATTATTCGAATTTGGAAGAAAGCGTACGACACTTGGGCCACACTGAAAGGCTTGCGAATATTCTTGGGCGATAAGAATGAAGACGTTGAAGCGATTTATGTGCATCGGCGATGAACGCTAGAAGCAATTTTCAGCAATTTTCCTTCGAGATAGCCCTCAATTGATAACTCCTTCGATAGGCTAATGGCATGATTTAACAAAAGGATTTTAACGTTTGCGAAGTGGTACGATCGGTAGCTGTGACAAACAGTTATCGAATGAATTCGAACGAACCGCCCCTGTTTATCGTCACCTCTCACAACGCTATCGATCAAATAAAAATTCATCTTTAAAATGAAATAGTACTCCGAACACGAATGTCTGCTCCGAGTTGACGATACACTCCTCAGCCTCAGAGAACAAGCCGAGCGAGTGGTGTTTTTCAACTGGAAGCATCGACTCGTCCGCCTGACGTGGAAAACGCTCTTTAATAAGAGAGTCGAGTCGGGAAAAGCGCCGGAGGTTGGATGGAAAGGAGGGAGAGAGTGTGTCTTGCGCGAAAGATTAGAGCCCCTGTAGCTGGCGGGAAAGAGGGAAAATGTGCGGCTGAAATAGGGGTGCTAAGAGACGAACGAGGGAGGAAACATCGAGGGGTCGGGACTTTTACCAGCGTTAACGTCCCTTACCTCGCGCGTTACAAACCTCGCTCACTCACTTGTTCCTCACTTTCCCTTTCCGTCGTCTTATATTTTCCCCGTCCTCTTTCTTTTCCAACTTTTTTCGCGTCAGCTTTTTCGTAGGAGAGCGTCGAGGGTGAGCGCAGTTGTGTATTTTATTTACATTTTTCAAAGTTCGACCCTTTCCTCGTTTACTTTTCGTTTAGGAAGGGTTAACGCACCTACTGTAAATGGAATATTTATTCGTACTTCGTGTGCGTACTCTTGTATGCCGTGCGATTATTATTGGTAATTTCTCGAATGGTAGCTGTAACACCGGTTTGTAATAAGGATACTCGTTGCCCGATTTATTCTCTGCCATTTATCTCTCGAAGTTTACCTCTTTGTGCACAAATTCGTCTTTGTGTATCAATTCCACATCATTCACTGGCGATATCGTGGCAATACGTTGCTCGTACACATTTATATTCGGAGCAAATTTATATTCGGATTCTTGAGTTATGAGATAATAAGCGTTCCATTTCTTTCGGTATAATCAAGATAGATTCAGCTCGTAAATCTCTAAATCAAATACAGATTCATCTAGACAACGCAGATCTAGACAATATCAATCTTGGATGTAACTTTTTATGTAATGCAAATACCAGGAATTGAATTCTGAAAGTCGGCAGGGAAGGGGCGTGCAAATGTTTTTCAAAACTAGACCATTTATTTTATCGATCACGATTCTCGTTGCGCCAAGGCGATCAAATATAGAGTTAGAAATCCTCCAAGAGCGAGGAAGAAGGCGACCATTTAAATTCCATGGGATGTGCTTTTAAAATCTGAGAAATGTATCCACGACAATTACGCTTTACGCTTCCTTGTCCTCGCGCTTCCTTGTCCTCGCACGAGGATCACTGGGTGAAAACTAAACGATTTGTAAAAACGTTTAATTCGATTGCAGCCAAAGTTTAATTTTCAATAAAACCGTGAAAGCCTTTCAGCCATTTCCTTTCCCAAGCCGATACGTAATAGCAAATGAAAAGTGGAAAAAAAAAATCGCAAAATTAACGATCTATTTTCAATGCAGATAAACTGGACGGAAAATTGCCGTCTTCGACTCGTTATCGATTCTCTTTACTTTATTACACCCGAGCAATCGCTTTCTCATAAAGACTTCATTTTAATCATTTTTTATAACAAGGTATCATAACTCGCTCGGCTAAACTACGATACATCGGCAAAAATAATTTATTTCCTTAAACTTAATGAGTTAATAATACGGTACAAAAGCCTTTCTTTCGATTAGAGGATAGACGAAATCGAATTACGCGCGCTAAAAGAAGTGGCATAAAAAATGAAAAATTGACTGCGATGGAAGTCGTGCTTGCGGATTTAGTCGGATCAAATTTAATAAAGTATTTAAATCTACATGTACAGCGACCTTACCAAAAGCTTTATTCGAGTCAATTCAATTTTACCGTTTCATCCATGGAATTCATAATAACAAACTCTCTTAATCTCTAAAACCAGAATGTTCAAAAGTATTAGAGGTAAAATACCGTGACTCCATAATTCCGTTGTACCTCCTGATAAATTCGCATTCGAGGCAGCGCCAGCGATAAAAATCCTCGCAAATTGAAAAGCCAATCACTTTCACTCGAGGAGACCTATACAAGCGCAACCATAGAGGGCTTTAACCGCAAAATCTTCTCCGCGGAAAATCCATAATTTACGTCGCAACATCTCCCGATGCCCTTACGCCCTCAAAATCTGTTCTCCGTCCCGCGTCACTCCCCTGCCGACTTGTCTCTCGATCCTCCCTCCGTTAACCCGGGCCAGTGCGCGCCCGACGATCCCGTAACGGGCGCCGGTGCGGGCGACGGTGCGGGCGACGGTGCGGACGCGCCTCCCGCGGCTTAATCGATCCTTCGAATACGCTCTGAACAGGTATTTCGAGTCCTTTAATTTTAACCCCCATCCCCCGGCGGCCTCTAATGCTTTAATGCTCGCACAACGGAACGAGTACTGTAACGCGTCCGTACGCGGCAGATGTTGAGGGGGTAAGCGATTTATTTTTTGCGAATTACATTACGCGCGCTCGAGGACAATAAATAATTTATTAACGCCCTGACTTTGTGAACTGTGGGGCGCCATCGCACAGGTCACCGGCTAAAGGCACAATTGTCCCGGATGTCACTCGCGGTCCGCGAGTACGAGCACGGCACTTGACTCTGCGGCGTCGCTTCATTCGGCGCATTGCAAAACTCTTTCTCTGTCCAAGGGAAAGGGACGCTCTTTCTCGCTCGCTTACGTAAAGTTTAATCGCGTTCGGTTTAATCGCCGGTTGCGCAACGTCTCTGGAATAAATAATTCTAAAACGCGCACGTTCCTCTTCGATTTTCGACACTCTCTTGCCTCAAACGTGTACTACTCGGAGAGATGCACTTTGGCAAATAAAGACTCGATTACAGATTTAAGGCAAACGAGCTCAGCCTGACGTAGTTGTCGATCGATCGAGATCAATGTCGCCGCTACATTGATCAACGCCCGACGCATCCTTTTATTGCCAATCGTTTCACTGCTAAGCACGTCCTCTTTCTTACCGAAAATGAAATATTCAAGATGGTCCTAGAGCTTGAGAAGCCTCGGAGCCGGCAATTGGCACCAAAGTACATCGACGCTCGATTCCTTTGGTTATCCGATTGAACCGTACTCGGATATTAATCGCTGTTCTGCCTCTCGGTGCCGTTTTATGCTTTAGCGAGCGCAAGGGCTTTAATAACTCGGTAGGCTGCAGCAAAGTGACTTTTTTCTCTTATCGTCAAGAGCGAGTGTTCGAAAAATAGAATCGTTTTGATTTGTCGAGCAGTCGCGTTTATTGGCGCCGCGCGAACAAAATCACGCGGTCTCAATTCACCGTTCGCGGATAAACGAGAATTAATGCAGCGATCAATTATTGGGGATTCGATACGCGAGACGAATGAAAATATTGTTAGTTTATCGCTGAGACCGGGAGGGGAAGCAAAAGTAAAAGAACGTACAATAATTATCGAGTCTCCGCTTGCAATCGCACATAATTGAGTAAAAAACGAAGTGCGCAAGACGGCAAAGCTTAAAAGCTTCGCTTTTAAAACCAAGTTTCCCTTCTGGGCCATTTATCTTATCTCGGTGTACCGAGACCCGCTCGAAGAGCGCTATTTATATATAAGTATATGCATTATATACTCTCGGTAAGTGTAGAATTTATAAAGCGGTGGCAATAGAATGCTCTTACATCCTTGCGGTAATAAATGATGCCATTTTCGTAAAACCTTCCAATAGAGAGATACGATCGACTCTTCAGCCGGTCGATCAAACTTTCAGTTTCTGAAACCGCTTCGTTCCAGCGAGCCTCGACTCAAGGCAAAAACCGAAGATCTCGGAAATAAAAAGAGGCTGAAATTGAATTATCATTATGCTCGGCAGAGTTAAAGCACAAAACACCGGGTACCGCCGAGTCGGTTCATCCGATTCGCTCGAATCCTCCTCAAATTACAGACTGCGATAATTCATCGGCAAGGACAATTTTGGCTTTCCCCGGTGGAGTTCCTCTCGCGCATCCTCGACGCGTCTTCTCAAAATCGCAACGATTTCACGCGCATTTCTATCAGCGCTTTCAATTAGCATTCCCAGGACGTCGTTAGGTCCTGCCGCGGCAGGATATCATCGATAATTCTTGAGAAAACATTTAATCGGCGATCTCTTATAAACGCCCGAGTAAGCTCTGCTTCTCGCTCTTCCAATAAACCGTCCACTTTATCGTCAGGGACGCACTATTTCACGCGCACGTATCGCGCTTACGAATCTTATCTCGCAAGCGCCCGTATCCGGAGCTGTTCAACCGCATAAATCTTGTGCCCCGCGAGTTTCGCAGCCAAAGCATTAACCGAGTAAATAAAGCGGAAACAGCCCGGGTTTCCTCCCTCTCTTTCGGGCACGCACTACGTTGAAAGGCGAAGAGCCGCACGCGTCCCGAGATGAAATTTGCGCACGCGCGTGTGTTTGTGTAGGCGAGAGTCGCGCTGCCGATGACGATGCGGAGACTCTCGGCGCTCGGAATCCCGGGGCGAGTGGCTCGGCGATAACGCGGGACGCGTGGCGTTTCCTCTCGAATTCGTCGCGCGTGTACGTGGAGCGGTAACAGACGTTTATCCGAAGGGTACTCGATATATCCGAGGCGCAGTCGGTGAAACGCTCCTCTACTAGACCCCCGGATGGGTCGGGGATTTAAGTAAAAAGGGGCAGCGTCGCTACGTGCGCACAGGCGAGAACAAGAGTTGGGGTCGAGGTTTCTTTTCTTTCTTTCGTTCTTTCGTTCTTTTTTACTTTTCTCTCTCTCTCTCTCTCTCTCTCTCTCTCTCTCTCTCCCTCCCTCTTTCAATCGGATGTAGGGATGTGTAAGCGTACACATTCTGTCGGCGATAACGATTTTTATGGATTGTTATTTGCTGCGAGCCGAGCAAATCCACAGGGAGCAAACGTTTTTCACAGGGCGTCACACTTCTGGTGATTATGCACTTCAGAAATTCTTGTGTACTTTCAAAGATAAATCACGTTGTGCCCCGGAAAAAATGGCTAACGTACGGACGTCAGCCGTTTTGAAAAAAGGAATACAATTTTTAAAGGGTATTGAAATTTCTACGGACCGAGTTATTCGAGAATATAACGAGAATGATTGCACTCGTTTTCCGTGCAATCGCACAAATAAATGCATCCTGATCCGATTATCCTTATCTTCAGAAAAGGCTGTCTCAACGCAACAATAACACTCGTAATATCGCAGAAATATACCCGAAAAAGCCGGTACGCGTTGTTAACGAAATAAATCGAGTCGATACGACGCAAGTGCGCGCATTTAACTTTGAAGTAGTAAAATATCGCGTTTAATTAAAAATGTAATGCGAGCTTACTCTTAAAGCTCCGGCGAAAGTAAGGACCAGTTACGAAAATTCAGTTTGTTATAAAATGGCTTTAAAGTAGGCTACGTTCTAAAATGAAACACAAACATGTAGATAAACTTGAAATGTGAATTTTAATTAAAGCTATGGCACGTTAAAATTAAAATTATGAATTGTATTTTTTTTTAATTACCTTTTTCATATTCGTCAGCAGTATGTTCGTTTATCGCTAGACTCGCTATTTCGAAATCTTTATAAATGCAATGAGAAATTATATAATGTATTTAATTAACATACTTCACCTGAAGGTAACATTCGCTGTTAACCCGTTCACTTTTCCAGATAACGATCTTCTTCGTACGAAACATTGTGACGGAATTTGCATAAAGTACGACAAGTTCTCAAATTTCCCAAAAGTGTAAAATGAGTAAAATGAGTCTCTTGCGGATTATTTGAGATGTTTTCACGAGCACATTTGGTAAATTTTCTTTTTAACTAATGGATAGGCAGCGCCTCGATAAATATTTAGTTTGGCGCTCGGAAAAATAATATCCAATTGCCCGCTTGATGTTTATTAAAGTGTTCGATAGGAAAACAGCATTATAAAATATTATAAAATTAATAATTTCGGACTTTGAAGTACATATTCAAAGAATTTAATATAAAAGAAAACTTGATTTTTACGTAAACGAAAATACCTTGATACTTTTTGTGTATTGAAAATCTTTTTAATAAAATCTAAAATATTCGTCAACTAGAAATTCATTGATTTTCTAGTTTTTTCGACGTAAGAAAATCGACGAATAGATGAAATCTTGTTATCGAATTACGAAAATCATGTTCCTGTCGCATTAATGGCCAGCGTAAAAAATTAATGAATTGCGGATGCAGTCGGTTTATAAGGGATAAAGCAATCACATTCGTATCATAAGAAATAATTTGACGATTTTCAGGCCGTAAGAATTGTTCAAGTACGTTATAATTTCATTCCTGTAAACCTGCATTAATAGTAAAAAATTATACGATAGACATTTAAATTTTTAACAAAATATCAATACACGTAGAAACTTTTCATTCTACAAAATTTATCCGAGTTTCAATTAGGAATCCAATATATATCATTAAATATCATTATATATCATTAATATATATCATTCAACTATACGCGTATATTAATAATAAACGATCTCAAACTCTCATTAAAACTAATAAAATAAAAAATTACCAATTACAAATACCTTATGAAATTCTCCATAAAGTGAATCAAACAATTGCGCATTTTGTTAATTATGGCATGTTTCATAAATATGAGCTTGTCAACTTTCAATATTCTTTTACGTAGAGCTTAATATATTTCCCTGAACTTAAAGTTCTTTCAAGTATTTTAAATAGCAAAAAGAACGTCGGCCTTACTTTAATTAAAATTCATCAGTATTCGAATAAAATACAACCACCATAAATTAGAAACACCGGACCGCAAGGCGTGAAAATGCATTTAATCAATTACAAACAACGGTAGCCTGAAAATTTCGTTGCATCTTAATTGCCTGGAAATCTAATTGCATAATTTATTTTCCGGACAGATGTGGAAGATTGACGATTCAGCCTCGTCTAAAAGTAAGAGATAAAATTTCAAGAAACGACCTTTGATTTTTCCATCGAAGAAGTTAATGCACTTGGAAATGAAAAATACGAAATACGAAAAATCAACATTGCTCTCAGTGTCGATTCCAAATTCATGTCTCGTTCGTCTGCAAAATTGATTGTTCGTCGACAAAATTGCAAAAGTTTCTCCAGTAATACGTTACTGCGTAGTTTAGCTAGTCAAAGCTAGGAAATGCAACGTGATTCTTGAAAGCCATTGTCACAATATTGGTATTACTGCATTTGCTATCGAGCAATTACTATTTTCACAACAGCAATATGAGCTAACTCCAAAAAGTAATCCATTAGTTCAATTTTTTTTTATTAACATTTCATAACTGTATGCGACGAGTCCCTCAAAAGTTGTATTAAAAAATTTCAACGTCTAAAATTCTCTGGAAAAGATCGGTTATAAAGATAAAAATGTCAAAGCTCGCTGATTTTGTCATTGACATGCTGTACCCGCCACTGACGTACTTCAAATTGGTAAATTTATAATTTCTTCAGAGGCCGAACACGCGATAACGTATTTTTCCGAATTCCGCTTCAGCGAAATCAATACTTAATTAAAATAACCTTATTGTCGACTCTTGATTACGTTCGTTATCTCCGAATAAAGCACGAGAGTCCGACGGATACTCTCGTCATTAAAATAGTCATTAAAAATGTCAAGGAGCAGGCAACGCACGCAACGCACGCAACGCACGCTCCAACAGACACCTACTTTTAAAAAGTACTCAGCTCTCGCTTTGGTATAATATTTCGAACATGTGCTCGCGATAGCTGAGCGATCTCGAATAATTTATCTTTCGTCGGTTCTTTCTCTTTCTCCGGGCTCTCGTCGCTGTCCCACCCCGAACAAGTTGCGAAGTCACCGCTTCGCAGTTTCGCAGCCACTACATCCTTAATACGGCCTCCGTGCACCCCTGCGCACCCCTACGCACCCCAGCTAAACTCTGAATTCTAAACTAAACTACAGGGAGCGCGGCTCTCGTCACCTCGCGTCCGTGTCCACACGTGCCCATGTGTACGTGCGCTCGCGGCTGCACGAGTCCGCTCTCGTCGCTCTCTCTCTCTCTCTCTCTCTCTCTCTTTCTCTCTCTCTCTCGGTCGTGTAATTTTGCCGGTCTTCCCCTCGCCAACGGCTGCCCCGTCTTCGTCCGCGTGAGTACTGCAGCATCAGCCGCAACGGCGATATCGGCGGGTGCCCGGTTGCACCCGGGGATCCGACACGCGCACGTGCACACGGGAGACCCATGCGCGCGGATTAAGACGGCGGCTCAAGGGGTAGAAAGATCAAAAACGGAAATACGCCCGTGAATGCCGAGGAGGGCGATGTATTTCGCCATGTTATAAGCGAAGAATTAGAGATTGTCTTCGTTAAGCGGTACACGCGCGCGTTATTACATCTCGATCTGTCGAGTACATCCCCATTCGATCAAGCCCGATTCCAAAGAAGTAATATTCACTTGCAGGAGTTCCGTTGGGCATTTATCGCGAACACTAGTTTTCGGTTACTACTACACGAGCTGAAATTTTAATAAAGGCCAATCCGGACGTGGAGCATTTTTTAACAATATTCCCGAAAAATTATTTCACGTGCTTGAGGTGGACGACACGGTGGCGTTGCCATAGGTTTTCATTGAAATTTTTTTCTCTCCACTACTGCTTTTGCTCGTTCACCGTTTTTATTAATTACCGAGAAAGTAATGCCGAAAGTTGTATATCGCTTATTATTAGAAGCCAGAAAATTATTTACTCGGTATAATCGACTGCACTCGTACGAAATAAGTAATGACTGGCTAGGCGCACATTTAGCTTTGGAATAACTCACCGATCGCTTGCGTAACGTCTTATTTAACTCGATGATACGTAGTACGGTGGATCAACTTACCTGTAAAAAAAGGAAATGTCCGTTAGGTTTAAAATTATGAGAAATTCAGCAAAAGGAAATATCGAAAAATATCCTCGGTCGAAACATGTGTCTCAAGGACGCACTTATGTTTCCACTGACCAGGAATTTAAATATTCATTAAGCGCGTGAAATATTTGAAGGTAGACTCTAGTAACTCGTACAGATTTTTCTGTTCGATGTAGACGGAAACGCGTCTTAAAAAATCAGGAAATTATTTTCTCGCAAATGCCATTAATGGCAAATGTAATAAGAAATTCTCATTCCAAAGTTATTTTATGAAAATTCCTCCGGTAATTGTACAAAAAATAAATTCCAGTTTCATCGAATGCGAATACATTTTATTACGCTTCATCAAATTTTAATTCGAATCCTAATTTACCTACGGATCTGGAAATCATATTTAATTCAATTAAAGCAACAGGTAACATATGTTTTTAGAACATTTAATGAAAACGTAACTAACAGAGTTATGTTTACATCTAACTTTGGCAGAATCCAAATTTCCATATCAATAATGTGGGATTCTTTGTGCCATTGCTAATGCACTGTTTATCCAAATCAATATTCGCCAAAGCAGGCAGTAATTGCCTTTAACTCATTAAATACGCGTACAACGTTAAATTAGCGATAATTAATTGCTTTATAATTAATTTGCAAATATTAGAAATTAAAAATGACTTAAAAATAACGGCAAAATTAATAAAATTCTTCGGGTGATCGGGATGGAAGATCAAACGCGATGAAAATGTAAATTAAATGTAAAACAACGCACTCGATATTATTCGGATGTAACGAACAACGCGACTCGTTAAATTAATGAATAAATCTTATCTCGTAGTTGACGATGGTAAAAGTTTCACTAATTCCAATTCGGACGGAACGACGCCGTGTAGCGGCGAATAATTCAACCCTCGCGTCCCTCGCACGGAACGAGGCGCGCCTGGACAATAAACTACGGGGAAAAATGTTGCTCCAAGTGGGGACAGGACAAATATCAGGCAGGAAGCGAGACGAAAAAGAAACCCTTTCGGTCGTCGGACCTGCAGCGAGCCAAACCCGGGGTGGGTGAGCAACAGCCGAAGGGTTCGTTTTCCGCGAGCGATAAAAGGGTGGCCCCGACAAGGGGGTGAAAAGGCTGACGGTCCCCGATCGATCAAGATCGCCCTAAGCATCGGATTATTATTTTCCGGCCGACTTCGTCCCCGAACACGCCCCTCGATTCTTCGCTACGGTGCAGAGCTTCTATCTCGTGCTCGCACACTCGGCCCTAACTTTCTCTACCTACGCGCGGCTCTGCTGCAGGGATGCGCCATACCATTTTTCCCCTGCGAAACTCAACAGAGGGGGTCCGGGCCGTTCTTTCCTTTTTTCTCCTCTTGATTATTTATTAATTTAAGACTCGCGAGAATATTGGAACTAATCGTACCTGCGAAGGCTCGAGGATACGTGTAGGGCGCGACGGTAGAAAACATATTGGGCTTATGCGAGTATGCGATAGTACAACGCTTACACGTTGGATTATTCCGTCGAACAAAGGGTTACATTCGGTGGAATCGGGTTTTTAATCGGTTTTAATGTGATGATATATATATATATATATATATATATATATATATATAAAACAGCGCACTGCCGCCGCCGCTACTGCTGCTGTTGCTGCTACTCGTCCTCTTGGATATCCGTTCATTTTATTTTGAGTTTCCACTCGTGTAACGGGCGGATGTTTATTTGAGCGATAACGTCCACATGTTTGACTAGCCGTAAGATATCGAGTTAAATTCGTAAATATTACTATTCAAAAGAACGTTACATTCGTGGAAAGCTAAATGCAGTTATATCGTACATTACTTGTTTCAAATGTTTAATTATTTTACTTCTTTAGCAATTGTAGATTTCAAACTTTCGTATAATATAAAAAAAAGGCAGTTGCGCGTCATCGTTCATTAAGGTATTGAACAAGAGCTAAATTTTGAGCATTTAGATAGAGATGAAGGTAGAAACGTAGATAAAGATTGAAAGTCCATAAGTTGCCGTTTATTATACAAATATTTAAGCACAGACGCGTAAAAGTGCCACGAACGGAAGGAAAGCCTTCATCTTCAATTATTATCTTAAAATGAAAGATCGAAAACTTTCGGGATCTATTTAATAATGGCTAAAGAAAAACTGGGGGGAATTTTAAACTGTGGATTTCCAAAGGAATAATGTGGATTCTGTGAAACAACTGGTATTTTCGATTAAAAAATCGTTACCAAATTATTAACAACGAAATTAAACCGAGAACATTGAGTATAAATTAATAAAAACTTGTTAAAATTGGGTTTCATATTCGAAAAAATAACAAGATCGATTCTTTGAAAACTTTAGAGCGCTGTAACATCTTATTCGATTATTAATATTTATAATAATATTTATATTTTCTAAGTATATCTTACAAAGTAAGATAGAAACATCCTATTTACTGAAACTATAATACGTTTACTCATTCGAAGTTTGAACTTGTCCAAGTCAAGTACATATCCGGTACTTAAAGAATCAAAGTAAAATGAGAGAGAGAGAGAGAGAGAGAGAGAGAGAGCGAGGAAGGGAGGAAAGGAGACATAAAAAGAAGAGGCAGGAGAAAGGAAAAAAGAGAAGATGGTAGGGAGAGAAAAGGGAAATACGTCAAATAGGATTAAATAAAATCAAAAGCATCAGACATACAGTACTTGAAAAGCAATGTACAATTAGCCATTTAAAAACGATGAAAAACGTCGAAACGAAAATTAAAGTTCAATCAATAGCGAAATGCACCGATTGTTCAAAATTACGCGATGGCAAAAAAGAACCCAGTTCCTTAAATTATTGTTATAATGAAAACCTTGTGAATTATTCGTCTTATTAAGATAACAGAATATTACTTTCAAAAGAGAAATTGAAACTGGTGTAATAATTCAATGGTAGTTTCAAAGAATTTATCGTTATTTGTTTTTCAAGCGATTAGCAAAAGTTCTCGGAAGTACGCAATAATTTCAGACTGATCTGATTAATTTCCATTTTCATTGGCATAAATTACAATTAATTCTTTCACCAATACATTTTTTTTTACAAGCGCTAAAATAATTTCAAATACTTGGAATCGTAGTGAATTTATACGAGAAATAACGAATAAATCATGAAACAGGTTAAAGATAAAGTGGGAAGATTTTTTCCATTTGTACGTAAGATGTAATTGCATTTGTGTAAAGAAACATATTGCAGCCTTTGAAGCTGAGATAAGCGCACCTCTAGACAAAAGTCTAGGTAAAGACAGATCAATAGACTCCAGTCAAACAAGTTCAAGTTCGAGAAGCCCATACTCTCACCTTAGAAAGATCTTAAACTAGTTTCGATGTGTATCTTTGCAACGAAGATTTATTTGATATGATTCATCGAGGAGTATCAGAACTGGTATCTTAAATAAACCGATAAGTACACTAGTCATAACATTTCAAATGCTCTACTTCACTATTCGGGCACAGTTATCGATAGTGTCTCTAAAGGTAAATTATTATCATTCGCTCCAGCAACAACTTTATTATATGGCAATTTTCTATAAACAAATCGATAATTTACCGTAAACCCTGACGGAATCTACCGAGCTGCAACTTAACCGCGGACTAATAAACAAATCAACTTGTTCCTTAAGATCGATAAATTCATCTTGGGAATTAGGACGTGAAATCCAAGCGATGTAAGAAATTCTGAATTCGATTTGCAGCGATCCGTGGCAGTTACAAGAGTACACGCGAAGCGACTCGAAGCTCTTCCAACAAATTGATAATAGACGGTTGTCGTACGCATTCGTGGGATTCTCTCAATCTCCGGTTGCGGAATACCGAGGCAGAAGCGGTGCAGACTGTAAACAACGAGGTTAACTCAATTGGTAGTTGTGTAAGGCTGCTGGTTCAAGCTAAGTTTTAAGCCGAGGATGTAGCCGAGGATGTAGCCGAGGATGTGGCCGAGGATGTGGCCGAGGATGTGGCCGAGGATGTGGCCGAGGATGTGGCCGAGGAACCCAGCCCTCGACCAAAATGAAACAAATACTTTTCAAAAACTCCTTCCCTAACCTGGTTAACGTCTATTCTATTTCCACCGTTAGCAAAATGGAGAATTATCATTACTGATTGGTCGGCGATGAACCGAAGCGCAACCTCCGTGATAAATAAGCGGCCCTTCGCAAGGCCGCCTTTCCAGCCTCGTACAGGTGGGAGATGTTATCGCATTATTCACTACAGGTTCTTTACGCATAAATCTGTTAATTATCAGTAACGTGGTACAGGCCCGATGCATCAAATCTGTCGAGTGTACCGTAAGTCTTTGGTGTGCTGACTAAATAAATCATAGGGGATCCAACGGCAAACCTTGAGGGACAGCAAGATTTGCTATTAGACAATGCGATTGGGCTTTGGACCTTACGGTAACAAGTTGCTCTCAATCAGAAGAGCGAGCGAGAGAGAGAGAGAGAGAGAGAGAGAGAGAGAGAGAGAGAGAGAGAGAGAGAGAGAGAGAGTCGAAGAACAAGCACTTAAGATCGCAGTGACTGCATCTGCTGACTAGGTCTACACAAGTTTAACATTACTGTTGCCGCAAGCTATGCGATCTCGACGCGATGAGGTTAACTGCATGCAAACCACATTAGGTACGAGGGCGCGCAAGACCCTTCAAAGCCAAAAGAGCTGGGATACGCTTGAAACCACCGGAGAAACAGAGACGCGGAATATTTTTCCGACTCGTAAATAATCGTTAGGGGTCGTCGTCGGCGTCGTCGGGGGTTGCCCCTACTGTCGATTTCTCCCTCTCCTCCAAAGGCCATTTTTGCAATGAAATTTGAATTTATCCGCGATTTTCCGTCGACTTCAAAGCTCTTCAACGCGCCATTTTCTCGCGCTCCATTACTCCGCGAAAAACGACACGAAAACCGATCTTTTATCCTCTCTGATCCTCTACTCGTTTCCTCGTACTATCTTCTGTGCGATTTATATTGCCGCAATCGAACGGCAAACCCGATTAGTACCTGCATTACATTGGGTACCTGTTACTTTGCTTTTAGGTTTTTTCTTAAATAAAGGATTCGATAGAGAAGAAATTGTAGGTATTTGAAAAAATTTCGGGTAAAACTAACTCTTTTACACCGCTCTCTCGCAGCTTTTATAACAATATTTTTGCAGCTTATTGAATTTATCCCATAAACATTGCACAGACTACAGTTAATTCTCCTATATTAAGAAAACAATTTATTTCGTGCGAGCAGCGTTATTATTTATAATCTTATTCAAAGCCCCAATTAAACGTAATCTAAAATTTCGCAAGTTTAATCAAATAGTTGGTAAAAAGTAAAGATGAGTTACAAGGCTTAATTAACAGCTTATACCCGTAATAGGGTAACTCTGCTGAATTTAAACAAGCACTTTACGTGACATAGAAATTACATTTAACATTTAATCGAACAGTTACCGATAAAGGGCGGTATTATTTGCCCCAAAGAAAATTAACCAAGAGTATACTTGTAACGTACTAAATTTTCATTGCGTTGATAATCTCGCTCTTGAAACGATAAAGCGATATATTTTCCTCCATCCGCCTCAACTTCTGAAACACGTGTGTACTGATTTTTATTACTAATTTATTTTATTAATCGGAAAAGCGCGATTTTACGAGGATTTTATTACAGGTAGAGAGCATGACGTAAGCAGCGCCTACAAGCGTGCATCGCAAGTAGTCGATTACACGAGCGAATTTTGTTTATCAAGGTCGTAAACCGGACAAGAGGACGAAGAGTGGAAGAGGAAGAGGGAGAAAAAAGTTTACGCAACGAAACTTCCCCCGCACCCCCGCCCCCTTACCAACCAAAGCTTTCCATCTTTTTGTCTTGCGCTAGAAAATGGGATTTAAATTTATAACATTCGGACTCTCGTATCTTAGCTATTGGCTAGTGCAGGATATCGCGCATAAGCAACGTGTCGCTTACACCTACGTAAGTTTGACCGCGTCCTTTTACAATATACGTTTGCTCGACTAACATTCAGCGATTTACACAACAGACGTATTATGCTTTTAGCTGTTCTAATTCATGGATTAATTTAACAATTTTCTCGACAAGTCAGTAGTGGTACTCTATAAGAACCTTCTTGTATACTAAATCTTTTAGAGTGATACTCTACTCGTACAAAATGAAAATATACCGTCGGCGCATTAGGAGTATTTAAGGTGCATTTTTATTCTGCTTAAAAAAAAAAGTTTCGAGAAGTTATGGCTTACTTACCTTTTGCGTTTAATCAAGAAAATTAGGAATGAAAATAACAAATAACACTTTTAGTTGGTAATGTCCTAAAATACCTTGGAATGCCTTTTCCTATAATTTAAGCCAAACCTCGAACAGCCAGAAAAAAACGAATTTACTTTTTAAGAGGTGCAAACTGTAGAGGAGTGTTTGTCAAAAATTACATTATTTAACGGTACGCATTTGGAAAAGGAGCGATTTAGGTTCTTACAAAACTTCGTGCTCGGTACTTATAAAACACAAAAATAGTCGTAATGCATGCAATCGACTAGGTGTTAGAAAATATCATCAGCGAATAGCCGGAAGTCCCCCGCACACGCGACGTCGCAATCGAAGAAACATAAAGAACGAAATGCTACGATGAAAAATGTACGACAAAGGTTGAAAATATTACAGCAGGTTGAGGGGCTGTTATTCTAACTACAAGTTTACAGGTGTCTTGCACTGGTCAATCTATTAAACGAGAAAAAGAAAGGAAGCAAGACTAACCGTCGTTGTTTCGATCTATGCTCGTGACTTTAATTGGCAAGAGAGGAGAAAAGGGTCAAGAAGAAAACAGAACGAGAAAAACAGGGAAAAAGATACGAGGGAGAGGTATGTGCGCAAGGCTCATGGGGCCAAGGCACGAATACAAGGAGAAGGCGGAAAGGAAAGAAAAGGCTAAGGAAGAGCGAGAGACAATGGAAAAAGCCAAAGCAAGAAAGGAAGGTAAACGTATATAAAAAGGCCGATATAAAGGGTGGCGAGAGAGCAAAAGCTCGACCGTCCGAGCGAAGAACGTCGCGTGACTCTGTTCCCTTTTCTCTTTTACGCCGTTTCTCTCTCACTTTCTCATGGCGAAGCTCGAGCTGCACGAAGGTGAGAGAGGCGTCGCCCGGGCGCGCGCGTACTTAGCTGCATACACACGTACACTTGGTACCGAGGTGAGGTATGGCCGCTTCGCAGTCGCAGTTGCGAGAGCGTATGCACTCTAGACGTGTATCGCATGTGAGCGAGTAAGAGAGAGAGAGAGAGAGAGAGAGAGAGGGAGAGAGAGAGAGAGAGGGAGAGAGAGAGAGAGAGAGAGAGAGAGAGAGGAGCAGTCTACTGCACGACTTCTTCGCGGAGGGTCGATCCGGGTGGCGAGCGTGATTTAGTTCCCACCCGAGCCGATCGCCGCCGCCGCCGCCACCACCACCACCACCACAGCGAAGGATTAACACGTGGAGGGTTGAGGAGAAACAAAAACTGCGAGGGAGAATTCAAGAGGTTTGATACCTTTTCGCGACCGCACAAGGAATATCCTTGTGCAGTGGGGACACCTTTTCTTTTATTGGCTCGAGGTATTTACAACATTATTCAAATTAACTCTTTCACTTTGCGCATAAATTGCAAATTTTTTATTATTAAGAGCTCGATTCTGATGAAGTCCGAGTTACAAAAAGTGTGATTGGAGTGGAGATATGCAAAGTTCTAACCAAAGAATTATTCATTCCATCGTATAAAAAACGCTTGCAGGTACGAAGAAACTCCTTTGCGAATGCATCTAAACGCCATGGGAGACTCGCGGGTAAAAACTTCTTACTCCTGAAAAAGTTGACCTCGCGCTACTTCAAAGAGAAATATGCAAAATCCCATTAGGTTCGACCCACAGTCGATTAAAAAAACATCGAGCCAAGAGTTTGCTGCTTTCACGCAACAAACTAAAAAGTATACACGGTAATGCAAGAATTATAAAAACATTTCTCTCTAACGTACAATTCCTCTGTGTACATAACGTGGAACGTATTTTGAAAATTGAAAACCAGGCAAACTAAATGCGCGCGCGCGCTTCTAAAATTAGTACAAGCCGTACTCTTAATTAAAATTATCAACTGTTATTTGATGTTTTTGATAACGCACTGTACATTTTAAACGTTTTCCTTTGATTGCGCTACAATTAAATTCACAGAGTTTTACAAAGAAGCTGCGACACACACACGCGCGCGCGCATGGGTACACGTATATCGAAAGACATAAAGTGAAAAATTTGCAACGTTAACGGAGGATAAATTTCGACCTACTTTTAATCGCAGTCTCGCCAATGTACAATTGAATATTAAATAAAATGCTTTTCGTTATTTTAATAACTACCTCTTGTAACTTGATAACGTTACCACAAAGGCACTCAAACTAACTTCTAACTCTTATTTCTGCAGTGAAATTAAAGAAAAAACGATAGCCCAGAAAACTGGAAGAAGAACTAAAAGAAATTAGCTGCACGTTATGCACGTAAAAGAGAGATGAAAAAGATAAAAAGCAACAACGAAGAAATCCGACGAAAATAAAAAATAAAAAGGGTACAACACAAAGGCAGCGTTCGGAGAATAAAAATCCAAAGGTTTATTAAAAGAAAACCGAATAAAATGAAAACGAAGAGAGAAAAAGGTTGCGAGCGGAGAGGAAAGCAGCACAAGGAGCATTCATTCAATTTGCCCACGAGATCCAAGGAGTTCTGCCGAGTGTCGAAGCGTGGCCCACGACTTGGGCAAATAACTCGCGGGACGAGGAGAACAAGGAAGAGTATTTTCCCTAAAGTAGCCCTGCCAACGCCACGTTTTTTCGTTTCACACGCTTTTCCTGCATTCTTTTTCTGCTTTTTGCACCTTACAGGTCCTTACTTCAAAGACCGACCAGTCACGGTTTCCCTCCGAATAAGTGCGTCCGGTTTACGAGATTCCTGCGGCCATCGGAGACCACATTTTATAGAAAACGAATGAAAGAGGTCGCGAAGGTTTAAATACCGTCAAAGCGTTCCAACCAAAGAGTGCGAAACGAATTTCTATAAAACTCCATTCGACTACGATTCGTATCAGTCGGACTGCGAAGTAGTATTACGTAAACGATTCTCTACGAATGCGGAGGGAAAACTAGCGAGAATAATAACGATGGCGATGACGATGGCGATGGCGATGGCGATGGCTATGGCGATGGCGGTGGCGATGGCGATGGCGATGGCGATGGCGATGACGATGGCGATGACGATGGCAATGACGATGACGATGACGATGACGACGACGATGACGACGACGATAGTCGTAATAAGAACGAGAGGGACAAAGGGTAGGCGAAAGGCGAACCAGGTTCTCACGGAGCGAAGAGAGGAAGGAAAAATCGCGATCTCGTTCGCTGGCTTTTGAGAAAACTAATGCGACAGGTCGATTCGGCGTGGCTCACGCGCGCTTATACGTGTCTGTGTGTCTGTGCGAGTACTTCGAGCGAGCATCGATTCGTTTCGCCGTCGTCGTCGTCGTCGTCGTCGGCCATTCATAATTCCGCAACGCAGGTAATAACGATCCTTATCGCCGAGGCTAAACATAACCGGAGAAATGAGCTTGCGCTCTTCGTCTGGGAATCGCTCTTCTCGCTCTCTCCGAGTCTACTTTCTGTATGGACGGCGACCGCGCCTGATGAAGATGAGAACTTTCAGAGGCGCGCATATCGATGGAGCAAGAACATTGTTTCGCCCATTGTGTTAGCCGTACTACTGCTCTGCAAAAAAGTTAGCCTTTGCGAAATGGGATAGGATTTTCATTCTCGTGGAAATGCTCGGATCGACGCGATAGAAAGGAGAACGGGGTAGCCGATGACTCCTTTTCTACTTATCGATTCCCGAGAGGCAGTCGCGATTCTGTATTTATAATTTTACGAGCCCTGGACGAACCGAGCGAGCATCCATTCTCCAAGGTGGAATATGCGCAGACGAATACTTTTTAATTGCTGATGTATTGAACTTTTTCAGCGGGTAGTGCACGTTTGTCATTGGCTGCTACACTTGAATGCTGCATCTGTAATTCTTTATTTTCATTTTCGATTCGTAGTTGTGGACTTTGATGTAGCACTGGTAATTTATGTAACCGTGGTAAATGCATCTAATAAGCGTTGCAAAATGTTGACATTGTCGACGTATTACTGTTTCGATCAATTTTACGATGATGCAATATTTATCGATACGCGGAAGAAAAATATGTAAATGTGTATCGACATTTTTTAAATAGCGTCTGAAATAACATAATAGCCTTTATGGTTAAATAGCGAGCAACTTACGAAGCACCCGTAACTGCAACCAAAGCTGTCGACTTCGTTTATGAAGAATAATAAAAGAGTCACAACAATATTGCATAAAACATTTATATAAGCACGTAGAATTACAAGGGATTTAATTAGATATTTCATCAAAATCAATCATTGTCAAATATCTCATCTTACTCGAAATGAATATTGAAAAAAAAATTTTTTCCTACGGATATTCGACACTTTCTGCTACTTTTTTCAATTTAAAATACTCCAACATTAATATGCACTGAAAGATTCTTTTAATTTAAAGATTCATTGTTCCATCCTTGCGAAAATCAAATGAAATCCAAAAATTGGCTTTCCACTAATTATACTCTTTATTATACGATTTCATTATCCACTATCTCTTTAAATTTTCTTTTAATTTGACGTACGCAACCTCATTCGAGCGACTCCTCAATGTTGCAATGTCACATATCTCGATAAAACTGCAAAGTTTAACTAAATCGAGTACTTATTAATTGTAATATCAGATATTGGATTATCCAGATATTGGACATATTTATATAAAAATTATTTCCTGACAAACGGCTCCCATTCTTTCAATCGTTAACATTCAATTATAGCGATTATTAAGTATCGCAAGATCCAGAAATGATAAGTACATTTTCAGGTACACGGGTACTGCCAATTCAATATTCGCGTAAATGCGTAATCGACTAACGCATTGCTTAGCATTTTCACGACCGGTTTTAATAAAAGATTTCCGATAAATTATTTTCGGTTCGTAAAAATCGGCGACTGCGTCGGTTCGGGAAAAACTTGAAGGGAAAACAAATGAAAAAAGAAGAAGAAAAAAACTTCCCAATAAACAATGCCAATAATTTTGATAATTTGGATAAATAAATTTAAAAGGTAATAGGTTTGGAAAAATTTATAATCTTCGTTCGGAAAATCTCCCGCACATCGAAACGACTGATTCAAAGAAGCAAACGTGTACCGAAGAAATTTTATTTATTTTTGAAGAATCGATTCCCGTACATAATTACAGAATAAAGTTATAAATTATTTCAAAGGAATTAAAACGTAGAAGAAAAAAGGTGCCACGCGAGTTTTCCACCGAGCTTCAAAGGACTACCGTTTATGATTTCAAAGAATACAGGAAACAATCTTTTTAAGTACGGTAATTAAAGTAGCAAAACCTTTTTCCGAAGAAATGTAAAGCATACGTTCGGTTATATATAGCGAACTTTATTCTTGTAGAAAACTTTTGTAAGGTAGTATAATCATTTCATAGTAAAAATGCTATCTTAAAACTAGAAAATTTATTTCATATAAAAACTTTCTGCTCTTAAAATAAATTTAAAATAAAAGGAGCGATATATTATTTACAAGGTAAAAACTACGAGGCAACATCAACGCTACACAAGCCTTTTCTTTCCTACGATCTTTATAAGCCGTACCGAATTATTTCATAATTCTTGCGATCGTATCTCACCAACTACACATTTATTAGATCCTTTGTCTCTAAATTAGCATGTGGAATATCACGCGGTGAATGGATTTTTCAAATAACCAATGAGCTGATATTTGCATTTGCAACGCGTTTCGAAAATTCCTAATATTGTAGAGATTGCGTAATTTGTAATTTCGTCGAGCGACTGTTCAAAAGTTTTCGTCTATCCAAGGGAGTTCTCACCCATACCCCTCGTAATTATCTCCTTCTCAATGCCCTAAAAGCTCCTTAATATCGATGTAGTCAATGGTAATTTACGCGAAGGCCCAAGAATTTAATCTTCGTTATTCCGATTCGACCCGATAAAAATAACAAATTTAGACAACAGCGTTAATGTTTTTCGCCCGCGAAATTGTTGGCGCCGATAATATTTTATATCACAATCGGCAATTATTCAAAGAAATCAAAGGCCGAAAATACTCGACAACACTAGCCCAATTGAGACAGAATGTTTCGAGCAGCACGAAGAAAAGCGCGTTTCAGTAGAGAAGGAAAAGATAAAAACTACACACAAGAGTAGGGCGCAGAGAAATCAAAACCAAAGGGCAAACAAAAAAGAGAAAGAATGACAAAGAGAAGAGGTGCAACCGAGCTTAACACGGCGGATTCTGATAGGTTTGTCCCACGGCTAATGCAGCTGCCGAACGTTGCTGGAAAGTTGCTGGAAAGTTGCTTTGTGGAAAGAAGGGAAATGACTCGAGAGCGAAAAATCGGCGAAAAACCGGTAAAAAGAGGATTTTCTCGTTTTGCGAGCTCCCGCAAAACGAGACGGTGTGCAATTATCGTCAGTTTTTACCGGGACGTGCATCGCGATATTACGCGCACACAAACAGCGTGCACAGGTACGCGAAAATATTAATTTTTTCCCTTTGTAAAAGCAGTCCTCGTCCGCGACAAAGTTAACGGGATTTTTCATAGAGCGCGAATATCCGTGGAACTTCACGAACGACCGCGACGTTTCCCGGAAATCCGGACCGACACTCGAACGCACGATCGATGATGCCTTTCTCCCTTAAACTGCCATTGCGATAGACCTTGCGAAACCTGCGGTTAAATTAACGGATTCTCGCATTTTTCTCAGGTCCACGGAACCTCCAACGGCGAAGCAAGAGACCGCACCTCCGTACGTTACAAAAAAGCCTGTCACGAGCACGAAGGAATTCACAAGTGCAACTCCTAATCCAATTCCTCAAATACGTAAACGCTAACCACCTGCGCTGCCAATTAGTCGTCCGAGCATCGCCAAGGACTTTTCAGAAAATTAGAGCGCAACCAATGCATCGATCTCAATCGGCAATAACCGCGAGGTAAAAGAATGCGACCTCCATCCTCGATACGAGATGCAACGAGCGCCTGCTCGGGTGCATAATGGATTTTCGTAACGAAAGCCGTGTCTCCCCCGCGGGGCGCGATTCGGAAAAATGTGTTCCCACAGCGCGAGCCTCCGCTGCGGCTTCGAAGAGGGTCCCAGGCTCCAGGGCCCGAGGCACGTTTCTCCGCTTATCTCTTGGCTTTTTCCTCTCTCTCTCTCTCTCTCTCTCTCTCTCTCTCTCTCTCTCTCTCTCTCTCTCTCCCGCTCACTCTCTCACGGCTTCACGACTTGGCGCACCACCGCGACGGATCGCGTGTCGCGAGCTTCCAGCCCCCGCAAGGGGTCAGCTTCGCTTTCCGGTCACGAGCTTCGACGAGGACGACGGGACTCTAATCCAGACTCGTCAGCCCTTGGAGTACGTTGAATGGGGCGCCTCGACCTCGATGTTTTTTCGACGACACGCACTTTTCGAGTCGTCGCGCGCACTCGCGCTCTTCTTTCCTTTACGTTCTTCTGGAACTTTACGCGCTCTCGTGGTTCGTGATCGGGTATTAAAAGGCGAGTACCACGTGAAATGTTCGAATGTTCAGCGAGTCGCGGCACCAAGAGGTTAATAATAATAGTGGGTCATCGAGATAGCGAGTGCTTCCTAGCTTATGTCTAATCTGATGAAATTGTTGAAAATATCAGCAGTGCTTGGAAATTCTGGTTCTAAGGCCTTTCTCCGAATAGAATATCGAATGAAATTGAAAGTTCTAAATAATGCCCGCGCGTTTTACGACGGCTGTCACCCCGTGAACTCGTTCGTTGCGAAGGAAGCGACCGTTAGATTCTCGGCGCTGACAAACTTTTCCCTCGCGAACGTAAATTTCAATTTCACTTTTGAAATTACACTCGTGGCTTCGCGTTATATCGGCGCAACTAATAACTTTGATGCTTCTACTCGGAGTAATGAAAACCACCGGTGGGAATATGCACAATGTTCGGGAAAGGTATTTTAACTCGTAACGAGCGTTACGAGTTATCAGCGTCAAGAATTGTGTCAAGAGGCGTTTAGAAAGACTCGGAGAGAACGCGATCTTGGATTGTGCGCCTTGGCGAACGGTGTCTCGGGTGGTTTTCGAATACTGACCTCCCGCGTGGATGTTGCAGCTTCGGCCAGGTGACAAGAAACACGCTTTAGAAATAATTACCATTGGCTGCTCGAGGAGATTTCATTTGCTGAGTATTGGAATTTTCATTGGGACTCGGAGCTCAAATATTGTATCTGAATCTTAACGAAAGTACGCGACGAAATAAGAATCGTGTCTTCCAATTTTAAAACGCTCAATTGGACATAAATGCTTGAGCAGTTGAAGCAGCTAAAGTCAGCTAATGCACACCAGAAAATAGTAATGACAGCACTGTGGGGGAGTTAAAGGGAGTTAATGGGTAGTGAAACCTACGAAATATTGAATAAACTGTAATCCGAATCATCGAGTGAAACTCTTGACAAGGACGAGCGCGTGCACCGGGGAAAAAAAACCTCTTGATAAGCGAGTAAAGCAGTTATCCTCAAAAGAGACACTAAAGTGAAAATTGTGCATCGATACTGCGGCCTATCATCATAAATATTTTCCTCGAAACTCATCGGTACGCGCGTCTTCTTACATCATGCCAATCTCAATTTCACTCTCGTAGTACATTTGCAATATATTCTCCCTTTATACTGTAGGCGTTTTTATTTTTCCCGCTTTGAACTTTTCATTCTTCGTTTGCTTCACCGAGGAGCGTAGCCCATTTTACCGGCAATTTCGCCAGGGTTATTCTCTCTCTCTCGCTCTCGCTCTCGCTCTCGCTCTCGCTCTCGTTCTCGCTCTCGTTCTCGCTTTACATATATTCGGAAAAGACATCACTGCAGCGGCAGGGGAAGCAACGGGCCTCGTTAAAAACTTTCCCGGCGACTCTCGCGCACACATAAGTTGACGTAAAGATGGATATTCAGCGATTTTTCCCAATTTTTACGACTGCTCTTCTTTCGTCCTTTTCTCTCTCTCTCTCACCCTCCCAGACTCTTTTACCTTTATGTCCGTCTGTCTATCTATCCCTCCTTACTTTCACCGCTCCACCTCCTGTTCGGCAACAGGAAGATGAACGAGCCAGAGAAGCGGGGTGAAGCGGAGAAGAAATCACTCGGCGCAGGTAAGCAGCAAACGCGATGCAGGAAATTTATTACAGCGGGTTAAAGCCGATAAAAAAGAAGGGAGATTTTCGAGAGGATTACCCTCTCTCGCGTGGTACAACTAGACTCTCGTTACGAGAGCTCCGAGAGCTAGGAAACTGCATGACCTATCGTGTATCGAATAGGGGAAAAATTTTTAATCGAAGCAGACGATATTGAATGCAAACATACGTTATTCACAGGTGTATTTTTAGGTTGTTTGCTTCTTTTCGTTACTTTTCTTTGCTCTTTTTTGGGAAAAGAAATTTCCGAAGCGCCAATCCTATCAAACGAAAACTTGGATTTAGGTATTTTTAGTACAACGTTCGAGATAACTTTTAAGTGGCTTAAGTATAATAACGATTGCACGAAAACGGGAGAATAAAGTTTTACTCCGCGTTATTTGCTTTTCGGAAGAAATTCAACATAATAATAACAACTAGTCAAATCGTAGGAAATGTCGATTCGAACGTACATTTAGTTGGAAATTACGTATACGTATGTATTCGGGTTTAATGAAGAATATGTTCCGATGAGCGAAAGTATCGTAAAAAAAAAAAAAATCAAACTACAAAAACAACTTGTACTCGACGAACTCGACAACTTTAACATTAACTCGCATGAAATAAAATAGCTGATGAAATTTCATTAAATTTCATTTATCTTTTCATTGTAGAGTAACTAGTTCAGGGAATTAATGCATCACGCACAAACTACGAAATTTACAAAGAACGGTGGTTTCCCACTTATGCCGAGTACGAGATTTCACGAGCACTTTGGAAATGCGATTCGGTACATTTTCAGTGAATATTATTAGTTCCGATATATACGAAAACGAAAGTAAAACCTTCTCGGGAAATTCAATAAACGTGTAATAATGTTACATCAATTTGAAGGGAAACTTCTTCGAGTCCTTTATTACCATTGTTATACCGAATATTTGTCTTACTCTACTTCTCTACTTTCGCTTAAAGAAATAATAACGTTTAATTAATATTTGTGTTGCCGCAACACTCGAGCCTTGATTATGAATTTCTGATAATGATAAATAAATGTATTTCAATTCGATGTCCAAGAATCTCTAAATAGCACTTTCAGCATCTGACAAAATTAATTCGAGCTCGTAAGAAGTTACTATTTCACGTCGCTCGTGGCCTCAATGTAGCTGCAAGCGTCAAGTGAGTAGTATCGGGATAATCGATCTCGTCTTCACGTGCACACCAAAGCTCCTGTTTTAATTAGGGGGTTAGCTTACGTGCTCGATAAAGAGAGGCGTAGCGAAAATGAGCCTTTAAACATTTACTCGACGACTTCACCAGCAAGTATTTATTTCCATTTTAAAAGTACATTATTGCCGAGAAAATCCGAGCAAATGATAAATTCACTGACTTGTGCCGCATTTTCCCGATGAAAGTTGGTTTGATTTCCTTTGCTTTCGGATCATTTGATAGTCAGAAGCACGAATCATCATTGCCTCGTTATGAGCAGAGCAGAAAGTTTAACGATGGTTCATTATTCATTTTGCTGAACAAGTCGCAAATAAAAAGGGTTTTTCTACTTAGTTGAAGGAAAGTTGGGATTGAATGCTTATCCTTCTCGTAGTCGCTAGCAATTTTCCATACACCTAATTAAAAACGTGTTTCACTACCTCGAATTCACTCAACCAAAAGATTAATTATTACCCCTATCCATTTTTTCCACTAATACCATTTAATTTCTTTTGGGTGGATTATGCTGGGCAGCGCGTCTCCCGAGTGCGACCAGAGGATGTGGCCTTCGAATGGAAATGCACGGAAAGGAAACCGACGGGGATCGGATGAGTACAGGTGCGATAAGCCTCTACTGATAAATGTAAATCATCTTAGAAACTCCGAATGCGTTACATCGTGGATTTCTCGGCAGGAATCGTGAATACGTATGAAAGCATAAAAGTAGCCGCGCGAAATTTTCTCAACCTGCTTAGAACAGATACACTTGGAGAAGTTATAATGAGAAATATACGTATGATCTTGATATTGTAGCTATTTAGGCGATAATTTTATTAAGAGATCGACAGATAACTCGAGGTACATGTATTTTCTGCTCTACAGTTTAGGTACACGAGCGAGCATTTATCGCATAAATGTTAAGAAAAATAATGTTAGCGATCGAAGATAGTTTCTCGTTTCAACGAAAAATTATCGCTTAATTACTATAAAATCTCGATGAAGAAAATACGTGTCTGTAAATTCACCGCTCCAAAGTAAATGAAAGACGAGCGGAAAAAGAAGTTTTCAAGCGAATTTGAGCGGTACTGTTCGATAGATTACTTTTTCTTTACAATTCCAAGCAGTCGTAGTGCAAAAATGTATTTTTATAATAAATTTTCGAACCAATAGCACGCCGATAGAATTCACATCGAAATACTGACAGAATCTTTGCTGCATACGCAAAGATCGCGTGATTATGATTAACAAATATAACCTCCGGTAGGAGTTAAAATAGACTAGCAGTAGGAAATTACTTATCAGACTGCTAAATATTTCAGATGAATAGAAATAAACAAACGCGCTACTATCTTCCTTATTTAATACTCTTCAACGGTTAATATTTAATGGAGCACAGAATTTGCAATCTAATTAAATATCATGAAATTCGTTATCATACTTTGAATATTATTCCCGTATAAGCAAACGATCTCTAAATTTAGCGAATTAAAATAGGTGCACAGGATGTAGACGTCAAATTTTCATCGAAAACGAGAATAAAAATGAAAATACATCATCTATTAAGGTGACTAATTATTATTGTAAGCGAGAATCAAAGTAAAGTGTAAATTATACGAATACTAATATTTTGGGTTTATTGTCATAATGGGCAAATTTTATTCGTAAAGATATTTGAAAAACGAAATACTCGATAATTTGTTTGGAAACGAGAAATTGTATAATGTAGAGGTAACCAATGGGTGGAAATTAAGGAAACGCGGACGTGCACAAGTTTCGGTGGTTAAACAAGAAAATGGAAAACCTACACTAGACGAAAAAAAATGTGACGATAAAATTAACCTAGATTCCCAAGAAGTAAGTTATGAGTAATCATTCCAGATAAGGTTGGCATACAGCACGGATGATGGATACTCTTATTTTAACGTAATGATAAATTTATGAAATTCAAAACCAATTAATTATGTATATTATTAGGATGGTTGTGTTTAAATTTACCGCAAGCTTAAATCATTCCCGTCTCCGTGTGTACGTTTATTACGTTAATGTTAAAAATACAGCTCATTCGTGTGCTTCTAATAAGTAAGAAGTACTTGGTAATGAAATGCCAAATACTCGCTTAATTATTACACTTACTCCAAGTGCATTAGCTTTCTTGGGCGATTAGGCAAAAGGACGTCTATTATCATACGCGCGCTAATTACGTGAACGTCTAATCAGTGATATTTGGCGGCAACAACCAAGAACGAAAGCCCTCTCGGCTCCAACCGCAACCCATATCAATGGGTCTTGAACGAAGCAGTGTAATAGATCACGTAATATCGGGAGTCTGCAAGGCCGTCAACGTCTCGACAAGAACAAACTAATCAATGAAAGCTCCGCGCAAGAACAATAAAAACAAGTCAATGAAGAAAGCGTCGGCATTAAAAGAACTCTGGCGAGAAAAAGCGCATAAGGGAGGGATGAGAACGGGTTTAGAGAAATTGGTAGTTCTGCAGTTGCGGCAGCAGCAGCAGCAGCAGCAGCAGCAGCAGCAGCAGCAGCAGCGAACGTCCAAAGAGACGGATTTCTCCTTCTGTCTCTCTCGTTTTCTCGTTGAGACGCCTCCTCTCCGACGCTCCTCTCCGACGCTCCTCTCCGACGTTCCTCTCCGAGGCTCCTCCGCGGCAGGAAAGACGAAGATGCATTATTACGTCGCGCCTCTGCCTCTATACTTCACTCCCTGCCTAACCTGAATCTTTAATAATCGCTTCGCGTCTGCCGCACCGCGAAAGAGGAGTGCGCCAACGAATCGTGGGATCGGCGAGTTTGTCTGAAATTGGAAATCCTCCAGTCACGCCGCGGCGTGTTCTTTTCCCTTTTTTCCTTTCTTTTTCTCCTCTTCCTCCTCGTTCTGCTACTTTTTTTCCATCTTAATACACGAGTGCGCACCTCCGATGCGCACCGCGGGCTCGAGTTCGTTTCTTCGTTTCTTCGTCCTCTAAATTTCATTCCTCGATTGCGTAGTTGATACCGAGTGATGGCACGATTACGTATTGCATTGGAAAGGAAACGCCAGTCGATATTATTCGCGTTCACTTACACGAGCTCACGGGCTTCGAGAGAACGCGCGAAGGGGCAAATTCAAAGAAGCATGTTTCACTCTATTTGGTATGCGAAGGCTAGATAAATGTTAATGAAAGATCGCGTTTTAAAGGTGATCGAGGCACTCCAATACATTTCGTACGAATTATATATTTACGTAGCCACATTGTAATAATGTTGCTTAAGCTTTCGCGGCACCTGCAATTACGAGTGCAAGAGAAATGATCCGCAACCGCTGAAAAACAATGGAAAATTGAATTCATTTATAATGGAGATGATATTTTTTTATATTTTTTTAGCCGACCTCTTCGTATTTCAGCTTAATTACGATCGTATTATGCAAAATTTATCTTCGCTTATAAGTGTTTCGTTTCACTTAAAATAAAAGGAAAAATGCATTTACGATATAATTTATAGACGTACGAAAGTGATGAGTGTGATCCATAAAAGTGCAATATTAAAAGAGTACACGTATGAGTTTTCTTCTTCTGCACGAGCATCATATTTTCAGTTTTAGAATGTACAACGAACCTCTTTCTCTTCTTTTAAGAGGAACAGAGAGAGGGTGTGAGTGCGCGCGCGTTTAGACGGAAATTATTAGCACTTTGAATGGCAAATAACGTTACTTATAGAATATCAAGTGATTCGCGCGAGCCGAGAAGGTAATTCAATGTATCTGTAACACTTTTTTACCTTTTACGCGCAGTGTACATTGATACGATCGACATATAAATCCCATCCCGGGCAACGGATATCGTAATATTAAATTACAATAATTGCGTTCAAGTAGCCAGTAAAAAGACAGTTAAATCAAAGTCTTCGGAAAAGTATTGAAATCGGGAGAAAGTATAAAAGGTATAAAACGTTGTTTTATTTAGCAAATGTTTACGACTGAATAAGAATCAAGATAACCGATAATGCGATACCTCTAAACGAACAAATTTTCTCCTTTTGATAAGCTTCGACGTGGCCAAAGTTCTGCTGCTCCCCATAAATTCTCAGTACTTTTATAAACCGGTATTTATCGAACAAAAACCAAAACAAAAAAGGAAAACCTCCTGGCAAACTCATTTTTGAACATTTATTTATCGACAGCTGTAAGTGGCTTATAAAACTCGTCGTAAATATCGTACACCTGGCGAGAATATCGTCACAAACTTTCGCACTTTCGCGCCACCATATAATTACTTTTTCTACCATATTCCATTGGCTAAAATCGCGCAGTATCCCATAGACGGAAAGCCGGATAATTCGGCATGATTGGCAGACGTAAGAGTCGAGTTGCGGCATCGGGTCCATTGCTCAAATGACTAATGAAATTTTAGATTGCGTCGCGTCCCAGTTAGTGCGAAGGGAAGTCGAGTTTTCCCTCGGCCGTGATGTTCGCTCTTGGGTGAAAATCGAAGCTTTAACGAGAGAAAGAAAGAGTCGAGCGGGAGAGAAAGCGAGAGAGCCGATAAATTATGCTTTCTCGCGGCAACGAGAGAATTTTCTCGACATTCCGCGCGAGCAGAGCCGAGCGGGTGCGCAATGTCTCCGGTTCCTGGGCTTCGCTTCCTCTCCCACCGAGTGAAAAGAGTGTCTGAGAGCGCGAGAGAGCGCGAGAGAGCGAGGAAGGTCGTACCAACACCGCCTCGCCAATGTAATTTTAATAAGTCACGCCGGAGCGAGCATCTTTCTCTCTTCGATGACTTTTTCTCGATTTTTCTCCTTTTCCGTTCTACCTCTTCTCGAGGTAGAACCACATTTCTACGGCCCGGGATGTTGCTCGGACGCGTTTCTTTTTTTCCGGGATGAAGACGGCTTTGTTTGGTCGATTAAATTCAACGTGGGATGCGACTCCATTGAAAGTTCATCGTTCGATAATGCGCCATTCAATGCGTGCAGCCGAAAAAATATTTAATAAATTCCCTCGGCTGATGCATGCTTGCGCACTCGGTTATTACAACTGCATTAATGTACTGTACTCGCTGCTTTCCTTGAGAGACTCGAGGCAAATTTAAAGCATTGATAAAGCACGATGAGTCTCCGATCCCTTAAAGGATTACTTTTCTTTCTAACTACTGCCGAGCTCGAGAGCTCGAGACAACTTCATTGTATACGACGAATGGATCCCGGATGATAACGCGCGAGGGAAATCCAGTCCTTCTCTCAAAATTTCCGAATAATTTCTGTTCGGCTTGTCTGATAATAATTAATTACATTTCGACTAGATGCCGCGGCAAGGAAATCGATATTTTATCAGCGATAGCGCAGTCGGATGATAATCCCGTCAAATGGATCACTGCACCGATACACGATTAAGCCATCGACAAGTATTTATAAAATATGCAGCATTAAGCATAAGTTTCATTCCATTTCAAATAGGCATCCACTTGGTCAGTAGCAAGCCTCCGCATAATTCCTTCTTCCAAATATCCTTTCGCACTTTGAATTAAATTCTTTTTTCATCGATATTCTGACTTTGGTTATTAATTTCATTGCGAAATTTAACGATCAAGTTGCACTTCTGACGTCTTAAACCGATTGGTTCTAGTCGACAAAATTGCGTCTCTTTTTTGTAAATTTAACGCTCTCCTTTTAACGCGAAGTTGGTCTAATAATATTTCTGCCCGATCGCTCGACGTGCTCTTTCAATTCATACTCTGTAGTTTTAAACCACAAGTCAGAGCGCTACTCGTATAAAGTACAAGATTAATGAAACGTCGATTTAACTTACGTGGCATCGTGGATTTCGTAATGCGGTAATGTCTCTTACTCACCTGTAAAAGAAAAGTTTTCATTATACATATATTTCAACAGCGTGTAAAAAGAATACGTTAATAATACATTAATAATTCCGTGTACCGTGTAAGAAAAGTTCATTCTCTCGATTAGAAAATACTTGAAACGTTCGACAACGCAAGTTACACGAATCTTAAGAAAATCAACTTTCAAAACTCGGAAAACGACACGCCCACGTTACTTCGTAAAATCTTAGTCCATTCGAATACAATTCAACCTCATTTGTTGTATTTGTAGGCTTTGCGAAAATTGACGAAAAAGGATTAATTTCGTACGTAAAACGATTTCCGCTGAGAAGAGGAACTTTCACAGCTACAGAATTTCAATCATCCAAGTTTTTAAAAGCCAACTCCTCCGTACACGGAGCTTTTAAGCCCTTCTCGCGCGAATCTGCTCGAATTAAATTAGATCGATGAAATTTCTTAAATGCATCGTCGTGCGCCAGTCTCTATTACGACGGAGATGTTGATTCGGAAAGTTTTACGTCAAGTGCTTCGCACGAGGACGCGGACAGACATTTTAATTGGAAAAATAGTAATTGCCTCAGTCGTCCTTACGAGCGTATACGGGGGTTTTTTTTTATCTTCCCCTCGCGATTCACTCGCGATTCACTTCCCTTATGGATTTTTCAGCTCTCGTTACACTTCGATGTATACGAGTCTTCGTTTTATAAATTTTCTTCGTTAGCGATCTTTTTTCGCTAATTGAGTATTCCTGCGAGTTTCTCGTTAATTTCAAACGTGATTTATCATTTTCAAGTGTATCTTTTGTCAAATGGACTACATTAAAAACCGAGTAGACCGTGAGCAGTTTCTTGACCCATTTCTGACGAAAAGCGTTGCGATTGTGTTGCGGTTGTGTTCAACTTTGACGTAAGTTTACATTTTGCGCACAAATGTTCAGCCACAATAGTCAGCAGCCCTACGCTATAATTGGTCTTTAAAAATGGTACTTTAAAAAGTTACTCTCTCTCTCTCTCTCTCTCTCTCGCTCAATTTACATAAAGTTAAACCAAGAGTATTAAAACAAAAGAGTTTACGAAAAAATTCTCAATCGAGAAGCTACGAAGTACTAGTTCGTCGGCGACATTATTCCCTTGCAAAAATCTTTCGAACCTCTTAACATTACAAAAAGCGTACATCAGGAGCGTAACGTCACCGAGTGCACCCACGGACCCCGAAAAAAATGTTCGAATCGCTCAATGTGCCGACGCACGTAGAAACAAAGTAAAAATCCAAAAGACTTTGGCCCGCAAGCCTTTATACCGCCGCCAACCAACTTTTTCACTCGTCGTGTCAAAGTTCGTATAAGTTTACGAACACGCGCGCATCTTAGGTTTGCGCGCAAGTACGGGGCGACAAAACTTGTTCGAGATCAACGAGCCGACGCCATGGAAATACGCTTAACGGGTAATTAACCGCTTTCCCGGACATATCTTCGTTACCCTTTTCTTTTTTGTGCTCCTTTTCGAGAATGCAGTCTTTCGTCACGTGTGTTCACCTCTATTTATTTCTCGCTCGCTCGCTCGCTCTCTCTCTCTCTCTCTCGCTCTCTCTCTCTCTCTCTCTCTCCCTCCCTCCCTCGCCGCTTGGATATTTTTGAAATGCTATAAAAAACTCGAGTATCCCTTTTTTAAGCAAGCCACTTAAAAGTAATGAAAATTTTAATTTTCATCAATAACATTTGAATGAGGTTGAGTGAATAAATATGAAAGTAATCTCTGAGTATCTCACCTATCGTTAAGTGTCAAAAGTTAATGAAAATTATATTAAAATTACGAATACCACTAGTGGCGAGGAAATTAATTTCTGTCGTTATTTTATACATTTTACCGTGGCTGAGACGTTGGCTTACTAAGGAAGTAGTACTGAGTCACCCGTTCATGGTAATTTATCGGTGGTCAACAAACCAAATCTTTATTGTTTAGCTCGTCGCGTCATTTTTGTGAATCGAAACTTCATACGAGAAAATAAAGACATATATATTTATTGAGATGGATTCATGCAATGATGCGAGCAATTTTCAGTTGTAAATTACAAACGCAATAAATACTCATCGTAAATTTTAGTCCTGCGCAGGAAAAAAAAAAAAAAAAAAAAAAAAAAAAGATTCTCTCCCACACCGTGTCTGTGTGACATTTCACCAGTGTCTTTCATTTCTAAACTCAACGCAGTAAGATCTATAGCATAAATTCAAAAGTTACCTCCACATTTTCTCGGCGTGTACGTGGAGATGATGATATAGCATTGCATTGCGTGTAAACGTAATAGCGGACTCGTAAAATTATCGAGGAGAGTCGTGAATAAAACGTCAAACTATAACGGGAGGGACTAATGCTTTTCTTCTGGGAAACTCGTGATACGATGCGATGCGATTGAAACATGGAGCGAAAATAGAGGAAAAGGGCGCGCCGCCAGAGCGAGGACAAGGAGGTCGAAAGATGAACTCGCCTTTTGTTTCTTCGCAGAGGGGTGACTTTTTTATCGCGCGGTATCGCCACATGCGGTCGTAAGGAACTGTTTGCGTGTGAATTATTTATAGGATTATTTATAGGATTAAACGAGAGTGTCGTTTGAATCGAACATTTTAAGAGTTTCGGAGGTTACGATTGATAAAAGCACTCGATGCTTCAGTGGCAACTTATCTCGGTGTTAATAGGGTCTCTTTAGTAATGTACTTTAGTAATATCGATATTGCGTTGCCGTTACGTCGAGGATAATGCTTAAATCGCATTAATTATACGCGTGCAGCATGAAAATCACCGTTGCGTGACAAATTCTGACAAAATCCGTATCGGGCAGTTGTTGCGCACATTTTTCGGAATTTCAATTTCTCGAATATACCCAAGGAGAAGAAAATTGTTATTGAACAGCATTAGCCCCAAGGCAGATTGCTCGAGAATGCTCGATTACATAATGGGGCATCAATTTCCTGAAAATTTGCATCTCTCATTTTTACAAAAGTCAAAGAAGTCTTAATGACTCCCCGTTCTAAAACTGAATATCCAGAGTCCAAGTTGCGTTTATGTAAAGACAATTAAGAACACCGTAATAGAAGGGAATTCGCGTAATACTCGATTCGTGTTGTCGCAACAATTAGCGGTAACATCGTAGCGAATAAAAGCCGCAACGCGATCGATGCGCATCGAATGGAATCAGAGTCGAAAATTGCTCGGTGCGCCTCTTTATTTTCAGCCGCTCCTAGGGAAAACGCACACGAGCGCGCGAAAGTGAGAAAAGACAAAAGAGACGGAGAAAGAAAAGAGGCAGACAGGAGCGGCAGCGCAAAACGTCAGACCTTGTAACGGCCCGGCAATCGCACGCCTAAATCGCTCGATTCAGCCGATGGTACTTTCATTGCAGCTATTCGCTCGCAAATCCTACAAAGCAGCTTCTGCCATTAATTATCGGCATGTCAATTAATTAAATGGCACGAACCTCTCCTGCTCCGGCGATAGCGAGCTTTCTCTGTCTTTCGCGGCGACGCGGAGGCCGCCATTGACCGACAAAGGATGCGAACCCCGCGCGATTCGCATCCCCTTTTCCCTATCGCACCCCCCCCCCACCCCTGCCGCGCGCTCCCATACACCCACCGCCTAGTTTCATTCACATATGCCGCTACCGCAGCGCCAAACCCCACCGAACCCCCGTTTGTTTCAATGACCGCACACCGACTCAATATCCTCCGTCCCTTTCCACCTCCCCCGCTATTATACACGCAGTACGAAGCTCGCGAAGCTCTGCACAATTTTTTATACGGCGTCCCTTACCCCGTCGCCGCTGGGTTTCGCAGTTCTACGTATCGTATTTTTAAAACAACCCACGCGTGTTTACGTGCACGCGCGTACAATAATTCGCCAGGCACACTCGCACTCGTACTCGAAGCTAATCGCTTTAAGAGAGATGCACGAGATTGCGCATAACGAGCATTTACACTCAGCGGATAAGCCTGCGAAGTAATAAAGACGGGCACGCGTGGACGAACGTTCGAAGCAAAAAGCTTTCTTAAGTTCCGGAGTACGCGGAGACTGTATTTGCATCTTTGCACATCCGTATTCGATTACAGTAGGCGTCCAAAGTAATCCGTTTTCGAAAAGGCCACGCACACATAGACACTGGCTCATCGTCTTTTTGCTACTCGTCAACTCTTTGATTCTCCGAGCCCGTGATTGTATCCTCGCACTCTCTCGCCTCGCCCTCGTTCCTCTTCGCACCCCCGCTCGGTGTCGACCCTTTGGAGTACTCGCCGTCCGCATTCGGGTTTCGCTCGCTCTCCACCCGATTATTGCGTTACCGACCCGCGACGATTGGGTGCAAAACTTTGGATGCGCACCGCGCGTATATACCGCCGTCCGGCAACGAAAACAATTATGCACCCCTGAATAAGCGCCGCTGATTAATTAAGGGATTTTACGCTTCGTCTCGCTTCGCCGCCGTACAACCTCTCAGGTCTCGGTATATCGATCGAAACATCCACCCCCAAACATCGCCGGCGCTCACCCCCGACTCGTTGGCTTCGCAGCTCGTATATTTATTACTTGGCACTCGTCGTCCATTTTTTTCCGCAAGGGCTCGCGACAACAAAATTCGCCCTTGGGTTCGAGTTCCTTTTAAGTAGCTGCTCGTTCTTGATTTCTTTATTGACAAAATATTTCAAGGAGTCGAAACAGCTGCAGGAAAAGAGGTTAGCGAGTGATTCGCTTGTTTATTTACAACGCTTCGACAACTCTAATTGAAAATCAAATCTCATTTGGTTCCAATAACGTCCATTCGCGTTCAAATGCAATAAATTTGTCATACGGCACCCGTAGTCACAATTTCGCGAGTAATTATTATCGTTTTCTAATAATTTGCTTCGGGAGTACATACTTGTGTTCGTGTAAAGTAACTTTTACGAAAATTCAGAAAATCGTATTCAAAAGTTTTTCAACGCATTGAAATTGTTCGCCTGCAATGCGCGAAGTGAAAATGTACACTCTCTTAGCGTTATTTTAATTTTCGTACTTTATGGTTATAAATTAAAGGTAAGAGTGCTTTCAACGTGGATTATTCGCTTATTGCTCGCTTATTGCTCGCTTATTACTCGCTTATTATTCGCTTATTATTCGCTGAAAATAATAAAATTATCAAATATTTGATAGTTACGTATAATGAATAACCCATTACGTACGTATCATGTTGGAATAATCTGCGATACCAAACGATATCAAAAATAACTCGTAATTAATCTCTCGAGCCTTTTCAATTATTTAGCACGAGCACATACGTTGTATCTGAAATTTAGCGTTGGATATCTAACGGGTGATTTTCATAATGTAAGAGATCATTTTTCTGCCTGTGGTTTCGTATCGAACGCTAATGGAAGGAATATCGTCATTTCAAAGAATAATTGCCCGGTAAAAGCTTACAACACTCTGCCGTGTCCATTGCGATCCAATTAAGGGCAAAACAATGGCCCCGTGAATACAGAAGCGCATCTAGGGTCTTATTTGTCATACATAATTACTTAACCGAAGCACTGCAAACAAATTTTTTCAAGAAGTCTAGCGCGTGAAAAGCGCGGAATTAAAATCCCGTTAGCTCCTCAGCTCTTGGCTACGGTGCTCATTTCAATAAGCATTTTTCAATTAAAAGCCCCGAAAGCTCCTGCAAAGAGAATCTCACCCCCCCCCCTCAATCCCCCGTTCTTCTTAGTGGCGAAGAAGCCATTCATTTCCTAAATAGCGAATGGAAAGCCCCTGTAGAATCGCCAATGGTCCGACGCAGTTATCGTCGGCTTCTGTCGAGTGCCTTCAACAACTTAAAACTATTTCACCCTCGCGTTGTTGTCATTCAAATCCGGCAAACTTTGATGAATGCCCTCCGAATTTCGAATTGACTCGGGTGAATATTATTTTTACATTTTACTTCGCAACTCCCTTTCGCATTATCGAACGACGAATGATTCTGAAACTCGTCTCTGATTTGTCCGAACCTTTAGGGTTGTTTAAATTGTTTTGGAAAATTTGCAATCGGAGTAACAGCGAATTTGCAATCGAGTACTGTGCTGTACTCGACTGTATTTTTAAGCGGTTTATACCCAGTCGTTGTCGGTCGATTATAGCGCGAGCAGCTCTTTCTGGCTATTCTAGCTAAGCAATGCATGATTTCGCTAATAAATTTTGCATTTATAGAGAGAGAAATAAAGGAGCCGAGCGAGAGAGAGAGAGAGAGAGAGAGAGAGAGAGAGAGAGAGAGAGAATAATTTAAAATATATTACCGCAATAACCGTGAAATTAAATTTCAATGTACATTTTAGAGCTCATTAACGATCTCTTAAAACATTATCCGGCAAACTGCCGAGAAAAAAAGAGAAGCGCCCTTGGGCTGGACGGGAGTTAATAACTAAATTCTCGTCTTTTCTCTATCTCTTTCTTGCCTATAGCCGTGAAAATACAGTAGAGGCAGAGGCAGAGGCAGAGCCAATGCTATAGATGAAAACGTAATTCGTAATTCTCATAGCTGATGGTGTATACAAGGGATAACGAATCGCTGAAAATCTGGAAATAAATAATGAACGAAATTAATGCGGGACACAAACGCGCTTCCAATAATGAATTACGAAGGGTTAACACGCGATGCGAACGCAAGGGCGAGCTAAAGGGGATGGAGTTAGAAACTCGGCAAAAGGAGAAACGTAGACTGGGAGATAAATAAATTGAAGAGGGCGTCCGTGAAAGAGAGGACTTTCCATGTCGGGTCTCGCGCGTGGATCACTCGATCGCGTGAAACGGAAATAAATCAGTGACTTGGAATTGAAATTGCGCCTCGGCACATTTAAAATAGCCCTCGTTTGCCAGAAGAGAGACTCGCGAGTGAAGGGGCAACACCTCGCTGTTTTCTTTTACCCTCCTCTCTCACTCTCTCAGTTCCTTTTTTTATCATTTCCTTCCTCTTGGACTTGGGAGTTTTTTAAGCAAATGAGGTCACGCACTAATGACCGACGATTATTTGAAACGAGGTACAAGCCAAGGTGCGCGTTAAATTAATACGAAAATATGGCGCAGTAGTTTCGGTTCCGACCACTTTCTTAAAAATTTATATCCCCCAGTGATCAAATATTTATATAGGTTTCTTAGAGCTTGGGCTAGCAAAGACCTTAACCTTATCAAATTTCTAACACGATTTTTATATATATTTACAAATAAATTTTTTAAGAAAAGAAACCGGATGATTCGTCTTTATTTTTATCTACCAAGTACGAGATATGCAATGACAAAACTATCTACGTCATTGCAGCTAATCCCGAAATACCAAAATGTCAGTTGTCGTAAATTTTCTAAGAGTACGAAGAAACCGACGCTCTTTATCGTACCAACAGTCCTCGGTAAGGGGACTAATTTTATAAGACCTTTGAACTTTTAATATCCTTTAATAATCAACTGTAAGCCACGTCTGCGTTTCATACGCTTTCCAGCCAAATATATTTACTCGTAACTTTCCATACAACTGCAGCCGCCGGACGGAGAACATCTCCGGGAAACTAAGGTTCGAACGAGACGTACATTTAATAAGGTATCGACGATCGAGTGGCTAGAGAGTCGAGACCGCGTCGTTCTTCTTAAATTAGTAAGACGTTAAGTAATTGAATAAGCGAACGACGATTTTACGCTCGGCTTCTTTTAAGTGTTGTTTCGCGAGACTCTTTTCTTTATCTTCAAGTGGCAGCAGCTGCAGACTTTTCTCACGTCTCTTTTGTGCGGTGCAACGCGCGTGCGAATCCACTTCAGTCCTCCTGTCGAAACAAACCAACTTCGAATTAACACGCAAACAATGTCGGCGTCATCCCCAACCCGCGAGAATTACACTTGAGGCGCGATTAAAATAACAATCGAGAGGTCTAGCAGCGATGGCGTTTTACTTTTTCAAGGATTACCACATCCATCGAAGGATCAGCGGACGCTCACCTTTGTCGATCGTGGAAATCTCTTACTCGAAGCGCAATGATACAATTATAAACCAAGGCGCAAATAAGTAAAAGCGCTTGAGGTCATTCGAGTCTCGAGCAATCGAAAAAGACTCACACTTCCTGGTACTTAAAAAAGTACCGTGCTTTAACCCAATATCTAACGACAAAACTACCGTGTATTCGAGGTAAGCGGAGTAAAGCATAAAAGATACACCCAGGCCTCGTGGATGACGGTGGAAAAATAATTACTTGTCAACGGACTCAAGAAAGAGAAGTATCGGTACTTTATCGATCACTCTTAACTCGAACATTTCACGTGGTCAAAGGCGAGCGTCACCGTAGCGAAGCGGTGCTGACGAGCGGCTCCGAAGAGAAAGGAAAAGGGCGAGCGAGGAACCGCGGGAGGAAGAAGAAGAGGATGGAAGAGGATGGAAGAATCGTAGAGACTTTATGACGCGCGCGCGCCTATATTACATTAATACGCGATGGAGTTATATTTCCAGGGCTTTAATACAATATTGAGACTCTAATTGGCCACGGTCCGACCGTAATCCTTATTTATGGAAGCTTAGAAGCGCCCCTTCCCCGAAAGGTCCGTCGACGAGATTTTTCTCCTCGGCCTCCTCTATCTCTGTCCTCTTTCTCATTCGACACTTTTTACTCTCTGAATTTTCGGAATGCGCGGACAGGAGGAAAGGAAAAGAAGAGGGAAAGCGGTATCGATTCGCGTTCGTCGAGGGCCTTTCTTTTTCTCTCGGAGCAAATGACCTCCTTAAATGTGCTTATCGAGCATTTTTGCCGATCACAAATTCGCTTCTTCTCCGCTACGTTTCCTCTTTTTCTCTTCTAAGTGGACGATAACTCGGTCGCGGGGTTATTACGATAATTTTGCGGGGTCGGATTACTAAACGGCAGTAGCTGCAACACCGCGGCTGTTTACTCGTCATTTCAACGAAACCATAAAGATTAATGATGCTCGCCTCTCTACCTTCGAGGTTTCTGTGTCCGTTCGTTCGTTCTTCCCTCGCTTTTCTTCTGCTATCGAATGAAAACGCCGAGAGGAGCTTATATAATGTCGCGATGACGAAATATTCTTCACGGAGTGTAATTTGCGCAATAATGATGGTCTTTCGAGTACACTCTTTGATAGGCGGCAATTAATAATAATAGATTGTGTATTTTGCGTCTATTTTGCGTCTATTTTGCGTCTATTTTGCGTCTATTTTGCGTCTATTTTTCGTGTACTTTCGTATGAATTTCTGCACAAGCAAAATTTAAATAAATTACGACACTCTACCTCGATGAAAAACTTGCACTCTTCTAATGGAAAACGCATGCTCATTTTTTATGAATTTTACGCGCTCGTGAAGTAAGGAAAGGCGTTTGGTCGTGCTTTGCACTCTTTAATCCCTCCTGTAATAATAAGGCATTCGACGATACGAAATATTGAGATTTTAAGCTTCCTTGGTCAACGTTCCATTTAAATGGCGTTACTCAGGCGCATATCAGTCGAGTGTTAATCAATGTTTCCACTAAGTATACGAATATAAAGCACGTTGTACTTCTCGTATGGATACTTGCTTGACGTATCGAGAGAATAAATCATCGATTAAAGGAATACCAATTTTTTACCAATTTTTTTTTTCATTTTAATTGATTTTGACGAATCGGAATCTCGGTTTCACCAAGATTTCGATCGCATACTTTTACTACAGACGAACTTTGTCGAGACAAATCCTTATTAAAATATAAGGAAAACTTTTGGTCTTACCGAGACAATGTAAATATTTAATGTAGAAAATTGATACCCAAGAGATGGCGATTACAGTAACAAATTTGCTCGCGACACGAAAACTTTGAAAGCGCAAGAAAGTAACGTTTTAGTAAGCGATAAAAGCCAAAGTATTGAGTTCCAAGTACAACTACTTTTAAAAGCATGTACGAACAGCGATAGGGAACGATATTTATTATTTTTATCATTAATAATTCCATTTACCAGCCCGTGACTAATTTAAATGCGAAATTTAACAGACATTGGAGCGAGAGAGAGAGAGAGAGAGAGAGAGAGAGAGAGAGAGAGAGAGAGAACGTAGCTGAGCGACGAAAAGGAAAACTACCGACAGCTACTGAAAGAGAAAAAAGAAATTTTTAAGTGCATTGAAGCATCTTGAAAGGAGATCAGACGCACAGGGGCGATCAGCCCTGAGCGTAACGGGCCGACGTCGACGTCGACGCGCGCCTTTAATCTATCACCTATGGAGAAAAATTCTGCGAAAAAAATCGATTACGAAAAGAGAGCGTATTCGATGCACGATCGTTCTAGATAAATCATTTCTTGCCTCCACACCACCACCACCATCACCACCACCACCCCCCCCCCCAACCGCCCTCATTCCGCCGCTTGTCACTCGGATATCCAAGAACTAAGCGGAGTCAGCCGTGCTGAAAATTTCAGCTGCCATATCGACCTTCTTAGTCACACGTAAGGAAATTTTTGTCATTCCTGGTGATCGCGCGAAAACAATGACCCGCGCTACTCCAACGCGATAAGTACGTATGTATATGTATTGTACTCGGCTCGCGCGCTTTCATGCCAACGCGAAAAATTCTCGGCGTTGCGTCACGTACGTACACATACACGTTACATGTCGCTATGCGACGTGTCCTCGTGCGCGTATGTCCAGTCGGCGGCTTAACTTGGCTCTTACGCCTTCTGGTGCATAAGTACCTCGCGTACCTCGGTTCGCTCTTTACAATCGAACGTTCGGCGCGAATAAGGTTTTTCCTCGCTTCCTGCCTCTTTTCCTGCCCAAAGAAGAATTTCTTTGGGCTCAGACGGTAGTAGAGTTGGAATGCGCGTATTTTTCATACTCTGACAAATGGGCTTTTTTGGCGCAGTTTAATAGTCGTGGACCACAAGTCTAGCGTTAAAATATTAAAACTCGAAACGCGATACAAGGATTTGGTTCTAGAGAATGTCTTTCTACTACTTTGTGCATTATAACGATAAACTTGTACATAACGATAAAATTTACAAAAAGAAACTAATAGCTCCAATGAAGCATGTATCGAAACTTTATTTATTTATGCTTCGAGTATCGAGTTATGCAAATAAAGCTAATGGAAAAAGTATAAGCTACTTTCAAATGTAAAAAAAAACTACGAAGACAACGTTACGATAGCAGTGTCGTACTGTAAATCAAAGAGTTAAGCGCCTGCATTTATTTATTCGAAATCCTTACGGCGACCACGGCGTTTCTCGTTCTTACAACCTAAGGTCAACAAGAACAAAGGACTTTGCAAATTCATGCAGCCGTACTGGAGGCCAAATTTTCATTAATAAATGACGCTGCGAGGGAGTTTGTCGAACGAAAGGCTGGTTTTCCACGGGGACAATGAGAAAGTCCTCGAATGAAATCAGTACGTCGTGATCGCGCGATAAAAATATAAAGATAATTTCAAATAAAGTTTCAATAATTCCATACGGAATACGTATGGAATTATATGTTTTTTAACGATCACGTTAAAGAGTCGAATTGCAGATTTACGGGAAACCAGTTCTCTTTTAACATTTGCGTTCAAATGGCGAACACTTTTTCAGTCGTGTGATAAAATGTTGGAAGGTGCAACTTATTGCGATATTAATAAATAAATTTTAAACTACAGGCTTGTAGAGAATTCAGTTTTAATACAGATATTAATACGACGCCTCGAGTGCATCGCTGTTGTTTACGCGTCGAAATGAAAAACTGAGGAAATCATGCAACGAGTACTAAATTTCAGCCCCGGGTACGAAAAACTTGTATCAAAGGCCTTGCGAAAGCCTCGATAGATGTACAAGGCTTTTCTTCGCGGTGTGCGTTAAATTTTTATCAAGTTATGCATTCTGAAAGGCGAAACAATTTTTCACGATCGTCTCCCGATAATGTAGAAGCCACTGTTTATCATAAATTACTGTACTTAAAAAAACGATTGCGTAAGAACGATCCCTTATCGAAAGATGACTATAATTAAATTTTCCTTTCAAAGGCACAAACTCATGCGCCTATGGATATTTTAGAGCTTTAGAAATCTAGATAACGAGCCGATAACTTTATCCGGTTGGCAAGCCTTCAAAACCACCGGAATATCCGCATACTCACTGCATGCGCATTTACTTTGATTTCTCGGTCGTAGAATGGGCCTCTGTATTAGTAGCAAGTAGACACTTATAAAGCGCGAAGGCGGAATAGAAAATTTATCGGCCGAGGAGACGCTGCTGGAAAACCCGTTCACCGTACACCTATTATATCCTCCAAGTTACGTGTTCTGCCCCTGATTTATGCGTATCCGAGAAAAATTCTACATACAAAGTTCAACTTACACTCCGTTGGCTCTACAGTGGCGGTTTTAGTGGAAATTGCCTAATGATGGCTAGTATTAAAGAGCATTCGATCACACCGAGAGTTTGCAATTCCACCGAAATACTCGACACTATTTACGCAGCAGGAGATCGAACAAACCTCGGTGTTATTCGTTAGGTTAGGAAGATCAATTGGGTTGAGCGATCGACTCCTGTGGGATGAAAATGAAGAATTTTCGATCGTAATGAATTTTTATCGCGCGCAAGCACACGACGGACGTACGACGGACACGCTTAGTTCTTTCATTGACCTACTTTCGAGAGCAGCGCGACCAACGCGCCCTTTTCAACCATTTAATGGAACGATTAATCAATCTATCAGCGCGATGATTTAAAGTTCCATTTGAAGACTTTACCCTTTTTACCAAATGTATCGCGCAAATGAGCGAGCGCGATAAATCATCAACGCGACAAAACTAAATGCTTAATTTCATAATAAATTACTCCGATATAAATTACGCATACAAGTACAGGAGTACAGTTCAATGATATGCGGTATTAAATGAACGCGAGCTAATAAAGAGGAAGGCAAGTAATTAATTGCGCACTTTTTGTCGACGCCTCGCGCAAATTCGCGGATAAGACCCGTTTGAAGTGCAAGTCCCGCTTGTCTCGGCTACATCGCCACTTGGGGCATTTGTCCGTCGGTGGCATCTCGCCCGGGAGGACATCGGCAGGACATCGGGAGGACACCTGAATAGAAAAGAGTCTGCGGGCACGATAAATCATCACGGGGAGGATGAGCGGCAGTGCGATCGCGCAGGACAGCGAGTGTCGCGCGATCGCCTATGGATATCCGGTGCTTCGAGACCGGGCCGCGTAACCCAGATACAAGTCGACCAGGAACGGCCGCGATCTCCATTGTTCCTTCCCCAGCCTCCGCCGACAAAGCACTAAGGCGCCACGATTCGGGAAATGCACGTCCATTCGACTTCTCTCCTGCGTTTCCTCCCGCGCTCTGCTACTCGTTATTCATTTCTTGAGAAACATTTTACGTCCTTCCGCTTTACGTACACGAGCGCGATTGAACGCGCGATTTTTCCAGCGCGGATTTCCCTCGCTCCATCAAATACCCCTCAGAGATGGAATTGCGCGAGCGCCAACGGATATACTCGTTCGTTCATCTTTATCGACCATCTTGACTCTTACCAAAACTTATTTTGTCATGTTGCCTTTTAAAATCTCGCATTGTCTTCCTTAATCATATAATGTATATTGTACGTTGAACAATAGCTAATAAGCTGTAAAATTTCGAAATATTAAGACCCGAGACGAACAACGGATTACCAACGTTTGCCGCGTATTCATTTGCGTGTCGAGTTATCCAAGGCGTTTGTCATCGCCTAGATATTCGCTTGCGATAAATACAAGCTAAGCGTCAATTATGCCCGTACAATTTATAAACTATTATTTTACAGACCAAAGCTAACGTCTAACGTCAAAATTGTGGGCAACCGCGTGCGTTTCCGCCGTTTGTAAAATCTTCCGCTGCAACGCAGATTGAAGATTGCGATTATTCCTCGTAAACTCGATGGCTGAGCGTATAAATTTAATTTGACGAGACAATCGCGTCGTGCCTCCCTTCCTTACAGGTGCGCTTGGCGCTTTCCCGAGAAAAGACGCAGAGAAAACACGCTAATTCATCGCTCGACGATCCGAGTCCTCGATCATCGAGACGTGGATTCGGGACGAGACGAAAGACTGATTTAAAAAACCGAAGCGCAAAAGCGAAGCAAGAGTAAAGAGCTCGTAAAGAAATCGGAAATCTCGGCCCGCTTTTCCCTTGAAAACCTCCATGTACCACCACCCGTTGATCCCGCGCGCATTGTCGCAAATTGCCAACGCGCCTCTTTTTTGGAACTCGTTCGAAACTTTTTAATTGCGAGGTTCGCTCCGGCAAACGCGAGGCCATCCAATTTACGCGAATGGCTTCTTTCCCGAACGTGGCGCTTTGCTCCCAACCCTCTCACCTTCCTCCCTCCTCCATCGGTCTTTATCGCCCACTTTTCCGACGCAATCCCGTACGCGTGCACACGCGCAACGCCGGTTCGAGTCTTATAGCAGCATTGGAGATTTGTGCGCCCGGGTGACGTTTTTCATTGGCGCCTCCTCCCCGCACTCGATGCCTTGCGTTCGGTGTTTAATTCCATTATTGGCTCGCTGTTTCTTTTATATTTCCTTATGGGAATACGTTTTCCGCTCGGTCGCAGGTCGGTCAGGTTGTGGATGAACGCGCGTGAACGCGCAGGCGCAAGCGTAAGCACAGCTTGAGAACTCGGACGATTTTCTCGGGAAATCCAATCGGCGAACTCGTTGTTCTCCCGCTCGTCTACTTACGAAATCGAGGAATTTCCTTTTCCCGAACGAACCCAACCTATTTCTGCCCCATGATTGCCCATGGTTACAAATGCTCGATATTCCTTTCCATTCCAAGCGAAGCGATAGACCTTTGCGAAAGAGCTTTTTCCCGAAATGTAAATGTGCAGTTGGTTTTCGCAGAGGGAGTCTCGCAAGCGGATGCGCGAAAACAAGAGGGGAAATAATTTTAAGGGGAAAAAAATTCAGCGCAATGTAATTTCAAAGGAGAAGGAGTCCGTTCGCGAACGCTGATACTCGGTTCAAGGGTCTTTCGCCAATGGAACGAGCAACTGCGTGACGCAATTCCGTTAGAAACGATAGCAACCGATAATACGTACTCCCATCGAAATCATCGTGAGCGATTTGCCACGAAAGCAAACGAAAGAAGACGTGCCGACGACGAGGAAAATTGATGCCCGAGAAACATCTCGAAAATCCCGAGTAAAACCAAAAGCCTCGTCTTTCAATTACGTGGACGCACGACGGGAAAGCGCGCCGAACCTCGTCGAACCACGCCGAACCACGCCGAACCACGCCGAACCACGTCGAACAACGTCGAACGACGTCGTTCGCCTTCCCTCCGGATAATTCCTCAAAATCGAGTGGACGCGGGACGCGAAGGACGGATGGAAGGCCCCTGCCCTGGAGAACTCTTAGCTCAACCCCTTGTGCCGCCGTCGACCAAAAGCCGGTGCATAGCCGGTGCGGTCACGCAGCCCCGTAACTTTCATCGGAAGCGAGTTCGCCTCCACCGGCCACGGGATTCCATCGTGTGCGCGAGCACCGCGACACTATCGACACACGACGCTCGGGGTTGTTACCTTCCTCCCTCCCGGCCCCTCTTTTGCTCACGTGCGATCGTAACTGGTTCGAGCACGTACGTATGTCGGAGTCGTTAAATGCGCGCGTAAACCCCTGCCGCTTCCAAGCGCATCCGCGCCTCGGCGTCAGCGATCGATCCTTTCATCTACCGCCGAGCCAACCCACCCCGTACCAACCCACCGTACCAACCGCCCATCGAACGCTCTCGCGTCTTCGTGCACCGCTCGGAGATGGAATTGTTGTCGGAATGCTAGATTATTTAGGGGGCGAGAGGGGCGGTGGGGGGGGTGTACGGGGGCCCATTGCGTCGGGACTGCGAGAAAGAGTCTCGGCGCTTGCGGCACATTAGGATGTTCCTACGTTCGTACCCGCGCTTGATGGTCGAATTAGCGTCTCGACTGGGGCGTTGGCTTTCGTGTCCGAGCACTCGAATATCGCAGAGCCGATTTTAGGAGTTTGCCGATGTAACTTTTCCTAGTGGCGCTCCTAGTCTCACAAGGTTGGTTAACTTAACTAGAATCTCGTAGTTCGTTCTCTTGTAATACGGTATTTTTCGATTGTCTTACTTTTTAAATTTTTACGCTGTACCGACACCTTCATTTCCGCTTTGCTTTTACGAACCTCTTTGGGTATACGGACTGGAAAGAATAAATAAGCAAGTTAAGGTTAAATTATTCATAAGATATAAGTATACGTTTCGGTAATGACACGTAACAATCGATTAAAATATTTTATTTACGCCTTCGTTCATAATGTATGCGGCCTTCATACTGTTTCTAAATCGCGTATTTTTATGGTTTCCCAGGTCTATAATCCGAATAAATTCATAAAAAATATACTCCTTGCATAATTTGCTTGAGAATATCGTTTCTATGTAGAAGGAGTGAAGTAGAAAAGAGTGAATAATCGAATAAATACTTTTTCAAATGTTAGGAAGAAATTCAGGTTTGACCTGCAGTATATCATGCGCGCAGTAAATTATACGCGCACGCGCGCAAGGATTTGCGTACAAGGGGATCTTATTTTGCCGCGGGGCTGACTTTCGAATCAAATTTCCACTTTTAAATTTTCTATACAATCTCTACTATCCATTGGCAGTTTAGTTTGTAAACGGAATCTATTGTCTTGAATTAAAAATTTATTTACTTTTATACGGTTTCTCGCATAACGTAACCTAACATCGCGTCAATTGATTTAAATCGTCTTAAAAAGTCAAACTAATTCGAAGCGTTGGTTCCTACGAGATTTGATAAGCGGTCGTTGCTAATAACGTTTCCGATACGGAAAATATTTCACAAGATTAGGCAAATCTAGGATCCACTAGTCGCGTATATCGAAGTAACATATTTAGCGAGTGAACTTGACGAGTCCTCTCGCTCTTACAAACAATTCATTTTTATTATTTTGTCTTATTTACCCATCCACTTTGTTATTCCATCTTTTCGCAAGACATTTTCTCGGGCAACCTTTTCCTCTTCGGGGCATCCTTTTCTCCCGTGCACGCGTGCTTATGTGCGCGAGACGACGGGAAACGCATGAACGGTGAAATATAGGAAGCGAAAGGGAAGGGGGCGCGCAGACTGAAAAATTACCGAGGAAAACAAACGGTGTCGGAGACACAGACGCATTACTCCGAGCAATTATTACATCCTGCAGCTTTGGCCTTCGACTATAGCAAGGTAAGAGGGGGAAAGGTAGAGAGAAAAGCAGAAACGTAGCACCACGTAGTTTAGAATTATTTTTTGGCTCAGAGCAGGATATGAAAAAAGCAAAGTTTCACGGCGATAAGCGTTATTCGATAATCCGCGATATAAAGAAGATTTTTTGTTTAATGCCGTTTTAATTCTTTTTGAAAAAGCTTTTAACGCTTTATCGAACACTATATACTTGGAACACTTTCCAAGTGTTCACATCGAGCATCGGCGTTAAATGCTACAAAGTTTAGACGTCTCGTCGAGTGAATTTGTGAAAAGAAACTCCGTAAAGAGAATTCATCATGATGCGGATACAGTGCAGAAGAAGTAATTTATCTTTATAGAGCTTACGATTAAGTAACGATTCATCGGGAAACCGCTTTAATGAAACTCGTATCGTTGATCAACGATATGCACGGAGTCGTTCGATAATACGTATAAGAGCATATCAGCCGTAGCAATGCGTTCGACTGGTAATTGTATTGTTCATTAAGAAACAATTGAGCTCCGTGCGCGTTATACTACGTATTTGACGTTAGCAAAATCCTCTTTTTCTCACTTGTATAATTCAAAGTTAAATTTTTTTCCAATATTACCTCGCCTTATACCGAACTACTGAACTACCACAGTCTTACGCGTCTACGCCGTATTCCTGGACCGATAACGCTTATAACCTCGAGTATCTTTTATCGCGTAAAATAACCATAAAGAGTTACGGTACTTCTCACGCGCGCGCGCGCGCGCACACACACGCACTTACGGCCATAATTTGAATAATTCAGCGAGCATAAGAATCGATAACGTATTAGTCCTTGTCGCTACTCGAACCGAGTGGGAAAGTCATTGGCATAGTAATGCTATTCAATATCCATCGACCTTTGATGTCCGTTAATATGCTTTTCGCGCACCTCGTCCGCACACGCTAATTGCGTCTAATCGACCCGCAAGCCTTCGACAATTGTTTGACGCGTTATTAACTTTCTTGGCTCAACAACGCTCGTCCGAACTGCAGCCTTTTCAAGGTTCTAGACAAGACTGTTCTTTTTGCCCAGCCATCGAACAGAAAAATTACACCTTATTTAACCGTTTGCTTGCGAAGCGTCCCCATGAAAAGTATAGCGCTCAAAGATTTCTTTTGTGTTTAATAATTATTTACTTTCCGTTATTATTCGACGATTCTTCCGCCGGCTTTGCTGCGTCTCTTACCTTTCGTGGACTCTCTCTCCGCATTTCGGACCTTTGAGTACGTATCGTTAAATTTTCTTTTATTTATCGTCAGCTCTTAAAAGCTTCATACGACGCTTCCCCTCGATTAAAGAAAATGATTTTCGCCTCGTTACTTTTAATACTGAAACTTTTGTAATCGGCAAATTATTGGTATAAGATACGAGGATTTTGCAGCTGAACGTGTTTGCCGGAAAAGGGAGTTTATCGAATGGGACGTTTGGTTGTCATCGGGTGCCGACGAGCTCGTTTACATCAAACGGTTACATTCGACGCCCACGTATTCCAGCCTAGACGATAGAAATTCGGAAAAATGCGCTCTTCCGGTAACAAAATTCGCCCTCCTTCTCAGCGAGGCCTGTATTATTCTCCTTATGAACTTGAGCTAGACGCGCTTGCGCATTCAATGAAAACCTTACGACATTCCGTTGCACATAAATTTTGATTTATTCTCCATATAAGAGAAAACGACGATCCGCGAAATTTATGCTTTTCAAGAAAAAGCTTATGCAGCTGAAAAAAGCATATCGTTTTTTTTTTTTTTTTTTTTTCAATCACATCCCCCTATATTTGGAAGTTTAGCACTTCCCGATTATCGGATAAGCGTTTGGCACCTCGCTCTCGGAAAATTACAGTAAGATCGGCAATAAAAGTCGCTCTCCGAAAAACCGATCGGAGAATCGCAACAAAGTGAGAAAAAATAAAGCGAAGAAAAAGAGACAGGGACGCATTTCTCTCGTGGAAACGATACAGTTCTCGAATTTAAAGTTTCATCCCTCCCACTCTACCCCTCCTTCTCCCTTTCCTACCAAGGGTGCTTAGATTTGAATTAAGATAACTTCATTCGTTTCCTCAATGCGCATCAATTTCACGAAGGCTCGCTCGCGCTGTATAACCCCCAGGAGCTGTGATCGCGAGTCCCGAGGCTTGACTTCCACTCCACTCCTTTTTCGCGAGCCGTCGTCCCCGAGAAGAGACGAGCCCAGAGAATCCGAGATAAAGATCACCGCGCTCGGCAAAAAGACATTTCTCATGGCTTAGCCCTCGTTACAAGCTGGTGCAGGAAGACAAAAAACAGGAGGATCAGAGAGAGAGAGAGAGAGAGAGAGAGAGAGAGAGAGAGAGAGAGAGAGAGAGAAATCAAATAAAAAAGAAAGGAGACAAAGAATCGAAAAACAGAGTGGCGGCGAGGGGGGTGGGGGGTGGGGGGGTGGGGGCTAAGAGAAAACGAAATAAATGGACGACGTAACAAGACGGAAAAAGTGCGGAGGCAGAGAGCGAGAGAGAAGGAAGCCTGTAAAAGAAGCCTTAGTGAAAAGAAACAAGGCGCGTTGGTGAGCGCAGCGCAACCTAGACTAAACAAACAATTCTTATCTCTTTATACGAGAGAGGGGAGGCTTTCTCTTATCGGAGGTACAGGGGCTTCATAGCCCGCTCTCTCGATTCCGATACTATGTGCCTCCTCTTCTTTTTCGTTTTCCCTCTTTTCCTATACACACAGTGTGTACCTCCTGTACAGTCTCTCTGACTTGGAAAAGGGAGGAAGGAAGCCTTTGTCGCACGCGAACAAACGACTGGCGGATCCTTTCTTTTTTCTCCCTTATTCACCCTTTCCTATGTACGTACGTTCGGTTGCTCTCCTACTTCTTTGCTTTTTGACGAATAGAGAGCGAGCGGAGTGACTTTATTTCGAGACGATCATTTTGATACTGGTTGAAGAGGGTGGAGTGACGCTTGATAGAACATTTTCATTCGTGTTTTTTTTTTCGCCCAACAGAGAGAACGAGACACTTCGACTCTTTACTTTATTCTTCTTCTTTTACTATTTTCCCCTTTGGTCTAAGTAACGAAGGGACGAGCGCAAAGCTTTTCTTCTGAATGGGTTATTTAAGGGACCTTGTTAGCTCCGAGCTACGATTCAATTTCAAATTAACGTGCTTTATACCTTCAAAGTCTCACTGGTCAACAAAAAGAAAACGAAAACAAAAAGAAAAAACATACAAATGTCACGCAATGCTCCTGACTCGTGCCTGCCCGGCATAAAATAATCATCAACTCCAAGAAGGAGGTTAAAAGGCAACATTTACCGTTATTTCTGCCTGGCACTGCAAGCTTCTTGCGCTTAAATTTATACCACTACGTACAGAATTAGGGAAAAAGGTTCAAGTTATTTAAAGCGGAATCCCAGTCAACATCTCCCCCTCGTGTCCGCAAAATTATTTATTGGACTTTTAAAACTTTTTATGCATTCGCTCACTTTTTCTTCTCAGCGTGTGTCTCGTGAATTTCTGTAATTAACTTACTTGTATCGGTATTACGCATACCGTCTACCACCACCGCCGCACAAGTGGTGCTTGAAATGGGCCCGAGAAACATTTATCTCCCATTGCACGCAGTCCTTCGTTGAGGATAGAAAAGTTGCAAATATTATAAATTTTTAACGTTGCGATGAAAATACCACCTGCTCTCTTATTGCAATGCCATCAATTAAAATATTTAATTTCCGTAGCTACTGATATTTATAAAATTCCATTAAACCACTCACGACCTTGCCAATGTCGTCGATCGCTGCCTAAAAATTCAACAAGTTTTATCGCAAGCTCTAACAAAACGATCGACAATTCGCAATGCGTTGGCGCGCAATTGGCTCCCTCGATTTACAATACTCGATGTACAAGTACAAAAGCTATATATTAATTTGTAATTGTCGGCCGAGCAGCAGGAGATTATTGAAGATAAAAGAAAAGAAGAGGTCGCCAGCAATACGGGGAAAAAGGAGCAAAAAGCAGCGCGATAATAAAGAAAATTCCGGACGGTCGATCGCTCGCCTGGAATTTCGCCTCGAGAGAAATGGTGAAATTCACGCTCGGCGCAGGTGCAGATGATCCCGTCGCCGTCCTCAGGAATGAGAGAAGCATCGAAGGAAATGGACATTGGCTCGTTTGGCTCCAACGTGCTTCCGCAAGTATCATGAATCGGCTCTCCTCACGTGACTGCTACGGACACACGAATGGATAACGTAGATCCGCGCGCGCAAACATGGCCGACTGATCCGCTTGAGAAGCTCGACGTTTCGTCGGGAGTATTTTAACGCTCGCGCGCGCGCACCTGTTACGTAAACGCGTACAGGTGCGCGATGTACGAGTCTGCCGCGGTCGATTGATTTATTCTTTAATGGATGAGAGCGCGGATAATATCCTGGATTATATACGTTATGCTCGGTATCCTTCCTTTCATATAGACGCACGCAGAGGAGATTCAATCTACCGTTGCGATTCGTTTTTCCCTTTTCACTCGGACTTTTTCTTTTTTATTTGTTTTTTGTTTTTTGTTTTTTGTTTTTTGTTTTTCGCTCTGTTTCGCACCGTAGATCTGCGCGTCCCCTTCGAATGCTCGTGCGCTGCCGCTTTCTACAACTATTACTACCGATACTTTTCTCATTTATATCTCGTTGTGCAATCGCACGTCCGAGTGCACCGCTAAATGAGAGATTTGCGAGTCTTTCTCTTCCATTTTCGACGCTATTATGCGCAATGAATGCTCCATATCCACTGGGCGTGTAACATTGAATTTGAGGAAGATGACTGGGCAAGAAGTGAAAATAATGCATCTTTAATGGACGTGCCTTTAATTCGTCATTTAAAAGGAGGAAGTTTCGGACTGATTTAGGTTTGTTGATGGTACTACTGCGGTACATTGATCGTGCCATTAAAGAGCAACGTTTATACCAATTAAACGGATTTGAAATTGTCTTTGTTTTGGAAAGTGTAAAGCGCGTTAAAAGTATCGAACAAGAAAGCTTGGGCAAAAATGTCCGATGTCTGCAGTTTCTGACCGTGGAAATGTCTATCTGATATACTTTGCGTCTCTTAATTCGCATCGCTAATACTCGGGTATTTATTTAAATCAATGGAATTTAGTGTTTAGTGCGCTGCAAGTAAATAAAACTGACTCGAGCGAACTCTGATTAAAGGTATTCAAACACATCAATTTGACAGTATATTTATTTGAGTAGGGAAAATAAATCAAAGTTCGATATCAAAGCAAAATCTCTAATTTTACTTCCATATCGTGCAATTGAATATAAACAAATATACGTATGCACACACGCGCGCGCGTGTGGGTGTGTATAGTGGTTTTCCGAACTTTTCAAACGAATTTTCCTTTTGAAACGAGTTTGCGCGAGAGATGCCTCGGCAAAGTTAAAGCTCAAACGCATAGAATTTTTCAAATTAAAAAAAGCCCCTTTGTCATTCGCAAATGTACGTAAAGGTATAGAGGGAGAAAAATTTTGCCAAAAGGTAAAGTCCCCTACACAGCCTAGGTGTACGCAGACGGGCTTCTTTCTAGGTTAAGTTCCTTGCAAGACCAAAAGTGGTGTACGTCACAAAAGTCACGACCTGAACACAAAATGTCCTCGAGTCTCCTCTTGTCGCCGCATCGAGGGAATAACGTACACGAAGCCCAAGCTGAATTCGAATTTTATTTTTCATCGGAAAAGCTTGCAAGCCTCGACTCTTTCATTATTTTCTTTTAAGCTAAAAAATACTGACTTCGTTTCGACTGTTCGCGTTACAATGGTTCTTATTGCCTACGTACGGCTGATTTCCCGTGAAAGAATATCGTTCGCGATGTGTCGGACGGACATAGATATCAGCTTCTACACGTTACGAGAAAAGATATTTATTCTTTATCGGATATTCAATTTCTTTCTTTCTTTCTTTCTTTTTTTTCTTTTTTTTTATTATTATTATTATTATTATTATTATTATTATTTTTTTTTTTTTTTTTTTTTTTTTACAAATGCCGATGAAATAAAGGTATTAAGAATCTGGAATTATGAACTTTTAATATTTAAATTTGTCGTCGGAGAAAGGCTCGTATTCCAAGTGACTCTTAAAATACGAACACGAATATCTATTTTAAGCAAGAATATATTAACAAGTGCAAAATTACTTTAATAAAGGATAATAATCAGTGGACTTTTAGAACACTGTCACGTCCGCATGACGTGACGTTGATCTTTATTAAGTTTTTTCGAATCTTCGAGGTCTCTCCGATAACTCGATATTCCTAGATAATTTCTGACTTATTTGTATTTAAAGTGTGAGAATCGATGGAAAGGTGGAGAATATTGGAACTTGCCCCGTACTGTCAACAATAAGGGGCAATCTGAAAATTCTTTCTTCCGTTATAAGAAGACAAAGAATAAGATTATTATACCGGGCTTGAGAAATACCTAAGAATATTTGAGAAAATAATCGTATAAAACAGCCCAGAGGAAGAGAGATAAAATCAGAATAAGAAATAAAGATGCGATAGCAAATACTTCGACTTTTTAATATAAGCTTATTTATGGCGTAATGCAGACGCTGCATTATCACTCTAAATTTTTATAAGGATCGGCGATAAAAAAAAAAAAAAAAAAAAAAAAAAAGTCCTTCTAATGATGAATCGCTAAAGCATCGCTGCTCAGCTTGGAGATGATGTATTTGAATAAGATGGCCAAGAGATAATGAGAAAGAGAAAGAGGCCGAAGGAACTACTATCGGAATGAAAATGAACCGACTCTTCGCTGTCACTCGGGTCAAGGATAAAGCAAACCCTCTCGATGACCTTGGTCTCGCCTGTCTAGAGGATCCAGGCCCACGACACGAGGGTCCTTCTCCCCCCCCCCCTTATCTTATCGATGCACTTGGATTTGTCCTTTTTATAATTATGGTATACTATAGATTTACGATGATTGGTCAATGTCATTCGCACAGAATGGGCGTTGTTTATTAGAGGCAAGAGAACTTGAGCTCTTCTTTTTCGACATTCGCTTATCTCGGATGATGTTTCAACATTTTTCAATAAAAATTAACAAGTATGCGTTATTTACTTGGCGTTAATATTCATAATTAACTTCGGTTATACGAGTCGATAAAACTTTCTTCGCTGCACTGATAAATAGCTTACAATAAATTATTTTAAGGGCGTGCGCGTTTCCTCCTTTTTCTTCATTCGATTATTAAATTTAAAATTTTAAGTCTGCACAAGCACACGCTATAGAAATTGTCAACGAGTTCGATGATGGTGTATAGTCATATTTAATTTAGTAGACGAATATTGTATAAATATATTGGTTCCAGAGGAGTCTATTCCAATTTGAAATATTGAGAGGAAGGCTCGACAAAAATCTGCGTAATTGAATTTTATTATTGGAATATTTTAACGACGTCTTTAAATTAGTCCGCAACAAAAATCGTTATGTCGGAAAAATGTAAATTATCTTTTTTATTAATAAAAATGCGTAGGTGCATTAAATGCATTTTTAGAACTGATAACAAAAATGAATAATTCTATGGTAAATATTTAGAGGCTGAAGGCTTCGAAAATTATTTGAAAATTATGTTGATAGAAATTAAATTAACTCTACTGAATATTAAATTTAGTTTCACGTTTCATAATTTTGTACATGCGAGTGAAGTTTCCGATAACAAAGAGATATGACGCTCTCGTGGAAATTTAATAACATTAAATTTCTATATGCAATGATAATATCTTTATATTACTTAGTTACAACTGAACGCTTAAACTTTTTTATAATTAAAACTATAGCGCGAATACCGTTCCCGTCTCTCTTACCTTCGATTAAGCAAAAATCAATACTCTCAGTTTCAGTTGGTAACTGGCAAAATGAGTTTTCAAAATACCTAATTATCCGCAGTCGCGAAATTTTAACCAATAGGCATACCTAATTTGCGCATATTCGTTTATTATTACGTTTCAATGTGAATGTAGCTTATGTGAAACAATTTTAAACCCAAGCCAACGTTATACATTCAAGCCTCCACAGTTCTATTCAAGTTTTCTAAATATAAATTTACTTTATATGTCCTTCGAGTGATTCGCATAAACGAATCTGTGAATATTAACGGGTTAGTTGACAAAAGAATTCAGAAAAATTTTTTCCTATGAAATCTTTCCAAGTGCGTGCCTGTGCATTAATTAAAGTTTCCGAAACTTATAATTGAACTTTCATTTGCAGTACTGATTTACCTTCGGTCACGCTCTTCGAGTAAATTCCTACAATATTTATGTTAAATTATGTATAGAAATTTTCATCGACGTATGTGAAAAACTTACTTTATTATTTAACCGAATAGCAGGAGCGCGCCACTGTTTTTTACAATTTATTTTACGTGTAGTCTTTTTAGCTGAAAAATAAATTTGTCCTTCTTTCCTTCGCCTATAACGAATTTATAAGATTACTTTCGTGAAATATTACTCGATAAAAATACTAGCTGCAACTGCACTTTTGCGCTTAAAATACGTTTATTAAAATTTCTGTTCGTAATTGAGCAAATCTTGTAATGTATGCAAATAACGAAGGCTTACAAGTTATAAATGCATTAAGCAAATCATTTTTTTATATTCGCGCTACTATCTGCAGATGTCATCGCTGGATCTAGTCTGGAAATGTTATATTTACGTTTTTGCTGACATGTACTGTTATAAAGGGCGCAATTAAAAAGAAAATGCAATGGTTGCTGTACTTTCTTGCTCCTGCGCATACTTTGTTAATATCGAGCGATAGGCAACTTAATAATATCATTAGCCCGAAGGGAGTCGGAAAAAGCTATCCGGACAAATATCAGAAAATCTTTACTGCAGTATTGCTTTATCGCGTTGTTGAATTAAGCTTTATTCGTACAACATTCGATTCGCTTCTTATACGTAAATATGTATACGAGATATAATATTACTAGAGACTTCATCGTAACAATTATTCATTATCACGGTTCGATTATTTACAATTCGATTATTTACAATTTTCTTTTAACGTGTGCAATTGCCTATCGTCGGATATGAATTTAATACTACGACGGCCAGCGTCAGAAAGATCTATAATATCACAACAATTGTAGAAACTCAGCAAATAGCGAAAAGTTTTATATTCATACGAAGGGAAGTAGGGCTTTGCACTGGTGTACAACAACGGATACCAATGAATAACTCGTGTACAACAAAATTTCCTTTACGTGCTTATTATCTTACTCTTACGTATCGCAAAGGTTTCACGTGTTTTGTATTTGTAATTCCATCCTGCAAAAAAATTATGAATGTCTTCCGTTTACTTTGCTTATCTTTGCTTTATCTGCACTTTTATTTAAGAAATTTACGAAGCCAATGATGTGATCGCTCGAGTGAGTAATAAACCGAGGATGCCAACATCTCGCTTGAAATTTTTTTAAACAAGATCTTTTTAGAAATATTATCGGTAAGTATTGCAGTAAATTTTATTAATCGGAAATTTTATTAACTGCGCGAGTTAAAAATTTATACAATATTCTACGTAAATGTATCTGTAATTATAGTCGTAAAGTATGAAGAAGAGGAATAAGTAATGAAACTTTAAAACCTGATATTAAATTAAATGGGTGCATACGTATCGACTTTCGGTAATTTTAAGCAGCCGTATATACCGCAGTACCTAAATTAAGCTAAGCAACTCTTGGGAGCCTATTATTTTCACTCGCAGCTTAATTTTTTAACTCGACTAATTTTTTATTAATACTCTACTTGTAGATCCGCTTTACAATATTTCCGGAGATGAATCTCTCTTATAAATCTCCCCTTTTAGAGATATCGTTACGGCTCCTAATAAAAAATGTATAAAACAAATTAAGATTTCAACTGAATCTATATTTGACTTGATCACTTGAAACTGTATTTGACTTTTTTATAGCTCCAGCTCGCCCTAAATTTTTAATATACCAAATTTGAATTCTTTAACATTTCTACCTAATGTATTCATCCTTCAAAATTATACAGCTTATCCATTTCTACGGTTTACATGTTTTACGCATAGTGTGAAAAATTATTATGTAATTACGTATATCCTTATTAATGCAAAGAGCAGTAATGGCTCATTAAAATAATGATCAAGAATTATTCCTTCAGAAAATCTTTTCGAATATCAATGTTTTGATGATCAAACGACGATTCTTTTGACATTGATAATCTATAAGCGTTGTTTTAAGCATTAACAAAGAGGCAGGTGGGTTTTTTTCTTATGCACGTTTAAGTGTTAGTTTAAGAAAGAGAGAGAGAGAGAGAGAGAGAGAGAGAGAGAGAGAGAGAGAGAGGTATTACGTTAAAAATACAACATTATTAATAACACGATATAATGATAAACGTTTAAAATTAAAAAGGAAAAGAACACTGTAAATATACCCACGTACTTTCTTTTAAATAAAGCACTGGATTACGTGTGCAAAGTGTAATTTTTAAGCAATTTTCAAAATGGAATTGATAACGTAAACATTTTATTTTCAACCAAAACCAAAGTCTATCATAAATTATTAAAATTATTATAAATTTAATATTAAGGAGAAAATCATCGACTTTTCAAATCTAGCGAGTATCTTGTTTACTCGATCGTATCTACTGAATAAATCTAGAAATTCTAAGGATTAACTATAACTAATTTTGTATCCACGAACTTTTATCATACAGCATGGATAGAAATGTAAAAAGCCGATAAATGTATACAGCCAGACAGATGATTACGGTTTTAGTCAGCGATAAAGAAGCTCTGACGATGAGAATCCGTTTGACGCTACAGTACTGATAAATTTTATTTATTTATATCCTGGATAAATCTTCATTTTTGCTATGTCGTTGCAAACTTTGATCTCTAAGCTTTTTCGTAGGAGACTTTTCTTACGTGGGTTCTTCTCCCCTACCCAACCCCCCACCCAAACAACTCTAGCTTATTAGTAGCTAGCATTAGAGTTAGTATCAAGTAAAACAAGATTATAACTTTTCGAATTATATATATATATATATATATATATATATATATATATATATATATATATGTATGTATGTATGTATGTATGTATGTATGTATAGATTCTTATGAGAAGCACGTCTGGAATTCTTTTCACCTAAAGTAAGTTAAAAATAAAATTAAGAGCTATTTTTAAATTAACTAATTAAGTTTGAAAACTGCACGGAATAATGGAATTTTTTTAGAATTATAAATATTGCGAAAATTACTCGTGCTAAAAGAGAGTTGCGAAAAAGGAAAAACCAACGGAAAACCCCAAAACTTCATTCTACGGTAACTTACCTCTAAAAAACAATTTACAATATACACTTTAGAAATTCATGAATTACAAAAATCCATAAGATATGTCGCGTAAGTATACAAATATTTATCGCTATCGTAATATTATCTAATATCGCGTTAATAAGTTTATAAGAATTTTAATAAAATATACGCTCGGCTCAAAATGCACATATTTCGAGCAACATATAAATTTTAAGTTAAGGACAACTCGTTGATTTTTTTGTCAGCTTAATTAATAAAGGGTAATTCCAGACCCCCAGCTTCAAGATTCAGGTACTAGTGTCGAAAATTAAATTAGACTCCAAGTCCTCAAGTTTCGATCGAGTCTTTTATAAAATTACCACAAATTTATCGATTACGCGCTTTTCTTCGAACATAATTTTGACATATCGAAATATTTCATCACACCTCTACGTATAATAAAGATGATATTGGCGTAGACGCCAATTTCAGCATAAGACGCCCACCGAAGCTTTTAATCATTTAATTAAATCTTATTGATTTACGTTCTGCTATTCAAACGCTCATCTTAATTTACTTGTAAATATGTACGGGAATGCACATGCCTCCGGATCTCCGATATTCATATTGTTACGGTGCTGTCGCAAAATTGCCAAGTGCAGGTGTAATAATCGACGGCTGCTCCTCCATTAGTAACGACGACGTTATTCCGCAAGGCTAACATTAAAGGCGCACACCCGCGAAAATAAATAAGCATTCTCATTATTATTTTACGATCGGCAAATAGTTGCACGCGAGCCGTCGCTACACTTTCATTCCTCGTTTTTGTCCAACCGCTCTCTCGAGCTCGTTTACACTCTCAGCGATAGACGCGGATGTGCGCGAGTACCGATTGGCGAATGAATCCTCGCGAGTCGAATGACGAACGATAATCGGACCAACAATCGACGGCCTGTCGGACTTCTTTCTGTCACTCAGCGTCTGCTCTTACACGTACTCGGTCATTTGCATTTCCCGTACACGCTATACACGTACGCGCGAGCGACTCGGAAGCTCCAAGGATCCTGGCACCGTAGGACCACTTCTCCTTACATCCCGAGCGATACAGTATCTCGCTTCTCTGTCGAGTTTCAAACGGAGTCGGATACGCGATTTCTATTTGCGGTGCGAATGGGAATTCGTTGGCTGCGTCGTAATTCTACGGGAACACGAAAGTTCCTTTACTCGTACGAATAAAAACTACTCTACCATGGCGCGCAATAATTTACGAATAATTGACTTGGAACATTTGTTTTGAGTGTTCCATCCTTTGGGTCGTCCTTCAGCCGACTTATTTTACTATCTTTTGAAAATTGTGATTTACAAAGGGCCCGAGCGCGTCGATAAGCGAATTCACAAAAGTTTCCCGATTAAGAGCAACGGCCGTCAGTCCCGTCACTTATGCCATAAAGTTCAAGCTTACGCTTATAGCGACAATCTATTTCACTTAAAACATTTTGCAACGAGGAAAAAAAAAAAAAAAAAAAAGCACAAGCCCCCGCCTTCGATTCGTCTTAAAGGCAACTGCACTTTTATCTTCGCGTCTTCGAAAACGGATGCCTCATTTTAATGGGAAACTTATGTATAATAAACTAATGCTCAAACGCACAAATATAATTAAGCTCTCAAGGGAATTCCTTCGCTTTTTTTTTATTTCCTCTTCTTTACGCGTCACGTATGTGCAGCACTAGCCTAACGCGCGAGTTACCGTTAACCGAGTAAGTCTTTCTCGCTCGCACTCCGAGGGCTCATTTCGCCAATCCATCCGATCACTACATTTCGAGAATTTCGAGCTTCGTTAAGTGCTTCGGTACGCGATCGCTGCCCGATATTCGCACGCTTTAATTGCGTCGACACGCTAGGCTATGCGATTTATGCGCGAATACCTCGAGTACTTACCCTCTCCCGTATTCTTTCTGTCAATTTTGTATCGGCAATGACTGATTAATTAAGTAAAGCCTAGTGACGCAAATGTGTTCGCTTCGCTTGGGTTTATCTCTAATTGGTCACTTTTTTCGACAAAATTATATTCAAACGTTTCGCAAAACCAGCCGAGTTCCCTCGAATGAACGAACGCGCGAGCAAATCACGAATATATAGATTCTCTCCCGATGTATAGATATTGGGTTGCGTTTCGTTTACGTTTGCTTGTCTAATTTGAATTTAACGATAAAGCCGTTTGCCGAAGATTTCGATGACGAGTCCGAGCGTGAACGAGAAAATGTCAAACTTGTAGCTGAATATCACACGCGATTTATTCATTTGCAAGCTTTCAGTGGCGGAGGATATTTTTGAAGTAAAACCGCGCGAAAGCACTTTGTCTTTGAGTATTTTTCATTCTCTCAACGACGGCGAAACGACTTGAGCAGTTTCAAGGTACAACGAGTTTGTTTTAACGGTACGAGGTGCGTATAGAGGTGCGTAATCGGCGACAAAACCTACCGAACTATTCTGAAAAGTTTAATTCGTTCGAGCGTTCGTTAAAGTTTCCATGAGAAACATGTCGCTCCTATGAATACAATTAAATACAACTTTCATAAGCTCCGCAGCGAACACTTGCAATTGCTTGGCACCTCGCATAAACTGACGACGCGTTACTCGACTCGCCATCCAATCCGAATACATCCAGGCACATTTAAATAGCTGAAAATAAAAGCAATGACACTCACCGTTGAGACGCAGTTGTGACTGGGCGATATGAAGTCCAAGCCCCGCTCGCCATCGCCGCTGAAGCACTTCTGTATGTTGCTCATGAATCTCCGTCTGATGGCCTTCAACGAGTAAACGCACAACGCCGACTGTGCCTTGGGCTTGCTACTGTTGGGACCGTCACTCTCCGCGAAAACGGCGAACAGAACATCGTCCTGGGGTGTATTGCCCAAGTCTCCGGCGAGGACCGAACCGGCCTTGCCAATGTACGCCGCCTGCACGAGATTGTAGGTCTTGCCCTTGCTGTTGGTGCACTCGATCGGTATTTCCGTGTACGAATAGTAGTGCTGGTCGTCGTGGCAGACGCGCACGAGCTTGGAAATGAAGACCGTCTTGCTGGTGCTCTTGAGCTGAGTGGTGAGGAAGTAGCTGAAACCCTCGCTGCTGAAGCCGTAGATGTAGTTGATGGGGTAGCGCTCGCGCGACAGGGAGTTCACGTACATTCGGGTGCCGGTCGTCACCGCGGAGTCGGCGATGTTCAGCATGCGATCCTTGTCGAGGGAACGCGAGCTCACCGCCGGGACCTCCGAGCGATAGGGTGAGTTGCCGGTGTACGTGACGCCGACGTACATGACTTGGCTGACGGGTGGATTCGGCGGCCCGGGTGCTATAAAGGCTACCGTCGACGCGGTCGCGTTATTGGCTACTACAGGCTCCTTTACCTCCTGCACCACTTCGGAGATGTTGCGCAGGTCCCGGACGTTGCACATGCCCTGGAAAGCAAGCGGGTCAGTCAAAGTGGGTTCTCGATCGTCAAATGTTAGTCTGTCGTTGTGCTCAAGCTTCGAGATGATTCGACAGAACAACAGCTTTCGACTTTTACCCGTACCGGTGAATCGTTAATTAATAACTACCATTTGGAATTGTGTTCTCGATTGGATAAGCTTAACGATCGCAATTACAGGAGGAAAATTTCAATAGTTCATTCGTTGCGAAAGAAATTGTTGACGTCGATGGTAATGTAAAAAAAGTCTTGCAATACCCCGCTTACGCGATCATACGCTAAGTTTAAGGCTTCGACCATTCTGAATTTGATAATAAAATGAATATTTGCACAACCTCTTTGTGTAAAATTCCTTTTCTATTACTGTTAAAAGATATTAATCGCTTAATTTGTGAAATATAATGGAAGCGTCAAAGTCACTGTTATGAAAATTACTTTGAAATTTTAACTTCCTCGCGTTTAACGGAGCTTAGGTGTTTTATAAATTTTTATAATTATCTCGAATTCTTGTAACGGCTTTTTGTTGCCTGTATTACATCCTGTCAGATAAGTATTTTTTATTAACAATGGAGCTATGACTCTTGCAAAAATTATGATAAGATAAGAGATTTTTTACGCAGCGAGAAACGCTCTAGCAGAAATGACTGATTACTTTTATCTTCACAATGCCACTCTAATTTACACCAAATGACACATTATAATCTTTCTAAGTTTAATACAGCGTTAAAAGAATAAAGCTTTAAAATAAAGTTTTAACGAGAGTAAATGGGAACGTTCAATAAATACCAAACAACAGTATTTTTTCTTGCATCTACGATTAAATAAATACACTGGGCCAGTCAGTGGATTTAAATGATGTTATCTGATAATCGAATCAGTGATTTCGCGTCGCACGAACTTACTCGAGCGCATTGCGCTTTTTATCCTTAAAATACAGCAAAATTGTTTAATTTCCCGGGTTGCACGAATTACTATTAAGTTTTTTATTATAAAAAAAAAAAAAAAAAAAAAAAAAAAGAACCAAACAAAAATTAAATTCGCGACTCAAACGTCAACGCATCTTATATATTATACCGCGACCGATTGTATCGCTACGTCCTCTTTTCTTTTTCGTTTTTCGAGCGATCAAAAGGAAAAGTAAGAGCAGAAAGGAAGGGGAGAGAGAGAGAGAGAGGGAGAGAGAGAGAGGCAAGTCACGCCGTCGAGGCCCTCTTGTTGGTTTGACTTTATGGGAATTCCTTATCTGGATTGTGATTCTGGAAATTTTTTCTCTCGCTCTTCTCTTTTGTCTCTCTCTCTCTCTCTCTCTCTCACTCTGTTATTCGTGATGGCTTTGGAATGCCTAGACCGTGATTCGACCTGCTGCATTTTCAGACTGATGCAGACTGCCTGACTCGTTTTTTTACCCGCTAAGCAAGAGAGGTGCAGAAAAAGCAAGACTCCTCTGCTCTCCTCCGATAACTGCTGCTTACTATTTTAGTGATTTCTCTATAAAACAGACTTTTATTGTTGCTTTAAAAAGACTGTAATCAAGAGCTATAGATAGATCTTGGTTGGCAATCGTTTTGGAGATTCGTACTCCGCTGTACAAAGTCTCTACAGTATTCTTGTGCAATTTATCATTTGCATAATTATCAATTAATTATTGCACGCTACAGCGCATTCACGAATTATTATTTAAGTGATGTAACGAAATGATTTATGGATTATTAATTATTTCGATAAATTTATAAAGAAAAACGCATGAATTAACTTGATTGTAAGTATGAATAAACAATTACGTTCCAACCCCAATAAAGTATCTCCTTTCATTTCATACTAATGCTTGTGATAATTATGCTAATTAAATACATTTTCCAAAGTATTATGGCATTTAATTATTATTAGGCTAATGCCAAGTGTGCAAAAATTCGCCATTTTACTCCGCATTTATAATCCCCGATAATAGCATAACAAAATTAGCATAACAAAATGCTTAAATCTCATTCGATTTAGGTAGATTAATCAACGTTAGCGAAGCCTTCCGGATAGGGATTTCAACAAATTAAATATTTCAATTATATTCGATAAACATTTGCGTATATTAAATTAAATGTACGGCGTATCCTTTGTTCTAGAGTTTCTGGCCGATTTTCCGACAGAATACATGTTATTTCCTTACCTTCTGCAATTTATAAATCTTTAGAAAATGCATTACAATGATGTTCGTTTATTTATTATTCATTTTAACGGAATTTACACGGAATTTACACGGAATTTACACGGAATTTACACGAAATTCACAATTTCATATACTTGCTAATGAATTAAGATAATGAATATTTTAACGTCAATATTTATCGTAAGAATACACGAAGTTTGCCAATTACGGAAGATTTAAGTAATGGACGTCACCTAATATCTTTATTCAAATAACATCCTACTCCAGATTATATCTCGTTTTCGAGATTTAATATTTTACGGCATTTACCAAATCCAACGCGAATGTCAAAAAATCTTTTGAATTTTCAATAGCCGTTGAATTCGCGTCAGTAATGCAAAATTTACAATTACTGTAATTCGATATTCGATTTTTAATCCGATAGCCGATATTGGATTAAACATCGAGTCTTGCACTTTGTAATGATTTGCGACAACTTGACATCACGGAATCACATTTCTATCGCAAATTTCATATTTAAAATAAGAATTTATCTATAATTCCTTTGCGCAATAATACTCCTCATTCCCAGCAGAAAAGAAAAAGATTTGCAAAAAGTCTACAAAAAGTATGAATAGTTAAAGCTCTCGGTTTGTTCAAATTCAGTAACGAGCCTCTCTTATTTGCATTTTCGAATAAGAGATTTCGAATAATTCTTCTGAAACTGCTCGAGTAACACGAGTCTCGTTAATAACGACCGAGCACGCAGTTGAAAACTTCAAAGCCCGTTGAATCGTCTCCTCGAATTTAAGACAACGGACAGCGTACAACGAGCATCAAATCCATCCGGATGATTGCACGCGATACTTTGCTCTTTGTAAAGAAGGAAAGACGCTCCCAATATAACGTAAATTACTTATGAGCGTATAAGTACCTGGAAGAGGCTGCCGCAGGATATAAGTCTTGTAGTGGTGTAATCGATGACCAGGGCCTTATTGACGTTGTCCAAGAGCTTCCTCACGGCTTCGCGTGGACAGTCGATCATGGAGCACTCGGGCGAGTCCTTCTTCGGGCCCGTTTCCTCCTCCATCACGAGGTCCAGATCCGGGGAGAACTGATACAAGCGATTGACGGCGCCGACGTACACGCGGCCCGTGTTTTTGTCGACCACCAGGTGGTTCATGCGGTCGACACCCGGATCGTAGAATTTGGCGACGATGGCGTTGGGCGAGCCGAGGACCGGGCAGCAGAGCAGGACCAGTTGCACCAGTAGCAGGCCCAGCAGTGCCCCGGCCCAAGCCCTGCCGGCGCCCGCCCCTTGGCACATTCTAATTACCCTGGATGCACCACCAGTCGATTCTGTAAGCAAAGGAGTGGTTGCGTTCTTAGCGAGGAGTCGGCTTGAGTGACGCAGCGAACGTTAGCTCGTTACTAACGTCATTCCGTTACAAACGCACACGCGTACCTCGAGCAGAGCGCGTTTTGCGAAAACTCATTGTACATTTTACATTTCACATCGCGATTCATTGGCCATGAGCACATTAACCTTGACGCGGACCACGCGAAGGGGTATAAGACAATAACGAGAACAACTCGAATTATCGACGATAAGTGCTTGGCAAGGCAAAGCATTCGATGCAGCGACAAGTATTTGACCGACGAGTATTCAACCAAAGTTTTCACCAAAGAAACCAATAAATCTCGATTAGGAGAAAGGTTGTGTTCGTTAAAAATCGACGCTTCGATAATAAAAGCGCAACCGATAAAAGGAACGAGCCGAGAGAAAGCAGTTGCTTATTAAAACCAATACTAGTAAATAATGAGGACCATTAATGTCAGATTCACTAGCGAATAAATATCTAGTCTTTATTGAAGCGAACGTCAAGGAAATGAAAAACAAAAATTAAGTCTATGTAATGATAAATATGGAGCAATTTGTGAAATATCGTACATCCTTGCTCTCATCCCGGAGAGTGTAAATTTAAGTCGCAGGCTGCAGCTGCACCTTTTCAATTCGCTTAAAAGAATCCGCATGGTAAGCTTGTATTCGGTAAATAAGTTTTAGAAAACGCCGTCGTTGAATACGCGCATGTAAATGCGTACACGCCTATTAGTGTTAAATCACGGAGAGCGTTTTTCGATTTCCAGTGTTAATTACTTGTATCGTACAAGATATTGTTTTCGTTACAAGCGCAATCGATTTCGCGCGCGCCGATCTGTAATAACGCACGCGAAGAAAGATAAGTGAGACCGAGCCTCCAAACTTGAATAACAAACCTCAAGATTATACGCAACCTGTGCAGATCTGCACGTGCACTATTTCTCTCGAAACTTTAGCCAAGAAGATGCACGCGACAACAGTATTATTACGCAACCGGTCGTAAAAAAACTCCCCTCTGAAATACAATGCCCCTCTAAAAGAATCGGTCCTCCGGCACGTTGACAAAATTAAAAAGCTTTTCAGAAGTCAATTTAAAACTCGTGCCTTGAATTGACGCCCTACTCCATAGAACGTAATTTTAAATCTCGGAGAATATCGACATTCGGTACTTTATCGAATCAGAATTCTCTTGTGCTCGCAACGGAAGCAACGGGGATACACGCTTGTTTGATTTAGGTGTCAGTCATAATTATAATTTGCAAACATTAAGAAGAATAAATGCCTCCGAAAATAAATTCGCACACGGACACGAAGCGCAATGAAACGTATCTCATCGTTTCCCGCTGTCAACATTGACTTGATTTAAATTTAGCCTTTTAACGAAGATACAAATTCATTTCATAAACTGCACAAGTTTAAAATCAATTTTCTCTTCGTTCGACCGATACTTTATTATTATTAGCAAAGCTGAAAAAAGGGCATCGAGCAAACGGTCTCGCGGGTTATTACGAGCGAACAACTGTTTGTAAACGGCGTGTCTGAAAAGTGAAGTTCTGAGATGAATAAATTAGTCGTAACGGCACGAAACGCAAATGGTCGAAAAATGAAAAGTAAATGTAACATAACGGAGAAATCGGACGTTCCTTTTATTATTATGGGCACTCCGAAAGCTTACATCTTCGCGATACGACTGCCAAGTCTCTCGGGACGTAGTAATGCAAATATTTCAATTTCACAAAGCAAATCCATTCGATAAATTACGAGGGACGTTAAATTCTTATCGGCAAAAGCACGCCCTATAATGTTCATGATCGTAAAAGAGCCCGTCGATCGAGAGCGACTCATCGTCAACCGAACCATCGCACAACCATGGACGTGGGCACATAAGAGTCGCACCGCAGCCTCGCGTTTCGCTTTTGTACAAAACCACGGACGGCAGAGAGGCTTCGCACGCCTCCTTCTCTCCGACGCACCAGGGTAAACAAACTTTTAATCAGCGGAAAGAGCTCTCGGACTCGCGGCCGCAGCCTCGAGTGAAAAATAAAAACGGAAAGAATAAAGTGGGGAGGGGGAGCGAGGATGGCCAACACCCGCACGAAAAGGCAGGAGGCGGCACGCAATCGATCGCACTGATCAGCAATGAATTAACGAGAAGAATGCCGATAATAACAGTGATTTTCTCGTTCGTCGTCTCTTCTCGTCTGGTCGCGGGCCACTTTCGTTTGCCCTCGGAGACCCGGAATATCGTACCTACGTGCGCGAACCTGTGCGCCAACCTGTGCGCGAACCTGCCCAAGAAAGCCCTGGCGCTCCGTGAAAGAACCAAGAGAGTTAACGAGCGAGCCTCTTGTGGTCAAGCTTTTTAATGAGCTTTGGCCCGCCAAGATCGAGAGCGGGAGAGCGGGAGAGCGGGAGAGCGGGAGAGCGGATGAGAGAGAGAGAGTCGTCGAACAATCGATACCACAATAATCGATACGAGATCCATTTCTGTCGGCTCTTGGCACGCCCTTCATCTCGTGCGCTCACTCGCGTGTCCCCCCCCCCCCCCCTCTCTCTCTCGCTCTCTCTCTCCCCCTCTCTCTCTCTCTCGCTCTCTCTCTCTCTCGCTCTCTCTCTCTCTCGCTCTCTCTCTCTCTCTCTCACTCACTCTCTCTCTCTCTCTCAATTCTTTGTATCCTGGGCTCCGTGTCCTCTTTCGATACACTCCATCTCTCTCTTGGCGAATGATTCATGTTTCACGTGCTCTTATATCGCTGGCATGTACACAGATCGTCGAAGCGTCAGCTTCTCTCTTTTCGTCTCTTTCGTACGCGCTTCATGTGTATTGACGCTATACTGTTATTGACTATGTGCAGCGTCGATTTCTCGATTTATAACGGACAGCATCTGCTTCACCTCTCGCTTTCAACCTTTCTTTTATCCTTCATTTTCTTCGTATCTGCTCGCTTGTCTTTTCATCCTTTATTCGTATTATAACGTTTTATAACCGCGTGGCAAAACTTATATCGTTGCTGGCGGTTTTTGACGTAGTTTTCGCGTTCTCTTATTGCCAAGTGCATTCGTGTCGAATGCGAGTTTAAAGCGTTTGCTCAAAATAAGCGACAAACGCTCGATTCGAACCTTAGATATTAGGACATTAGTAGTAAAATTCCGACGCTCTAACCGATAACTCTCGGCGCGCATTCGCGTTTTATATTTGAAAATTAAAACGGTTCTTAGCGCGACGTTGTAATCACAACTTGACCGTTATTTCTCATAAGCTCGGCTGTTATTTCAATAAATATCGCTCAATGTAACTGATCTCAATCTCCCATTGTTACGTATTTACGTCGTGATATATTGATTTTACGAAAGCTCTCATTTCCTCGAATTTCGTGGTCGCAAATATTTGTACAGCGAGTAATAAAGCGGCCGTTCGATGAAGCTTTTAAATAAATTCCAGAAATGACTCTCCGGATGAAATCTCATTCCCATCGCGGCGCAACGACGGGGAACAAAGATGCAACGCAAAGGGCAACGATCCAATCCATGCTCTTACGAAGTAAGAAGCAACGCAGCCGACTGACACCGTGTAACAACCAACGAGTAAAGCTACCTATTTACGCGAGCCGCAACCCCCGGCCCCAGTAAACATAGCGCGGGGCCAATTTCGCACCAATTGCTCAAACCTTCCTTCCGAGCGTCACGCGTGACGAGCCTCCACGAATAAACGTTTTACGCTGGTGCTCGATCCGTCGAGGCGCAATCGCAATGTAAGTACTAACGGGCGGCGTTTGTTTTTCACGTCGTACGATCGCAACGTCGAAAACGTCTTCGGGCGGTGATATTTTTACCCCGCGAGATACTTGATATTTAACCGCGATATCCCGATGAAGTTTCGCCCGTTTATAGCGTGTTTTTTTCTCAGGCAAGGCAAACGAATGGCTTAAGGCGTTTGTAAAAAGCAATCGCTGCGGTATTTCTGGGGCACAACTCTGCAGAGGAAAACCAGACGAGCGTAGCGACATCGTAGAAGTTGTTCTAGTGCAACGTCGTCGATGCGCCACTCTCGCTTTGCGCATATCCGCCGCGACCCAGCGAAAGCTACGAACTATCTCGACGTCCTCACTCTCTCTCTCTCTCTCTCGCACTTTGCATTTTCGTGTTGAGCTGTCGCCGACTAGTGGTGAAATGACGACTGCGAGAATGCAAATGAATTTGCGAGTTCAGATATCCGAGTAAATTATTGCGCGGTAATAAGAATCACTTGGTTCCGTTTCGTTCGTGTCTATTTTGTCCGTCGATGTTTTACGGCGCTGCTTATTTTAATAATTCGCCGAGTCGGCGTTTTAGGATTAATCTGTATTTCCTACGTGTGACTCGAGGGATGGAGTTTTAATTTTTGTTAAAAGCACCGATTTAATATTAATACGAAAATGACATTTTAAAATCCTTCCGTAATGCTCTTACGAGTTCAAATGCGATGTATTGGAGCCGCGAAACGGCTTTTCCTACTTGAACCGAACACGTGCAATATTCAATAGCGGGCGATTATAAAAATTCGTGCTTCTTAATATTACCCTTCAAATATTACGCCATGTGGTATGAAATTTACGGAAAGCCATAACTCTCGATAATTCGGTAAATACCTGTTATTAGCTGAATATGCTTCGGGAATAAAAGAAACGCCGGTATAAAGCTAAGAACTTCCATACGCGAGTACCGTTTAAGATGAAAAAAGCAATTAAGAAAACTAAAATGCATTTGTGGTACTGTGCAACCGTAGACTATGGCTTTATACTTATATTCGAGGAAATTACAGTTAAGATTTTCATTTAAACTCCGTTTATGCTAAAATTACTCATAATAACGCGTTTCCTGCATCGAAAAATCCCTACTATTCATCCCTACCACGATACATCATTCGTTCTCTGGATATTTCTGGAAAATACGATTTAAAAACACCGACAAATGAAACGAACCTATCATACTCTTTTCCAACATCGAGTAACCGTCTCCGCTCCTCCGTACGAGTTCCAACGGTTCCAATCCTTATGAATCGCGAGTACCGCGATCGTTGTCAGTTCCACGTCTCTCCATCGCGAAATGCAATAAGATTTTCAGGAGCGCAAAAAGAAGATCTAGAAGTCTCGAACGAGCGAGAGCGATACAAGCACATACGTATGAATGTATATGCAGAAGGTGATCCAGCCCGAAGGAGAAGCGACTCTTGGTGCTCATTTAATATTGCAGCGAGAGCAACACTGGAGGCTGGCCTCCTGGTCGCAACCCACACACACCGACCACTGCACGCGACCACTTTATCTCGGAGCTTTCGTCCATCTCTCTCTCTCTCTCTCTCTCTCTCGCTCTCTCTCTCGCTCTCTCTCTCTCTCTCTCTCTCTCTCGCTCTCTCTCTCGCTCTCTCTCTCGCTCTTCCAACAGCTTTTTTGCACAGGATATAAGAACCGACGAAAGCCGACTCCAGTTACTCTCTTCGCTCTAGCTCCATCGATCATTTATTTCAATTCTCAAAATCGCACTCGTCAATTAATTATATCTCCAACTCTTACGATAGCAATTGTCCGGTTCTCTTTTCGTATTTTTCACTTTTCATTTTTCATCCTTATTAAAAAAAAATCATTGCTCTATAGCGACAAGTTATTCGGTTTAATTAAGCGAAAGAGTCCGCGCTTTTGTAAATCCGTGACAAATTCGAGTCTCCGTTCGACAAAAAAGCTCCCCACAACTTTTACGCGAAAGAGAAAAAAAAACTTACTTTACGCTTTGAATAATATCTCAACGAGTAAAATATTCAACACCTCTTACACTAATTAGAAAATTCAAATAGGCCGCACGTTTCTCAACGGAAACGTTAAAATATGCATCGAATTTCCACTTTTGTGCACGATAAGTAACGAGTACATTTTCATTACGATTGTCGCTTCTTCCCCTTGTATCGAACAAGTCGGAAAACACGAAAACCCGAATAGTCACGAAATTGCCAGTGCGTTAAAAAAGAAAAAAAGAAAAAGAGGCAAGTACCCGAATGGGGCAAAAGAAAGGCTTGCACCGACGATCAGTTGCGAGATTAACGAAAGAAAAGTGGAAAACATACGGCAACACCGCTTCCCGGGAAACCAGGTATCCAACAAAAAAGTCACTAGTAAAGCGTTCGCCCGGTACGTACGTACGGAACGAAACGTGTTGAATTACGCGAGAGTGAGGAGTCTGTCTCTCTGCGACGTGTCGTGCAGGGTATATCTCGCGCCACCCGGGAGCCAACGGTTGCGAGCGCGAATGCACGTGAATAGGGGAGTGTGTGTGTTGGTGCAGCTTGCAACGAACGCATCGAGAGCTGTCACGCGCGCTTTCGGCAATGCGCGTTCCAGGGATCGATCGTACTTTCGAGCTCCCGGAACGAGACTTTATTTTGGTTTATTTTTGGGAGGAGAAAAAGCTTTTTGACTTTATCCCGCTCGAGGAATCCAATGTAAAGCAGTCGCCTAATATTCCGTTTGTATTTCGGAGCTTGCAAGGACATCTTGTTCCGCGATTGATTTTCTCCCCTTTTTTCGACTCTCGACTGGAAATGACATCGCGTCTGCTGTTTTCGTAAGAGAATCATCAACGTAACGTGGACCGTCGCTAAACACAAGGGAATCGAATTATAAAACAGAACGCGGATCTCGGTTCTCTCTCGAGCCAGCCGCGACTAACTTCGCCTTTTGTTTCCTTTGTTCGTAAATCTGGCCAATTACGTAGGAAACGCGAAAGCGGGTTTATTAAAATCGTATCGGTACACTGAGCTGGACGGCGAAACGAAAGAACGTAAATACAGGCGTGGGAGAAGAAGCTTACCGCCATCGCGCGCACCTGGTGGATTTAATAATTTAAAAATACGAGCGACGCATTTGTCACGGATACATATACCGATTGTTCGAGTCAAACCTCCACAGTTATAACCACTCCAAAATAGGAAACTTCGTGGATAGGCTGACGATTGCTAAATTTAACGTTAAAGCTGTCGTCCTGAAACCAATTCCACAACGATCGATAAACAGCCCTGGCAACGATATCGAATAAACCAGTAAAAGTATGGTAAAACCGAGTAAAGATATGAAAAATATCAAAAAAGCCCAGCCTAAACCGCAATTCCGCGGAAATGCCAAGCGCCTCGATGGAGCATTCCTCTGGATGTGGAAAGACGATAAAGCTGCCGAGTCTCAAGATTCGGAAGACCGAGAAGGAAAAAAAGAGAGAAAAAACAAGACGGAAGTAAAAATAAGAGCCACGAACAAAAACAGAATGGCGGTAGAGGAGGGGTTCGTTCTCGATCCAGCGATTTATCGGATAACGCACGTGGTCCGAACGGACCAGAGGAACGGACGCAGAGGAGCAGCGAAAGTTCCGCCGACTGCACTCCTTTTAGCAAATTGAAACGCACCCGATGACTTTGTAGGACGAGTCCTGCCTTTTGGACCAGTGCTTCGCGACTGGTGGACTCGCGTCCAAGTATAAAAAGACTCAAGATGAAGAGAGCGGGGGTGGAGAGATAAAAAAGGAGCGAGGAAGGAGTTTGCCCGGTGCAGTCGCCCAACCTTTTGATCGCTTAACTGCGAACTTCGACGAAGAGAGCGAACAATTTTTACGAGCATAATTAAGGGAGTCGGAAAATGTTGACCGGCCCCAGATTAAAATCCAACCGTCGCTCTGGATTAGGCACGCGTGAAGCAAACACCGTTCCACTACGGTTACCAGTCGACGATATTCCATCTTCTGCCGAAGCTTCCTTCCGCGGAAGAGGTAAGCAAAGGCGATGCATCAGGAGCTCGAGGTAGGAAGGAAGGAAGCAAATGTTACGAGGATCGGACGAAGAAGCGAAGACTCCTCGCAGCCGCGTCGGGGCTCGTTTTCCTTGGACCATTACGACCTCGAGGCTTGAAGAATACGAGAGAAGAGGAGTCGAGAAATTGCACTAGCGACTGCGACGTCGACGACGTGCTCCGGAACGAGAGATAAAGAGGGGGCCTTCCTTCCTGCATGTTATGGCTGCTAAAGCTGTTACGCAAGATGCACAGTAGCGCCAAGGGAGAGAAGTTTGGAAATAAAGAGAAGGGGAGAAAAAGTAAAATGGGATGCTGCGAGATCGCAATCGGGTATTCGAGAGAAAGTATAGTGTCGCTCTGACAGGCGTTGATCATCGCTGTGTCGTTGGCACGTTCGCATTTAAATAATATCCTTCTCTTTCTCTTTTGAATTGTGAGATTAGTGTATCGGCAGAACGTTATTGCGTATAAAAATAATTGCAGTTGCAGTCTAGAATAGAAATGTGCGAACGAATGTGCGTAATGCAATCAAAGTTATAAAGGTCAAATTTTAAGATGTCAAGAGCAAGAATAGCTTACGTTCGCGAGATAATTTATATTGTGGTAAATTTCAATCGAGTTAGACGAAAGTTCGTTGAGCGCAAATCCGTAGAGTAATTATTTAATTTTTAATTAAGTACGCAATGGCGATGCTTTCGTACTACCAAGTCCATTCGGATTTCATATTTGGCGCACTTTGCGGAATTTTACGTGAAAAATAGCGATGAGCTCGGCAAAAAATTGATACACGCGTTACTTCCGTGGAAAATTAACTGTGTTGGCATGAGCAATGTGTGCGCGCGTGTATGTACTAATTAGGAGGGTCGGAAGCGTAAATCAGGGCGCGTGATTCTCGCATACTTTTCAGCGATGAAAACGAATCCAATTGCAGAATTTTCTCAACACCTCGAATTTCACGAAAAATAAGATTAAAAGCCTCGTAAACGATCGTTTTGACTAGTTTTATGATTATACGTCGGAGAAACCGATTTCTCTAGAATAATTTCGGCGATCGTAAAGTGTAACTCTACTTCATTAAAATACATTTTTACTCGAGGTTATACGCGCACTTTTACAACATTACACCAGATTGGAAGAAAAAATTTACTACAGAATACAGTGCAGTATTTATACATTACGTAGGCAAAAGTTTTCTTCTCCTCTGCCTGTCATATTCAATTATTTATACGCAATATTTACATACATTGCACGTCAAGTGCAGCGAGGTAAACTCGAGGTACGAGACTTTGTCCGTTTTATTAAATGATAGCTTTTCCATTGCTTCGAGAAGTTGGGCATTCCGGGTAATGAATAAATAATCTTGTGTTTGTGCACGTGATGTCGCGTAGACATTTAAGTCGAGAAACATTACGCTGTAACAGTCTAACCGTGAAATTCTTTTAACGAGCTATAATTGCTCTTTATCAAGTTCGAAATCATTATGAAAACGTGATTTCTAAAAATGACTTACGAAGAATACTTTACGTCCGTACAATATTGAAAGCCTTTCGTGACGTTCGGTTTTCTTCAACCGCAAAATACGCGACAAAAACGTTCGCAAATATTTCAAATCCTGCTGGTGCTCCGAAGAATTAAGGGAGCCTTACCTAACGAAAATCTACGCTTGCGATTACTGTTCCTTCGCGTTATCAGAGCTAATGCATCCTGAAGAAGGACACGCTGTCCGACAGTTTCCCGCTTTCTTAGCGAAACTTAAGTTTGCCTAACTTGCTTTTCTGCCTTTCCTCTTTCTTCGGGTGCGCTCCCTGAGCGGCGATTATCTGATTTTTCGGCGGCCGAAGTTGAGCCGAATTTAAATCGCACCGAATTATGTTTATGCCGTCGCTGAGCAGCTCCGCGACGTGCGAAAATCGAGAACACCCTTCAACCGCTTAAGGAACTACCCTTAAAACGGCAATTTCAAGTAACGAACGGCGTCCCGTCGCCCTGTGCGTATAGCATGCATACGTACGTGTACGCCTGTCGTTATATAGGAGTTCGCGGAACTTTGAATTAATCCACGGGTTAAAGGCTTGAGGGAATCTTGCGGAGCCGTAATGGATTTTTAACGAGTTAAACAATCGTTAAGAGGGTGGTGACGTCACACGCTGCTACGCGGATAAATTCCCGTTTGCTCCCTATACCAAGAATCGCTCGAGGTTGGCTCTAGGGAAGCGGAAAGTTGACGGGACATAACGGTAATAAACGGTAATAAAGAAAATAAAATAAAGAGAAACGGAATTACGTTTATTCCGCGAGACTGGGCAATCATCTCGGACAAAAAATCACGCAACAAAAGCATACGTAGGCACAACTCTTGAAGCGCAGAAACAAATGTACACGTATGAGTTTCAGAAAATAACTGACGGCTTAATTTGAGCGGAGTAACTATTAACGCACTGAACAAAACTAACGTAATTCCGGAAGTTTACCGCGGTGCAAGTAATCGCTAATTAGAGTAGTAAAATAGTACTAGCCTTGGTCGGGCGATGTTTGAGGGCGGAGTCCGACAGGCGAACGGAGGATTCGGCTAAAAGGAACAAGAAAATGCTCCGAACGCGGAGCCTAACGCGTACTACGGCACGACAAGGATGTTTCCTACGCCGATGAACAACGACGGTGGCAAGTCGTCGGGGCGGTGTTCGTGTAGGACAAGAAGCGCTGGGGAAAAACGTCATTTCGCTTAGATCGCGATTTGTACTTCTCGCCCCTCGTCTCCTTGGACGGCGGCGATGATCAAAAGGTTGCTCGAAGAAGGAGGAGGACGGCTGTCGGTTCTTATGTGTTCGCGACAATCCCATGTTCGGGCATAAGCGCTCGTGCGGGTGTACCGTTACGCATACACTCATAAGGTGCCAATTATCGTACCGCGGCCACGTTGAACATGGGTGTACGGCAACCGCAGGCTCCGTCAGGACTAGACGCAATAATCCCCGTAGTCGCGAGTTTCTTTTGCGCGAGATCTCGTGTAACAGGACGCATCGTCGCAAGAGTTTGTATAGCGTCGCGCAAAACTGCAAGTGCGAATTTCCGACGCGTCTCCCTCTCCCTCTCTCTCTCTCTCTCTCTCTCTCTCTCTCTCTCTCTCTCACCCCTGCTGACGCAGCGGGATGCATCGCGTTCGCTTCTTCCGCTTTCGTTTCATTCATCCTTCTCCACGCATTATAACCACCCTTAGCCAATCCGCGAGGATGTTCTCCCCCGTCGCTGGGATTGCAAACATAAATAGTCAAAGGTCGAGCAGGTGCTCGACGTTTAACAAGTGGTTTGTTTAGAGGAAGTTGAGCGGCTGAATAGGAAGGCGAAATTAAGGTTGCCAGCCAGATGAAATTCCTGCTCTCGGTTTAACTTGCAGCCCAGATTTTTTCATCGAATTGAAAGGTTCTTGATATACGGTACCGCGCAGCATGAACATACCGCAATTAAAAAAAAGTGGCCAAGAGTGGGCGTTTGCGTTTCCACGCGTCAAGTCATCAGGGGGGTCAAAATATTTTCTTTTTAATCGCGTTACGGCATTACGCGCTTTCTTTAACAGCGCGGCCAGAAGTTGTTCCTGAAAAATCTACTTCGAACCTTCTTTTAAATTACCAAAGGAAAAAATGCGCGCTAAATCGCTCGAAGGGTGCTAAACTCGGCTGTACTAAAAATATAATTTCCAGATTGTTTGCGTTATTATCTCTCGGGATTCTCGTTCGTGGGTTGTTGAAAAAAACAAAAACAAAAACAAAAACAAAAAACAAAAAAAAAACAAAAAACAAAAACAAAAACAAAAAACAAGAAAACAAAAAAGGGGGGAAACTCCGAAGGCTCGCTATTTTCACTGGCAAGTAGTCGACGAGTACGAGTATCTAAACCTTTTGCGACGAATGTTAACTCGAACTAATTTTGAACGTTGGCGACTCGGTTATCGTTGCTATGGTAACACGAGTAATACTCGTATGACGCGGCTCTCGATAGCACAGCCTCAGTTGCACGCCTGACGTCGTGTCTACGGCTCAAAAACACTTCATTAGGCTTTCTCCTGTCCACCTTTTCCGAGAGCCTCCAGTCCTGCCTCTCCTCGAATTCCGCGAGTGCGCGTACTATAAAGTTCTGCTGGCGCTTGTACGCGTGACGATGTCGAAGGTCGAACCGTCGAGCTCGCGGATGTTTCTCGCATCTGCTTCTAGCAGCACTTGAAGCTGCTCCGCGAGCAAATTGCATTATCTGCTTTCCAACGTATACGCGAGACTTGTCAGCTCGTCGGCGGAATTTTAATACACAGTCCTAAGCTGCTTATGAGATGTTACACGTCTACCGTTATCGTTTCCGTTTCGTCCAGCCTACTTAGTATTAAAACCTAACCAGCTCTGCTAGCAGATAGTTTTCTTCCTTCTGTACACATTCAGCATTGCTAATGAAATTCCGGAGCTCCGGCAGCGACGAGGCCGATACAATTTCAAACGAGGCGACGACTGACGTCTGTTTCTATTTCACCGAGCTAATAAAGGTCGCCATTAACGTATGAGTAATTGCGTTTGGTACAAATGGCTCGCGGCACATAAACAGCTGCGATTTATCGATATAATTATCTCACTAGACAGATCAGTTCTTCCATAAAATTACATTTAAGCGGAGCTCATTAAAGAAACGTTAATCTGTATCTCAATGGAACAAATCATTCTTAAATAGGAGATTGAATCATACGAGTGATGCAATGAGAACGCATATGGAACCATGATCACAGGTAAACGTACAGCTTTACCAAAGTCGTTTACAGTGTCGAAAGTCCGCCCACGCTCGTTTAGAGTACTCGTGCCCAGACGCGGTAAGCCCTTCGCACTCCGGCACGAGCTCCCCCAGGACTAGATCTAAGCAGAACCCTTTCTCTCAACCTGGCCGGTTGTCAAAATTGTTTAAAAAACAAAAACCGAGTTCCCGCGGTCCGCCGCGTATCGAGAACCGAGAAACGTAAAGAAAGCCCCGCGACTCCTTTATCCTCGCAACAGCGCGCAGGAGGCAGAAGGAACACGTAGACGGCAACACTCGCGCCTTTATCCTTGGTATGCCCGAGTGATCCCGAGGCGAGTCTAGTACGAGTCCGACGAGGGAAAAAGAGCGCGCGCGAGGGTCCAGGGACGGGGGAAAGGTTACAAAAGCGAGTCAATGAGAAAATGAAGGAGGGGAAAGGGCGCAGGCCACGGCAAGGAGTAACAGCCGCGCGAGGTCGAAAGAGGCGCGCAGACGTCACGAGGAGAGGCTCGGGCCATTTACTCCCTGACAGAGACGAATGGGGGGACTCGAACGGGGCCTGCGAACGGGGCCCCGGCGCTCGACTCCGTGGGACCGAGGACCCGCGTCGAGGACAGCGGCGATGCGCTACAGGCTCCGCGAACCTCCGAGGCCTTTCTTTTCGACGGGCGCTTACACGGGGATCGAGCGCGAGCTTCGCCTACACCGAGAGTTATTTGTTGCGCGAGGGGTCAACGGGCGCAGCTAATTTTCACGCGCGAGTCCCTCGAGTCGTGATACAAATGTCCACTCGAGGACTTTTTCAGCCCTGTAAGCCGTAAATTCCTACCCTGATACAGTGATTCCTAAAGACTGTCCACGGAACGTCCTTAAACTCCGTGAAAACAAAGCAGGACGCAAATGAAATACAACGCCATCCGCACATGAGATTGATCAATTATCCGAGAGGTCTTTTTACGTAAACTGCGCGTCGGGAAAAGACTGAATTCCGTTTTATCCGATCAGCCCTGCGACTTTTTTGCCCTTCAATCGCTAGAGCTCATTGGCATTTCTGCGCGCACAAAGCAAATTTCCCGTACTGGATTATTGCATTATTGGATTATCGATAGAAAGGAACAATAGAGGAACAATAAAGGAACGGTAACATTCTCTTTTCGTTCGATTGATCAGTTCGTGCCTCGCTCGAGCACACGTTTAGATATAATTTTCGCCGAGCGAATGAAAACGCCGATCCTCGCCGATCCTCGCCGATCCTCGCCGATCCTCGCCGATCCTCGCCGATCCTCGCCTCCCCCGGACAATTTTGAGACATCTTTCGTAAATCCTTGTTCCGATAGAAAATCCGTAAGGAAGCACGATATGGTCCTGTTGGTCTCTCTAACGTATGCGATGTTTTTCCGTTTGCTTGTTCGTTCGTATCCCCGAACATCACGCGACAACTCGGCTTCTCTCGCAGTGCGAAATCCACGCCCCCGCCTTGCCCCTTTCTTTATCGCCCGCTCTTGTCCTCGAGCGCCTCTAATCGCCTCGGTAAATTAGGAATTCATTACGTAAGACCGACAGCTCCCGGGAGAGATAAGTCCCGGGATTAAGCGCCCGGTATTCTAATTAATTTTTTCTCCTTCGGCTTTCTTTTCCTTCGCGCAGCTTAGGGATAAAGGACAAGTGCCTTTAATCCGGATCTTTGGTCTCTCCCTCTCTCTCCCTCTCTCTCTCTCTCTCTCTCTCTCTCTCTCTCTCTCTCTCGTCAGCGGCCCGGAGGCAGCCAAGTTTTGAAGGATGCGTCAAGGCGACTCGTCGAGAAATCCTTTTTGGCTTTCCGAGAGCGCCAAGGGGTTTACAACGAGGCGGATAATGTCTCTAAATAAACTAATGCCAGTCAAATGAGCTTCGGTATCGCTTCATCGCCGCTTTCACTTTCGTCGTGGGTTAATGAATAATCGATCGCTCGCTGTGAAATAAAGCGCACCGATCTTCTACCCATTAAACGTAAACAAGTCGAGCTTTTCGACGGTTTTTCGCAGTTCTGGGGCGCGCCGACCTTAGCTAACGATACTCGTCCATGAAACTTGCGCGATCGTTAAGCTAATTGATTTTTAAAGTTACAGCGAGGACTGGAACGTAGAACGTGTAAGAACCAAGTTTTTATTTGTAAAATTTGAATATCGAGTCCAGAAAAATAGCCGGGAAAACGTGAATTGCCTTTAACGTCGTACATTGTAAACAATTCGAATGGCGCTGCGGCGCTACAGAGTGCTGCGAAACTCGAGTCGCTCTCGCAGCAAACTCGTCAAAACTCATTTTCGCTTATTAAAATAGCTAATGAACGACGAGCAATTCGGCGAAACAAACCTTGCTGTCTCCGAACTAATGGCAAAACCTCTCTCGAACAGCGCACTTCAGCGCACCGAATGATTATTACGAATGATCCGAGTGAAAGCTCGCATCGTGAACGTGAATAATGTTGGACCAATTAAGCAGTTCCCAGAGACCGACCGCTTCGTAAGCAAAGCAAAAGGGGGTGAGAGGGCACGAGTACGAAATAAAGGCGCCGCTCCGTGTGCGCGCGCGACAACCCTAGAAGTGTACCGAGAACGTGAGGCGAAGCGAGAAAGGCGGATGTACGAGTGTCGCTTTTTTGAAAATGGCGAGGCACGAGTGCCCTGTTTTTTAAATACCTGCTTTGAATATCACGGGAATCGTCGTCCTCCGCGGCCTCGAAAATAAACGATTCTCGATTACACGAGAATTGACAAAGGAGGGCAGAGTCACGGGCGCCAGTGATTAATTTGAAGGAAAACGGAGAATGGATAATTAAAAGTTGCGGGGCATTAGACGTTGGACCGATGAATATTTCCATTCGTCGGACGGAACGAGGAACGAAAAGTCACATTCGCGAGAGAAGCGCCCGAAGTGTGAAAATTCATAAACAGCGCAAGAGTGGCAACCCCGGCAGATAAATAAATCAAATATAAACGCAATACCGAGTCGCCGCATAATTTCTATAAATATTCATCGACTTTGCATAACAATCTCACAAAAGCAGCAAATGAAACCGCAATGAAGTTAATGAATACGGAAAGAAAGCTGGAATATTCCTGGAGTATTCCGTATCGAACTCTCGGAGTATTTCCAATGTCAGAGAAAATCAACTTACCTACCAAATCTCAATAACGTTGACTGTACTTTGCATTGTTTAACCGAGAAAACGGTGCACAGCGTTTCTTTTAAAAATTATACGTTTTTCGTATCACGTGCACGTATTGAAAAATCATGCAATGAAAAAAATTTAGTACGAGTATTTTTCATCGATCCTCGTACGTGTTTCAACTCGTAGGTACAGCTTTAACCAGCGAAGAAATACGTATTTTACCGCGGAATCCTACTTTTTACATCGAGCTTCGTTCTTTAACGAGACCTAAACGTTCAACCGGAAAATATCGTAACGCAAAGGCTAACTGCTTCGACAACTCGTTTATCAAATCGGCTACGCGAACAAAGGAGAAAATCCTCAAAGAGGTCGTAACTTTTTCAATTTAAAAACCTCGATAATCCTAATCTTTGACCTGCCGCGAATTTTCGAAATACTCGGGGCTCGTCAACGTCGCAGAGCTCAAAATCCATCCAGCGTACGAAAAAAGCCTCGAAAACCGCTCGCGATACGAGACCTCGGCTGAAAAAATTACGAGAGAGAGAGAGAGAGAGAGAGAGAGAGAGAGAGAGAGAGGGAAGAGCGGGTCGCCAGGCTTTAAAAAGATGTTGAAAAATCCGAGAAAGCGGCCGACGGCAGCCCGTCTCCGTTGGTAAAAAGCCGTGCCCGTGATGGGAAGGATGTAAAAACGAGCTCCTCGTGATGGCGCGACGTCCTGCCGGCGATCTTCTTCTTCGTGGGTGGGGTTCGCGTTGTGCACTCCGTACACACGAAGGGGAGAAAAAAGGGAGGAATATTCGGCCGCGTCGAAAGAGAGAACTAATAAGATTTTCCCTTTGTTCCATTCTCGTTGCTTCATTGTGTTCCATTTGTGCTCTCTCTCTCTCTCTCTCGTACTTCCATTCGTACTTTCGCCAGCCCACGCTCTTAGGTTCGTCCGTGTACGTGTCGCGACTAAGTATTGTATTTACGTATGAACAAATGCGTCAGGATAAGGCCTCGTCTCTTAGACGTATAAACAACTCCGTGGATCCGCAACAACATCCCATCACGATTCACGATTCACTATTCACGTTTCTCCCTTCTTTTGAACATACGGCCTCTTCGCTCTCCTCAACCTGACAAAGGCTCGCGCCGTTAGGATTATTAGCGTCAATGGCTTGCTGAACGCGCGCATTATCCGCTTGCCTCTGTCTCTCTTTTTCTCCGCTTTTCTCGGCTTTTCTCCGCGCACGCGACATTTTCGAGGGAAGGTATTAATTATTGGCAGTTATATCGCCAAAGTTGCGTTTACCACTGCTCGGTTCGCGACCTTGTTGTTGCTGTAAACGACAAAGTTGGCGCAAGTTCAAACTACTTAACTTTGTCATTAAAATAGCCGAGAGATAAGATATTGTCCCACGTACGCGTTCCTTGCGAGTCGAATTATTAATTTACTTTCCACGGATGCATTTTAAGGGCGCGCTACGGCATTATTATTCTCTTAGATTTATCTTAAAATTACATACGCCTACCGTTACTTTAAGCAATGCGATTCACGTACGAGACACGTGCCTCTCTTTTATTCATACGGCCATTAAAGTGTTATTATGCTCTTGCGTAAAGAAGGAAGGCGTAAAAAAATGTAGACTAATATCCCCTGAAAAAATTACGGCGCCGAAAGAAAGGACGCGTTAAAGAGTATTGCAGAAATACAAATTGTTCTTTAAACGGCGTCGTGTACCGTATAACGCGTACATCTCGGAGTCGGGAGCCCCATTAACGTTTTCGGATAAAAAGCCATAAATCAATATCGCGGAAAATAAGCTCGCCGCGCAATTTACACGCGGCCACGAGTAACGATGTACGCGCGCTCGCATATTTGTTCGAAAGTGCCACACACGGCTACACGGCGTTAATAAATAACGCGCCGCTCTCCCTTCTTCAGCCTCGCAATACGCGCCTTCTCTCTCTCTCTCTCTCTCTCTCTCTCTCTCTCTCTCTCTCTCTCTGAGTTTTGCGCGCCGCGCAACGTCCAAGGGGCAGAGGCGCGCACGCCGGTAAATTCCTAAATTAACCCCTTCGCACAAAACACGAGCGAAAAGGCGGCGGCGCGGCGGAAGCGCGCGCACGGCCGATCGTAAATATCCCCTCCCCCTCCCTCTCGCTCTCTCGCTCTCTCTCTCTCTCTCTCTCTCTCTCTCTCTCTCTCTCTCTCGTCAGCGGCCCGAGCGTTTAAGAGAGCCGGAAAGAGCGAAGCACCTCTTTTCGCCTCCGCCGGGCAAAAACATTGCGCCCATCCTCCTACGACGTGCTCCTGCAATATAACGCGAGCGCGAGTTTCGCTCTCTCGTAGACACGAGCGCGTCTCCTCTCCGTCTTCTCTCGCTGGCGGTAAATTTAAATAACGGCCGAGCTCGCGCCTTCTCTCCCCCTCCGAAGGAATTTGCGCGATTGGCGTCTCTCCGAGAGTCCGACCGAGAGACACGGGGAAAACGCGCGTCCACTAGTTTCGGTTTTAGCTTTGGAGGCGGCGGTTAAGCTGCGGACGCATCACCGAGATGAAAAGCAAGCGAAACGAAATTCCCTGTTAATTAATCGGGGGACAAACTTGACGGCCTGGAACTTAGCGCGCTTACCGAGCTAACGACACGAAACGTTCGCTCCTCTTTCCTGCGTCCTTTTTTCCCTCGGCTTTATTAATTCCGTGACGACCCGCGTTATTTTGACGCGCAAACGGGGTCATTTTCCACTGGAACTGTAGGACGTAACGTTCTCCCGTGACGGCTACAAGGCGCTTAAACGTCAAGTAAACAGACTCTTTTTACATTTGAAAGTTGAATCGGTGGAAATTTCACTTTTGCGGTTAGTCGATCAATTTTTTTGCATTGGCCGAGAGAAAAAGTGTTCGCGCACGACCAGCGATGCTGCGAGCGTAGAGTCACGCGTATTCCTTACGAATGCCAAGTGGGGGCTTTCGATAATTTTCTTTTCTGATCCTCGCCGATTGCGACCGCTGCCGTACTCGATTTCTCGGCTGTTGATTTACGCGTCATTTGCGCGTCATTTGCGCGTCATTTGCGCGTTCTTTCCTGCGCCAACCGCAGGACTCGACGTTAACGCAAAATCGTCAATTTATCTATTCCTTTCTTTATCGGTTAAGGTCCGTGGCAAGTCTTGCAGCGACCGAAGAGGCTAATCGACGACGAGAGCTTGCGTTTGCGAACAAACGCGTCTCGTTACGTTTACAATGGCGCTTCTGTCGTACGTTCTCGTTCGCTTATCAAGAGCCTAGACATTTTTGCAGCTATTTTAAAAGAAAATCTTTAATTCGCAACAGGAGACGGCGATCGAGAGTTCACGTGTTGTAGAACCTACGTGACACAGAGGAATGTACTTCTGGAGATGCTTATTTATACTCGTTAAATTCTCGCGATTCTTCTTGACAGCTGCGCGTAATCCTGACGACCAACATCACTCGGAACGAGCAATTGTTAAAAAATACAAAACATGCGCGTAATAAAATACCGTTCGTTTCCAGCTAATCCAATTATTTGTTTATAACCGACTGTAATCGAATTTAAATAATATGATAAAGAGACTCTTGTTAGACTTTCCGTACGTCCGCGGTATCGATTACATCTCATTGCGCAAGACTGAATACCTGTATTGAAGTTTCATAGCCAACGTGCATACGTCTTCTTGGTTTACACGCATTTGTATCCTAATGGGAGCGGATAAAATTCAAAGAAATAATTGGAAATTAAACGTCGATAGAGGTCGGTTGTCGTCGAGCGAATTCGATTGTTATCGCGTGTCTTTTTTCGGTTCCTCGGGAATCGTTAAAAAAAAAAAAAAAACCCAACGTTCCCGTGGAAAATTATTCGTTATCCAAACACACCAATGGGACATTTACAAGAGGAATACTTCGCTCACCGAGCACTCGAGGGGCTTATACATAGGTATTTCATTAGCGACGATGAACATTCCGCTTAAATACAACTAGTTTTAATTTCATTGTCATGCTGTAACGACAACGCAGTTGATGCTGATTCTCAACGGCACGCGTTTCGCGCGAAGCATGTACTCGACGGTTGCGCGGTAATTGCAGGCTCGGCACGACGCGACGCATTGATAAAAGAAGTTAAATAATAAAAAAATACAATAAGGCACGTTTGCGTGAATTCACGAGCCGCGAGCAAACCTCGTCCGGGAACGAATGAAACGCCAAAATACGACAACATCCGCTCGGGCGCGTATTAACCGAAGAACGCGTTCCTCGTGAATCCGAAATTACGAACGACCACCTAAGAGAGACCCCCGGACGTTCCCTAGACTCCCCTAGGCGCTCGAGCATCCCGGACGACCGAACACCGAGAGCAGCTTTCAGGTGCGCGAATAGCCGATCGTAAGCGCGAGTGGCCCCCGGGGAGTATAAATGTGTATGTATGGCGTACAAGTTGGAGTGCAAAAAGGGCGGACACGGGGAGAGACAGATGAAGGGAAGAACGATACCTTCTTTGCTCGCGCGGCCAATTCGTAAAGGCCAATAAACAACGGCAATACTCGTAAAAACGGAACTTGCCGAGTGGATGATTTATCGCCGCACCACTTCCCTCGGATTCATTACCCTCGTTTATACGTATGGACGAACGAGCGAGGTATCGATGCCGCTCCTTGTCCGATCCTTGTCCGCTCCCTGTCCGCTCCTTGTCCGCTCCTTGTCTCCTGTCCGTCTCGCGTCTCGTCCGCGATCAGCTCAACGCCGCTGCCTCCCAACTGCCAATCCGAGAAATCCTCTTACGTGCACCGAGACAAAAGGACGATAATTGCAGGAAGGAGTCTTATCTCGGCAGTGAGGCAGCGCTACGTTTATTAAAAGCAGCGGACACTACTACGGATTATATATCTGCGCTCGATAAGACAAAGGGACGGATCAAATCAGCCTCGCGAATTTCTCCTCCCGGTCCATTCGATCCGCTTTCGCGCGATACTCGAAGCGAGTACAATCCCAGCCATTGAGATGGATTACTTTGCACACTCGCGCCATTAAACGGCTGGACGGGACCGAGTCTCTGACTCGAGCGGATGAAAGGCGCCAAGCGTTAATAAGCGTTAAGCGTTAAGCGTTAAGCGTTAAGCGTTAAGCGTTAATAAGCTTTCAAAGCGCCCGATACACTTCGCATGCGAAACGCATCGAGTCTCCAGAAATAATCCCAGTACAGGCCGTCGAGGCGACGAAGGGACGTCCCGCCGCTGCCAACTGGATGAACCGGGGAGCGGAGGATGTCTCGGGCCGCACCGATGCCGAAATATCATTCTGACAGGAGCGGCGATAGCCCTTTCCTCTCCTTCTGCCAGGGACCCGCGCGCATCCGAGAGCGACAGAAGCTCACGCCGCTTTCTTCCTCCATAAATCCCGGGGCTGCCCTTATGACTTACGGAGGGGACGTTTTTTTTCTCTCCCGCGCATACGGCGTTTCGAGACTCCCCTCGCGTATGTTCGCGCACATTACGGGCCAATTTCTGCAGCGGGAATGGATTATTATCATCTTTTTCCATCTCTTTTATTTCCCCAGAAAGCTCTCTCCATAAATAATCTTTTCCCTTTGCTTTTATTATAGGCGTTATTTTTGGGTTGCGGGAGTCAAGCGGGGGGTTGCGGAGATGCAACTTTTGAAAGTCATCGTTACGAGGTCAAAGACTGTCGTGTCAAAGCGCGTGCCTCGCTCGCCTGACGATACTCTCAGAGTTTACAATGAATATTCACGGGGTGGCTTGGCCAATCGTCGCAATTACGCGACATTCCATTACTTTGTCGCGGATGCCGTGGCTCGATATAAATTTTCACTCGCCGCTAATTAAAGGAGCAAAGCTCTCCTCGCGGTAACCTGCAAGGAGATGCCAACTTACCCGTAACAAAAATGTCACGAACAATTGCTCAGGCGTAAGGCTGTGAATGTCTCGACGTGATTAATGTACTCCTAGTTTAACCGACGTGGTCTCGAGTATCCGATTGTTTCGTTGAAAAAACATGGTCATTACGAGGCCATTGGCAGGATATGGTAATTAATCGGTCGATGAGAAAGAAAAGCCATGAAAAATTGATCTCTAGGCCGAGGAAAAGTGATGCGCCGTCTCTTCTTCGACATTGCCGATTGACAAAGGGGCAAAGATAGCGTTGCGCTCATTCGTAATCCAACCTTACCGAGTTACTCGCTCGTGCAATGAGCGTAATAGTCCAACGTAATGGCGGATTGATGTAGCACCAGCCGAGCGAGCACAAGGAGCTTGGGAAAAAAAATAGACAAAAGAGCGCGCGTCCCCAGGTTCGTCCGAACTTTCCACCCTCGCGGCGCATCCTTGATCCTTCCTCTGTATCTCGTTTAAGGACGCAGCCGGGACCCTCCAGTCGCGCGAAATCCCACCGGGATCGGGGTTAGCGAGGGACTCCGCGAGGGTTTCGATTTCTGCCGACTGCCCCGTACCTACCCGAGATATAAGTGCGCCCGAGGAATTTCGCCGAGGTCCCGGGGGTGCGAGGGACAGTGGCCGCGTTACGTGCACGCGCAGTCGACGACAGGAGCTCGACACTGGAATCGCCACCCCGAAATCGATCGAGTTTAGCGCTCCTCGAGGGCGCCTCGACCGCCGCGTCTGACTCGATTACTCTGTTTGCGTTTTTTCTTACTTAGGCGCGAGGCGGGGACACTCGGCGTAAATGATCGAGAGCCGGGGACTTGGGAGCTGTCCGAGGACAATGAAATTAATATTGATCGAGGGTTTGGAATGGGGGATGCATCGCTGCTTGTTAGCAGTCCTTACAACGGAGTGGCAAATAACGAATCGAATGAATATTGTATTCGCTTCTGAGGTCGCGCGTCGTCCTTCTTCCTTTACTTACGACCGACGTGTTTTTCTCGCGGGATTCGGCTCTAAAGATTTCTTGCTTCCTTTGAAAATATCGTTGCGATTAACATTCGAGCGTAATACGTCGGACATCGGTGCTAGACCGCTTGTGGACCGCTTGTGGACCGCTTGTGGACCGCTTGTGGACCGCTTGTGGACCGCTTGTGGACCGCTTGTGGACCGCTTGTGGACTACTTCTGCTTTTGACAAATCGTCGATAAACTCTCATCGAATACCGGGTATTTAGCTTTGAAACGTCCGGACGCTCGACTCGATACTCATTTTTTAATCAAATTTTATATTCCTAAACTTGCGGGAAGACGTTTTAATTGACTTTATAGTTTTCGCTGATTTTATACGTTCCGAGTAACGGATATACTTTTTATATCGGAATACGCGATGATTAATCTAAATCAAGCGAATCTTCTCTCTTCCAAACGCATACACGTACGCGTGCGTATAAATGCCAAGAGAAAAAATTTCCAAATCGTAAATGTCAGAGCGAGTTTTATCAATAGCGTTTTATTGCAAAATACGCATAATATAAGCAATTTTTATCACAGAAATATTTAAAGTTATAAATCATCGGTAAGAAGTACGTTTGAAGTAAATTGTGCTTTAAGTGGAAGATTCTAAGAGCAACGAAAGAGCAATGAAATATTCTGGGACTTTGTTTTTACGACGATTGACAGGACACTGCGCACCTTCTTAAACTTCTTAAGCTCTCGTGCTCTTCTTCAATCGGAAACTCGTAAAAAATATGAGTTCGCGGGACTTTACTTTTTACATCCACATAGTTCGCGATAAACGTGGATTATTAATGCTTTGTTAAGCGAACCAATGGATCTTGAAGACAATTCTACCTCGCTCTACGTACCTCGCATTCCACGACAAATGAAAACGAATAACAAGGAAAGCCCATTACGTTACTTACCTATAAACAACGGGAAATTCAAGTTCGACGACACGACGATAAAGCACTCGATCCACTCAAGAAATGACAATGCACGGGGCGTAAATAGGGAAGAAAAAAGTTTCGCGAACAAATGCCTCCCTTTCACTCGTAATCCTCCCGTTTTCCATTTTATTTACTGCCGACGGACTGCCCCAGAAAACCCAGCAGTAATAAAGCACATTCAAAATGTCAATAACGCAGCGGTCAGCGACAAAAAAGTAGATCCGGTAGCAGCGCTGAAATCATCAAGAGAGAATCGCTTTTCAATCTATTAAAAGCGATCGAGCGAACGACAGACGCGCATTCACTCGAGTCCGCGTAGGAAAAAAGGAGGGAAGAAGGAGAATAAAAGAAAACGTCCGTTGCGGCGAACCCTCGGATTTTCCAAAATACAGCGGAAGGACGACGTTTCTAGGGACTAGGACGGAATAGGACGCGGTAGAGTTGCTGCCGCTGCGCCTACCACCACCACCACCACCACCACCGCATCTGGACACCTTTTTCCTCTCTTTCTTTCCTTTCTTTCCATGCCGAGGGCTTTCACACACAAATGGCGCGCGGCTTCAACTGGATATCGCTTTAACCACTGGCAATAGCGCAAACGTAACACATGTAAATAGCCGGCCTTTCAAGACGACGCGCACTACGACCTACACACTTTCAACTTGCGCACGAGTATCTCGAACGTTCCTTACAAACCGAGCTATTTCCGATCTTGGTACGAGATTAGTCGACGCGCGTCTAACTCGCGCCCAAATACAATGACTCGGTTTTAATTTTCGTTTTAACGATGTTTCATCCGCGTTGGAAGTACCTGACGAGCATCGAATACCTTTTGTCGGCCTGAATCTTACGTCGACGTACACTTTTCCCCTCGAACGTCCGAGTGGAATAATGATGGCTTTGGCATGTACTGCAACATCTTATTGAGCATTACGCAACGCAGCTTAAGTAACGGTCGATCGTGCCATTGGCTTTTTTCCGTGTAAACATCAATTTCATAATGACATTCGCTCGATCTCTTGCCGTGAACCTATTCGTCTTGTTTATACCTCCCGATCCTCTAAATCAATCGTATTACAAGCGCAAAACACTCGCCTTTACGCTGCGAACTTGTAATTGTGCGCGCTAGAAGAAATAAATAATAATAAAACCCAAGCCCCACAATTACTTTAATGCGTCTGAGATTTATCGAGTGACTAATTTGTAAATGAATAAGAAAAGCGAAATTATTTTCCCGAATTCACTAATATGCGGGTCCCTTCAACCAGGAGTAATGGCGCACGGAGATTACAACCAAAATCCCGATACAACCATTCGCCCGTGAACAGCATAGAGAACAACTTGCCTATGTCTAAAGCGTATTCATAGATGCAATTTACGCAAATTTACGCATTAAACTTCCTTCGACTCCCCCCGCACTTCACGCCTATTCTCATTACGTCGCACTTAGAGCCCCGGGACATTAACCACAGGAATGGAAAAATTGTTTCCACTTCGGCAAGAGTGAAGTCGTAAAGACTAGGAAGGTGTGTCAATGCCAGAGTGCAGAAACGCGCACAAATTACAGAAATGTTATTTAATTTATTTTATACGTCCTCTTGGGGGAGGGTTTTTTTTCTTCTTTTTTTCTTCTTTTTTTTTTTTCTTTTTTCTTTTTTTGAGGAACCGAAAAGCGAAAGTACACGGCGGTACTGTCGAAGCAACCTCGTTGCTTCTCTGCGATAAGAGACCCGCATTACCGCCTTTTCCAAAACAATACTCGACAAAGGATAACGCGACCGATTTGCGTTATCCTTCGCCACTCGGAAAGGTCCTGAAAATTGACTCGCAACGAGTTTCTACTCGAAGGTCGAGCGGACTCGGGGTCGCGGGAAAGCCGCGTTTTTTGCCCCCTTCCACGAGAGCCGCTGGCGTAGTGGGTCCGGGACTCGTCGGCAGCCTCGCCGACAGCCACGTCGGCAGTCCCGTACGCAAAATTACCCGGTAGTCGGCTGCAGCCGGTTCCTCCGTGCCTCGTCGCGGCCGCAAGCGGGTAATTGCACGCTCGCCGAGGAATGCGACGCGAGAAAGGGCGCGGGTCCGAGGTGAGCTGAGAGAGAGAGAGAGAGAGAGAGAGAGAGAGAGAGGGGAGCGCCATTTGTACGCGAGGGAGTTGGCGGATAACAGCGCGCGGCGTCGAGCATTTTTTTCACCTCTTGTTATTCGCCGTATGGCATCGTCTACGTAATACGAGTAATAACCACGAGTGTCACAAGGACGTGGCTCGCAAACCCGTGAACGAATGTGTATCATCGGTGTAGTACCGCTGTTTTACGAGCACGAGCCGAGTACTTACAACTTGTTCGCGTTCGTTGGCGCGCGCGCGAGTGCCAGTTTTCTTTCTCGAGCGCGCGTTTTCCAACCGATCTCGACCGATCTCGACCGATCTCGACCGATCTCGATCTATCTAGCTATCGAAAAGTAGCTAAACCAACTCGGATGACTTTCCTCCGAGTCCTCGAGTTATCCCCTTATTCCGAGATTGAAGCGAGTCAACTGCGAGTGTCTCGATTTGAGCGAAGCACGGGATAATCGTTGAAAGCTATTTTAAAAAGGAAACCTACTCGATATAAAAGTCTGCGAAGCGTGGATAACGCTGGAGGAGTCTTCGAGAAAGGAAGAACCCTGATACACCGACGTACTACAGAAGAGCGCAATTCCGAGTCTCAGGTCTCGATATTTCGAGTACAGAATATATTCAACACGATATCGAGAGTTGGAATCGGAAAAAAGGATCGATGCAGAAATAGTTCGGTATCGCATTGTTCTCGGTGCCTCGAAGGTTGATGTTCACCGAGTAGAATTATCAGCAAAGCCATAACCTCGCTCGGCAAATATAAGATCTATGCGCTCAGAGCAAGATCATTGTATATTCTTGTATATTGTTTATTGTATATTCGGAGCTTGAACCTCGAGAACGTATACTTAATTTCGATCGAGTGTTATATTTAAGTGTCGTTCGGCGCATGATTCAATTTTCCTATTCGATTTATTATTCTACGCATAGTTCAACGCAGCTTCTTTCGTTACGAATACATCAATCGCTCGATAATGCTCTTGAGTATCATCGAGAGAATCGGTAATTTATATTTATTAAATGTGTTTATTTTATCGCGAGCAAGAGCTCAGCCAGCAAGCGATTACGTACGAGTGCCTTCGACTCCGCGTGTATTCCCAATCAAGTTCAAATTTCGCATGCAAATTACATTCGATAAAAAATGCTTTGGTTGTTCATTCCAATGATTTCTTTTTAATGACTCCTCGCGAGTACGCGCTTTAATCGAAATATCGAGCTCAGTAGTATCAAGAATTGCTCGAAAAGGAAAGTCTCGCGTTGAAGAGAAATCAGAAAGGACGCAGCAATCGACTTGGGCTCTTAATATTTATCTCTTATTGCTAGGGAGCGATGATAGAACTGCATGAAATGCCTTTTCCATTGCGTAATTTCACTTCTTAATTCCAAATACGACATTCCAAGCTACTTGGGTTCTTCCGAATGAACCGTCGGGAACTGGTCGTTTATCATTTCAGCGAGTTCGCAGCGGATCGTCAGCGGTTTACATTCTCGAAAATTCTCCCCTTGATTCATTGTAAACTGCGATCATCGCGTGCCTCGTATTCTTCTCAATTTCCTAACCAGTTATAATATACTGGCGTAGTTTGGGCTCGAGCTGTTCGAGGTGGCACGCGGAGCATACCGATTAAAATACCGATTTTAAATAAAATCTCAATGAAATAGAATGATTTCGCGCAAGTTCAGTGCGTACTGCATCGCAATAAAGCACGACGCGACGAAAGAAATGAGATGTACAGGGAAAGGAAAGTGCGGATTTCTGCCGTTATACAAAACTATTTATATGCTCCAGCTGTGAAATCATTTTTGATACTTGACTTCGTCGATTCGACTACGAGAATTCAATTAGTCATAAGCTATAAATATTCACTGCAGAATATCTGCTTTCGCCATTTTATATCTCCAGTGGTCGCAATAAATTAATCCCTAGAATTACTCGGGCAATCGCGTACATTGAAGCAATTATGTAATTGTTTTCTTTATTGAGTAAACGATTCTTGTTTGTTTTCAATTAAATTTAGTTCGGGGAGTAAAAATTAAATGCAATTTATTCGAATGGAAAAGTTTTTTTTCTAGACTTTGCAAATGAAATTAATCCGATTGCCTTTCGTATCGCTGCAAGAGAAAAGGCAAACAAACGACTCGCTATTCTTACGTTTAATTTTTGTAAGGTGTACTATGCACAAAAGCATCTTGGAACGCAGTTTCTAGCATTTGTCAACATTTCCATGACATCCAATTAACAACTGTGCATTATATTTCGAGAAAGATATTTCAATGCGCGACACCGCGATATATTCGAGATATTACGTTGAGTTTGAATTGTTTAATTACGGAGTCGACGATATATTTTGATTTTGTAATTCACGATTGATACGTGACGATTGTGAAGTCGTCTGTCTTTTTAGGATCTTCGAAGAGAGCATTTGCATTTGCAGCATTATAATGCTGATAATATTGAGAGATTATCGTATACGAACATTTTGCAATTATCGGACTACACATTAAACGAGCTTACCGTGTTTATTACGCGTAGATGTATTGCAGACGATAGCGGAGAGTAAAATACTGGATGTAAAGGAAAAAGTAAATAAGAGAGAAACTAATCGCACGGATATGATGGTATTAAAATGCACACGCTCGGATCAACGTAACTGAAATTAGCCAATCTTTATCAAAAACGTTTTTCGTTCTATTTAATCCTTTTATTGTTTCCGAGCATCTCGCGGGTTTATTATCTGTAGAAAGTGCTGCGACTCCGTAACTAATAACAGTAGTTGAATAAAGGAATCAAGTGTCTTGCAGGTTATATTACTTTGATGCAAAAGTCGTAAATTAACAAGCCAACGCCAACGCCAAGGATTAATCGTCTGCTTTTTACTATAATTGTTTCTCAAAGTGGCAACAATAAAAATACAACTTGCAAATTCGTATTATTCACCTGGGCTTAAAACCCCGGTAACAAAAGCTAATAATTAATAATTTTATTATTGCGCGCTTTGTATGCTGTACTAAAGGGAATAATGGAATACTGCTGGTATACACAAGCGTTTACTTTGCCCAGTAGTTTTCCACGTATCTAATACAACGATATTTTTTCGTAAATTAATGCTGCAGGGTCGTAGTGGAGTTTTTATTCGACGAGACAGCCTCCGAGGATTTAAAAAGGAAAAATGAATAGAAGAGCGAAATGAAAGGAGCAAGAGAGAAAATTGTTAGGTAATAGAGAAAGAGAAGACTTTGAGTATGCTCGGCAGTTGATAATTTCATGTAATTATGTAAATTTTTCTACCGCACGACTGTGTTAATTTTACACTGGGACGGCTCAACGTTTACCTTGTACGATTTTTATAGCGAAATTTGTGTGAAACGGAAAATTTTGAATAATTAGGCAATTCCGCGAAAATTTAAAAATTCGTCGGGTAGAAGTGTAGGACTTAATTTTAAGATTCGCTCGAATTCAAGTGCAAACATATTACGTATGTACACAGGGTGCACGAAGAAACACATAAAGTACGAAAGTTGAGAATAGCGCACAATTATGTAAAAATTTTTAGCCGGAAGAGTGCGCTTATTACCGTGGAAGGAGGTTATTTGCGTCGATAGCCTCTACGTAGATCCGTAACTGCGAAAGGTGAAAGAAACGAGTCAATTGAAGCCTCCTGTTGGAGCTCCAATACGTTGGAGCTCCAAAGCAAAGAGTACGATTGGGATCGATTTCTTTATTTAATTCGAGACAACGACAAACAGCCAGCCAAGAAGTTCAACAAGGTACGAAGAAGGTACGAAGAAGGTACGAAGGAGGTACGAAGAAGGTACGAAGAAGGTACGAAGAAGGTACGACCGACTAGACCAGCCGTCCGATCCCCGTTGCACCAAGCATTTCTTCTCCTGTGAAAGCACTTATGGTTTTTCCAAACACGATTCAACGGTATCGATCGATAAATCGCTGGATTTATTCGCTAGAAAAGTTCCCCATTACCACTTAATTAGTACTAAAGCCCGTCGAGAGGAATATCGAAAAACGAGCGGGAGAAAGGCAAGCCGAGAGAGCCAGCAAGAATGCGGATATCAGGAGCTGATCTCTATTATACGAGAGCAGCATCTTTCGGATGAGACGTAGCGGGCGAGTTAAGGGGTTCGAGGGGTTCGAGCGGTTCGAGCGGTTCGAGCGTCGTGGCGAGAGGCGCGCGTGCGCGCACGCGTTTCATTCTTCCTCGAGTTTGGGAAACTCTGTAATTTCTGTAATTTCCGGAACAGTCGGTCGCTCCTCACGACTGCGAACGTATCATCCCTCTATCTCGTTTTAATCGACCTTTGGCTTTTTAAATGGGACCGGGGGTAATTGCCCTTCGCGGGAAGTCACTTTAATTGAAAGATTACCAGATGAGCGCCGAAAAAATTAACCGCTGCTGGATATTCAACGAAAATAAAGCGCACCGTCCCTCCCCCCGCCCTCCCCCCCCCCCACCGCCACGCGCGCGCGCGCGCGCGCCTGCGCTCCTGAAGGATGCGATCGAGTCCCGGCAATTATTAATAATGCCGACCGCACGACAAATGCGAGGCTATTCCATCTTCCCGACGATTGAATTAATGGATGAGAACGAAGGGAATTCGTTTAATCCAACATTTTAATCTACGAACAAGTGCTTTTGTTTTTACCGTTAAAATAGCTTAAGGCCTTAGTTCCCATCCACTGCTTTTTTACACTCGACTCGGTTCAATCTTCCGATCGCTGCGCGCCCAACACAATCGAGTGACCTTTATGGGTTTATAAAGAAGTCGATGACTAATGGTGTCTGTCGTGCAGACGTTCTTTCGGTAATTCATTGCGATGTCCACCTGAGATATTAGAAGATCGAATCAACGACCTCAAAATCCAGGTTCGTTGTAAAATCATTAGTTACGAGGATCAGCGTCCTTTTTAAAGCGGCGTAAAAGAGTTGGCACCTTCCGCGAGAATTCGCACGCGAAGCAAGTAAAATCACGCAGCTGATAGACGACGGTGCACGCGGTAAAGGATGTCAAATTGAGTGGGAGGGAGGGAGAAAAGCGAATGTGCCGTTATTCCAAAGTTTTCTTCCAGTTGACTCGCCATCCGTATGCATTGACTTCCCGTCGGTGTCGAGTTCACGAACAATAGTTCTCGATCACACGTACAGCCAGATGCGCAAAACACGCAAACAGCGTCCAGGTATACGTGCAATGAGACACCACTAGTCTAGCTCAGGCCTCGTTAGCGCGTTATTCACCCTCGACGCAGGATTTCCTAAATAGTCCGTCGCTCGTTGCATATTACGCGCCCGCCCTTAGTCTCGCTCGCTCGCTCGCTCTCTCTCTCTCTCTCTCTCTCTCTCGCTCTCGCTCTCTGTCGCTCTCTGTCGCTCTACTTCCTATTAATCTACGGATCTCTCTATTCCCTCGTTTACGTGTTTGCCGCGCGTACGTGTGTACAGGCACGTCCATTTCCTCTCTCTCTACCGCTCCCTTCTAATTTATCGCTCTCTCTCTCTCTCTCTCTCTCTCTCTCGCTCTCTGTGTATGCGCCCAACGCTTTTTACGCACGCACAACCGCTTTTCCACGTCGTATTCTCTCTTTCTCGCTATTAATTCGCGCACTTCTCGTCTTGTTTTTCCCCGCCCAATGGATGCTACTATGACTGCGGTAATCTACTTCTTTCTATTAACGCGCGCTCGCTCTACCTTTTTTCATCCGGAGATTCGGCTCTACGTCGGAGTTAATCCAATAACAAAAAGCTATTCCGTCCCTTTATTACCCTGCGTATTTCTTTCCGAATATCAGTACTGTCCATCAGCCGTGACACTGTTTCACGCCGATGGTTCCATAATAATTTCTGCTCCTTCCGAACGTACCCAATACGCGAACTCGAAGGGAAATTAAAGAAAAATTAGCTTCTTTGATTTTGCAAACGTCAACGCCTGCGAGTAATTCAGCATTCGCAGTTGGTTAAATTAAAACGTTCGCTCGTTATCTCAACGTTAATTTACAAAGATTTAAATTAGCGCTATTAATTAAGACCGCTGCTTTGGAAGTCAATTTTAAGTCCTGACTGTTAATGTACACGCGCGCGTGTAAAATGATAATATTCGGTCTCGTTAGCTCGATTCGAGATCTGCTTACACGGTAAATTATGCGCCTATATATTTTATGCCATCACTTTATCCAGTGCTCAATTATTTGTACGATGCGCTTCTAACGCGCGTTATTTTGACGATGTTTGCAATAATAGTGTACAAATGGAGAAGACCCCACCAGTGCTCTACTGCAATACTTTGCAGTACTGATAGACCGCTCACCGAATTACAAGGAGAGGTGCACTCGAGCTCAGCATTTGTTACCATTCTTTCGCGCGATCCAACGCGGGATGTCGTTTCAGAGCCAAATTTCGAGATGCAAGTGGCCAAAGAAAATCCATCGAGCGAGTTTCCTCGTGCTGACAATTTGTCAATCGCTTGAAAAATACCATTTTGAAATATCGCCCCGAATATCCTTGAGCGTCGAGTACCCGAGCGCTGCTCGATCGTTCGTCGAAAAATGAACCATACGCTCCTCCTGCTCCTCCTGCTCCTCCTCCTCCCGCAGCCCCTCGCCGATGGTCCTCCAGCCCGAATGAATCATCCACTTCCATCTCCCCCGGCGGGCGTGCGCGGATCTCCCCCCGCTGTTGGCGTTCGCGTGCCGAGATGCATATTTGCATAACCAAAATAATAGCAGAAGGGTCGTCCGTGTGCCCGTGTGCCCGTGTGCCCGTGTGCTCGCGTAACCGTCTCGCTCGAGCATCCGTGTTTGGGCGGCTCTACTCGGGTTGCAGGACGACGTAACCGCCACCGCATCGTTGGCCGTTCAAACGCTCGAACGAAGCTCGCTGGCCGTATCCTAAGCGAGTGCTCGTGCAGTTTATTGGATTTTGGTGCGGTGCATTATGGGTTAGCTTTTATAAATTATTGGCGCTCGAGAGCGAGGAGGACAGCGCTAAATCCGGCAATTCCTATCACACCGGCAGTCCCTCTTTTAGTTCGTCCCAATGCGCGAATGCGGGCGTCGAGGGCCTCAGGATATCCCGTCCATCGATGACGACTTTCATCCTTACGAAATAGCAAGACTGGACTCGTTGCGACCAGCCCTTTCCATGGTCACCGCGTTAAACTTAAATCCTCGAGTTTCTCACTTTCTCGCTCGTACCGCGACGCCGCGAGAAATCCTAAAGGATTTCGCTGAATAACGATCGCGCCCCGAAATTCACGACGCGGAGATGCTTAATTTTTATAATTAACTTTGTAATCCGGGCGTCCGTTTTTACACTCCAGCACGGTTGAATCACGGTCGAATCACGGTTGAATCGCGGTTGATTATACCACCGACGTGTTACATATTTCAAGCGCGTACCTTGTCTCGACTTCCTGCCCGAAAACTTATAATTCCATTACGTCGGAGGCTCCGGATCTTATTCTCGATATGAATTTTTTAATTGAACGAGTCTGAATAGCTCTCACGTCGAATGTCCGCATTTAATCATTGTTCTAGCGCGCAAACATCGACTGCCTCGAGTCTCCTTAGGAAGTGATAAAAATATATCGGTTGATTGCGTTCGCGAAGCTCTTTATCCAGTGAATTTACTTCAATAATACGCGTATCCGGGTTTCATCTGTATTCAAATCACATCTGTTGAACTGTTCATTAAAATTCCGCAACTTCTGACTCAACCCCACAAGTCGAATACTCGTAAACTACAGGCATCCTTAAATTTGCATTTAAAGTTTGTTTTCGCGCGTTCCGTTTATTTAAGTTACATGTACCCGGTTTACTTAACCGTACGGCTTACCCTACTTCAGCGATCATCCTTGACAAATACTCCAGTGTGAAAGCGTGTTTCTTTATTTACATCTTCGGGCCAATTGAATTACCAAACGAGCAGAGATAAAAATGGTCCGTTTCGCTCAGTGCCGTTGGCGTTAAACGCTTTTCAAATCCTCGCGATGAAGACGTAAAAGGCTTCGTCTGATAGCGACGACAACGAGCGTTTCACCGAACGTAACTGGACGAGTCGTAATCGAGAATCGAGACGCACGACGCGGATCCTCGCCAACTCCCACTTGGAATACGCGAATTTCAACGCATCGCTGCTTAATTCACCGGGAGATTTAAAAGCTCGATTTATAAGATTTAAAAGCGGCTGCGTTCGCGCGACTCGCGAGCAAACGCTCGTAAAGAAGCTTCGCGGTCGCCCGCGTGAAACGCAATGAAACGCAATGAAACGCAACGGAACGCAACGAAACGCAACGAAACGCAATGAAACGCAATGAAACGCAATGAAAGGCGCGAACCGTGAGATAATTAATAATAATACGCCCCACCCCCCGCCGAATCTTACCTCCCGCGTTTCCCGACGTTTCTCGCGTGCACGACTTTTCGGCAGCGGTGCGACACCACCACGTGGCACGCGCCGACCGCGATCTTTAATCTTTAATAATCTTTCACCGCTTTATCGCGCTTCGCGTGCATCGAGGCGGGAGAAATTAATATACCTGGGCAATGCCTTGGAGGGGGCAAAGGAGGGAGGGCTCGGGCTTTTTAAACGAGTCCCGGCGTACCCTCTCGCTCTCATCGGTCAGCCAACCAATGTTTTACGTAGTTTTATCATAGTTCTATCGTTCCACCGTAAGCAAGCACCACGAATTCGTAGCGATCGTTCCGTAAGCGCGTGGAGCTTTGTTCGAGGCCGCGATTAAGGCGTAAAAGAAGTTTTACCAGGGGTGCGATGACGTATTTGCGTCACAAAGGCTTACGGCAACCCGTATTGTCGATTCCTTTGCCGCGGATTGCGTTAACTGTTTATAAGAATGAGCCATTAATCGACGACGATGAGGAGTATAAAAATTCAGTTATTCTACGGATTAAGAAGATGAGTTGTAAAGTTGCTGTGCAACGCCGTCCGTGTGTCGAGTTGGAGTGCTTAGTCATCCGACGCGTCGTAATAAATAAATAATCGATTGCAGAGGTGCCGTAGGAAAAAATCTATTACTCGCTGATCGAAAGGGTCGGAAGTAACTGCCGGTGCAATTCGTTGAAGATAACCGACACGCGTAATACGATCGCGTTAGCGAACAACATTTGGTGAACCAGGGGTGAACAAGCTCAACGCTGGATACGTCAAGCCACGCGTGCAGGAGTTCCTCACGCCTCCGTGTACCCGAGCAACTGCATTCTTCCCTCCCGAAGCTTAATATGCTCGAGTATCCGCCACGGGAACCAATATCCCTAGCTCGAAGACGATTCGTCCTTTCGACGTCGAAAGTTCTAAATCATGCACCGTCGAATTATGCGCATCGCGACACTGCAGAAACTCGATAAAAAGCGCATTTTCGCGCGTTTCCGGTCATGAATAGCTTATCGCGATTCAATAAAAGCACGTCTCCGGAAAAATTTACGAGCAGCGCCGTAAGCGCGGGTGCCTCTCTCCTTCCGCGTCGACGAGCTTCGAGTTGCGTGATGTCGTTGCGTCACGTGCGTGACTCAGACGAGGCGGTTGTCGCTCGATAACGTAGCAGCGCATCCGTTGCCCCGCCGGATACACCCGCCCACCACCCGAGTCTTGGAATTTCCGTCCCGCTCTCGGATGAGGAAAAAGCTTCGGCTTAAGGACCGCGGCGTATCCGAAGCCACGAGCAATTGGAAATTGGGACCGGAGGTGGACTCGAATTATGGTCCTCGTAAGGAACTGCATTACAAAGGGCTGTCACGCAAAGCTCGGTGCAAAGCTCGGTAAAAAGCTCGGTGCAAAGCTCGGTGCAAAGCTCGGTGCAAAGCTCGCTGCAAAGCTCGGTGCAATTGCACAACTTTAGGAGCGGTAGATGTCGTTTGACGACTCTTGGGGTTAACCAAGGGGAGCCGTTGGCGTTTTCCAAGCGATTTTTTCCCGCTTAAGATCTACTCGCGATTTACAAACCGGATTGGATCGAGAGGCGCTTCCGCGAACATCGCGAGACTAGAAATTGAATAATTAGCGAGGAAGGCGACGTTGACATCGTTGGAAGAAAACATTTTTGAAATATCTCGCTTGCGTCGGGTAAGCATTGACGAGGATAACATCCGAGACAAGGATCAACGTTTATTCGCGCACCTCCCCTTGTCGATATAAACGATAAATAAGAAAGAGCGCCTTCTGCATTCGGAGACGGAAAAATCGTCGATTCTTCCTACTTGCGTCGCCAAGTACATTAAATGCTATTTATTTACTAGACGTGGGATCGAGTTTCGCAACAGTAACGCAAAGAATTATTATCTAAGACATTAACTTGATCCAACGTTGTAATATTTTCTTATTTATGAATGCAAGGGATGAGCCAAGACGATAACGGCTCCGCTGGAAGCATCCCGAGCGTTATCTGTTCGAACGATCATTATTCTATGATATTTGCCCGCGTTTGTTTACTAGGTTAAACAAACTACGTTACCAGTGCGGGTATTGTTTTAACGCAAGGTTGCGCTTTGCGACTCGATTCAAATCTTATAAACGATCTGCCGAGGCGTTACAAGCTAGGATCGTCGATTCTAGCCTAACCGAAAAAGATGAAAAAGATGTTGCGCTGTTATACCGATCGCGTGGTAGTGCGGAACGTACGTTTGAGCTTTTAAGTCGTACCCGTCGGATATCGCTTGCGTGGAATGTACTTTTGCACGTTCACGTGCGTCCACATTAAGAAACATTCGGAGTCGCGGTGGACGTCATCCTCGCGCAATCGAGCCTCTTAAACAAACCATTGATATGCGCGAAAGGACGCGAAGGAGCGGACCACCCGAATCAGCCCGAAATAGGCGCTGTTCCGCTTGGCAATCCAGCGGGACGGTTAAGGGGGGTTGGGGTTGGTGGTGGGGGCGGGGCGAGGGGAGCGGGGCGGCCTTGCGCATCGAACGAGCGTTTATTTATCGGCGAAAATATTCTTCGTCCGATTTGGCCGTGTACTCGTATTACCGGCGCACAGTATCCGGTAAAATAATTGTCGTCGAGTCGATCATTGGATAAACGTCAGACATTTAAGTAAGCGAATGATTGACGTATCGCCAAAGATTACTGTCAATATACGTTTTAGGTACATAACGAGTTTTTTTCCCAGCGTCTCAATCTACTTTACGCGGGGACTTTCAGTTACACGCGACACGTCTGACCGAGCCTTTTAAAATATTCAGTGCTTGTCACTTAGGAACTGGCTTTCGCAATTCTAAATTTGGTTAGCCGACTATTAACCAACTTTCAATCATCATCTCGACATTTCGTAGTAAATTATTTCTAAGGAGTTTAAAGGATGATGTTGATATTCGAGATCGGTAAACCGAATTCCTTGGTGTGTAATCGTGTCATTGTGTAATCACGTAATTGAAGGCGATATCAACAAAGTGCTTTTGTTTGAAAATTAACTTATTTCATTGCTTCGAGTGTATCGAGTCGAACGTTCTCTCCTGCACATACTCGCGCGTTACGAATTTAAATTCTTCGAATCGTCGATTTATTCAATTTCGATACGCGTTAAGTAACTATTTATAAAAAATATTTTACAGCTTAGACGTGACGTGGGAGTAAAAAATCCAACTCGTAAAGCAACACGCATTTATTGCCCTAAATTTCCTCCTACGTATTTCGGAAAGTCTTATTGCGTAATAAGAATCGTAAGAATTCGTTGGAATATTAATTGTGCACATTTGATGGAATTAGGACGAAACGGGGTTAAATTTCATTAGAATTTCTCAAACTGCCGCGTAACGAACACAATGCACGATAAAAGGCTACAAAATAACGCGAGCGTTATTCGAAAAATCGAGGAGTCCTCGAGCATTTCGATCCTTTCCCTTGACAATTGAAAAGTTGAGGAGGACTCGTTTTCCGCTACAATAAAGAAGTAATTATAAAAAATTCCAGCAGGACTAGTGTAGCGCTTAAATTTATGTATTTCTCGCGCTCGCGTTTATGTTTATCTTGAAACAATTTAATCCCCTTTTCAATATAAAATGGGCGTCTCGACGGTGAGATTTATTAGCGTAGATCGAAGGCAACGGCGGTTCTGTTGCCCCTGCGGTTTTGAATTACATGCAGGCACTGTATTAAATACAACCGCATTGATTTTGCGAACAAGTAACAATAGAAACAGTCCAGCGAATTTTTTTCGATATCAATCATTGATCCTAATCGCTTTCTAAACTACCTTTTAGAATGAACACGGAAACAGCATTTGTATTCGAAACAGGATTATAATATATTTTTCATTTCAATGAACTGGAGTTACATCGATATAAAAATTAAGGCCACAAATTATTTTAAAAGTCTTCTCAACGGCGTTGTTGTTTTCAACGAAAACGTCGCTGCTAACCAATCGATAAAAATGGAATTATTAATCGAAAGTTAAAAGATACGCCTCTAAGGTATCGCGGGGTATTCCGGTTTTCATCTTCTTCTTCTTTTTCTTTTTTTTTTTTTCTTTTTCCCCCTTTTTTATATACAAACGTATGAATAACCTTGCATTCGTACACTTCATATCGCACTTGAACGAACACATCGAGACTCAACGGAACAACGTTTCGCTTCGGGAGAATATCGTTAAATCTAAAAACATTTTCAAATGTCTTTTTGGAATAGCAAGATTTTCGTATGCCTTAGTCGTGGCGCATTTGCCTTATCAAAAGCTATTTATAAATAAAAGGCTCGCAGCGTTCGAGGTATTATTACCGGACTCCAAGTACATTTTTTATTACCGCGGAAAAAGATTTTAATTTACTCGTCGAAACCTCGGCACGTGGAATATAAAAACTGAGCTTTCAGCGTTGGAAAATGTTCCGCAGTAACGGTAAAGTAGGGCTGCGATTGATTCTATTAAAATTTATCGTACTTGGTGGTATTTCTAAGTCGATAGAAGAATGATAAACGTACCCTTCGCCATTACATTTGAAGAACCTAATGTCCTCTTTTATTGTTGTAAGCGTTGTAAGCTTTTCTTCCTTTGTTTTTATTTAAAAACGAGGACGTCAACGATCCCACCGTAAAACTGGAAAACGACCGCACGTACACCGAATGCCTATCAATGCAAAATGCTAACCAATAACGCTGCTTTATAAAGCAGCGGCACTTTCGACTTTTCCGAAACTTCCCCTCGCGTGGAATGCATCAGGCATAAACAAAGTCGAGCGCGCTGATAACAACGATCCCATCCTCGATGGAGTGCGACATCGTAACGCACCGGCTTAAATTATAAATCTTTCGCCGCTACCACGAACTCGTTTCGTCTTCGTTTTCTTGTTCTCGATTTGTTGCCGACCCCTCGGAAAGAACGCACATCATTAACGGAAGTACGCCCAACGTCGTGTGACTCACCGAATCGTCAGGCCTGGCGAAACCAAGTGCGCCACACGAGGGGAGCGAAAAACGTAGGGCTTACATTCGTTAGCTGCAAGCTCCGTGAATCTAGCGCTGCCTCGGTATTACTCGGTATCACTCGGTATCACTCGGTATCACTCGGTATCACTCGGTATTACGACGCGCGAAATTCTCACGCCGAAAGAAGCCACCAAGTTCGTTGGAGCTCTCGAGGGTGAGATTGACCTGCCCCCTCCTCCTCCCTCCGTCGCCACTGTAAATAACGTTCAAGACTCGTAAAACATCCCCCAGCGGTCGCCCGGCACATACGTTGTCGCCGCCGTAGTTTGTTGCCGCCCCTAGCATTAGTCCTATTAACGTCTTTCCTGACTCCCATCTTTACGAAATCCGGCGTGTCGCGATTTAATACAGCAGCCCACACGGACGCGTTCCGAGGGCCAGAAAATCCCGTCTCACCCGACACTTGACAAAAAGTAACAAATGTCGGTGAGCCGTGCGCCTGCTCGTTGTTATTTATACCTTTTGCCAAAGTTCCGCACGTTTTTGGAATTCTCGGGTTGTGCGTGTGTCGACTGACAAGCGCGGGATATCAAATAACCGAAATTTATTAAACTTACCACCAATGTCGACCGTTACCACCAACTCGCCGGTAACGGCGAGTGCGTCACTCGAAACTAACAGCGAATACATCGAGAGACTTCCGGGGTATTAAATGAGAAAGCAAACTCTGCATTGTTATCGGGAGCGCGTGCAGAGACGGTGGTAAAGGTGCAAAATACGGCATTGATAAATTAACGTACGTTGTCCGCATTTTTCGAAATAATCGCGATAAAAAGTCGCAACAAGCGTACATTTGCCGCGAAGGGTTTGCGTTGCGCCGCTCGCGAACTAATCCACAAAGTGTCTCGGGGAAAGAAAATTCTAGAGAAACGGATCCGCGTCCGGCAGGTCCGGCTCTAAAAATGGCGATTTATCAGAGGGAGAACAAAGCGAACGACCGGAGCGGATAAAAAGCCCCGCGTCAGCGGCTGCGACGCCTGTGCGCGAGCACACCTAAGCGAAGGTGGAAAGTCGATTTAGCCGTTCCCGGCGCGCGAAAAAGCAGCACCGATAACATCGACCGACCGTGACCGACCGTGACCGACCGGGACCGACCGGGACCGACCGGGACCGCCTCCGGGGGGCCACGTAACTTCATCCCTTTTTATATCGGAGCGGCGATCGCGGCGGACTTTAAGAACTTGAGCCACTTGGATTTAACGGCAGGCGCGCGGGCTTTCGCTCTTACAGGAGAGCCGGAATGCCCTGGAAAGCTCCTGTGGAGGAGTGCGCGGGATAGAGCGTCGAGTCCGAGAGAATCCGTTGGGAATTGATTTTTCGAGCACGGCGCAAGCGAGGACTGCAGCTAGATTAGAGGGCAAGCGCGAGGTGTACGAGACGATTAATTTCGGTGGATTGGGGCAGAGTGGGAGGTCAGGATTACGGAGGCAGGAGCACTGGACTGGCGGTGGGCTGGATAAACGACAAAGGTGATCGACTGCTCGAGTTCGACCGATCTCCGGCAACGGCCTTGAGACGCCGATGGGCGCCGTCGTTGTTTTTAAATTTGGCGCGCTGGACGTTCGCTCGCAGTGAATCCCTGCGTAATTTGTGCACAAGTATGGGGGACGTCGACGTACCTTCGTCCATTTGCGAATGAGATAACCGTCCAGAAGGAGTTGGACGGTCCTCGGCATGGACGTGTCCTCGCCTTAGGACACTCGAAATAATTGGAAACTTCTTAACGATAGGCACGAGTCTTCCTGTAGGTTACGCAAAAGCGGAAACAAGTACCCGCGTGTAAGATTTCACCAGATTTGGATCGAGGAGAGTGTACTGGTAGTACAGTAGTTCGGTGCATTTCGCTTAACGCCAAGCGATGTTTACTCGGGTTAAAAAACTTTGCTCGAGTCTATGCAACTTAATTCCGCTTTAAAAAGATCGCTCGGGTGTTCGATCGAGACTTACTTTTACTCGGGTAATTATTTTCGGGCGATTTTCTTCCAGCTCGTGAGTTTGACGCTGTCCTGGCACGCATCCATAAAAATTCTCCTCGAGCAAGATCTACCGCGTGCTCTCCTTATGTAAACTGGCAAAATGAAAGAAGCTCCGTGTAATACCAGGGACTGTAATCCAGGGATTCAATTAGCGAAAGCGACGTCGAGCTTGGACTGCGCCGAGCGCCGAGACGGAGTAACGAGTAAAAACGCCCGAATTACGAGTCTCGTAAGAAAAGTGTCTCCTCGGAAGTCGTAAAAAGGCGCGGCGAGAGAAAGCAACGCCGTTATGCCCGCGACCGCCGAATTACGCGGGCGCGACTCGTAGCCCCTGGCTTTCCGATTAATTATCGCTCGGGTGGAGAACGAAGACGGACTCTCGGGGCAGGAACGGCTAGCAAAGCTCTGGGAAATCCTGGTGAGACGTCGCGCGTACCAGAGCACGATGAAGACGAATGCGGCTATCGCGGTCGAGTGTAGAAATCCGCCAGTCACGGACATTCGTGAACACGTGGCACAGTTTAGCCGATCGGAGATGGCAAATTTCGTGGGCAACCAAACTCCACTCGATTGCATTTCAAGGACGAATTTCACTTCTTCGTGATTATACGCGCAGATTATACACGCAATGATAAGTGCTTTTGGGATCGTAGTCCACTGCCTCGTGTACCAGACTTTATTAGCACACCCACGGAAACAGTTTACATAATAGGAATATGTTTAATGCCGCAACCAACGATAAAACTGACTCAGAGTATGAAGGCTTTGTTTGAAACTTGAATGACACGCGTTAAGCGAGATACACATAAAGTCTGTAGCAAATGCTACATTATATTGAGTGAAAATCACTTTTTACGCTGAATTCAATATAACGTTGATTAGGTAAAGTTTACGTTTAACGCTTAATTCGTATGTAATTGCTATCTTGGTGAAAGATAGGGAATAAAAACAAAACAACTCAGAATACAAACAAAAAATACGAGACAATGTATTTAGAAAATAGCTGGTAATATAAAATAATATTTATATTACTCGGGCTGCGAATAAAAAACATTAGCAAATGCTGGTACATTCTGCCTCTGCTAATTAATCGCAATTTTTTAACACGTCATTGTTGCACATTATTCCGAACTTTAATTTACTCTTTCAAATACAACTTTGACTATTTTTCTTGGTGTACGCGCAAAACGTGCCACGAACTCGATGATTTTCATAAAAACAAAATCTCATAATGTTTGTCTGTAAATAACGCTTTCGATAGTCGAACCTTTTCGAAATTTATTTAATCCAAAATGCACTTTTTCTAATTCATAGTTGTTTACTTATTCGTCGCGAGCTTTTATACTGGTAATGTAATTGAATTGCATTGTGTTAATAAAATTATAAAATAAGAAAAATCTAGCTACTGCAGAAAATGCAAGCCAAGTCGACACTTAAGAAAACATTGTGATCGCGTTCTGAACTGAATTACTCAAACTTATTAAAAAAGAGCGAGAGAGAGAGAGAGAGGAGTGACTGCTTTTGCAATTGGAAAGGCCTATGAGCTCAATTGAAATTGGTAGTGCGTTTTTGTCTTTTAGGTCGACGTAGTAACGCAGTAGCGATTGAAAGCGATTGCCAATAAAAAGACAAAAACGAGAAAATTGTATTAGTGTATAAGTAACAGGTTGTATTTTAATTTTAAAATGCCGTCGACGTGAGGACTGCGTTAAAGGATAATGACAGTTTGCATTAAAACGGCTTGTACTAATAATACCCTTTCTTACAACATTTTATAATAAAACTATTGATAATTATTTCGCAATCATTTCTAGTCTCATTTCGTTCTAAATTATTGTTTTATTAAAACTCTTAAAGAAACTCTTAGGATACACGAATCGCTTCGCGTAATGCATACTGTGCTGTTTAAAATGTACGTGTTCTATTATCGAATAATGTCCATTATTTAGTGGAGAAGTTCCCGTTGAAAATTTTATTACAAGATTTTTACGTCAATTGTAATCGTGATTAAAGACTAGTGCTAATGCTATCATTTGTAAATCGAAAATCGCCGATTTCATTTTAATAATATCAAATCACGTACGTTAACGCAATAATTTTCATTCGTACGTTTAAGCGCGAATGAAGTACATAAAATTGCGCTTAATTTATATTTTACCGAGATTATGAAAAATCGGCCAAATAATCAAATGAATTTTTCAACGAATTAAATTTATTTTTTTTTTTACACGTACTTGTACGAATACTGCAATTATGCTGTATATATTATCACAAATGCGAATGCGTAAAACCAACCATAAAAAAGCTAAGTATCTCAAGCTTAAAGGTCATTGAAGTTGTAGGATAAAAAAAAAAAAATTAAAAAGAATATTAATGCTGTATCGACGTGGATGTCACTTAGGCTTCAAAACGAAGTTAATAGAGAACATTAGCATCTGCAAATACGAGCAATAATTGCTAGTGTACACGTATATATGCAATAGCAACACGAGCACTGCCACTGATAACCGAATGTATGGTTTTGTGCACTTCATCATCAGTTAGTCGAGAAAACCAAACCGCGTGCTATTTCTAGATTTTATTTAATTTATTTCATAATGCCCCGCAATAAAATGAAAAATATTCTCGCGAACACAAATCGCGCATAAAAATTATTGTTCACATACGTACGTAAGCCCTAATGACTTTGTAAGATCTGTCATTTATTTCATCAAACGCGATATAACAATTTTTCACGAAATTAATCTCAAAGTGGAATTGACCTCGAGTCAGCCATGATTTACGAAAAGATAAGACTATAACCGTATATTACTTCAAATAGAGTTCTTGTCGGTTACAGTACGATGTCGCTTTTACCGTTGGATTCTATGATGAATTGGTTCTTTTGCACTGTATAGCCGACATTAATTAACATGCAAGGCTGTCTATAAGATAACATCGTATTAATAAATCGAAAGAAATACGATTAATAAACTTTCGAGAGGATACAGTGACACGTGCACACTTTTGACGTCTAAGATTTTCGACTCATCGCGCACCAATGAAGTATCCGAGTAGCTTTCGAGTATACACAATCGAGTACATTTTACAATAAATTCGATCGGTCCTTCCACATTGTACGTACTATGATTAATTTACAAGAAAATTGAAAAATAAAAAATACAGGCTAATATCGCAGTGGCAGCTTGCACTTTCACATTCTTCAACAATTTGTACTTTATTTATGCCTTTACACGTGGCATGCCTTTACACTTCTCAGAATATCTACCGAATATCTACGGTTTCATCTAAAAAAGCAATTACACAATGAGTAATTAAGAGAGCATACACCAATGGGCAGGGAATGCGTGTATTGCTAAAAAAGGATCACAGTCTTCCTCAGGTGAGTTCAAGTTTACAGTTGTTTGCTTTTTCCGCAGTTTGCGTCTCCAATAAAAGCCGTTATTTATTCGACCGAGTAAAGATATCCTCGATGCACCAGCGATGCACTTGCCAAAGTAGCAAAAAAATGGCCTACAGCGTGAAACGCCGACGAACACATCGTTTCTCACAGTGCAAACATCGAGCTTGAGGAAAAAGCGTCGTCCTGGTTAATAAAAAGCGCGCGCCGTGGCAATGATATCGGGCTCAACCTCCGGCAGGACATCGTCCTCGGGAAATCGATCGGCGTGCGACGACAGCAGAGTCGCGCGCTGAGTTCATTTCTCCCACAACGGAGCGCAACTCTGGTACTCGTGTGCACGCGTCCTGATGCCGCGGTACTTTGACGTACGGCAAGTCAAAAGCACCGCGCAATCGCGCATTTCGCTCGAAATAAATGAGAGGAAGCCATAAAACACATCGGGACTCGAGTCGCGGCTCCCGTAATCGAATACGCGGAAAAATTGTGCGCGCGGGACTCGATGATTGCGCCTGTCAACCTCGCCGATTGTCGTCGGGCAAACGCTGTCGTTGTTCCAGTCTTGCTTCCTTGTTCCTCCCCTCGAGACAGCGCCTTGGGCTCGCTACACAATAGGCGCGCGCGCGCACGACCTTCCTGCGACTTGGTACGCCGAGGTTGCTTCGCGAGCCCCGGAAGTCTCCCGGTGAACTGACAATTTCACGTGCGCACGAGTGCCGTAGATGTAGACTTGACGCACGTGTAACGATACGCATGTAACGAATTACATTTACTTTGGTTGCTAACAAAAGGACGTAAACCCCGACGCTTTGAATTCTAATTAAAAGCATTATAGGTTTAATTTAAATACAATTGGATCTCCACTTTTCTCGCGCCCCTCCCGCCCCTCACTCGCTCGCTCGCTCACTCTCTCTCTCTCTCTCTCTCTCTCTCTCTCTCTCTCTCTCTCTCGGCAATGTCGTGGCATCTTTAAAAAGGACATAACTGTTGTCCAACTTGTAGACAATTATTGTAGTCTATTTCTTAACAAAGAAAGAAACACAATGTTACCGCTTGGTGCTATCGTTACTGGGAAATGGTCATTGTTCGCGATAACTTCATCGTTTTTATGACTTATAAGTCGCACGTTCTTTACACTCGGTGGAATTGCATTGTTGCGCACGTACGTTTGAGTATTTACCATTCCAACTCGCCAAACCCTAGAAAAATCGTTGGAAAAATCGTTGGAAAAATCGTTAAGATTTCGCAATAACCTTGAAGAATTATTCTTGTAATTTAATTCGTATATAATTCGCGTACATGCCATTCAAATGCGATTTAAATGCATTTTGAGAAGATGAATCACGAACGGGTTATTAAAACGTAGAATTACGACACAATTTGCCGGGATATAATTTCTGTGACACAACGCGGCTCAACGGCTGTAATTTTGAAAATGCTGCGTTCTTCGGCTTCTTTAACTTTGTCATTGCCTCGAACAATAAAACTGTTCCTACGTATTGATGCAAGCCATTAAAATAATCGCTCGGCTTATATTATCGTAATCATTTAGCGAGAAATGTTATCGATGCATTTGATTTACCGCTCGTTTCATATTTATCACAAGTCGCGCAAAATTTACAAGCATCTAGTATCGCGAGTTCAATCGTACTCTGTACAATTAACTCGCATCGCTCAAGTACCTAGAGATGCGTGCATCTGCGCGCCAATATCGCCAATATCGCGTAACCAAACTCGGGAGTTCAGCACGAAACCAGAAAACTCAGCTTTCGTAAACGTTAGCATCGAACGTTAGCACTTGTGCGTTTTTTATACCAATTATGCATTCGTATCGATCCTCAAACTGATACAGTTTAATTGTCCAATTTTTTTAAAAAACGATCCCTGCAATACGCATGAAATAGATAGAACGCGCCGTTTCACTTTACGGAGCCTCTTTGTACATCCGTCTTACCATTCGCGCTACTCTTCGTATCTTCGACGTATGCGGCCAAAACATTCGTTTGCATTTGCACTGCGGCACGAACTTTCGCGAGATCTCCGCGACTTACGAACTTTACCAAAAGCACCGCTCCCGAAATCCACCAAAAGCCCACGCTCGCAATCCTCCAGTTCGTTGTGCATAAGTCTCGTTGCGAATGGAGCATAAACGCGGATGCACTTGGCGCGCGTATCGCTAGTCTACGTCCGTTGCACCGGCAGACGTTGACTGGCGCGATGCCGACGTATAACGAGGTCGACGTCGACGTTGAACGAACCAACGCCACCGCCTGACCGGAAGAAGACGCGCGATCGCTCTCTGTCTACCCACACGTCCAACTCGCTCCTTTGAGGTTTGTTTTCTTCGGCGGAACTTGTTATTTTGTTCCGCCGGGAAGTTTGCGAGGAGAGGTCTTTCTCTTTCTCCCGAGGAATTCAGCCGTGTCCTGGTTTTCGCAAACTCGCGTTACGCTCCGACCCCCTCTCCGCCTTCCTCGACTAGTTCGCTCGCGACTCTTTTATTCGCTCTCGTTAGCTTTCCTTGCAGCTCCTTGTCGCTCCTTGTCGCTCCTTGACGAATCAACTGCTCTGCTCTACCAACGAACGCCTGCTGCTCTTACACAGTCGCAATTAAAACGCTTACGCTTCGCGCGACACTCGTCTATTATTCGTTACTAATCCGCTCAACCGTTGCAGGGGGGGCCCGACATTTTTGGGCGCACACTCGACTCCAGGAATGAGGTACGATTTTCATTTAGCGCGATGTTTACAGCTGCCAAACGACATCCGCGTAACTCTTTTCAATCGCAGGAGTCTTGCGGTGCTCCTAATTTTAATTTACAAAAGCTCCGAGAGCTCGCTCTTCGGATAAATTGAGTGCTGCTCGTGAGTTTCGTTGGCGCGTTAATGGCACAGTAGACTCGTGCCAGTCAAACGATACAATTAGCGAGCCGCGTAAATCGTTGGATGCATCTCGTAAGGCCGTGTAAAAATACGCGCGGTGCACTGGCATTCCGTGGGTATGCAAAGAAAGGAAAAAGCCAACGAATAGTTGGTGGAAGTCAGTGGGGAAGGAACGGCCTTTGTGAAAGTACGGGCGACAAAAGAGCCTTTTCTTCCTTTCGTCTCGCGAGGAGCGCAATCAGCGTGCATCTTGGTGATTGTGCAGCCCCGACAGCGACAAACACCTCCAACGAGAGAGAGAGAGAGAGAGAGAGAGAGAGAGAGAGAGAGAGCACGGGCTCTCGGCGCCTACTCCTTTTGCGAACTCGCGAAATCAAAGCGCAACTTGCAATTAGAAGAGCACGCGCTCTTCGAGTTTACCGGCAAGAGTACACAGGCAAACAGAGAGTGCCAAGGCGGTTTATTTTACGACCTTGCGCGGGTCACGAGAACCAGCCTCGAAGGAAAGAAAAGGAGGCGTAGATAATAGGTGAGGTCAAGCTGGGATGCCTCCGGTGTGGATCCTTTTTGCAAGATTTGTGTAAAAGGAATGTGACGTTTCATCAGGCGCTGAGCACAAAAAATAAATCATTTTCTTTCGTGTGGTAAGAACGTAAAAAAAAATCGTTACTGCCCATCATGGCTGGCGCGAGATAAGCAAACACTCGCGGTGTAATGACTTTTTACAAGGTTATGCGCACTTCACTTTGTAAAAAGGCAAAATCTTATTGGTTTTATTTGCCGTTGAATTGCTCTTTCTCTTTGCATTCTTTGCACCCGATATCTTTTTATCCATTGTTTCGAGTGCTTTTCTTATTCGAAAGCGCTCGTAATTATTAAAATTATTAAAATACCAGAATTTCAGAGTAGAAAAAGCAAAGTGGAGTGTTATTTTAAGGAAGTCGATAAAGCTTGTAAGCAAACATACGCCACGCGTATATTACAGGGATATAAAGTTGATACAAAATGTATGTAAGGCTCGCGCTGGCAACGCGAGAAAACTCTTTCAAACTTATATTTAAATTTATTACTTATTGGGGTACGTAAGATTCCACGTAGCCGAGTACAAAGAAAGAAAGAAAATCAAACGCGAAGAAAAGAAATTTTGCGATGCTTCGTCGTTAAATCGATATTAAAGCTATACAGTCGGTAACTTTCAAAAGCCAACATCTAAACAATCGAATCGATAAGAGCACACGATCGAGAAAACTCGAGTAATTTCATAAGCTTCTTGGTAATAATTCTATGAAATCTAAGAAGACGCGAAGAGCACAATTCTCAGGCATTTCTAAAAATGAAAATTGAATTTGACAAAGGCGTCGGAAACTGGTAAATTTGTGCATAATTAACAGTTAAGAATGATAATAGAAAGACCGCTAAAAAGGTAAACGCCTCTTACTCGTAAAGGTACAACAGAAGAAGCTTCTTATTTTCGACCAAACAAGTAGAATTTTAATCGAAAAACTTTATTTTTTCAGGTGCAAACGCTCGCACGATTCTCTTACATCCAGCTTCCGAGTAATACATTCCAGCAATAAAAGCCCGAGAACAAATGCCCTTTTTTAAAACAAAATGATTTATCCACGCCCAATTTTATCCAAATGCATCAAATCTCCGTAATTTGAAAAATAATGCATTTGAGTTAATTGTAATTGCCTCGAAAAATATATATTATTATGCAAAGTCTCGAGTCGAAGTAAAACGAAGTAAAACGAAGTAAAACGAAGTAAAACGAAGTAAAACGAAGTAAAACGAGTAAAAATCGCGTATCGAGTCGAAAGCATTTTATTATAACACGCTATGAAATGCTCATTCTTCCAGTCAAGCGACTCGTCGCGGCACTCGCACTTCCTTGCGATTTCTACATCAACACCTTGTAAAACGTTTTCGAAATAAAACCACTAAATAAGTCAAGAATAAATAAATAAAAAGGTCGATTTTCGAGAGAAAACACACGCAGCCAACTCCTTTAAATAGTAATTATTTCCGAGGCCGTGATCCATTATAATGAATCATGGCCTCTGGACTTCGTTATTTGCACAAACACTCATCCGAGTTCTCGCGCGATAGGATTTACGCTCCTTCTGCCTGCTAGACTAAGAACTAAGCTACTTATTTATACGAAGGGCAGCGGGAGCGCGAGTATCATCGATTTTAAAGTAAAGCTGTTGCTCGCTTTGCCGGGCGACGGCCGTCCCACCGAGTCGCCCTTAAAGGGCCAACGAGGGGCCACGAGGGACCACGAGGGACCACGAGGGGCAACGGGGGGCAACGAGGGGGAAAAAAGAGCACGACGCGTAGCTCGAGGAGGTCGGAGACGGCCGCCTAGAGTCCGTGATTCGAATTCCGAAGATCCCGCGAGTGTCGAAGAGGCGATCCCTCGGCCGTTTGTCCAACGTCTGCCTCGAGATGGGAATGCCGTTTCGCAATGCGTCGCTCACGTACGTGTGTACGCAAAGAGGGACGAGCGAGAATTTCGACGTAATTCAAAAACAAATACGGCGAGGCCGACGTTCCGCTTCCATCGCGTTCCACTTTTCAGTTTGCGCGCAGCCACGAAGGAGAAAGAGATTCCAAAGAGCTTCGGTTCGAGCCGCAGCTGCTCTATCTCGTCCTTTCGTCCTTTCGTCCTTTCGTCGGGCGCTGCATTTAGAGTTGTTCCGGCTGTTTTTGTCGCTCCGCTCCTCGGTGCTCGTTGATAAATTTCTTTGATTGAGCCTTTGTTGGCCGGAAGTTTGGGGAGCGAGACGAAAACTGCGCGTCCGAATGCCCACGATAATTCCATTCGTCGTTCAGCCATTCGAGTCTTCGAGCTCTCCTCGTCCGATAGAATGTATTCTCAAAAAACTTATTTTCCACTCGCGTTCCCCTCGGCTGTCCACGAGTTTTCTTTCGCGCCTGGTTAAACGACTAAGGTGTAATAATACTCGTAAAAACACTCACTCGAAAGGTTTCAAGTGTATTACTTTTCTACTTACAATTTATTTGAATTTCAAATGTTATATTTCACGCATGACTAAAGCTTATATAAAACGGCAGTGCTTGTATAATGCCAATAATAACTACAATTTACGATATCGTTCGCAAGAACGCATACTTTTCCATAATATATTTTGTACCTTAATTTTTAGTGCTTCCGTATTTTGTAGTAAAATAATAAACAAGCGACGTATTCGAGACTCCGCGAATAGTACGCGCGGTGCATAAACTGTTCTATTAGAGAATCCGTTGGCTTTTAAAATTAACACCTAGCAAATTAATTTGCATTATTTCGTAATGTTTAGACACTTAGGCGCACGAAAACGATCCGATAAATATCTTTGAAATATCGATGAAATCGCTCGCACGGAGCTCCAGCGCATAGATAAAATACTCCGTACATTTGATACACGTAATAATTACCATAATTCGTGTAATAATTACCAGAAGCAACGTTTCTTTTTCAGAAACGAGTAATGCACGGGGAATAATAAAAACATTATTCCACGCATGGAGCCTTCGATTAAGAAAGTAATTGTCGTAATTGTTCATCGAAGCAGTCACAAATGTACAAATTGTTTATAGTCGGTGCGCGCGACAATCGCTAATGCGAAGTTAAATATGCTGAATAATTTACAATATTCAGCGCAACGTATAAAAAGAAAAGAAAGCCACGCGTAAATTTCGAAACGAACGATCGACGATGGAAAATAGGGGGGGGGGGAAAGTATTACCTGGCGCCGTACCTCTATAATTTCCAATTTTTCCACGAATATCAATAAGACGCATTCGTTATCGATTACGATAGACTGAACACTTTTAAATATCTTAGAAGCGTTGGACCCCTCGATAACTCATAACGACACAAAACCACGCAATACCAACTTAATGCGCATAAAGCGCGTGCAAGTCTGTACTAGAAAGTAGTATTGGAGGATCGAATTACCGCAACCAGTATTACTATTTGTAAATCCTTTCTTAATTGTCACGCGTGCAATTTCTATCTTTACGATATGTAATCCACTCTCCGAAATACGTGTCGATATTTTCACGGCGCACGCAAAACCCAATGCTTCAATGCTTCTAATCGCTAGAAATATCGATTGTAATACGTTTTCCGATAAAAGTAAAATTACGCCCGAGTGGTATTTAAGTTCAGTAACTGCATCATTATTAGGCGAATAAGAGTAACGCAAACGATAGGTAGAACAGGCGATTCCTTAGCAAATTCGTTTCTACTCTTGGGAAGGAAGAATCGTGCGTAATTAGTTGGGCGACTTTCTTCATTTTCATTTTCAAATTAATCCGAAGATTTCAGTATCAGAATCATGAACATTACGTCGTCCGATATTTAAAGATTAAATCTCATGCTTACTGTGCAATTTCATTGTTTCACAAAAATAAGTAATTTTGACGATTGCGAGGCTCTCTTTACAAGCTAAACAACTAGACAAATAAATCTACATCTTGGATTCATTCCGTTTTTACATCTTACTTATAAAAAACAGTAGCCTTTTGGCTACTGATTAGCTACGCATACTTCTACCAAGTTAATGAATTTTAGATTTTATTACGATTATTTGCATCCAAGATTATGGAACCGTGCTTGTAAGGAGTCATACGGATAACGCGGTAAACATCTTCGTAAGATAAGCATAAGATTTTTTGATGCCACAAATTTGATAACTTCAATTCCAGTACAAACGCACCTTCGTTATAATAAAACGTTGCGTGGCAACATGAAAAAGTTGTTTCAAGTAAAACGCGAATCTCTATTATCTTTATTCCGTCGTTCGAACGACGCCAGCTTCACATTAATTTTCATTCGAGCGAAAATTTTCCCCGGTGGACTTAATTTTCACCGAGGAAAGAATTCTGGCTGCTGCGAGAACGAAAATACGAATTATTCTGGATCGTACGTTATATTCTCTCGATCCATCCGTACGAGGACGGAGGAAAACGAACGGAACGGAAATTTTTAAGACGGAAATAACAATGGCAATAATAATAACGACAAATATAAATGTAAGATACTCGTGTCCGGATTAATACGGATTTCGTATGCAAAACAGTAACAGGGATACCCTTTAATTTACGACGACAGAATATGGTATTTATTAAGTGGCTGAAAGCTTTACGCTCGTGAGAAAATGCACTTTATTACAGTGTTTAATGGTTGTGCGTGTACATATTGATGAAGAGAAGAAAAGAGAGAGAGAGAGAGAGAGAGAGAGAGAGAGAGAGAGAGAGAGAGAGAGAGAGATTACGCGGCAACGGACTTGGCGCTAAGCCTACTCACGCTGTTTAGGTACAGAGAGACGAGAGTGAACGAGAAATGTATTTTGCACAATTGATAGATGCGATATTCCGCGTCCGGAGTTAGTTAGTAGATTTAAGCGAATACTTTGTCTTTTATTTTTATTATATTTTATGATATTTCTGGTCTTTTTATTCGGTAAAACTCGATTAAAGTCAATTTCTCACTTTGATCACTCTTGACACTTTAATGCAAACTCGCACTCATGAGTCGCGCTAAAAAATCTTATTTTACATTACAATTTAGATTTTTCGTGCGCTAAATCAAGTTGGCGAGAACATCTCATTGTAGTCGTGTATTGCTTAAATATCGCTGAATGTATCATTCGGTTGAGGGAACTGATAAAGAACTTATAAAGTCAATAATTAAGAATAACTTTTCGTCCTTTGTTTTTGAATACAACTTACCGAGGAATGAATAAGCCGCGCTTGGCTATTGTTTGTAAATTAAGTAAATTAAGAGGAAACGGAGTACAACTTTCTTGATAATATCCTTATTGGTTAAAACCACTTGATTATGATAAAAATCATATTACGCTTTTGTTCGTATTAGGCTTTATCTAACACGCGCCAAATGATAATAACGCGATAATATGCCCTCCTGCAACTGTTTGCTATAAATGGCTCTCCCCAACAACGCGATGCAACCTAAGGAAATTCACTTCTCCAAGCATATCGCAACGCGTCTCTGTAATTTATTAAAAGGAAACATTGTACAAATAATTTGGTTAAACGAGAAGCTAATACATTCTAAAGTTATTTTAAGTCGCTACTTGCTAGAGCTCTAACGCGATTACACGCCTTAATATGGCGTAAGCAGCTTGAAAAAGAATAAAATCGATATTAAAGCTATTTAATATCGTCGAATTTCTATGAATGCTATTGAAAATAAATTACCCACAACAACCGCGTAATTTAGTTTTTCAACGAATGCATTGCAATGCGTGCAATTGTTCGCAAAGGCAAATTCTTTTCTGCAGAATTGCAGCCGTTGGAAGAAAATGTTGAAATTGTGCGTAAATTTCGGCTGAGCGAATAAAAAGTGAAAAAATAAAAGAGCCTCAATTTTTTGAGATATTTAAAAGCATTCTTGCCTGGTGAAAAATTCTTAAACGGCCTCTTAACGAATATTTCTTTTTGCAATGAAAATTTTCCGTACGAGTAAATTCAAATAATTTCTCGCCCCGATTAAAATTAAAATGCCACTCGAGAGAAAATAAAAAATAAAAAATAAAAAGAAAAAGAAAAAGAAAACAGAAAAAGAAAAAAAAAAACGACGAAAAAACAAGGGTAACCGCAGTTTCGCGAGTCCCGGCTTTCAAAATTTAATCATCTGCATGATGTATACACTTAGGCAAATAAAGGCCAGGTCTATAAGTAATTAAACTCTCGTTTCGTTAGATCAGTGGAAAGAAGAATGTCAAATATCAGGCTCGCACGGAGGCGCAACACCCAAAGAAAGGCGCACGTATACATTCACGAGCATTCACCGAGTCAAGAGGATTCGTTTTAAATGCCCAAATGGAATACATTTACATATATAGAAGACGAGGTGAAATGATTCATAAGGTACGCTCGCGAGTCCACGTCGTGAATCGGACAGTTGCTACGTTGCTACGTTGCTACGTTGCTATGTTGCTATGTTGCTATAGCGAAAGGACGATGACAGGTCGGCATTATAAAGAATCCATGTAGTGTATATAGAAGAGCCGACGAGGCCGCTCTTCTCTGCTCGAACAACGACCGACAGAGACGCGCGTGCGCATGCGTGTGTCTTTTATCGTCGGCAATCTGATATACGATGCACTGACTTCCGCTTCGACGATCTTTTTGGAACGTGTGGTAAGGTATAACAGCAGAGGACGAAGATCCTTAATACGCTCGGCTTATCAATTCCATCCCTCCTCTCAATCTAATTAATCCAAGCCAAGTCTAATGATGCATGCAGCCCTCTTCTTGAGGGTTAAGAGAAAACGAAAGAGTAAACGAAAGAGTAAACGTAAGAGAAAACGTAAGAGAAAACGTAAGAGAAAACGTAAGAGAATGAAAATCAGACGGGATTCCTTTATTCTCGCTCTCGTATAATATTGCATTATATGTGGTGGCTTTCCTTTGTTCGGGCTGAAAAATTCTTCTCCCAATCGTATCGAGTCCTACGATATATTCTCTTTTCTTGCGGTTCTCGTGCACCGTTGCTACACTTGTGCGTTATCAGTGAGTTGCTCGTATCGTTGCAGTTCTCATTATCTAAACACGCGTTGTGCGCTACGAATTAATTTCGGTAAGGTTGAAGGAACGCGTGCGTTGATTTAGTTCGTAATTTAAGTTTCACCTATTGCACTAATTGATATCAAGTCTATCAATTTTCTAAAGGACGTAGCCTCTCTCCATTTTATGGTCGAATGCTTATCGCGATTGTAGACAAGCATCCGTTATGCGTCCATGACGAACGATATGAAATTAAATTGCCGATTGTACGCTATCAAAGGAGAAACAACGTTGAATGCGCGCGCGTAGCGCATTCGACGAATTTTACTTACCTGAACTCGAGCCGAATCTAATCTATCCATTTAACACGAATTCTCAATTTTTTGTTCCCAACGAATTCGTGGTATTGATATCTTGCTGTTTCCAGACGATGCGTGGATCGACGTTTCATCATTTATCATTTCCAAGTTTACAATGCACTTTACGAATAAGCGCACGGCGATAAAAAATTATTAAAATACAAACGCGTACGTGGCGGTCCGCAAACACATTTCGATAATATTTCTCTCAGACTTGGGTAATAATTTATAATAATATGGGAACATAAGCGTATGGACATGCACACTCGTTGAATAAAAAACCGTTTACGCTAGATTATAACGACGTTGAACGCGGATTGGAGAACGTCAAGGAACAGTACCAATTAATTACCCGTAATTTGCTTCTTACAAAATATATTATTAATTAATTAATAGAAATCAAACGTATTATGAACTAGCGATAAATACTTGGATAAGACATAAAGACATATCGGAGAAAATTCAATGCACATGTGCAATACCTTGAATTGAAAATATGGATTAATATGATTAATATGGTTCTCGTAATTCGTAACAAAACAAAAAATGATTCTTTATTGTTGCCTGTAGTAAGAGACTATATATCTAAGTTAGTAGAAAATTTGCATTTTTAGTATTTTTCGATAAAAAAAAAAAAAAACGGTTTTGTCTGAAATTTTTCCTAGCCATGCGTCTTCGTGTAATTTAAAAAAAAAAAGAAAGAAAGAAAGAAAGAAAGAAAAACCCTCCAGTTTTTATGAGCGTTTTTATTTACCGTCCGTAAAAAATACCGTGACTTTATCAGCATTTTTCCGAATATATATCTTTCAATTTATAAAAGTAACTTTAGTTACAAAGCATAATCTAAAATTTAACTTTCCACCCGTATCTACGATAATCTTAACGATAAGAAATACCGTAGGTCACAGTAAGGTTTGTCACAGTAATTAGCCGACGAATGAACTTCATTCGCAGAATGTATTTTCTACTTAAGTCGTACTCTTTGCAGTATCAATTTTTCCTCCGCTTTTGATTTACATTACATTAGACGCACACGTACATTAGAAGTAATTTAGAATTTTTGTATTATGGCGCCAGCAGATAAGGTTACGCAAACGAAGAAAAACCAGTTTTCATCGATGAAAAGGTGATATTTACATTACAAATGTAACGCGTACAAATTTCGTACCGCAATAATTTGTAACAATTCGACAAATTCACCGCATGATAAATATTATTCAAAATATCGACAGTTGAACATGCGAAAATGCAAATTTGGATTCTCATTTGAAACGAATTTTGCAACATGAAATTATGGACACGGTTAAAACAATAACGGTAACGACGTCAACAACAACAACAGTAATAATAATCGCTGCAAGGATAATCACGAATGAACGAGAATCAATGAAATCGAACGCGATCGGAGAAGGATTAACGGAATGAAAAGACTTAAGAACCGTAGGCCGCTTGGCATCATCCTTACACGTTGTATTACACGCCGTCTTGCACCGTTCCGTTACGTGATAAATCTATTCTCTTTCTCCACATTGCTCGCATTACTTAATACGCAATTACGCCGTACATAATAGACAGCGTATTAAAGTACACTATATGAATAAATCTAAATGAATTCAATTGATTACTTTCGAGCGGATAAAGTGATTTGTGCACGAGTCTTTGATCATAAGACTTTCCGAATCAAGAAGCTTCAATGATGAAATGCCTGCAATTTTTCAATAAACGTACACCGTTTGCTCGACCTCGCGACTTTTTCACGCACTTTACGCATGAAATATCGCTCTGCATTCCAGCTGCTCATTTGGACTTAATACACGAACTGCGATCGATTTCAAATGTTTAAACCTCAAAGTGTACGTTGTAATACGCGTTGATTATTCCCTCGTTATATTTCCCAAGCACGCGCGAGTTTCATTCTCCCTCTCTTTCGAATATGCTTTTCAAATTTTGACGATCATAAATATTCAAAATATTTAAAACAATTCTAGGGGCGGTTAAACTACTCCCAACATTTTAATCAAACAACAAGCTGCTCATAAATTAAAGCTATCCCCTACCACTTTATGCAAAGTTATCGTTCATTAAATAAATATCCATTATAATTTGCATAGAGCACGAATGTTAAAATTGTTTTGAATTACTTAATAAATGTTTTGTTGAACTTGCACAAACTGCGCTTTAATGTACGTAGACTCCCTCGTCATCCTTCCAACACGTGCGCGCGCGCGTTCAATTCCCTTTCTTTCTCAAATAACGTAAACTTTCAATAGCTGGCAATTACATCCATAATCATAAAAACGAAGCACACGAGAGAAAATTCCAAACTCCACTTTCGGCAGACGGAGGAGCGAGCGAGAGTGAGAGAGAGAGTGAGAGAGAGAGAGAGAGAGAGAGAGAGAGAGAGAGAGAGACTAGTGCCGGAGCCCGTCGAACCGCCCGAGAGGTACATAATGACGATAGGGAATCGGTATCAGAAGCCATAACAATTCAATTCCACGCTGTTCGTCGTACTCCCGTCATTGAGCGCGAGTCCGATGCAAGAGAAAAATGTCAAAGAGCTAACGGAGTGCATTGAAAGAGTCAGAGCGAAGTTGGTAGGAAAAAGCAGCAGCATTTGGATAATGGAAAATTCTTCGAAGGAGAATTGCGACACTGCAAAAGAAACGAGAGAGCGAAGAGGACACGGAATCGCTCGATGAGTTTGTAAACGCGTGCCACGCAACTTATTAAGAAATGAGAGAGCGAGAGAAAGCAGTTGTAAATATTCCAATACCCACGGCAATATATAATAGAGCTCGTGCGGTCGTAGTTGACTTCTTTCTCCGTCTCGCTCGCTCGCTCGCTCGCTACATCCTGATCCAAGTTGCGGCTAATACATTACTCAGAGAGCAACGTATACGTACGCGTACGTCGGACTCGGTGAATCGACTGCAGAAGGAAACCGAGAAAGAGAATAGAGCTGCCGTAGTGCACGGGAAATCGATTAGCTCATTCATGCTTTCCGCCATTACTCGAGAAGGCCGCTACCGCCTACTTCCGAGATAGAAAGAGAGAGTTGACGAGAGCTGAAGGCTTTCCAAGGTATTGTCTTTTCTTCCGAGAGACGAGGAAAAATTGCAATTTCTTGTTTGTACATTGCACCGTCGATTGATGCAGCATTCAACGCTATTACGTATTTAAAAGTACAGGGAGTTCCAGGAGTTTTTGTAAGGAGATAGTTGGTGAATTATGATGGGCGATTCGTTCATGCAGAAAAGCTCATGGGAAAATTATTCGAGCCTACGGTGGTGTGTCTAGAAAGAAAATTTTTTCTCTTATATCTCTTTTTTCTCTGCCCAACGTTTCTCTGACGCGACTTTATTCTCAACTCCGACTCTATCGCGTGCACGCCAAGTAATCTCTAAACCATCAAACTCAAAGTAATTGCGGTCATTTCATTTTTCTTTTTAATATGTAACATGCGATAATCCGCGCATATATATATATATATATATATATATATATATATATATATATATATATATATAATATCTTCTCCTAATTTTAATCGGCGCAACGTTTTTCGAGCAAAGCTAAAACGAGTGTGAGTACGAATCGAACTTTCGAATTCCTCGACAACTAATTTTCCTCGCAAAAACGTCTACCGCTGCTTTCGATAAAATGTTGCGCATCGTTAAGACGCGGTACAGGCAAACGTTTCAATTTATAGTAAGCAGTTTTATACTGTAGAATAAAGCAAGCTTTACCGTCTGTCTATGAATCAAACGAGATACTATATACTTGTGGGAACCAAGAGCGTTATACGCGCGCGCGCGCGTGTGTGTGTGTGTGTACCCTATCGAGCGGTAAATTCAGATAATGCAATAAAAACGAATCTTGGCTACGGAGTGGTCACGTCATCAGTCACTAACAACAATAATATTCCGCACAATTGTACACGTACAATTATGGTAGGCTAGGCGCGGAAAAATAATTATCCGCAATCTCTCCAACGACAGCACACCGACTCTATCGCGCGATAATTTTACAAATTTATAACAGTTGCTCTTTTTAATGTTTTTCTTTTGTCATCTTGCGCGAAAGTACTTGTCGAATCGTCGAAAGTACTTGTAACGCAAAATCTAGAAATCCAATATTCTCCCTGGCTTTATTACACCGTCGATTATTTCATGCTTAATTACGCGTTTGCGGCGCAATTATATTACCGTCTTCAAGCCGCAACGGCAAAAATCTTATTAAATCTTATTTCTATACGTATGAAATATTACACTTGGAGAAGACAGAAGCCGAGCCCGATCACCGCTTAAGACTCTGCATAATGCAATGATTCTCCCATGCCTCGATTCTTTAAGACAATTGCCCGACACTCTCTCGAGACTTATTGGCAAATAAAATGACAAAGTAAGTACTAATTTTAAGTAGCACTCGCGCGTATTTCGGCAGCCCGATGCTTTTCTATGCAATTAATAAAGCGCACGCATCCGCGTTGTCATGTTCACGCGTTACGATGAATTACAAGTCACGCAAAATAATTTTCCAACGAGAATTTTGCGCAATATTTTATAAAAATCGTGTTTTTATTCCGCCCAGGATCGAAATTAAATCTTATTAGCATTTATTGCATTTATTCGAATGCGCACAGAGATAATAAGATTCGTTCGTTTTACTCCGTGGATATTACTGGAAATTGCCAAGATATAGTGACGTAAGATCCAGCAGAATAATAACGAAGTACAAGTTTACAATAGAGCTATGCAGCTTAATATCGCCGCTTAATATAAGATTTGCCGTGTTAAACTGAATTGCACGAAATTGCATTTGAATTTTAATGTTGGTTACGCTATTATTACAGCAGTGTCATAAAAATGCTTACGATGGTTCGGAGCAAACATAAATAAACGTGCGTGCACATATATCGATGTTCATCCTGCGCCATTGATATTTAACGTTTATACGCTTAGTCTTCCGCGCGTCACTTTTAACAACCCATCGTTAGACTTGCTCGAATGCTTAAGGTTCATGCATTCTTGGAATCAAAAGCTGCGTGCTAATGAATTGTCGATTGACTACGACACGGCCACTGCCGTTACCCCAAAGCATAACGCTATTTTAAGTATTTGTTTCACTTAATTGTAAATACAAGTCGAGGCGCGAAAAAATTTCCCTCGCAAGCGAACTTCTTAATTAAAGCAAAGTTCCGCGAGAAATGCAATTTTACGCGCACTTCACTTTTGGGATTTAATAAAATACTGGAAAAATTCCATGAATTTTTCCGCGAATCGTCTATCTACACAAGAATTAAAAGAACGAGGACTTACCGCCGAATAGCGTATTACTTCACACGGACGAACCGAATGAACTTCCAACTCACCTGCAACAAACAAATTTACAATATTTAAAAAAATAAATAACCACATACGTGCCACCTGGAATACAGTTTTAAATTCATTTTTCATTCGAATAATGTAGGATCCGTCACGGGCAAAGTGCACAGCCGGAGACGCGCTCGAAGGCAAAAACAACAGCCGTTGCGACCGAGACTTCCCAATCAATTTCGACAAAAGATGCAGCCTTGTAAAAAGAGCACATGTAAAAGGGTAAATATGCGCCGTTCGAATTGTACAGCCGCGCGACAAAGCAAGGACTAGCTGTGTAACAACAACAACAACAACAACAACGACAACAACAACGACAACGACAACGACAACAACAACAAAAAAACCAGGAATCAACGCCGTAATAACGTGTTTTACGATTCGCGTAACGCTCCCTCCGAGCGTTTCAACCGAAAGCAAATTATCGAAATCTCTCCGACTCCCGCTTTCTAAACCCTCTGAAAACGAGGACCGTGATCACCGTCGTTGCCGCGGCCTTCGAATTCCGGACGAAATTACGCCAGGTCAACGCACAAAGACGTATCCGCCGGTACTTTCGGACCCTCTTAAGCCCTTCCCCCTCTCGCCCATCCACAGCGATTAAAGCTCAAACGAATCAGCCGCGAAAATTCCTGGTCTCTTGAGCAGCTCTCCTCCCTTTCCCTCGGGCTGTCCGTTTCGATAACGTTTGGCCCGCTATCCGGAACAATTACAACGGAACGATTCTCTCTCCGATTCTCTCTTTACGAATGCCTCGTCGCGGTCGAGGGACGTTGCGCCTCTCCTTTAGACCCGCCGATTCTTAAGGATCGCATTTCAGATGGAGAAAGCCCTGCGCTCTGGCTCAGCACTGAATCACCCTCTTAACCGAGCGAGTTGCCAGGTTATTCATACGGACGAAAAGCCATTGAAATTTGCGAATTCGATGGTTGAGCAAACCTTTTCGCTTTTCGCGCATTTTCATTTTAATTCAGTGCCATTTATTCCACCTGAAAATTGAAGAAACAATTTAATGAATAACTCGACGTTGAGTTGGCGCCGCTAATAATACAGCAACGCAACTAGAGTTATCGACAAGCGTGCTTTTATCGATGGCGATGAGTCGCCCGTTGATTTTTCCGTGGTCGTCCCGTTGCGACGAGGTTGATGGACGTCCTACGTCTTATCCGTATCGACAATTATTCATTGGAAACTAGTTTTGTAAGCTCAGTTTCCGCGATATGCCGGTTGTCCTGATATAACTTGCATTGTATGCCGGAGGTACCGCAGCATCGCCGTTAAAGGATCGGCTAAGAATAGAGAGCATAATTGTCGATGAAAGTTACGATCGAATGGAAGTTTTGATGGACGGTGCGGTTGAACCGTTGCTACAAAAATACGATTTAAATTAGTCGAGGCGAGTGTTTGCATTTCGCTTCCACGGGAAGTTTGAATAAGTTTATAACTGCTCCACGCCAAGTCGATAACACATTCAATGATATACTAATGGTGAAAATAATAAAATAATAAATCTTTCGTTTCCCTTGGTAATCATCCCGACGCCCCGACGCCCCGACGCCCCGACGCCCCAACGCCAAGTATTGCCATTTTTGTTGCTGCGAAGCGATCTGTTGTAAAGATCGAGTGCTGTGTACAGAATAATAGATCGCGAGGGAAAAGGTTCAGCTAATCGGTAGTGGTACGTGATCAGGACGTTGACATTGGAAAACATCAGAATTTTAACACCGATTCAGATAACGGCAACTCATCTAATTAAGCAAGTACACCAATCTTGAAAGGCGTACTCGATGGAAACGGCCCTTTGGCTTTGGTATTGGCTTCTCTAACGAGTACCACGTCTAACTTACATGCTTACGCGTGGGTTGATAAGTACGCGACCGGAGGCAAATACAAAGTTTTGTATTATTTTATGGGCAGTCTCGTTGCATCGCGCGTCGATCGTCGATTAGCAGCCCTGGTGGACGATGAATCGTCTCTCACGGTCCAACCGCCAGGTCAACCAACGCACGCCCAGGTTAGTTGTGACACGTCGATCGAGCGACAGCATTCGTGCCGAGGTGTCGCGCTGAATATCCCGAGGATGGCCACTCGATACGCGCGTGTTAACGGGATATCGCGGCAATAGGAGATTCACCGCAGTTTGTACGTTGCGTACAGTCCCGTACAGAGGTAACATCCTCTGCCCTTCTCGCGAGAGGCAAAGGCACCGGTTCGTCCTCGCTCTTGATATCCTCGCGCACGAGGCTCCGCGGAGGGTCAAATTAATTACGATTAGCGGCTCGAGCAAAAGCCCCACGGTAATAGTCGCACGAGTGACTGCCTATAAAAGGGGCACAAAGCACGACGTGACCGTCGAGAGCAGCAGGCAGCGGCAACGGGAACAACGGTAGCAGGGCATCCTCGCTGGAAGACCCGATTACCCGATGCATTTTACGTTTAATTTGCATAGGATCGGATTAACAACCGTTATAGGGTGCGCTTGGCCGCAAAGCAGCGGAATATCGCTCACCGGTGGTGGAGGAAGATCTTGCGGGAGCAGTAGTGGGTTAGCCAGAGCGAGAGAGCGTGTACCGCGTACATACAGTTAAGAGAGAACTTTCTTCTTCTGACTTCTTTCTCCTCGGGAGGGTATATTGGTTGGCGGTGGCGTGGATGGAGCACGAGGGGGAGGGGAGGTTCGCCATGGAGCCAGAGCAAGAGCCTGAGTTTCCCACGGCTTCTACTCTCCTCGCTCGATCGCTCCGTCTTTGTTGTCGTACTCCGGTGCTCGCGAGCTTGTATGTGCTGCACGATGCATTAGAGGGAAGGAGAGAGTTGCGCCGTCCTTTCGACGTTTGACTGCTCCGCGGGTTTCTTCTTCCTCCTCCTCCTCCTCCTCCTCCTCCTCTTCTTCTTCTTCCTCTTCTTCTTCTTCTTGTTCTTCTTCCTGCAAATGCAGGCCTCGATATCCTCGATCTCGAGGATATATTACATTATCTCATCGTGATTTTTGGCGGGACGTAGTCTTGGAGGCGCGCAACTTTAGCGCTTATGATGATTGGTTATAGTTTCGGACTGGTGGTGTACCGTAAAAGAACTTTTTCCGAACGATTCGCGATTGGGAGATAGGATTTTATGTGGATTGCGCCGACAGTGGAGATGCTATTTTGATACAGCGATGTTAATGCTAGATTTCAACGGTTTTCTAACAGCAGCGCACGATAACGTTTAACCTTTGCCCTGCATCAAGTATCATTGAGCGCACAAGGCATAAAAACCTGCACAGATTACGTATAGCCTTATGGATATTCGTTTGAAATGCAATCGGAATTATTAAGTGCACCCTTTACATTTAATACTCACTTTATCCACGCTTACAACGAGAAAGTCATATTTCAGACTAATTCGACGATAATGCCGATGGATAACGCTCAACAGCCCCGGTGGAAACGAAAACGTTGTCTTGGATTCAAAAATTCAAGTCTATCGAGTAATGCTTCGGAGAAGCTTTTTGAGAAAACGCTAATCACCGCTAAAAACGCATCCTTGGAAGAGAGGCTCGTATTACGATTTCAAGACTCTTTATCGTTTCGAGAATGCGAGAAAGGAAGATAATGAATCATTTGAATAACAATCGGGAAGCGCATAGAGTGACGTTGCTTGCATCGATCAACCAGATGTACGCTTCGATGCGAGGTGGACTTATCACATTTCAATAACAACGTTTCATCGCCTGGATATCGCATTAGCAAATAATATCCGAAACGCTTATGATATTATACAAGAGCGATAAACGTGGTGGTACGTTGCTTTGTTTGAAAGCGCCATTACGGACGATATCTACGCGCGATTTTCCCGTCACTCGGATGTAATCCAATTTATTTCGCGCGTTCGCTGTATTACCCTCGACGTTGGAAAACAGCTCTGATGCATTTTTTCCTAGCAAATTTTGTACTCGGACTGCAAAAGTTGTCAACGTTATGGTAAATTTCCAAATCTGGTATCACATTTCACGAAGTTACACGAATTTTCCCTGGAAAAACAGTGGTCTCTTTTTACGTAAAACTGCAACTAAATAAAATAGTATCGCGCGTTCGTGTACTACAAAAAATCCGAAATGAAAGAAGAATGTTTAGACGAATGTTTCGACAAAGCAATTTCATTGTATTGGTATGAATGTAATGAACGTCTGTACTGCGATCGATCGATGAGATTTGTAAATTATGAATTTGCAGCAAAATGTCGGTTAAGCAAGTTTAGAAGTTACGCGCTTAAAGGAAACTGCCATTTCAGCCATTCTTCAATCGTGAAGTTTAAGTTGAAATAAAAAATCAGTTGTACAAGGATGAGCGCAGTCGTCTTTAAAAGTCATCGTGCTTTCAGAAAAATTGGGATTCGGTTTCGAAAACTCTGAGATCCGTGCAAAGATCCGTTACGACTGTTTCTAAACTACTTTTATTCAAATCCTTATATCAGTACTTTTTATTCGGATAAACTTGGAGTTTTTTTACATGAATGTTTGCAAAATAACGTAATTTAAGAAAAGGAAAAAATTTTGTAACTCGATTTTTTGAGAGAATTACGTTTTTCGTTCCCCTAGAATAGAGATAAAATGCAGAGCCAAAAATTACGTGTAGCGAATCGATGAAAATTCAGGGATGAAAATTCTGTCGAGAAGTAATTATCCACGGAATGTTATTCCGTGTCCCCCGGATAATGTTTTAAAAACGTAAAATAATGATTAAATATAATTAAAATAATACGTTAAGTACACGTATTACGTTTGATTCATCGAGTATGTACTGACATTAAATATACTATAAGTTAAAAATTTACAGCAATTATATAATATCGTGAAAGTCTATCGCTCTTGTGTAAAATTCTTTTAAAAATCGCTTTGTGATAAGTTTCTCCGTACAGATTTTATCCGTGTTCACAATGTTGTTGAAACTTTTAATTATGGAGTTGTAACAGAGTTAATTGTTAATACGTTGATAAAAATTGTACTTGGCAAAAAAATTTAATTCGGAGATCAGTCTTGATCAGTTGAAGTCCTAAGTTGAAGTCTTCCAAACTGCACCACCAAAAGGATAAGATTTAAACAAATTTGTACGTTAGTACGTTAGTTTTCTATCTCTCTCTCTCTCTCTCTCTCTCTCTCTCTCTCTCTGTCTCTCTCTCTGTCACCTGAAGATGAGAGACGAACGCCAAATCCAAACTGGCTTAGTAAAGTTAACATTTGTTTCAAGTTTGGCTTTTTTCGAATTGCCTTATTGCTTTAAAAGTTTTCCTGTAAAATTTCTCAAAACTCTGAAATAAAAAGTTACAAAAACTTACGAGTGATAAAATTCAGCTTGAAACCCGATCTAGTTAATTCCCACATATAATGATCAAGTTTGAAAGTAAATAGCTTTCACACAAACTTATTTAGTAAAGCGAATAAAAAAACGAAAAAACGAAAAAACGAAAAAAAGCTATATGAATTGATTGAATTTGCGCGTAATAAAAATAATTAATATGATAATAACAGAAAGAAGCACGAAAAATATAGGGTTTCATAGTTGGTGACTTTATCGTATTATTGCCTTTTCCACGGTACGCGAATAAAAAGTCTTCTTCCATGAGAACCTATCGTTACAGGCTGACATTTTTAAAATTACACGCTTCGACACGATTCCGTAATGATACGTTAAATATTTGAAAAATGTTATTTTATTCCTGCTTTTACGAGGAATATAGAGGATTAAATGGTTGGAGCATCGACCGATAAATGACTATTAATCAACATAATATAAGCTGGCGGGAGTAAATCAATCAATTTTCATACGAAATCGTGTATTTCTGGTTAAGGTTTTTATCCTGGTAAGCTTCAAGTAACTGCACTTGAAACGGCGATCATAAAATGAGCTTTTCCTTGCGCGCAATACCTGCGAAAATTCACCCTTATCCTTGTAAAACTCCATTGTGCTCGGGCAAAAGGACGTTTCTTCGTCCACTTCCTGGCCAAAAGCAAAGCCCGCTTTGCAACGCATCGGCAGCACCGCAACCAGCGATAAAAAGAAAGGGCGAACGACGTTACGGAATACTTTTCTCCGCGTCTCAAAGACGGAAGAAAATGTAATCACGGAAACGAGAAGTAGAAAAGTAAGACAGAGACGAGATGTTGAAACGCTTGGCGCGTAACCTGGAAACGCCAAACTCGGCGCTCCCGCGTGAAATGCCATCGGCTCGCGTACCTACACACCCGAGACGCCGAACTAGGACGAAGCCTACGATGAAGACATCAAAAAGAGTATAAAGGAAGAGGAAACGGTAGGAAGCGTTGTCGTGCCTCGCAAACTTCTAAGACCGGCGCTTTTCCAGCGGCACTAGAGTTGACGAGAATCCAGAAACGCGAGAGCGCATACGGCGAGAGAGGGGGCGAGAGAGAGCGAGAGAGGTGGAGCGAGAGAGGTGGAGCGAGGTGGAGCGAGAGGGAGCGAGAGGGAGCGAGAGGGAGCGAGAGAGGTGGAGCGAGGTGGAGCGAGAGGGAGCGAGAACAAAAGATGAAACGACCGGGACGATGACAAAAATCCATTCAACCCGGAAAATCCATTACTCCCTGTTTATTTATTTTTACGAGGGATATACATTTTATTATAAGCTTTAGTCATTTGCTTCGTAAATAATGGGATGATAAAATTAAGAGAAATCCATCTAAGGCAGTGACTTCGAATCCGACTAATTCCACGTTTGCTCTCTTACGGACTCTTGCAGTTACCGCTTGATTTATTTAAATGCTAGCAAAGCCAAGCCACGGGTTCGCTCAATATTTATTACCCCTGGGCGCTTTATGTGGAAATATCTATCTTTATGGAAATATCTAAAAACAAAAGCAGACGGAGCAAATGCCTCGGACGTAATCCTTGATCCATTCGATCGGACTCGACTTTTCTCGCTCTTTACCCACCCACTGGGAAACAAAATCGGGATCAATAGCCGTCGCCTCTCTTTTTAATTCCAATCATTCGCTTCAGGGCAAAAATTCAGCTTCTTTTTGCCGGTGCGTCTTACCGGTGACAGGAGACGAGAATCTCGAGTTGCGCAGAGCGGCGAGTAACTCGACACTACCGATTCTCCGCCAGGTCTTGTCGCCCGGTAGTTTCGCTCTCGCGGACTCGACTTGGGGCGCTGCTGCGGAGCAAAGCCGTGTCTGCGCCTGGGCTCTAATTCCTAAGCCATGGGAATGAAGGAAACGAGAAGACTTCCGCTAAGGCCAGGAGAGACGGAATTTGCAAAACGATACAGCAAAACGACCGAATAACTCGGGAATATCGCGCGTCTATGGAGATGAGGGACGTAGGACTCGCTCCTCTTCGCCTATAATTGAATTCTTTTTCCTGGCTTCTTCGGAGTCTACGATTTTTCTCTCGTGGTACGGCCGATCCTGATAATAAGTTTCAAATGGCGGTAATCCACGCATTTAATAACCAATTCTCCCGAAAGTCTCGTCCTGTAAAGTCAGCGCTATGCAACTGCCGCGAATAACCAAGGAGTTATCAGCAGGCAGCGGATAAAAATTGTCCGGCGACTTATCAGCAAGTTTCCCATTATGCTCAGAAAAGTTTCTCGGAGATGGACTTGGCGTAATTTGACTTTATTATTCCCAGCCGTCTTTCGCAGCAAATGTGACGAGCACCGACACATTTTTCTCAGCTCTCGATTTCGAGATTTCGAGGTTCCTCGTAGTTTTCTACGAGGAACACCACCTTTCACGTGGTGTTTTCCGAACATCCTCCTTCGTTATAAAGTTAACAGTTTTTTTTTTTTTTTTTTTTTTAAATATTTCCTGGGAAATTACTTCTCAGCTCTGAAATGAAATCGAGCGAGGAACATTCCTGACTTTTAATGAAATCCATCCATCTCAAGTGCGTCAGAAAAGTAATTTGCGATGAAATTGTTGTTATCGTCTTAGCGCACCGAGGGAAAGGGGAAAGGCCGAGTAACGCACTCTCTCTCCAACTTTTCTACTCCGAGTGCATCAGTTTATAGCGTTTCACCGTTTGCGGATTGCCATCAAAGGGGGAGGCCTCATCGACGTATCGGATTTACCTTGTTTTGCGGTCGTAAACCTTGCCTAGTGAGTGGTTTTGCCGCGCACGAGCTCCGTCGTGTTGGTGGCGGCTGACTTTACACTGTTTGTTTTTGGGTAATTAGCGTTGGGCGCAAAAGTTGCGAGCGCGGTAAGTTCGCGAAGGCATTATTTGCCCGAACATTAGAATCGCGCGATGGAGCTGAGCGATATTCCTCGAGGTAAGAACGTCGGGACGATCCACTGATTGCTTTCGTTTAATCGTATGAGAATTTTCCGAAAGAAGTGTCATCGAGGAAAACGGTAACGAGCCCTGCGTTCGCTTCACAGGCCACCCAGCAAACTCGGAATTTCTCTCCCTCTCTCCCTCCCTCTCTCTCACTCACTCCCTCTCTCTCACTCACTCTCTCTCTCTCTCTCTCTCTCTCTCTCTCTCTCTCTCTCCCCGTCTGTTAATTGAATCGGACAAGACGTCACTTACGTTTACCGCGCGACCATAAAGTTGCTCTCGCGCTTGGGTTTCGTGGTTTTACGCGCCTTGGTTTTTCGTGGCTTGGCTCGAAAAGAAAAAAACCCTTTTAACCAAAAGTTCCGTTAGCGACAACTGACCTGCACGAGAGGCGTAACGAGACAAAAGAGAACGAATCAGCTGGTCGGGCTGAGCATTTTAACAAAGTGGATAATGTCGTTGATTAGACTCAAGTAAGACTGAATGCGGCAAGTGTCATTCGGATCGCTCCTTTCATTCCGTTTTACCGCGCTACTCCCGGACTTGTAAAAATTGACCAATAAAGCACCGTCATCTTCGTATTTCCGATGGCCGATGCACAGAGCGCTCCTTTAATTTTATATCGAGAAAGGGAGTAAGCGCAATTAGGTTTCATCGACGCTCCGCCGTGGCCTAAATTACCGGCACCGACTCGTACGAAGCGCGTGCTTTTTCATTACACTTTGCCGTCCTGCGCATTTTCACTCGAGTCAGCTATTCGAGTACACTTATTTCATTCTTCAATTTCATTAATAAATGAAAAATCCGCTACGCAAGTTATTGTAATATCTCATCTTTCGTCTTTTTTTTAATGCCGAATGCCGAATGCAACCTAGTTACCCTCGTCACCTCCTTGGAAACCATAATGGAAAGCCTCTCATTCCAGTGAACGCGAATCACGTCTATTCTCATACCGAAAATCGCCGAGCGCCTTGAATTGCGCGCCTCTGCTTGATACCGCGTGACTTATTAAGGGCAAAAACAACGGTAAGATATAAAAAAAAGTCCACGATGCGCCACTTACAAAATCGAGGGAGCAAATTTACATTTATATAGCGGAGACTTGCTTCGTCCTACCGAGTCTACCTGTTCCGTCCTGTAATTTTTCTTGAAAATTGGAAAGACGAACCACCTGTGTGACTTTCGTATTTGGCTGTACTTCTAATCGGACGTTACTTAAACGGCACAAGTTAATCACCCGTTATTCGCGGCCTTTTCAGAGGTGAAAGTTAGAAAAACAATCTAAACCAATTTTTTAGGAGAAAAGCGTCAATTAGCGCAAATTACTCGGGCGCTCTGCTTTCCTGGCTAATTTAACCGACAGCTTCGATCGACAGGCTCAACCGCGTAACTCGTAATAGCAGCTAAACACATATAATAAACGAGCGGAAAAAAGGGCGAGGAAAAGAGTGTAAATTAGGTGGCCTAAGTTGGATGCGCTTTAAAGAGCTCGAGATTTCCGCTCGTTAGATTTACTCTCAAGTCGATCTGCTCGTCGATCTGCTCGTCGATCTGCTCGTCGGTGCGCATCCTGCAGGCATTCCGTTCGTTCGTGTCGTACGCGTGCGCGAACGCCGGTGTTCGATGACGTCGGACTAACGGTGGCTGGCGAGACAGAAATATCGTTCCTTTTCTCTCGCCGTCCTACGAGGGCAACGCGCGTACCGCTACACTTCGCGGTCGTTTCCTTTTTGCACGAGGATGCTGGGGGGACTTGCTTGCTCCACTCCGTCAATCGGTGTTTTTCGAGTACGTGCAGCTGCCGGTCGGTGGCCCTCCGCCTCTCGCGACGTTCCACAAAGTCGCTTCCTTAGCGCTCCGAGTCGGTACCAGTCATCTTCCTCGACAACAAGCCGCGGAGACATTTTATTTCCTTCTGCGTTCGCGTCTCTCTCTCTCTCTCTCTCTCTCTCTCTCTCTCTTTCGATTTTTGATCTTTGTCGGATAAGAGACAGAGCCGCTGTTTTTCTCCTGTTAGACGTAACTATGCGTACTTTTCCTCGAGGCGTCAGAAAATGCAGGTAACGAGGCGACTTGCCAAAGTTCTGTTAATGCACAAGCGAAGGAGAGTATCACGGCCGGAAAGTTTGCATTTTTCTCGGTACCACTTGGATTACGAGCGTTAACTACGAATAACACAAAGTTTCCAAGTATCGCAGTGGTAGAAGCGGTAAAATAGCTTCCAGTTGGAAAACCGAATTCTTTTCGACTGGGGAATAATTATAATGAAAGTCACTCGCCAACGTCGGCTTTTAGGAGTTAAATAAGGCGTTAATAAGGTGTCATTTGTAGATGAAATTAAATCGAATCGGTGGTCGAGGGTTTGGCCTCGTTTCCTCGTCCCTCGTTTCCCGCCGCGAGTCTTTCGAAATAGCGAAAACCGACCTAAGGAAGTTCATCGGACTCGAAATAATTATAAGAAATAAAAATAAGAAAAAACAAAGAGAAAGAAGTGGTAGGCCATTCCAGGTTAGTCACGAGACGCAGTCCGGTATCTTGTCTCTTCGTAAATTCATAAGAGCCGCGACGATAACAGTCCGGAACGTTAATCAGCCGTATTTCATCAGGATTCTCCTCTGCCCCCGCGCGGATTCAGATGCCGCAATGCTGACGAAAGCCCGCGCACCTCTGAAACGAGCAGATCTGCGCAATCAAAGGGAATCGAAGGAGTTTTTCTCGCTTCGGGCGCCTTTTTCCTTTTCCCGTCCCCGTTTGCCTCGCTTACGCCGCGCCAAAGGAGGCGTAAAAGGCTTGGGCTCGTGCGTACGTCGACCGGCCTTGCCAGGACAGCCTGCGCGAAGGTGTGCGCACACCTCGGCGAGTCGGCCAAACTCGAAATTCCGGAGCGAGTGCACGAGCGAGTCCTTTTTTATCCTTTGCCTGCGCGCCTCCTGCCCCTCCTGGCCCGCCGCCGACACACCCCGGGCGAGCGCTCGGGACGACGGCGACCTGTCACGTGACTCTCGCTTGACTCTCTCTCTCTCTCTCTCTCTCTCTCTCTCTCTCTCTCTCCGTGTCTCGTCGCGAGCGTCAGCGAGTAACGCGATATTCTTCCCGTGCGCGTGTGTCGAGCCACGCGAGAGAGTCGCCGTGTATCCAGGCGCGAACGCGCCCATGGGGTTGGCGGGGGACGAGGGGAGGAGGTGAGCGATGGAGGGAATAAGAGGCGTTGGATTGTCGCCTTCTCTCCTTTGCCCTTTTTCTCCCCTTTCTTTCCTTCCCTTGGCTTTTAGCTTGCTTTCTCTAGGTGTGCGGTGATATGGTCCTTGGTCCTTTACCTCTACTCGTGGATATTAAGGTAAGCGAACGGTGCTAATCTATATGAAAATTCGCTATTACGTTTTAAGCAGTACCTTCTGAACAACACTCGCCAAGAGAATATTCGCTTGTGACCGTAGAGGCTTTGTTTAAAAACTCTCGATGCCTTCGTGCCAAGTGCGAGTTTAGACTGGACAGCACTTTTTCATTGTTCCGCGTGCAAAATATTTTTGCCGTAATTTAATTTAACTTAAATGAGCTCGTTAGAAGGCGTAGAAATGAACGGCCGAATCAGCATTACACCGACAGTCCGACAGACTTGATCTTTTCATCGCATCTCCAGTTGTTCTTTATTAGTTCTCAAATTAATTTGGACTTTTATTGCTGAAGAGTAAGAGTGAGATTGTCTTTCAACGTTACTCACCTAAATTTTACGAAATACCCATAGGCGGTATTTGGCTTTCGTGCATGGAATATCGCATGATTCTTCGATATGAAATATCTTGAAGAAAGTCTTCATTCTTGACGCTTTACAACGATTCACATTTTGGACGCGCGTTTTGAGATCTCACGAGATCTAACGAATACATTGTCGCTTTTGTTAAGGAGTAGATGCGGAATTTTGTACGCGAGCAGCTTTTTAAATGCCAATTTCCCTTTGTACGAAACATTTTCTTAATGCGTACGCGACAAAAGTGCGCTTGTTCGCATAATGAGAGAAAAAATTGGGTTACATGCGCGTTAGAATTGACAATTAGTCACGGTGTCTACGTCGAGTTACAACGACAGCTAAGATTATAATAAACTTTTCCGACTATAAGTTTTTATTCCGCGTTATACCGAGATTCCATTCTCCTTTTTCTTTCTTGCTGTGGTGTAAGAATATAATATTTGAAAGAAAAAGTAATAACGGTGAGTCATTTAGATGTTTAGACAAGCATCAAAGATATTTCAAACTCGTAAGATTTCCAAACAATAAGTAATAGCTTAGCAAATGAAATATTGTGTACTTGTGTCGAATTATCTCGAGTGAAAAAGTCTGTAAACGCGCTGTTAAATAAGAGCGCCACTGGAATATAGGATTTATTAAAACATTAAAACGGTTGCCTGGTCTTATTTTTGTTGACATCTTTTAGTTTTCATCCTGGTTACTGTTTACACTTGCGTGCTCTGTTTAGTGACGGTATTAACGGTGCACGATTAATGAACCCATATTGATTAATTGCGTGAAAAAATTTGTGCTTTGCGAAACAAGATTCGACGATAGAGTCGGTAATTTCGACTTTTCATTTCAAATGAACAAAGCCATAGAATATGAATATTTGCACTAATTTTATGGATACTCGGCGTGCTAAAACGTACATCGATATTTTTACGAAACAAATACACGTTGATGCCACGACGCTTCAAGAGTATAAATTGTAAGATTTCCTTCATTCGAGTTAACCTACTTTATACGCTCATAACAAGCAGAAAATAGTTATCGTTCGCGTGATTATTTATTTTCTTTGAAATACTAACTTATCATCGTTATATTTATATTCCTCTTTGAATTAATTTTTCCTTTTTCTTAAAATTGTGCGCCATTACGATAAAATCGGTATAGTTTGATGATTTTCTTTAAGTACAGAATTACTTGTACTTTTTCATTACTTCGCTGCCATTTGTCTCGTTAGTTAACTTAAATCAAGAAAATAATTCTTCGAAACGAGTGCGATTCTTCTCGAAGACACAAATTATTCATTTAACAGGCGGTTCGTAAGGAATAGGAACAGTTCGATAGATATGCGTATGATAAACAAAAAACTTACTCGGACCTTAGGATAATTAGTGGCACATAATCGTATCGAAAGTTGTACAAACGCTCGTACACGAGAAGAGAAAATGAAGCGGCCAAACTTTCGCGAAACACTCCGGAAAAAGACTCTCGCGTTTTTGTTCAACTTGATCGACTTTTACGGAAAATCGCTGATTTAAAGCCACAACCTTCCGAGGAAAATAAATCGTTTTTTCGATAACACACGAATGCATAAAAGCTGCTTCGCAGCGACACAGCGACGAGAGGGGATGGCTGAAGGGAAAGACGATTTTAAAAAATGAGGTTCCAAGCGCTAGCGCTTGACATGCACGCGTCGCTCGTGTCGCGTACGTACGAAAGCAAAGAATGACAAGGAGAGACGGAGAGAGGAAGGAGAAAGAGGATGTTGTTGTAGTTGCGGTTTACGGCATCGACCGAAGCAAAAATTGTAATCGCCACGATTAATTAGTTTTGCGCGATTAATCGCTCGTTGCCCGGCGACCATTCCTTTCTTCCTTTCCCCCGTCTTCATTGCCTTCTTTATCCCTCCCCCGCATTTTCACTCGTGCACTCCATATGTACGTATGGTTGGGTATGAGCGACTTTACCGCTATGCGTTTTCGTGCGCCTCGGGCGTTCCTTAAACCGCGATGCATGCGCGCGCGTGTGATTTATTCCGGCTAACACCGTAAATTATATTTTTACTTTAAGAGTGCGATGACTACTACCACTAGTCTATCGATCGGACGTTATATTTTCGCGAGAATTTCATTATAATTCATTCAATTATGGCCTTGGTAGAAAAATGCGCTTTACCAATGCTTAAGCACATCGAGAGAAATGATGCGATTATTATTGACGTAGCGTTGATTTATTTTAGCGATAAGATTCTTCAATAATAATAGGACGGATTCGATAAATATTGCAGTTCACGAGCTGCTCGAGGTCATCGGAACAACAAACACTGAAAATCGAACCCAACGATTTATAAGCGCATGAATCGAAGAGGCTCTTTTACCATCTTTATTGCTAATTTAATTTCAACGAGATAAACGATTAGGGAAAAAAGCACGAGAGTCGCAATCGCATTTTAAGCGATTGCGACTCTTGGGACAAAGAAATAAACGCTTTAAATCTGACTGTCCTACGATTAGCTGTTACGCGTAGTATGTAAAACAATTGTTATACCTCTGACCACGTTGTCTTATCATCCTCGCATTGTGCGATAAATCTATTCTTTTCTCTGTACTATTTGCATCAGATAGTGCGCTTTCCTGACTCAGGTTTCGGTAAAAACGTCAACATTTTTGTGCTACACCTTAGGTCGTTCTTTATATGCATCGAAACGGGATATAAAGTACTTTTTCTAGCAGAGGCTACATAAATAAATACGCAGTTGAGTTTTCATTCGGATTCACCGGTTATTTTTCATTTCGATTTTTGGTAAAAGTGAAAAAACCCTTAATTATTATCCTTTTATTCTCGACGAAGCGCGAGAATAGAGCAAGAATGTTCCCAATTCTTTTTACGATTGCTGAAACTAATATCGACGGACACGTAATCTCGATCAATTCAGAGGTCAAATTAGTTAACCTACTTCTGTTCCTGATATTCATGATATTCATTTAAGAATTCACGAGTAAATTTTCCGTAATTCGTCTTATACGGCGATTAAGATTGCGAACATACGAAAAAATAAATCTCGTCGAAATAACTTTGACCAATCGAGCACAAACGGAAGGACGACAATAGGCAATCAAGATAACAGCATCCGCACTTTCCGCTGATCCTTTATAAACTGATAACCATGAAAACATCTTAAAATATCTTCAAATCGCCGTAAAACTTTTTTAAAATAGATCGAAGAGATTGTTATTACTTGAAAGCATTAAATCGGATATTCACTTAAGTTGTGTAATGCCTATCCACTTAGGTATTTCATCTGTGTATACGTAAGCATACTATCAACAAATCTTTCTTTGAGATGATTTGCACAATGATCGTCATTTATGAGCTTATAAAACGCTTATGAAAAATCGTAAAAAAAAAAAAAAAAAAAAAAAAAATGGAAGCCTAACTTAAAATCCAAATAATTGCCAATTTTTAGTAAAGTATTTAATTAAGCCGAGAATAGATATCTCTTGTACGCTGGGAGCTAACTTAAATGGTAAACTATAAACACGTCGAACGCACCAACAATAAGTACGTAAAACTGCGCGCGTGCGTTATCTCGCGTAAAAATCTTGTGAAATTTCTTCACTCTCTCGCTCTGACTCACACCGACACGCAACTCATGCACAGGCGTTCGCGGGCACACACGTCTACACACGTCTACACGCTTTTCCACGTGCTAAAGATCTTCCGCCGAGTAAGACGTTCCAATGTACGACTCAACGACTGAAATTCCTGCAAAAGAAAAGCAAAGGAAAAGCAAAGAAAAAGCAAAGAAAAAGCAAAGAAAAAGCAAAGAAAAAGCAAAGAAAAAGCAAAGAAAAATATATCCAAAATCTCGTTCAGCTGGACGCAAGAGACAAAAGAGACAACAAAGTTCGTTCTTCCTTTGTACGGGCAATCTTTCGACTTAATCATTTAATCGCTCGAATTCCTACCGAATGAAACGAACAGTGCACGCGACTCCGTACGATTGACTTCTAACTTCCGCCATTTTGCCTCTCTACCTCGCACTCTCTTTATACGCCTATCTCTTGTACGTTACTTACTCGCTGTCTTACGAGAGCAACGATGCTCTTGCGATAGCGCGCCCGTGGATGGTTTTCAAGTTTAGACTGCGGGAAACCGAGGAAAGCGAGGAAAGCGAGGAGAAGGAGAGTCGGCGGAAGCCAGAGAACTGTCGAGACGCGCGGGTACAAACAAATGTCTAAAAAAATGCAAGAAATAGATAATGGGAATAAAGCAAAATGTCAGCACCGACAGAAAAGAGGAACGCGAGGAACGCGAGGAACGCGAGGTACACGAGGAACACGAGGAACACGAGGAACACGAGGAACACGAGGAACACCTATAGATCAAGGCTTCGATCTTTAATAAAACTCGCTAATTGCATATTCAGCTTTCAGTACTGAACTATTGAGCTATTGGGCTGGTAATAGGTTGTACGGTAGGTCGGTTCAATGAATTGGATACGACACACGGCGATTGCTTTAGCAGTGGAATAACTTTTCTTAATTCTATAAGTCTCTTATCGCTACTCGTATGCCCGTTGTTCCATTAGTGCAACAACTACTCACGATCTATTGGACGATAAGGTAGCTAAATAAATTTCTATACTAAATATATTACTCGGAGCCTATCATAATATTGCGCGCGTCATTCTTCTTCATTTATAAAAAATATCGGACAGAAGCGGACTACTTGATATAAATCGTCGGCCATCCTAATAATTCTTATTCGCAAGTTGTAATTCATCCTTCGCGCAAGCTAATAGATTAATAAGCCGTCTCCGTAAAATGAATTAAACTTGTTATAAAATTTATTGTACGGGAGCTATTATAATTCCCAGAAGGGGAGTGATCAGGATAACGAAACATTGTTACCGATCGGCTAGTTCTCCTTTTACAGATGAAGCGAAGGATCGAGGAAAAGTTAAGTAAAAACGCGAAAATAAAAGCTGGCATAGAAAACACGCGACAAACAATGAAAAACATAAGTTGAGACGATAATACTTGAGCGGGGCTGAAGTGAGCAAACGAGGTGGAAAGAAACGTGGATGAGAAGAGGCAGCGCACGCCAGCGGATGAAGTGACGAATCAGGTAGAGAAAATAACGAGGAGGAGGAGGAGTAAAAAGAGAAAGATACTCCAATAGATGAAGCCCGCAATAGTAGAGATCCATTGACAAAGAGACGATAATAAAACACCGAATAGACCGAATAGAATTCTGTTTGCTTTGTATCTCGAGTATTTCGTTAAATATTTCGTTAAATATTTCGCTAAATATTTCGTTAAATATTTCGCTAAATATTTCGCTAAATATTTCGTTAAATATTTCGTTAAATATTTCGTTGTCTCGTTAAAACGCTGCGTGCAATAACGTTTCCGATTTACTCCATCGCTAAATAAATCTTTGCAATTATTTCGGTAAAGCACGGTTTACCGGTGAGTCTTGGTCGGGAAATATGGAATTATTAACTGGCAAATTCCTTCAAACTCTGCCACAGAGCAAAAGACCCTGCGTTTACTTTAATGTCTCAATCTTGCGATTACGTGGGTTGGTACGTCAGAGGTCATTGACCTGAAATTTTATTTCACTCGAATACGAGAAATTACGTAATATTACGACCTTAGATGCGCAATCAGTTGTATTGGCATCTCTTCGTAAACAAGTTATTCAAACCGAAGGAATACTTTACGACTCACACGGGCATCGCGATATTTTATATTCGAAGAGAAATTTTTCATGATACTTTCGATAACAACGGTTGCCGTCGCGCGTCATTCAACGTGGCATTTAACGCCTAACTCTGATGAGAGTTGACAAAGAATCGACATCGGACGGAGCACTCGATAAATCCAGTGAAACTGGATAATCACCGATTAAAAGCTGATCTCGTGTATAAAAAGCTTCTTCGGTAATCGTTCGTCGGTCGAATTGTCCCGTGCGACACGATAGATCGACTCGGTAGATTCGAATCAACTAGAACCGAGCGAGAGACCCGCCAAAGATTTCAGGCCACACCCAGCAATAATCAAAAAACCAAATAAAACGCAAGCCCGAACAACGTCGTGAGTTTGAACAACAAAGCCAGAGCTACGTGCAGTCGTTGATAAAAGTGGGAAGGAACGAGAGTGAGAGAGAGAGAGTGAGTGAGTGAGTGAGAGCGTGAGAGCGTGTGAGAGCGTGTGAGAGCGTGTGAGAGAGAGAGAGAGAGAGAGCCGCGAGAAGGACAGAGAATTTGAATGGGCAAGAGGGGCGAGGGGGCGCTCGGTCGGGTGATAAGCTCTCATTGTTCATGACACACGCGTTCCCTGAAACGTGTTATCGCGACATCCGCTCTTACTGCTCGTGCGCGCTCGCCATGCACCGTTTTACTTTACACGCGTACCCACGCAACCTCGCGCATCCGCGTCGGTAAATTAGAGAGGATTGGTCAGTCGGCGCCTCCCCCTACCGCCACCACCCCCGCGTTGCACCGACGCCTAATACGCGGACCTCTTTGCGATAAGCGACTACTTTCGCTCTGGAACGGCGAGAGTCTCCGTTCCCTCTTCCAAATCGATCTGCCCATTCGATCGCCCAGCCTGAGCGACAAAGCCTTTTTCCCGTAGACTCGAGCGTTCCATTTCCGGTTCCGGGACTTTCTTTCTCGCCGCGGTGCCATTAATCCTTTTTTCCATCCGCGACTCGTTCTCTCGCCTTCGTTTTTCGATTGCGTGCTTTACTTTCGAGCGAGGCCCGATACGCGTAAGCCCGTTGAGAAAGTTGTTGCAACGATGGCTGATCGATGCCGTTCGTTTTCCATAATTTTACACGCGGATGGCGCCAGGCCAATCGAGCCTCGACAAATCTCCGCTTTCCCGGTCTACGTGTGTGCGCTCGCCGGTTATTCAGTGGCTGCGTGTGCGCGGGCTCGCACGCGAGTACACACGCACACACGCACACACGCACACACGCACACACGCACACACGCTCACACGCACACACGCACACACACACTCTCTCTCTCTCTCTCTCTCTCTCTCTCTCAAGAAGTGTTTCAATTGCGACGGATGATCCATTCTTATTATTAGCGCGCATTGTTATCTAATGGACCCAACCGCATTACTCGAGAATTCACGATCTTATACCTTGGCATGTACGTTGCACTTTGTTCCGGGCGTCTCAACTTCTCGAGTCCTGCTATTTAATTACAATTCGGGCAATACGAGACACGCGAGAGATTCTCTTGTGAATTTTCTTACACGGACGCTTTAAATGCGCGTTATTAGTCAGCCCCGTATGACTATATCGGATAATTACAATATTGCCAATTGCTTGCGGTCAATTGTGCGCCAACGCTCGATAAGCGATATCAACGAAATTCGCGAAAATTGAAGAGACAAATTGCTTCCGAGTGACGAAATATTAAAAAGTAACAGCGTTCTCGAAAGCGTTTATCCGAAAACTTTTATCCGGCTAAACCTTATTCTAAAATTGAAAAATAAAGTCCTTCGAACCAACTTCTAATTGAGAATGCATCACGAGTACTCGAGTAATTGCCAATAGCCGATAATTTTTCCGCGCTTCAAGAGAAACGCGACGTCGACATTGACGAAGGAAAGAGTCTTTACTCTTTACCAACCAACGTTCTTTACTCTCGTAAGGTTTCGTATTACGTAAGTAAATGCAGGACCCCGCACGCATACGCGTACATTCGAATTGTAATCAAGGGTCATCGCCGCGACAAAACACACGCACGGATAACGAGTAATTTGCCCTCTGGTTCGTTGTCCCATTCGTTCCCATTCGCCAACGCACCGTTGCAAATGTTGAGCAGGTAATTTGCAGAGATATCGTCATCGCTTACTATTTAGCCGATCAATTATCGAGGAATTGGAAATTTGCGCACGAGTAACAGCTATTTATGAAATAATTGACCAATACAATCGGTCCGTTGATGATTGCGCAAGCACAGAAGTACACGTATCGAATACACTGTCAGAGGCGGTTGCGCTACTGCCGAACGCGACGCATTACGACCTCGGAGATACAAAAGGAATTTTAGCTCCACTTTAATTCGCCTATCGCTATTAAACGAGATAATTTCTTCTCTTTTCTTTTTCTTTATTCCGTACTCGGTTGGATATCGGCACAAGGAGTCATCGGTTCCGTCATCGGTTCAGCGCGAGAGTGTACACGTCGCAGCTTGAACAAACGATAAGACCCTGTACCAAAAACACCATTCGATAAGTAGATCGAAGCTAGGAAATCTCGAAAGTAAATGATTCAACTCTCTCGTCCACTGCAACGTTTGCATTAATTTGCCGTCGTAAGATACACGTAGTTCTGTTTTAATTGAAAATTTCACGGAATTCGCGCGAAAGAGCGATAAACTTTTATGCGAAACAGTGTAATGCCCAGCGAATAAATAATAAATCCCTCAACATAATACTGCATAAAATTTAATATCCGCGGTAAATCGGTGTCCGTATACATTTGAATTATTTACGCAAAATAAAAAGAAGAAGGCACTCGTCCAGTAGCCGGTGATCAGTCCTACTAAATAAAGCGAAATACAATAAAAATAAAAGTCCAGATTTACGCAGAAGAGCGCGTTCGAGAGTCTCGAGTCAAGTAAATTTGATTTTTATTAGAAATTCCACGGGTATTAAGTCACCTCCTGGCAAAAAGGCAAAAAGGCCAGCCTCTATCCACCTCTCCCTCTCCCTCGCCCTCCCTCACTCTCTCTCTCTCACTCTCTCTCTCACTCTCTCTCTCTCTCTCCCTCTCCTCCCACGCGCCTCTCTTACAAACGAGCGCTGACATCGTGTCGTGCTCGCGCGCGTTCACTTTATCAGCCTCTCTCGGCTTTCCGAAAGAAAACCAATACTCCCGGCGCGTACACGCACACGCACACGCACACTTCTTGCGCTCCCAAGAAATCAGTCTCGAAAAGCGACAATGTGCAATTTCCACTTGCGGAGTACGTGCGCGCGCGTCCACGCTCGTTTGTTCGTTCGCTCGGTGGTGTGCGTCGTTCGTTCGTGCGTGCGTCGCGGGCAAAAGAATACGACGGCGCGTAAGTGCCAAAAGGAATTACGGAGCCATGGAAATCCGGAAAGCCGGGGTTATACGCCGAGGCTCTCCTCGAGCGAACGCGAACTTTGGGCGAATCGCGCATCTTCGATGCTGCACCGTCTTCCGATGCAGCAATCCCATCGCAACCGAATCATCGAACACGCTTTTTGCTTTTTGCTTTTTGCTTTTCGCTTTTTGCAAACGAATGAAAGTTGATAATCGTTACGCAACGGGATTGGTATGCATCCTCGGTACGCGTGGCCTCCTTTGACGCGTCTATCTTGTTGGGACCAGTGCTGCGATGCTGCATTCGAAAAGTCAAGCTGGAAACGACGAATAACGTCCCACCGGGCGACCAAACTATCATTACGCACCGAATCCGTTTGGTGTGCGACTTTCTAGCGCATGGGTACTTACGTGACTGAGTTGTCGCGCGCGTACATGCCACCAAAATTCAGAGCACAGGCGCTAACTGCGCGAATGTCGCGAAATTGCTAATTATCAACAGGGGAGAGTCGCGAGAGCACGAGTCCGTGGCGTTTCAGTATTACCATTTGTTTTCCGCGTATTAATGAGTAATTCCATGTACGCGAGAACGCGGTCGCACGAGTCGCTTATCGTCTCAGGTTCTCCGAGATAAACGCGACGATTGGTTATTTTAACGAAGGCACTGAGTAAGAGGTCAATTTTTTTCTCCCCCTTTCGAGGCAGCTGTTTTTTGCGCACGATTCCTCGTATTAACATTTCAGCGCTTATCCCTCGAGCCGAGAACTCTTTGGATGTGAAACTCGTAGGGACGTCAGTCGATAGAGTCGAAGTCGAAGGAGGAAGAACGTTATTCGGCCGTTATGTACGAGGAAAGACGGTTCGACGGTTGGACTCTACGGGTGTAGCGTTACTTTGTCAGTACAACGAATGCACCGCTGCAGCGAACAAAGTGTGAGGAAACGAAGCTTAAGTCTGGGCTTCGTTTAGCATCGGCCGACACGCGTCGCAAAATGAAAAATGCGCGAAAACGTAGTTTTCCGGGGCGAGAAAACTCAAAGGGAGAGACCCGGCTCGAATCCGCTCGTATCCGCTCGTATCCGCTCGTATCCGCTCGTATCCGCTCGTATCCGCTCGTATTCGGGAAAAGGCTGGAATTCAAAAGGAGCTCGGTATCGCCAATAAATTGTCGGTGTAGAAAAGAAAAATAACATCTCGCTTGGTGGTTGACGATGTAATTATGTCGGATGTCTTAAGCACGGCGCGACCCTTTGGAGAATTAATTGTTTCCTTTGCACTTGGAAGCAATTAAAACGGTCTTAACCGATCGACACACTTTAATTAACATCGTCGTTCAGAAAGCGGTCGTAATATTGTAAATAATACGACTGGGTTATCGATATAATAATAACGGCAGTGCTCCGTAGTCAGTTTTAGTTTTCGTGCGATCGGATTAGCCAAAGTTAGGTAATGGCGTTAGTTGCGCTAGTTTTGCATGCGATTGAATCGTCGTGTAGAATAAAGTCGTGCAACTTCGTTAAAAACGAGGATGGAATATAAGAATTAGAATGGAAAGGATTGTCGAACGTTTGCTTGCTATTTGCGGAGTAGGATCCTGTTGTTTCTTGGAAAACTGGTTATCAAAAAATAGCGCACGTTTGAAAACATCTGAAAATTACAACTTTCTTAATTAAGGCAACTACGCTAACTTTGAAATGAGTTTCAGTTTTTTTTTCCCTTCCTTCCTCTTCATCCTACCCTCTCCGCGCCGCCGCCGCCGCCCTCCTCATCCTCCTCCACCTAGCCCTGCCAGCCGACGCAGCCACCGCCACCGCCACGAACACGATCACCTTTAGCAGAGATATTGAACTTTTGTTGATTTTGTTTCTCCTCGTAAGTGGGTAAATACGTGTGACCGAGGCTACGCATGCAAGTGCTGTTCTTATGGTCTTGCTTGATAATGAATTTGCAAGCTAACAGAATAAATATTGATTCTCCAAATATATTAATTCCCAGCATCCCGTCACTCGAGCTTATAAAGTTCTCAATAAAATTATCTATGTATTTTCTGCTTGTTTTATTAAGTCGGAAAGGAAAAGAAAAGGCAGAAAAAGTAGCAGAAGGTAATTGCGAATTCACGCGTACAACTTTCAATCGAGTTCATTTACAATTAAAGCGATTATTTATCTGCTTTATTTTGACATTAGCACGTATATTAAGATGTGACGATAAAACTCAATATTCCTGAACATCTTCCTGAACATCTTCCTGAACATATTCTTTAAAAGGTGTCGATTAAGGTATTACAAAATAAATAGCGCACTTTCGTAAGATTTGCGCAAAATTTATCATCGTCATTGATATAATACGAATTGGATCTCCCTTCGCTCCAACGTAAATTAAGCGACCTCTTCTACCCTCGACCGAACGTTACCATTTTTTCGTCTACTTTCCCAAAAATTATCCCGGATATCGGGCACGAGCATCTGCATTCGTTAGCCTTGCCATTTAAATTCGCTTCACCTTAAAACGGAGAAAGAAGAGAAAAAAAGCTCGGGCTACTTGTAAAATCGTGAACTAAAATAGGATTTTCGAAACAACGGGCTTTCTCGCTCGATCTTTAGTTGCAGTACCAACCGGGTCGTTTTCTCGGTCGCGCAAAGGCGAGCTAGAAAGAGACGGAGACAGAGTTCGCTCGCAGTTCGCGAGTTGACTATGGGATTCTGCAATGGATGCTGCTGCTTTGCTCCGTAACAGCAGCCTCCGACTGCGCGAGTGGCGAAAGAGAAAGGAAGGCTGTGCGCGAGTAACTAACTACGAGCGAGCGAGCGAGCGAGAGAGAGAGAGAGAGAGAGAGAGTGAGAGAGGCGCGGGTAGGTAACCGCTACGGGATGGAGAATCCGAGGGAAATGGAACAAAGATGAGAGAGAGAGAGGGAGGGAGGAGAGATGAGGTAGAAAGAGCGATAGAGGGAGTTGGAGGGGATTAGCCAACGCGCGGACAACTTGCCTTGCTTGCTCGCTCGTCGGTGAAGGGGTAGATGCAGAGACGGCGAGAGACGGCGAGAGACGGCGAGAGAGACGACGAGAGAGACGACGAGAGAGACGACGAGAGAGACGACGAGAGAGACGACGAGTGCACGAGACAAAGACGGAATGGAAAAGAAGGAGACAGACGCGAGAGCAATGCCCCTTTTATGCTTGCGCTTTTAGCGAGGATCGCATTAGATTTTTAATGTTGAATAATTTTTAAATTTTCCTGCTTGTAAGCCCATCGAGGAATTTTATTCACTGCATGCTTATTATACCGTGGACCGTACCGTTTAAGCAGTCGAATCAAATTTAGACAATATTTACAGAAGAATTATACAGCATTTTTATTAGGCATTACAACGCAGTCTCACCAGCGCGAATCCTGGGGGCTTTTATAAGGCTTTGAGGATACTTTTATGCACGAGATCAGAGGAGCCGTAATATCTTTTATTGGACCTACTGTTTAAAATGGTACTTTTTACGACACATTATCATTAAAACGAACGAGTATTTTCTTGGACGTCGGAAAATATTTAATAATTTTTTAATATAATAAAGTAAGCGTAACGAGGAGAGGCTTGAATTCTTTATTTATGTGCATCTAAAATTCAGGATAAAGTGCACCTCGATATTCGACGTCGGTAAACGTGCTTTCTTCCACTTCTTCCACTTCTTCTTCCACTTCTTCTTCCACTTCTTCTTCTTCTTCTTCTTCTTCTTCTTTTTAACAATCCTCGATCCTCGAGCGCTCAACGAGATTTACAAACTGCGAAACTGGAATTCGGTGGCCGCTCTCCAAGTTACACTACCAGCACTACTAACCTTTTTCTCTCGGATGCATTTGCCACGAAATCGTCTTATTGCGCATCGGCTTTCAGGCGATCGCGTAGGGAACGCCGCGGTTAAACTCGCGTAAGCGCATTCAGCGGGAATCTACGCCGCGCTCGTCGACCTCCGCTATCGGTACCACCAGCAGGACGATTAGATAAGGAAGCAGCGCGTGCACTTATAGCGCAGCGTAGTCGGGGCTTTGTCAGGCCGGTTGTACACAGAGCCAAGTCCCGAAGAACGAAGAAGAGGCACGCGAGACAGTTTGCGTTGTCGTCGACGGCAGTGGGAGAAAGACGGAGAAGACGGAGAAGACGGAGAAAGACGGAGAAAGACGGAGAAAGACGGAGAAAGACGGCCGTTGGCCGGCTCGGACAAGGCTGCCGCAAGGCGAGAGACAGAGAGAAAGCGCGTTTCGCCATTTAACTCCCGCAGGGACAAGCAACCTTGTGCGCCGCTCTCGCGCGGTTAACAGAAGAGCGTCCGCCCGCTTTCCGTAATCGATCGCGCGCCTAAGTGCGCACAATGCGTATTAAACACGGCGTCCGAGACATCCGACTGCTCGCTCTCCGAGAAACGCGAACGTGAGAATGAAGAGAAGACTGCTTCCCTTGCTTGCCTTTTTTGGGGGTGGGGGCGGGGCGGGAGAGGCAGGGGGTGAGACAGAGGGAGAGATTCACGCGGCGAACAACAATCGCGAGCTTTTGCACGGTTTTTTTCGGGAGGACGAAAAACCGTGTCGCTGCTCGTGTCGCGCCTCCTCCGCTGCTTTTGCTGTCCTCTCCCTGCACGCAGGATACCATCGTACCCAGTGACGCGTATACGTCTAACGGAGCCACGCGCGATCCTTTAGGCATCGCGAGCACTTGAGCGCCCGAGCGGCCAACGTAGGCGTCAAACTTATTATTTTAAGGAGATCTCCTTGTAGTAATGACACGTAATGGAACTCGTTGACTTTTTACTTCCTCTGTGTCTCGCTTTTCTGCGGTTTGTAGGCACGAGGGAGGGAGGCTGTTCCTTCGTCGAGCGTTGCACTTATCGATAGTGTGCATTATAGCTCTTTAACGCGTCTCTACTTTTTACGCTCGGCAATATTCTATCGGTTATGCTGTTATTATTCAGACCTCGAAGCGCGTCTACGCAGTTGGTGGAGATGCCATTATTCGCTCGTTCTTACTGTAAACACACTGCAACAACACTGGCTTATGCGCGCGTAAAGCGGCATAAAGCGGCTAATGAATGAAATTTCGCTGAGAGGAAACATGCAAATCAGGCGAATTACCAAAGCCGGAACTGGAAATTATAAATGATGCGATAAATACAATGGCTTAAGGTGCGAGAGCTAAAGGATGACGAACGTGCGAACACTCTCGGCGAAATCGCTGATCCGTTTTCACGGGCGCACGCGCGCAACCTTACCCTACGTATTTATCGTAACGTATATTTATTTCATTGGGCGTAATTACACTGCATGGTAACAAGTATCGAAAGACCCGGTACTCGCAGGCTTCGGTTGCCAGGTGAGAGATGAGCCGACGGAAAGGAGGACGCATCGCCGCCATCGCTTGGCACCCTCGACTGCCAACTGCGGTAGTTGCGACTGGCATTACCGCAAAAGGTTAAAAATCGCGAGGCTGCGCAAATCATTGTAACTAAAACTGTTGAACGGCTTGCAGGGCGTTACTCGGAATCAAGTGCAGAATCGAGCAGAGAAACGTTATTTTTAGCGGAGGGGCAGGTAGCAGAGAGCGGCTGCACGAGGTGAATTCAGTTATGACAACTTGAGAAAGATTACAGATACGAAGGGCAAGCTTCCCTATTCGATTTAACGGCATGATGAAAAATGTAGCAAATGCGTTTGTTTAGGCTCGAGGGGGCGTTTTATCGCGAAACTACCTGATTTGGATTCGTCGACGAGTGTTCGGGTAGTATCTGCCTCGGAGGCTGGAGGGTAAGCGCAACGAACGGGTATTCATTTGAATCGAGTTGAAGTACGTCCGCTTGCGGGTTTCAACGGTGGTACTAAGGTGGTACTGAGGTGGTACTGAGGTGGTACTATAACCACACTGAGCAGCTCCAACCGCCGCCGCCGCCACGGTATGCAATTTGAGAAAATTTATTTTTACGCGTTAACGTGAATTACGCCTATTAATCTGAATTTCAATATTAAGTCACGTTATTAAAGAGGAAGTTTGTTTTTTTGTTTTTTTTTTGTTTTTTTTTTTGTTTTTTTTTTTTTTTTTTTTTTTTTTTTTTTTTTTTTTTTTTTTTTTTTTTTTGTCAGCGTCGGGAAAGTTTTTAAGCGACTGGAATGCATCCTTTCTGCAAGAATTACGTAAACACTTTTATATCCTTTTCCTTTGCGTTGTTACTGCAGCGAGTCTACAGGAATGTCGAAGGTAGCCCTCGCATTCCCATTTAAGTCGCGCTGATAAGAAAGAAAAAAATGAAGAAAGAAGGAGAAAAAAGAAGGAAAGTTTTATGTTTTATGTAGAATTATACGGGACAAGATTTAAGTTTCCACTCCCCTTCTCAAATATTCGAATTTTTTATCGCAACACGAAGCGAACACCGCGAGTCCGCAAACACGAAAATAAAGTTCTCTTCGGTTTTCTGATCTCGCCGATGCAACTAATACGATCGTCAACGGTCACGAGCGATGATTCTTATAAGGAACTCCGAAAACAGAAGCCATTAGGATGGTTGTTGAGACATTAAGGAAGATATTTATTTGAAGGCTAATGAAGGCATGTATATAGTTAACTCGCGAGACCTACGGTAAATAACGAGCGCTACGGAGGATCGCAAACAAATACAAATCACGTTTATTTTTGCTGCCTAATTTTAGTAGGATAATAGAATACGTCTCCCAAACGTTATTTTTCCGCGATTAAAAGCAAAACACCAGCTCGTTTTTCTCAAGCTGATCAAACTGCCGTCAACCTAATCTACCTCGGGGTTTACCTACGAAGCAAGTTTAATCAATTTCGATACTTCTTAGTCGATACGCGCTAACGAGACCTTTACAACGAGGATTTACAAAGTTCGCAAGAGTCGCTAGAGACAAAACGCTAGAAAAACAAAGTGCGATACTTGACAGTTTGTTCAAACTCGCAGTATCGCCACAATAAGCCAACAAGTGCTTTTACGCGAATGCGAAAAGTCCCTTTTCTCTCGACTTGCGAGCGTCCGTCGATTTCCAAAGGCATTTTAAGAAAAAAATATACAAATATACAGATGTACGTGGCAGGGTGCAATGTCTTATTTAAATATCGATCTTTTTGCGACTGAGGCGTAATTCCAAAGCTATTTATACCATAAATCCTGATTATTATAATTCTCGTATTAAAGGCGAGAGCTTGGCCGTGAAAAAAGAAGGTTCATTGAAACATTGGTTTGTAATCGCCGTAGAAAGACTCGGCGAAAGAGAAACTTGATTGCGGCGAAGTAAAAAAACCATTGGAACATATTATTTTACTCGATCGAGTCTATATTCCACAACAATTAATGACCGATATAATTATAAATTGGCCAATGTATAAACGAATATCTTCCTTCTTCACACCGATCATCCTCATTATCCGCAAGTAATTTACGTTGTAGTAAACTCTTTTACCGAGCCCTACGTGTACTCTTAGTACAACGTACATAAATTGAAAATCCCCTTCCATTTCGAATGCGTTAATTCTTAATCTATAAAAATTAGCCTCGTTGCCTACTCATTGTCTTAAATCAATTTTACGGGCACGACAACTGCACAGAATGCCGCAAAAAATGCGTTCACGCGATGCATCCCCACCAAATCGTGACTTCTCATTATTTCATAAACGACATTCGAAATAAATCGGCGAAAGCAGCGAGAGTCTTCAGCTGTCGAGAGTTCAACGATACCCACGAACTTTGCTCAAATTGCCCAAGATTTAAAAGTCGACGAGAGTAAGTCGACAAAAGAGTCGCCTTCTCACCGAATTAATACAAATAACTATCCAAGCTTTACCCTCCAATCTAATTCAACGCTTCGTTATTCTTCGCAAACAACGCAGCCAAGCGGCGGCGGCGGCGGCGGCGGCGACCAAACGAATGAATTTTACTATCTTAATCGGAGCAATTCTCGAGCAAACGAAGTATTTTATTATCAAGGTACGCGGAAGAAGCTCTTTCGCAGTGGAATTTACGCGACGCATTCGGCGAACGCGTAAATCGCCGAGCTCGTACGCTGACCCGAGCCCGAAATTTCGAGTCGTTACACATTCCGGGAAAGAGCAGAAAAAAAGAGTCCAGCGCAAAGCGTCGCAGCCTCGAGGGAATTTACCTTCGTGGGCAGAACAGGTCAGGAGCACGAGTAGAGAGAGAGGAGAGGAAGATTAGGACACTCGTGCGCTCAAGGGAGCGAGAGGAAAGAGCAACGATGGCAGTCTACGAGCGGTCGCAGAGGAACAAGAAAGTGCAGGCGAAAGAAAGGATAAAGAAAGGAGTTCTTCGCTCGTCTCTCGGTTGCGAAAATCGGCGGCGCTAACTCGACCAGGTGGACGGCCCTCGACAGCCAACAACTAGAGAGAAAAATGCCAAGGAGACAGGCAAATGGCTACGAGGACGCGAGGATCGAGCGGGTACTCGCTTGTGTACGCCGTTCGTTAACCGACTCGAAAGAATTAGTCGCGAGAGCGATTCCTTCCCCTTGATTCCGATCCCCCACCGATTCCCCACCGATTCCCCACCGATCCCCCGCCGATCCCCCGCCGATCCCCCGCCGATCCCCCGCCGATCCCCCACCGATCAAACTCCGTAAATATTTAACTTGCTCTCCGAGGCCCACAAAGACAGAGAAACGAAGAAGACAAATGACGAAAGATAGATAGGGATTTTATTCGGAGCGCAGGAGGGTCCGATTGACTAATTAATGCTCCCATCCACCCCAAAATATAAACGAACCGAAGCTTTCGCTTTTGAAATGCCTCGAATGATTATTTGCTTGCCATAATTGAACGCCCGAAAGGATGAAAAGAATCGTACATGGAGTGGCGCATGCAAATACTGCACTTGTGTGCGTGCGATGGCTATTGGTTTAGAGAGGCTTGGGTACACCTATGCGTTATGACGTACGGGCCTTTACTCTCTGTGCTCGCTTTATCCGCGCGGTAGATAAATTGGACGCTCCTCCTTGGGAGTGCTCGAGTTTTTTTCTCGCAAGAAGGAGTTTGTACTCGTAGAGGCGTCGTCCTTCTCTTAATGCACTTTTCAAATAAAAAGTACTTTTATATACCGTGCGACTTTGCTGCGTATTTGAGTAACTTGGTGACGCTCTCTTCGAGCTAAAATATCAAGAAAACGATACATGTTCCAAATACTGCCATTATCTAAGAACAAAGAGTTACGCGATCGATTTTCATTCTAAATCGTCGTATTTACATCGAATACGTAACACACCAAAGCTTTCATATTTTTCTAATAAAATAAAATCCCACATAAAATCCAGACCTTATTTCTTTCAAGTAGAGCGTGCAGGAGCTTAAAATAAAAATTTACCACAACTGATACTCACACTGATACTCTAATGCGAATCGATTAAAATAAGGCTTATCCGCACCTATTTTATATCAACGGTATAAATTGTAGAAGGACCGACTCACCTGAAACAGAAAGAGAAAAAACAAGTAGGTCAGTGCTCAACGTATAATATTGTTTTAAAAGTACTTTACATATTGTACATGGTATACACGGTATATATATTTATAAATTGCTGTACCGAGTGAAATACTTCCCGATATAGACGTTAGAAAAAGTGTGAGAAAAGCGTGGGGAAGCAGCGACGAAAAGACACGGCCGATGAGTAAAGGAAATTGGAATGATAAATACGAATAGTTTAAATTCGTTAAAGATCCGACAAACGAATTTTCCCTTTTTTTTTTTTTTTTTTTTTCTTTTTTTTATTTTTTTTGGGGGGGGGGCGGCTTTTTTTCGTGAAAAGACGCCATTTGTCGCGAAACCTAGAGAGCCATAGGTTTTTACAAATGGATATTTGGGAGGTACTTCGGGAGTCCTGGAACGCCGAGTAAATATATAAATGACTTTTTGAGCAGCGGTGTGACGGTACTTCCCAGAAGGAAAGGATCCGAAATGAATTGAGAATATTCAAAGGACGTCTTTGTCCTCGTCCATTCCATTACGCGCACCTTCTTCCATGACCCTCCTTTCCTTTCCCATCCCCGTGTAATGTAGACTTTGCCGTCTTCTTCTACGAAATTTTCTTCGCACATTAGCCATCACTTTCAATCTTCCGATTCGCCGCGACCGCCTATAATTCGCTACAGCGAAATCGAATAAGATGAATATCTAATCGTAAGGGAAACTTTAATAAACGAAAAGGTGATTCTAACGTCTTTCCTCTGTTCTACTCTACTTTGTTCTATTTAATTCTCTAGCGATTTTGCCATTGTCAGTACTTACAGGCATGGAAAAAGTCTTCTACTGATCCTTTGGGATTAGTGCGTACACTCTTGACCTTTGTTTTTTAAATCGTTTGCCCTCTCAAAGGTGATGTTAAGCGGCGCGACGACGCGCGAGTAATCCATTTTTTAATTACTACAAATTTAGCTTTCTCAAAAGTTATTTATTTTTTTCCAGACCTAGGGACTTTTATTTACTATCTCAGGGTCTCCAAAGGCTTTTGTTCGTCGATGCACCAATGAATGCACGCACCAAATGAAAGCGTATCCAAATGTCTTTGGTCGATCTCCCTGTCTTTCGAAACGATAGAATAAACTAATGAGTTCGATAAAACAGTTCGATTTAAAACCCTGTAATTACATTCAGGGTTAATTGGCTTAAATAGAGCACGAGCAATGTTAAACCCAAAGTACTTCTCCGACATCCCTCGGTGAAATAAGTTGCTCAAAAAACTTTACTAATGGATACAGAGGGTATATTCTCTATGTACGATCAAAGCTTCAGACGATTATAGTTTCATCGATAAGTAGAATTAAATTAAAAATCAGTAGGAGTAATGGTAGTGATGCCCACGTACGTGGGCATTTAAATGCCTTTAGTTTTTTCATCCGTAAAATGGGCTACATTACTTTTATGATATTTGGAGAATTGGTTTTTATATTTTTATTTTCGCAATTCTGCCCCAATAAGGAAGTGGAATTATTCCGCGATGGTGTAGGACGCGCGATTATTGAAAAATAAAAATAATTAAATTAATAAAATAAAAAAATGGAATAAATAGCGCGCGCTATACGTTTATTTGTCTAAGTTTGTATATTATTTTAATTTCCTTATGTCTCCCCCGTACCGTATTCCCCGTAAATGTATTTATTCTTAGCTTAATTATCCACTTAATTATAAATACGATTTATAAAGGTAATTGCTTTTTACGATATTATACAGGAACCAAAGTAATCGGCTCGAGGGGCTTGAAAATTTCAATTAATACGTCATTATAATGAAAAGTAAGCGTAAGTTGAAAGGCGTTATAAATGCAAGGCTCGTTCTTTTCAAAATTCGCGTAACCCGAACGCTCAATTGTAAGTAAGCGCCGATTGCGCAGCGATATTACAGTCGAAGAAGCCTCGGTCTACCGCGCAACCGTGGTACATCATTAGAAAAGAAATGCGGACGAATTGCCATCCATTAAGTCGTGTTTACAGTTAATAAATTTGTTCGATACAAATTTTTTCGTTCCCTTTTCGTTCTCCCAACATACAACTTCCCGCCTCAATCATCATTATCTCCATTTACGCTTTTCAAGCCAACCATTTCCATCGCTTTCCCATTTCGCATTCATTCGTTATCTCGATCTGTCCCGCAGTCCTGGAAAATGTCGAAACAACCCGCGCGTGGACTTGCAAACGTAGGCTCGGCTCTTGGTGCACTTCCATCGGGGCATTGCCACTATGCCCGCTATCCAATTACACACCTTTCAGTAGGAACCGCAAAAAATCGACTTACCATTGCGCGGCCGATTATCAATTTTTCATCGCTCACGGGCAAATCAGAGAAAAGGTAGGTGGAGGCGAGAATTCAAAGAACCGTGGGGGCTCGCTGATTGGCCGCAGGACGATTATGAGAGCGAGCAAGAATTCGAAGACGAGGGGAGGCAGAATAATCGCGAGTTTATCAACGGCCAGTATAACTCGGGAACAGCCGATTTCCTCCGCGATTCTCGCCGGGATCGAGAGAAGGCGCCAATTTCTAGGCGTGTGGATGCGAGATAGATTACACGACGAGTGAGCAGCCTCTGCACATTTTCCACTCTCTGAGAATTCCTTTGTGTTGTTCCGAGCTCTTCCGAGCTCTTCCCGAGCTCTTCCCGAGCTCTTCCCGAGCTCTTCCGGAGCTGTTCACGAGCTGTTCACGAGCTTCGACCCACCTCTATTGGCTTCGCCGGGAAGGCTCTATCTTGGTTTACCGAGTGCTTTGCTTGTGGGACGAAATTGCTTTTTCGCGTCCATGATGGGGCAGCGCGCGCGAGAGCTTCGATATTATTACGTCCTTTAGAGTTGCAGGACGCGCGCGACTCGTGGCGCCTTGGCGACAATACGAGTCAACGCGCAGCTCTAATCGCGAGACCAAATGCGTAGTCATGAATAAATGGGGATGATTTACGTAAGAGCGCCACGTGCCACGTTTGCCGAGTCGCCTCTAAATTTTGTCTTAATCGACAACTAAAGCAACTAAGGATAAAATCCACCGAAGCTGTCGTTGCAATATCCAAGGACTTTCGAGACATCTGCCTCTACTGGGATGGATTCTGCGCGGACAGACTTTTAAGTGATTAAAACGCGACTCCACTTTGTGTACCAATTCCTTTATTATAAATTACTTTATATCGAGGCAATCGTGGCAAGAGCCGAGACGAGTTTTCTCCAAACTAGATATGCATTCGGCTTTCCCGTTCGCAACCGTCCAAAGGACGAGCGACCCGAGCCTCCCTTTCCTCCCTTACGAGTGCAATTTTAATTTTCCGCTGACTGGAGTATCGGAGAATTATCGGACGCGGCGTGCGGATGCTCGACATTTCTAATTGAATCGGGATCTTTTGCAGTCGAACGAGAACGAGCAACTGGGAAATGACGTACCTACGACCGACGAAAATCTGTGTTTTACTTTCAAAGGAATATCCGACGCGTATCGAGTTCCGTTACGAATTCGAGTTTATTACTACTGGCAAGGGGGGAAGATCACCGACGCCGAGCGACTGTTTGGTGGAGTACGTACCTCGACGAGAAATTCTCATTCTTGTGAACGTTCTCGAAGAACATTCTCGAGAACATTCTCATTACTCGCATTTCTGCTAGAATTAACGAGAGGAATTCATTTGCCTTTATAATGTCCTAACTAACGCCAAAACATAGGCGCGCTTTGTTCAGCACTCGATTAATAGACGTACCACCACCGGTATCAGCCACTCGTTCGCCAATTACGAAAACGAACGACACTTAAAGCTCCCGTTGATGACACGAGTACAAAGCTCTTATCGCGAATCGCAAAACGGACAGTTGACAGCCACCGACGATATCAGCGTTAGCGACGATCAACCTGACGAACAACCAAGTCATCGTAGCAGATTTGAAAAATCGATGACAACAAAATATCAAAGTGGCCGGTAATCGCCAAGGAAACTGTTGGGAATAGTAAGACTGGTGATGAAAGCGCCAACGGGCTTTTCCGTACACCAGCTGTGGGACTCCCTGGCGACCGGGTGGAAATATTATTTTGGCTACCCTTCGCGTTACGCCACCGAGGACTTATCCAACGAGAGAAATGTCACGTACAAACGTTCTAATTGATCAACCCGTTCAATCGATGCGAAGGCTTTCCACTTTCCAGCGAAAAATTCGACTGGACGATATGCAATTCGAGCGATTCCTTATTTTCGAGAAGCGCGATATCGCTGACGAGGACGCCTCCTTCTCCTTGGGTCGCCGAACACCTTGTCAAAGCTTCGCGCGCACGGCGAGAAATTACGCGACGCGTGTCCCAGTGTCGCGGCATCATCACCGCGAGGGAGATCAGCCGAGTCTCTCTCTCTCTCTCTCTCTCTCTCTCTCTCTCTCTCTCTCTCTCTCGGCCTCCGAGATTTTTGCTCGGAATTTTTTCAGGAAATCCAGTGCTTGCGCATTCGGAATGAAAGCGAGCTCGGACGGCTACGAAGGAGGTGGAAGACAAAGAGAAAGGCGGAGAAAAGTAAGCAGTCGCTATCGCGAAAATGTGTTCATCCGGGGGATCGACGGTCGCCTGCTGTGCAATCAGTGCATATAACGCGGCACCGGCCCTCGAGGCGAAGAGACTTCATTATGCCGGCAAAAAACGCGGACCTTTATTATTAAACTCGTATTTCTTTCTCCGAACTCCCCGTAATGAATTCGTTTGGTGCGTCGCGTTTGCGCGCGAGCGTGTCGCCATTTTTTAAAAATATATATCGAGATCGGTGCCGGAGGAGTTGATTCGCCGAAATGGACTCCAAATGTAATTTTAATGCTCTTTTATCCTTAACGACCGGCCTTTGATGGGATTTTGACGGGGGCAACCCCGGCTCTTGCCGTTGATTTTCCTCCCTCGCAGTTCTTTCGTTTAATGATAACGGCCGAGGTTGCGCAACGGACATAAACGTCGTTAAAGCGGCGCCTTACGCCGGAAATTAAATCGACGAGCGCGAGGACTTACAAACAAGTAGGCTCGTCGCCTACTGTTAAAAAAAAACAAAAATAATTTGGTGCGCGGAAAGTCGCGTTGATGAAAGTTGCCAAACGCCACACGCGATAAACCCCCTAATAAATCTAATGGCCAGGGCAGCAGCTCGGATAAGTCGTTACCCGGAGCGAGTCGACAAACTTTGCGCGTAAAGAGAGTCCCTTTCATCCGAGCGCGTATTTCGGGGATTGCATCGCGAGCCGCGACACGCATCAGCGATGTGTTCCGGATAGAAGGACGAAAAGGAATGAATGGGATCGAGGAGATAAAAGAGAATCGCGGGCAGAAGAGCGGCTTGTCTCGCCTCCCGGTGTAGCCGCTGCAGGTGACGCCTCGTGGGACGTCGCATTGACGGATTCCCATCGAGCGTCAGCGGCGACAATTCCGTTCGGATGCTCTTCCCCCCGTCGTCCCCGTCGGCACCAAAGCGATTCGACTCAGTCGCACTAATACACCGGGACTCGCTCGCAATCCGACAATCGCTAAACTAGCGTATGCGTGCCTCGCGTTCCGTCGTTATGCGCCGCCCGTATTTGCATGCGAATGCACTCGGTGGGTTGGGGGCGGACGGGGGGTAGTCGCGTGCGCGCATGTTCGCAGACCAGCGCGTCGGGAAAAGTAACGTTTGGCTTAGGGGGCGGCTCTGCGGAAGCGTATGGCGCAGCGATGGGAAAATGGTTTCTTTTGGCCGGTCGGCTTGTTGACATCGCTGCCCTCTCTTATCTTTATCGTTGGTTTTTTTTTTTTTTTTTTTTTTTTTTTTTTTTTTTTTTTTTTTTTTTGTGCGAAGCGAACTTTACATCCACCGCGGACAAAATGCGGTTCTGCTCGTTCTCAGAACCAAGTTATTACGTTTTACGACTTTTTGAAATATTTAGTTCGTGGGCTGCGTGTTTGTCGCGGGGGGTGGTGGGGGGCGAGGCAATTTTACTTTGATTTTCAATTATTTTTAATCGAGATCCCTTGCGAAGGATGGAAAACGCAGCAGAAAACGCAGCAGAAAACGCAGCAGAAAACGCAGCAGAAAACGCAGCGGTAAATTGGTGATCGGTTTTCATCGCGTCCTTGTTACCCCTTCTTTTAAGCCTGTGCGGAAGCTTCGAGTTACGAATATAAATTAAAAGTTGGATGTCGCCAACTGGCGCGTAGATCTCTCGATCCGCGTTCTAGAACGCGACATAACGACGAGAGGACTTTTACCGGTAAGATGCACTATGCAAAAACAACGACGAGAGTACGCGGAATATCTGCTACGAGTTGTCTTTGCTTTGTGAGAAAGATGGAATGTACATTTCTTCAAAATAATTTACAATATTATTTAAGTGTTCTTTTTTGCTACGATTTTAGGTGCTTGCTTTAGATCTGCTACCGATATCGACCACCGACGTAGTCGCAATTTTTCTTCGAATGTTTTAAGGGACATAAGCAGCAGTCGAGATCCTAATCCCCTTGGTAGAGCCGGAAACTCGAGTTGGAGAAGTAATGCGCTTTGTAGCTTTCAAAGGCAGATACGTATTGTTCATTGCTAACCGTAGATATGACGTAATTTGTTTTTCTTCTTTTTTTATTACATTTAACTTTAACCAAACATGCACACATTAGGCTCTCGGCTTTCCATGTACACCACCCACCTACACTACCACCTTCGACAGATCTATCGTAAACAATTATCGCAATTAGGAAGCAATAAAGCGACTAACTAGAAAAACTAGAAAAACGGTGTGCTTGACAAGCATAAAACATTTCTTCTAAACCAACAAGCCGACTTTAGAGGGAGTCCAACTGCTTCCAGCGCCTCGAACATAACGTACCTGAAACTCGCGCAAAATATCAAATTTCCCTCCTTGCCGTTCTAAGTTATTCGCAAATTACCTGAAATTATAGGAAAATTAAGTCTGCTTGCGCACACGCAAGCTGCCAACCGATATTTCGTCCCCTGCATTTATTAGCGCGATGCGCAGACGCCAGAGTGCCCACAGCCCCGAGAAATACCTTTATCCTGACGTTTCCTTAACACGTATCATCGGAGGGCTTGCGGGAAAGACGGGGCCTACTTAAAGGGTTGGGTAGTACTTAAAGAAATATATTAATCACTCACGCTCGAAAGAGCCGCGAGTGATTGCACCAACGAATAAGCAAACGTGCAAATCTCCGAATGGAAAAACACGCAAGAGCGAGACAAGTCGCCCGCGCAAGCCGTACAAAGGGCAAAGGTAGCACAGGCACATGCTATTTGTACGAGAAGGTGACGCTTATCTCGTTCCAGCACTCTCCTCGGGGTCCCGCCGCGCACGAATTCGACCTCCTTTCTTTCACGAGGAAGCTGCCTTCTGTCGAGGGATCAGCAGTCTTCTTCATTGGGGTGGATGAATTGTAGATTCATTTGGCGATCCTCGGCAAGGGTGCGTTCTCTTCGGTTTCCTATTAATCGCTTTCGTCCTGTTTAGTCGCACTGCGGCTACTTTTTCAAAGCCAACCCTCGAACGGACGTCTATTGAAAGCTTAAAGAACGTCCATTTGGTCCATCCAGGCACCTTTTAATGGAATTTCAAGGCGCCGTATCGTGAAGTTGATTTTGTTGTAGTTTTCTTTGGTAATAATAGCGAGAGTAACGATAACGTGCATCTTTCGTTATCCCCGTAAGGCTATTGTTCGCTTCTTTTCGTCTATAATTCGTATACAGGAATCAAATTGTATGGAATAATTCGTAGGACGAGCTCTAAAGTTGCCAACGACTATTGTTGCAACCTTTCTCCAAATAAGCGTCTTAAAACCGGTGCTACTGTTAGCGAAACCAAACGTGTATTCGCAGCGATGGAAAAAGTTCGGAGGAGGAAATAGTTAAGGAGATTAATTTTGATGTTTGCTCGAGACACTTACGCGATACGTACTGCTCAATTACATTTCCAATTATAACTATGTAATCACGTAGCACGAGTCCTGCGATTGCATCGATTACGATTGCTAGCGATTGCTACCTTTTTTGCAAAAAGATCTTCTTCCTTTGCACAGGAAGGCTTGGTACAGTTGACATTGCTGATGTTATTCATGGACAACGATGATTGCTCGTATTCCTCTGATACCTTTGATACTAATGACGGACTCCAAGTGCACGATTATGCAATTACAATTGGAAATTTAATCGAGCCGAGAAGTGTGCGTGCGTGCGCGCGCGCGCGTGTGTGTATACCCAGTTTCACGAATATCGCATACAGCGAGATCTTAAATATATCGAAGTAGCAGAGATCGTAGACCAGCTTCACCGATAACAATGCAAAGCTAAGTTCTGGCGTACGAGTACACTCGAAATTCAGCCATTAATTTCAAAGATTAAAGGTGCAATAATGTCGAACGTATTCCCTATTATTCTGTGCGCATTATTATACGCACACAGAAAGACTAAATGTAAATAAATATTGAACCGGTTTTAAGTATATTCGTATTGAAAGAGATCACGGAGACAAATGAATGTATTTTTATACATGTAGCACGAAGCCATAAAGAAAAATTGGCAAAGTCCTTGGAAACAAACTGACGCTGGTATAATACTGTGTCTCGTTATCTATGGGGGAAAAACAAATTTTGTCTTCGAACGAGAACATTGGACGTGTCGCTGTACGTTGTATGAAGTGTACGTACGGCAGTCTCGAGTTGAAAAAATACAGCAAGCGCAATGTAAAGGTAATACGGCATTGACAGATCTACCAATTAATAAAATCAGGTACGGATAACAAAGATGAGGATTTAATGTCATCCCCGGTTGGAATTACTGTCATCCCATACAAACTCGGATGTTTAAACGACGGTGATAAATTTTAAGTCGAGAAAAAATAAGGTTGTGATATAAAGAGCTTCTGAAAATTTGGCATTTTATGATAGGCGACCAGATTTTTTATCGTGTACTCTAAAATGTAGCGCAGTATTGGGCTCTGTAGCGAGTGTTGAAAAGGACATTTATTCTCGCTATTTTTTTGCCTCCAGTCCCCGATAAAAAATTAAAGGCATCGATATAAAATGAGAATGGAAAATTTTATTGTACTAAAAATTCCAACTGCAAGCGTAAGTGCAACAATACACGCACGTAACGAAAGTTAATAAGAAAAATGATTATTCGCGTGAAAGTTTCGATGATGTATCTTCATGAATTTAGTCTTTTAACGTTTCATTTAACTTATCGGAAGGAACGACTTACTTTAAAAAAAGAGAAAAGGAACAAAAAGAAAAGAGGAGCGATATTTTTATGCCGATTAGAAGGAGTATATATATATATATATATATATATATATATATATATATATATATATATATATATAATCAATACGGGTGATGCGTAAGCTTTTGAAAAATCTGCATAAACATATGTTTCGAGCATCGATGCTTTCATACCGATGTTTTTTTGTAGCGCGCAAATGAAAAATATTGCGTGTATTAAAGTCGCCTACTCGCTAAAAGTACAGAACACGTTTTTTTTACCAACTTCTCTGAAAATTGGATATCAGTATTTCAGTGAAATTGTATTCAAATCGACTGCGCTCTCCGTAATAATAATTTTAAATAATGGTTTTACAATTTTTTACCTTGCTAAAATGAACGATGCGGATCTCTGCAAACACATCGGAAGATTTTTAAATACAGCTTATATCTGCGATGGGCTACTTATACGTTAGCTTGAATTAGCATAAGAATACAGTGTTCTCTCGAGTGAAATCAGTCTTTCAGAAAAGTTATGAAACTAGGAAAGTTTTAATTAAAGCAAACCTTTATGGGCTCGGTATAAAATAGATGCGAACGATAAAATCTTTTATAAAAGTATCGATGATCCCGACCTTTTCACGAATAATAAGAAAAATTATACGCAATATCATTTATTACGGTAGTCCAAAATCTTGTGATTTTAAATCTTATCTTGACGATTGAGATCGATATCGGAATTACAGTAAAAACTAGAACCTTCAAGTTTATCCGAACTCACCGGATCGTAAAGTTTTTGAATCACCTTGGAAAACATATGAACTCCATTGAAAATCCTCGTTCTACATTCCTGTAGTTGAAAAATTAATCGAATCTTGAGCTTTACGAGAGATGGGTGGTTTCTTTTTAAACAACTAATCTTATTCATTGGTGGGCGACTGAATCTGATAAATAAAGGAAATCTAAACGACGCATAAAATTCAAATTTAAAAAATCGAAATTTGTAAATGTTGCATACGTATACTCAGAATTGGATATAGAATTAAGATTTAATTAACTGTGCTTAAACGCATAAATTACGCGGAACGAATTGTACGTTAACGGTTAACCTTTTATTCCTCGAGGATACGTTCAAGCGCGTTGCGTTTCAAATTAATTAATCGTCAAATATCACGGTCTATTCTTGAAATTAAACATTAAACTGTGCACGTTACCTTTAATAACGCCGCTTGACAGAGGATTTTTATTAGTGAAGAATTAGCAAAAAGAATCGCCGCCTACTTTACTCTACCCAAATTAAACATTTTTGCGACTCGCCGACTTCCCAAAGCAAGTACACGCAAATGCACCATCTTATAGGGTGAAAAAAAAAATTAAGCATTAATTACATTGTATTCTACAACATAAGATATATGATACATTAAAATCTATTATAAAAAACAGCGAACCGTTTTAGAAACGATCACCGACTCCTTCGACATTCTCCACAAGAGGAAGACGATGAAAAACCGAGAACGCTCATAGGAAAAAAATAATAATCAAGGCCTTAATTTGATAGCGAAACCCGACCCTCGTGTAAAAATGAAAAAAATGCTAAAACTACTTATAATAATGGATGCTGCATTTTTCACGAATGGTACGCGTTGTTATTTGAAAAGATGTTAGAAACTTGGGAGTTTCGTCGAGGAGAGATGTACGTTTTTTAGCGCAGGTACCTTGGAGCTGTGCAGGAAACTTTTAAAACTTGAATAATAAAAAATATTTTCGAGTGTACTTCAAAATATATTTATTGGAATTGACGTAAAATAACTTTCAACTCATAATATTTATTTAAAACTTAGCCCTCGCGTCTCAAGATTGATGCAAAGGTGTACTTCCTTTTTTCGCTTTTTTGATAGTCTCTCTTTCTTTCTTTCTTTCTTTCTTTCTTTCTTTCTTTCTTTCTTTCTTTCTTTCTTCCTCACTCCTGTCTCTATCTCTGTTAAAAAAGTCTTCGAGGCAGTCGTGAGACGAATCGACCTCACAGAGAATCTCACCCTCCCTCCCCCCGGCCCCCGCCGACATACCGTCCGATGGTATGGCGGCGAAAAATCCAGGCGAATGATTGATAACGCGCTTCGGGTTATGCGAGTGAATGTGTCCCTCTCCTTTTTTTCGTCCCGTCTCTCTTTCTTTTCGACCGCATCAGGTTCACATCTTTGTTTGTTTTTTGTTGCGATTATACCTGTGTCGATCGCTGTGAATCGATGCGAGGAGTTTCTTACTTCGGATTTACTTTTCTTTTATTTAGAATGATTAATAAAGTTTGCATTGTAATTTAAATTTATGTGTCCGATCGGATGGGTTGTAAATTACATTAAGATAAAATAAGTATAACAAATTGTATTTTTTATTATTATCTCGTTTGTTCCTTGCGTGTAGTTGTAGAAATAACGCTAGTAAATGTGCCCTGCGGTTTTCCTTTTGTCAATGTAATTTAAAAGGCATTTTTGCGCCCCATACGGCATAACGTAAACGCATTAATAACTCTTAGGTTTATCGATGTATTGTCCTGATCCCGATGAAAAATAATTATTTCAAGAAGTTTTAAGTGTACACGCCAATAAAGTGCCGCTCATCTGAATTTAGGAGTTTTCAAAAACTCGTGTTTCGCGTGCTCTACCTACGCATTTTGCCAACTGTGAATTTCGCAATTTCATCCGTCTCTTTGAGTATTCCTTTATTACGAGCACCGATAAGTAATTACAGAAGAAACCGGTGAAAATTAAATTTACGAGTGCACTAGGTTCGGATCTTATCTGCATTATGTTTTCTTGCCAAGAGATTCCGATGAAAAGATTTCCCATAGTTTTACGATAGCTAAGAAATACCGATTTTATCAAAGACCTTCGAAGAATTTTTAAATAATCCTTCCCCGCAATAAAGAGGAATAGCAAATCTTTAAATCGACCGATGCTCTACTAATGCTCCACTAATCCACGATTTTATTACGTTGGCAACTACAAGGTTTTACACGACGAGCAAAATGTGAAAAGAAATTTTATGCAAAAGGTACAGATTGCGCATTTTATTAAACAACATCCGAATTACAGCGTCACCTCGACACTCTACGTAATCACACGCGTTGTATATCTTAACTTGGAAGTAAAGAAGCAGAGAATAATTTCTTATAAACAAACTGCCACAGTACGCGTAAATATTGTCGCGATAAAAGTCAAATTAAGACGTTATACAGCATTTGAGGAAACCTCCAGTCCGAAACTGCACAGCACTTCCGAGTAAAAACGTTGGCCACTGCACTTTAGAACCTCGGAAGTCAAGTGATCGAATGAAGTGTTACTTGTGCGAGAGGTAACTTTTTATTTTGTATTTCAACAACGTGAAAAAAAGGAAGAAGAAACAAATCATTTATAAATAAACCCATTTATAAATGAAATTACGAGTGCACGTACGAGGCGATTGATAATTGTAACTGGCAATCAAATATACCGATATAATGATAATGATAATGATAATGTGAATAAGAATCGCACCGGACAAATGTACAAAGGAAAGGACGAATTGTCCTTTCGTCATCAGGAATCGAGAAGCCTTTTCAATATTGTACACAAATAATTACCGTGTTCTACGTGCTGTTCACATACACACGTGCACGAGTAAGAAACAGCAAGCGGCAAAGGAAAAACTGTTTCACTGTGTCATCATTCTTTCAGAAAAACCGCACGCAACTCCTGCTACGTCCGTAATAAAAAACCACAGGCACGCGTGTAAACACGCTCGAGTGGACCCGTGGGAAAAAGACTAGCATCGTTGAAGCGCCTCTACAATCCTACAGTACATTTCTCCGTGTCTTATCGACAGCACACTCGCATCTATTGATAAGTCTCTCGACTGGTGCCTTATACAGTTCCCGGTTGGTCGCTTCCGTTTCCCAAGTCGGCTGAGGCAACTACGGCTGGGGCCTTCTAAAGGTCGTCTCGCGCAGCGAAAAATGAGGTCGAGAGCACCTTTCTCTTCCTTTTGCTTCCGTCGGTTAGCTACCGCCTTCTGCTCGGACTCAAAGTGCCAGAGAGAAAAGAGTCGGTGAAAAGCAGCGCGCGAGCGATCGAAGACTAAGTGTGAACCCCCCCCCCGCCGCCGCCACCGCCGCCACCGCCACTCGCTCTCTCGCTCTCTCTCTCGCTCTCTCTCTCGCTCTCTCTCTCGCTCTCTCTCGTTCTCTCTCTCGCTCTCTCACGCTCTCTCTCTCTCGCTCTCTCTCGCTCTCTCGCTCTGTCTCTCACTCGCTGTGTCTGCCGCGGGTACGTGTACGGGCACGCGCTCGAACGAAGAGAAAAAGAAAGGAAAGGGGCTAAGGGGTATCTGACCTGCAAGAATCAAAAGAAAGAGTGGAGGGAGAAAGTCAATGCATCCAACTTGCAAGGAAGATGACGCAAGATACAAGAAGAAAATGTGGGAGCTCGTCTGCTCGTCTCAGAAATGCATATAGGATAATCGTGTGGTAAATGTCATTTCTTTGAACACGCTCTACGCGTACAACGGTATTTAACAACGTTATTATCAAAGCCGAATGAATTCACGAAAACGAGAAACGTCGTTGAAAGAAAAGCCAGCGATATTATTCGGGCGAAAGCAGTTGAACGTATTGGCCGACACATATTAAAATCTTGCTTTACAATCGAACGAATTAAGAACAAATCAGCTTCGTGAAAAACGCAAGACCTTCGATTAATCATTTCTCTACTTGTACCGTGGCTTCGACTACGTTACGCCTAAGTGCAAAAGTAAACGTTGCGCGTACCACGAAACCAATGGTAAATTAATAATCCAAGCGACATTTCGCTCAAATACCAGTCAAATACGAATCGATGATAAATATTTCGCTTAATATGAAACAAACCGCGCCCCTTTTGTAACAGCTAAACCCACGGATTATTCGCGATTGCGGAAATTTCCGCTCAAGTCGAAGCATCCGGGGAACTATAAACAGCGATGCGGAAAACAGCAAATGCCGAGTACAAATAAAATATTTACTTCCAATTTACGTCCAATTTACTTCCACAGAAATGAATCATTCAACGAAACGTTTAATCTTCGACCACGCACGTATATAAAAAACAAAGGACAGAAAAAGTATCGAAAAATTCCTGGCCATCGATCATTCGACGCGCCGAATCGTTTTTGTGTGTCGAGGGTGTCTGGTAACTACCACGCGTGTGCTCGCTCACGTTTTACGTTTAATTGCAGGCCACCCCGTAATTGGCCAGGTGAACAACCTTGAATCGTCTTTCGCATGCCGCGGCACGCCGATTCCCACCATTGACTCGAGGACTCCCCTCTCAAGACCGGCTCTCCTCTTCCATCGACGCGATTGTAGCAAATTTCGGTTACGAGCTCCAAAATCGCTGCAGATGTCCGAGTCGGTCTGCACTCGCCGTTGCTGTACGTGACACAATCTCGCAAGGACTCTCGCAAGGACTCTCGCAAGGACTCTCGCAAGGACTCTCGCAAGGACTCTCGTGCCGATGCCTTTAATTGGAAATGCCCAATAATTTTAACACGATCGGACGTCGAGCATATTATTGGCTTCTCTTTCGGCATTTACTCCTCCGGTATGATAGACCTAGATTACGTAGAGCACTTTCTACAGGTTCTTCACTCCCAGGGAAAGTTGCAGTAGGCTCTCCAACTAATAGGACCTTGTGCGCGTCTACATCCAAGTTTGAGGAAAAAATTGAATTGCGCATGAAAGAAGAAAGACAGGAAGAACGGATAATAGCATTGACTCTGTGAATTGACTCTTCGAATGCATAGATTTTGAAAAGGTTGCTGGTCCCCGAGCGAGGGACAATTGCATATAAACAGCTTGGTACACCGCTATGCAATTTCCTCGACCTAATTTCCTCGACGACAGCTCCAGATATTTAGCCAACGAATAATATCTCGTTTGAAAATGTTACCGCGTGATAATTACCGCGTGCATCATCACCCTTCGAATTGCTTTGCTGCGCTCGTACCCGATCGCCTCGTGCTTTTCAAACTTTCTCGATACGCTTTTCCTAAAAGTATGAACTTTTAGGAATGTAGAGGAAGAGAAGATTTATAAAGGTGTTGTTGAAGCTGCTTGTCCGAAATAATAGCAAAGTACACGCTTGAATCCGTCAGCGGAAAATAAATTATTCACGACTATCTTCGGCGTTATTAACGCGCGTATTAACGTCCCGGAGAAAGCTCGCGGAATAAGAGCGAAAGCGATTCGGTGCGCGAGCGATAAGAGCGAGGCCTTGCTACGAGAATAGACAAAAATAAACGACGACAGAGCGGATTCGAGGAGCGGAAAGACCGAAGAGGCGTTACTATGCGTGGCGTGAGAAAGATATCGGCTCCAAGATAATAAGAACGCCGCATCAAAAATGATGGCGCTGTTGTTCCGTCATCCTCGACACGCCGCCTAATTACAATCTAATTGGAAGCTCGTCGTCTAATTGGAAGCTGGCGTGATTGGGCCCTAAATATCGCCGGGGAATATAACGTCGAGCGAGGAGCTAAGAATTTAAGTGAGTTAAGTCGGATACAATGGAAGAATGAATTAACTTACGCTTTACAGCCCGTAATGCTATTACTGCGAGAGAATACCAACCAAGCCACTTTATTTATCGGCTTTATTCATAAAAGCAAGACGATTTTGCTGCCACTGTCGTTGTTGCTGCTGCTGCTGCTGCTGCTGCTGCTGCTGCTGCTGCTGCTGCTGCTGCTGCTGCTGCTGCTGCTGCTGCTGAGTGCTGCCTCGGTCGAGTCGACGAGATAGTCTACTGACTGACTTTTTCTTTCTTTCTTTTCTGTCTAAAGAGTATGAAAGTCTGCGAGAGTACACGTGTACTCGGCATTCGTTAGCCGCTGCTGTTGCTACTGACTACCGACAGTTTGTAATAGCCTCGAGGAGTTTTCAAATTTTTATTATTATTTCAATGAGTTTCCGTAAAGATTGCAAGCTAAACTTTCGCCAGGGACTGCTCTTTTCAGTCGTCAATTTGTATGGCGAGTCTCGTAAATAACATAAAAGAACATTATTACGATTTAAGGGCCTTGGAAACGTTGAGTATTGGTTCAATTGAAAGCTGCTGTAGCTCTAAAGCAGCACATTGTATGCAATTTGTAAAAAGCCATTTCCTATATTCATAATATATATTTAGATTCGAGTTCAAGTGTCTAAAACTTCCCCTCGGTCGAATAGATCATGTGCGTGCAGCCGCCTACGCTCACTTACGCCGAGACGAAAAAGTCGCGAGAGAGAGAGTGAGTGAGTGAGTGAGTGAGTGAGTGAGACATCGTCATACCTCGAACCTTCTTATTACGCTAAATACGTCGCTCGCTTTTATGCACGCGCATGGCACAGCGATAAACATTAAGCATCCCGGACGACGCCTTGATGAAAGAGATGGACGGTGCAGTAACGTCCCTGCCGAATCCCAGACGCGGCAAAAACTTCGGCTTTTACGGCTCGTCGCGCGCTAAATCCTCGACCGAAAGACACCGGACGCCGACAGCTCGGCTGCTCCTGCAGCACTTGGAGGCGGCATCGACCGCGTGCGATCGGAGTCCACCTTTGTCAATGTCGCAGCGTCATTGATAATTAACCGGCCTCGTTAACTATTTAGCCCCGCGGTCTGAGTCAAAGCACGTCCGCTGCTGCGTGTGCTGCATACGCGTGTTCCCGGCCACGTATTACCAGAAGAAGACGCCGGAGCAGAGCTTCGCAAAGTAGAGAGGCGCTTAAAGTCCCCACCCACCCTCGACGGTAAGCCCGAAGAATTCGTCGCGTGCCGAGCGGCGTAAAAGATAAGATGAGCAGCTGGCTGCATCCTACGGCAAGGAGTTTGAGCCTTTCGGTGGACAGAATCACCAGGAGTCCCGCAAGAGTCAAATCTCTCTCTCTCTCTCTCTCTCTCTCTCTCGCACGCGCGCGCGCACTCGTGAACCTCGGGGACGCGAAGAGCGCCGATTCACCAACGGTAAGAGTGCGAAAATGTGTTTGACCGGTACAGCGGGAGAGAGAAAGAAGGAACGAGGGACGCGGGGCTTCTTTCTTTTCGTGAAACTTTTGTCTGTGCCTTCAAGAACCTTTTTGTTCCTTCTCAAGGTGTTAGAACAGTTTTATAGCGTCCGGTTGTCCAGTTACGGATATTTTTCGTGCCCCTTTCCTAATTTCTTTTGCCTTTTTACCCTATGATTTAGACCGGTGAGCGTTCGGTCCGCGTGCGATTGTTATTGATCGATAGGTAAGAAAAACTTGTGACGTACGAACTCTGATTTAAAATTCAATAATGTAAAGAGAAACCATGTTTCAACCGATTGTAATACGCATTTAACGCAATGCAAATTATTACATTTCAAGTAGTGTAAATCTAAAAGTATTAAAGCAGAATATCTTAAGGCCTATTTGAATTTGTTCTAAAGATTTTACGTACTTCTATGTTCGTTGTTTTAAGACACTTACGTGTACCGAATAACAAAATGTATTATAGACCATTAGCGCACGCATGCGTACTAAAGAAACACGTGCAAGTATGGAAAATCGATGATTCAAAAATTAACATATTAATGCTTGCACTGTAAGTACGTTTTTAAGCGAGTAATAAAAATTTCAAAATGTAAAAAAAATATTTGTATGTACATAGAAGCGATTAATATTTATGACGAGTAATTTATTCCTTCGTATTCTTCATATAGTAGAAAGTCTTTGATACTTTATATACTTTCGCATTGACTCGAGTATAACGCATTTTTTTTACGTACGAATGACAGCGGAAAAAGGATGACGATTTAATAAGAAACATTTGCAAAACTTAACATGACGCGTATCATTGAAAGTCAAATGATTTCCGCGCACAAAAGCATCCGTACGCGGAATCAAAGTACGCAACGACTAAAGCAACAAAGCGAAACCAAAAGGATTGCGGGAAATGGGAAAAATATATCATCGGCGCGAAAAGTTCCGCGGGAGGAAACGCGGAGGAGGACGGTATTATATATCGACATATCGAAGAACAAAAGCAGCCGAAGAAAAAAAGATAAGAACAGTATCGGACGGAACGCGAAAAAAGAGAAGAAAGTTCGAGGCTGGAATACGGGATGCCGTAAGAGTGGGAAAGAGCGACGAAGGGAAAAAGCGGAGAAACAAGAGAAGAGAAAAAGGGCCCGGAGCAGAAGAAATGCAAGCAGAAGAAATAAAAGGAAGATGACGAAGATTGACCGGAGCACATTGACCATCGGCTGTTTTGGGTAACCGTTCACACCGTTCACACCGTTCACACCGTTCACTCTGTCAACGCGTTAGACATCCAGCTACGCACGTTTCTATACTTTTCGTGTATTTTACAAATTTTTAACGATCCTTTTTAACGATAAAAAGAGTGCTTTTAATTGGCATCTAATTTCGGCTCACGTGTTGAATAATAGTTATTGCGCGCGCGCGCGCGCGCGTGTGCTTCTTTTTGTAAATTCTAATTACAGTTTTTACACTTACTGTTAACTGTTCGTAAAGGATTGTTCTGCGTTATGAAGCGACTCGATATTTATATTGCCTTAGCCGTTAAAACTTTGTTACGTTGTAATCATATAATCTGCAAAAAGGGTTGCAAATGTTCACCGGAGAAGCTTACGTCGTCGGTAAAATAGATTTTCATTATAATTATCCGTTGTACTTCCTTAAGACGTTGCAATACGAATGCGCTGCACGATAATCATACCCAGAGATTCGCGCACCACCGTCCGTCAATCGTGACGGACAAAATACAGTCAATTTTTCAATTTTATTTGCATTTCTGTTGGTGGGTCCAGGCGATCCTTGATCGTCGAATACCGCGCGCTTGATTTCATGCTACGATTTCATTACTACAACCTTAGCCGCAAATGAGGCGGCCAAAAAATTCCGCAGCCTAGGCTGGTTTTCTCAGGCCTCCCTCCCGCCCGCCCCGCTCCCTTATCCTCGCGGGAGCTCGCAAAAATTCCGGACTCTCCTGCGCACACCTTCTGGTCAGGTTTAAAACTGGGCGACGTCAGTGCTGGAGATTTTCTTTATTTACGAATTCCCGAAGGAAGGTCGCTACCGTTCGAGTTTCCGAAGGTCAGTCGATCCGGTTTTGCGTAATCGCAAGCCCGAGAAAGAGAAAGAGAAAGAGAAAGAGAAAGAGATCGCGCGAGCGAACGGACGGACGGACGGACGAAGGAACGAAGAACCAACTCGCAGGACGAGTACTGGGAGGAAAGGAGCGCGCGGTCAAGAATCGGATGGAGGAAGGCGGAGGAGAAGAGGCCGGTTTTACAGTCTCGACTTTTAACGTAACAATGGGGAGGAAGTTGCAATTTTGCTTTTCAGAGAAATTTTATACCTCAATCTAGCTGTACCCTGCGTAAGAACAAAAGGGGAAAACATTCTCGCTATTCGCCGATCGACGGCCCATTGAGCGAATTAAACGAGAGAAAAAAGAAATCCGAAACGCGATTTCATTCATAATGAGAGGAGTCTGTGGAGGAGACCGAGAGAAAAGGAATTTCATAATACGTCCGAAGCAAAACTGTCGCGATGCTTCTTTTCATCGCGTCAATGCAGCGCGTATGCGAGGCCTGTTTTTATTAAAAAAAAAGCGCCTTTATGCATCGCATGCCCGACGTAACAAAAAGCACTTTTACCAAGTCCTTTTACCAACCAGTATTATAATTTTAATATGGAGTTTCGCTCGGCCAAGAAAGAAGCGATGATAATTAGATACCGCAATAGCATAAACGTAATATTATCTTAAAGAGGTAAATTTTAAATAATAATTGTCGTGCTATTAGCTTGAGAGCAACGTGATTTTTATTAATAACCCAATAGCCGAATTTTATAATTTTACACGCGTGTTCGGTCGATCGCGGTAAAACCGACAACGATAACAGTAGTAATGAATAGGAATCTCTAGGTTCGCGCACCTGAACGCGGGCAGACAAACTACGAAATCCTCGTTTAAGAGCGCGTTTTTTTCGAAGGCCAAACAGCGATTGCGCAGCACAAAGGCTCAAAGACTACCGCTACTTGAAAACGATGGAGACATTCCTTGACGCTAAATCTACAACTGCCGCATCCGCAGGTTCGCTCAGGTTTATACGAGCGCGCACCCCAGATAAGCTCCACCGAGGAAAAAGAAGTTTAACTATTTTTTACGCGATAAAAAACGTTCGAAAGGGTAAAAGGGTGAATGCAAATTTTTAATAAGAGTTCATTCGCGATAATGATGAAGCTCCGCTAAGTTGTCGTTAAGTTGTCGTTAAGCTGTCGTCAAGTTGTCGTTAAGGCGACGTCGGAAAATGCAGCGTTCGAGTAGAAAATTTTCCAACCGGCTCTCCAATGGGCATCGGAGATAATCTCATTTACACGTAGTGCGCAAAGTTTTGCTCGCAACCTCGAGCAGTGACCGTGCGTGCATAAACTGATTACAAAAGAAAATGCTTGTGCCCTCGGATGCGTGTAGGATGAAAAAAAGAGGACGTCTGAGGTAGAAGGAGAAAAAATTATTAAGCAAATTTTGTCAAGCTTTGCGCAAGACGTTTGAGCCGGCGTAACCTCGTCTGGAAAATTCTTTTCGTATAAATGATAAACGAGTTAAAGTTCTTCGGCAGTTTATTACCGGAGTATGCTGCGCAAGCTACATTTTCCAGCGCTGCTCTAAGCGTCGGCGTTTATTATAGGAGCGAGTCCTGTCTAAACATCCTGAACTCCGCGCTATCCTTTTCTACCCGCTAGCCCCTCAGCGGATATTTCTCAAATTTCAAAGATAAATTCGAAAAATTTTATCTCCCTTCCGTAGACGAAGGGAGACGATGCTGCTGCTCAGGTACAAATAACCAACAGCAACCAACAGGAGTATCAACCCCGCGAACGAGCCAACAGCAAACAAAAATCTCGAACTTAAGATTTATTAAGCAATTACATTGAATAAGTGTGTTTACACAAACAGTTCATTATCGTTCTCTTCCTTGCTCGCTGCAGTGCGATAAAAATCTCACGCCTGCGTAATTTCGTTTTTACCTTTTGAAATTGCACTCGCTCGCGCTCTTTCGCCATATTTCTCTCTCGCTCGGGAGGTACGCCAACACGCATCCCGGATATCATCGACGTCTCTATATAATCGCGTCTTATTTTCGCCCTGAGAAATTCACTCGAAGCTTCTCGCTCTCGATAAAGCGCGAGATAATAATAGGAGCGAATGAAAGTGCGCGCGAGGTACGAGGCACTTGAAATACTGTCGTCGCCGGATTCGTTGTTGCCGAAAAATGTGCATCTGTACGTTTTTGCACCGAGAGGAGGTAGGGAGAGAGGAATTAAATTTCTACGTAAGCTGGACGAAACAGTTTACTTTACTCTACCTCTTATTGTTAGGCTTTAGTTTGCTTCCGAATGAAAAGTTTTACCTAATGATATTGCAGATAAATCTAATACCTTTTTCGTGAATTGAGAACATACCCATCCAATTAGCTCGCTCTACGGATAAATCAAACTATCTAATAAATAAATCCTTCGTAATGGACGTTTTCGAGTAATTAGTGTTACATTTTTCTTTCGTAGAAGTACGATCGCTGTAAAAGCGCATGCGAGATGAACGGTTAAAATCATTTCATCGATAAAGGAAGTTGTTAATTGTTTGTAAATTCAATTAATGAGCGGCCCGATAAACTTAAGTCTTAACGTACATTACCTTTCGCTACATTGTGGTTCGTGACCGTAAAATTAAAAATGAGGTAAAGGATACGCGGATACCGCCTGCTCAAGCGCGTCATTTTTAAAACGTAACAGCTGTTTTAACTTCTGTAATTAGGACGCCATTTCTCGTGTAAAGCGGCGGCGGGGGGAAGGGAACTCTGGTAGACGGCTCGTGTTCGGGGTCCATGCCCAAAGAAAAGGATAAGCCACTCTCTCGGTTGGCAATTGTAAACTTAACACAAAGGACTGTCTATCGTCTTTTTTAAAAGAAGCACTTTTAGCTCCAGACGCAAACGCCTTTTCTCCTGCGCGAAAAGACGGTATTTTTAACGACGAGAAAGAAAAATAAATGCAAATTGACCCCGAGCAAATGCTACAACGGTGTTATCCCACGTACAAATTAGTCGAATTCACGATCGAAATTTAAATCACTCGGCGTCGGCGATTCGCTGAGCTCGAGCCGAATTTCAAATTAATGCGGCTCAAGGTACATATCGCGGGACCTAATGTAAAGCAAAATATCCGCGGGGTGCCCTCGAAGTAGCGATCGCCAAAGGAGAACAAGCTTGTCCCCCTGCATTTAATTCTAACGTCCTGCAATGCTGGCAGCACTGGCTTCGAACAAAAAAAAGTGCGCGCCAGTGCTCTTGCTAAGAAGAACAGCCAAAGTTCTTAGATCTGATTTATCGACGGTTTTAAGACGCGTAACGCGAAACTCGAACACGCCAAATAAATTTCTTTCGGCCCGCGTAACGTTCAGCCTTTGCTAGTAAATTTTCACCAGGTTTCTTTTGCGCGCAACGCAGCAGCCCAACCAACGGCAACAAAGTAGAAATGGAAAAGGAACAGGAAAATGGACGAGGCCGATGCGAGACGAGGAGAAGAAAAGACAGACGATAGCATCGACTCGGTCAATCCTCTCTGTTTCTCAAAGTCAGGGCCGCAACGAGAGTTGACTACGTGCATGCAGTAAAGCGTCGTCGTAAGTAAAGACTCTCCGCTCGTTCACCAGCGCATAGTGCGCGCGTACACGCGTTTTCTCCCCGTCTGTCGTTAATCTCGCGCATATGCCGGGCCTACGCGGTTTCCCTCTTTCCCTCTCGGATCCCTTGCTAAGAGGCAACGAGGCGCGCAACGCCGACAAACGCGCATACGGAGAAATTCCCGGGGCTCTCCGGATAAGGGAAAGAAAAATGTCCGACGAATTTCCCAACTCGGCGGTGCCTCGATCGGAGCGTGAATACGTATTGCTCGCTAGTCCCGGCAGAATTCATTACCATCTTGGTCGGAGCTCCGCTATTTCAGACTTTGTCCCGTGAAATAAAGCGAAATAAAGCGAAATAAAGCGAAATAAAGCGAAATAAAGCGAAATAAAGCGAAATAAAGCGAAATAAAATGCACGCGCAGGGTGTACGGATTGTTCAATTAGCGAAACAAATCTTCTCCGTATCCTCGCGCGAAAACGAATGAAAAATAGATTCGCACTCGAATATCGAGGATTGACTCGGCGGAGCTTAAGAAAATTAGTCACGGGTCCGTTTCATAAGTACGACCGAAGGTAGTCGGAATAGCTCGCGCGTTTGGGCGGGCGGGAGGGGAGAGGACGATGACGCACGGCCACTTCAAGAGAAATTCTAGTTCGAATACGTTACACGGACATTCGAGTTCTAATCGTTATAATTTATAACGTCTCAGAATTTAAATGGCGCGCATAATTATTTCAGCTACACGAAATAATTTAAATAATATTTACGATTATGTAATGGTCAGTGTTGCAAGGTTATAGGGGTCCTCGTCTGCAGGGATAGACGTATAACCGAGTTGAGCAACGCTCGGTGCGGCTTAACTTGGGTGGGTGAACGCACGACTCTGGAAAGTTCAAGAACGTTTGAATGGCGATCGGTAGGTGGATAAGGATGACTCGAGTTTTGTTTTTGTACAAAAATCCTTGCCTGAGTTTCACTCTCGTAGCGACGATTACCGGCGTGGGTTTTCTTGCGCGCGGTGGCGTAGGAAAACGCAGTTTTTCTCTACGAGAACGTTCCTACGAGAGGCGTGAACGACCCAGAGGAAGTCAAATGTGAAACTCCAAGTTCACGCACCGACAACGTCACTCGTTAAAACGTTTGGAAATTTGGCTACGAGCGTCACTCGCTTCCAATATTTTTCCAATTTCCCATCGTTTACGATTTCTAGTCTAACCTTTTGTATACGTATGTGCGCATAAAATTACAGCATACAAACTCTATAAATTCTGCGTTATAATTTACGAGTACACGAGTTGATAATTATTAAAGGACTCGGTAATTAATGTATTTTCTTGGTATCTTATCTGCTAGACTGTACAATGTAGCGCAATACAAGCAATGAGTGTACTGCTGGTGTTTTCCTACCGAATTCGATATACCGATATACCGATATACCGATTTCAAATCATTATATTTTAATGCTATCAATTCAGAGTTTAACATAAACACTAGAATCGCTAATTGGTTTTACCATAATACGTTTTCGCAATTCAATGCGTGTTCCGTTGTATCGAAAAACTCGCGCACGTACACGCAGCGAAATTGTACTTTCCCTCGGTGCCCGATAATCAGCACTATTCGGAGATATTTTCAATGAAAACGTATACTCCATTGCGAATTTCGTCTAAGATTTCTGCAGCAGCCTTGACTAAAAAATTCCTCCCGTGCGCGCTCGTCCTAGTGTGCACGATGTATCTCGTCGCGGAATGCGCGCGAGCAGCGATGGGACGGCATGACGGCGGTAAAGATAGAGGGGGAAGGGAGGAGGGAAAGTTCGTGCGGTGCCGATCCTTTTTCGTCTTTGTTCCTTGCTCGATCCTCCGCGAGAGGAAGAACGGGATGCACGAAAAGAGTAAGGACGTGGAACTGGTAAGGGTCGCGAAGGAGACTGCCAGAGAGACAGGGAGACGGAGAGAGCGAGAGAGAGCGTGAGAGCGTGAGAGCGTGAGAGAGAGAGAGAGAGAGAGAGAGAGAGAGTGAGACGCGAGAGCGACTGAGTAATGGATATGTGTAGAGAAAGGGAGCGATTATGAAAGAACAAATCAATCGATGCCGTGAACACGTTAGTTTTCCGACGTTTATGCGACTTACGACGACTCAGGCATTGCAAAACCAAAAGAGAATATTTTATATCCGAGCAACGTGAGAATTTCTTACATTGGAAACATTTTTTTCATTCCCTTTTAAATTGTTGAAACGCATCGCCACACGCCGCGCTGTTTATTAATCAAGGAGATTTCATAGACCAAGTGTACATGGATAACGCATAGAAATTGTTACTCCAGAATTGTTCTCAAGCCGAGCGACCCACTTTTCATTCGAAGAAACATAAATATTCAACGGCAACAAGTTTTATAATTACGCACACACAACACCCAAGATAAAAATGACGTACGCATAGGACAGCGTTAGATGAAGTACAATCTTTAAAGCTGTAGAAATCGATTTTTATTTAGAATCGATATTTTATTTATCTTTAAAGCTGCTACTGTGAAAAAATTAAAAATTAGCCCGTGAGTGGAGTGCGCATCTTAATCTCTCTTAGCTGAAAAAGGAGTGAATAATTTTTGCTGTCTGTGTCAGCGGCTATGAAAAGAAGGGCAAAAACGAGCCACGGCACAGCCGGGGCAGAAGGATCGAGAGACAAAGGGCCGGTGGTGCACGCAAAAACTGGCCTCAAATAGTGGATCCAGCCAACACACCGAATAATTTCCGCCGTTTTCTAAAGATCAATCGGCGTCGCGTCTACTAAAAATCCTTTCATGCGGAGCCAGGCGCCGTGGCGAGGCCAGGATCCTGATACACGCGAGGATTGCGACTGCGGGAGAAAAAAGAAAACGGGTCGAACGGGAGGTGAAGATCCGAGGGCGGAGAAAAAGTGCAGATGAGGGGTAGATTTTTTCTTCGCATCTGCATATGAACAAAGTGCATATTCATCTATGCCGACGAATAGAAAACGACAGCGAAGTAACGCGATGTCGAGCGACACGCCGACTCCAAACGCTAACAGAGATCGCGAAATTGTTAACTTGCGCTCGGTGTGTTCGAGCTCGTTGTTCTCGAGAGAAACATCGGTCTATTGAAACCTGTTATCCATATCAACGGTCACGATGAAAATAACTTTCTTATGTTATTTTATTTTATTTGATTTTCATCGAAGAAATTGAAGAGAAACTCGGAAACGAAAGAACGGAAAGAAATAGAAGATGCTTGATATTAGAGGAATTTATTAGAAATACCTAGAGCACCTGCGCGTCAACGTCGCGCTTAAGTAAGAATTAAGAGAAAAATGAACGAGGAAATGAACTTTTTCACTCGCGGCTACGGCTAAACGCACGAATGTCAAGTCGATTTTTTTTCGATTCGCGTCGTCCTGGCAAATCAATAACCAGCCCCCGAGACTCGGGGAGGTTATGGAAGGTCGAAAATTGCGTCGAGTTAGACGATATTCGAAATACCTCATCTGAAAACCTCTCCTGCGAACGCGTGTGCCCGCACACACAGGCCTTGCCTCGAGAGAAAGGACAGAGAGCAGGAGTGCGAGAGAGGGAAAGAGCGAGAGCGAGAGGGAGAGGGAGAGAGAGGGAGAGAGAGAGCGAGAGAGCGAAAGAGCGAGAGCGAGAGCGAGGGTCGAAGGGACTCGAGTGCTTCCTCGAGACTACGAGCGAGCGAGGGCGGGAGGGGAGGGAGAAAGAGACAGACATAAAAGAGGAGCGAGGTGAGGCCCCGAGACTCTGAGGACGACGCAACGAGAGAGGCAGTCGAAGCTCCGGAGAGAAGGTCCGTGGGACCATGTCGATCCTTTTCTTTTTATGCCTTTCCTCCTCTTTTTTCTCCTTTTTCTCCTTTTTCTCCTTTTTCTCTTTTTGCTCATCTCTTCTACGTACGTATTTATGTACGTATTCCTCGCGGATAGAGACAGGGAGGAAAGGAGAGAGAGAGAGAGGGAGGGAGGGAGGGAGAGAGAGAGAGAGAGAGAGAGCATAATGCTCCGGAATACCGCAGCGACGCAGCAGAACACGGCGTGGGAGACAAAGACGGACTTTCATAAGGCAGACGTGCAGTGCAACCGTCTTTTCTCTAGAAATATCGCGTGGTGTATTGGTTAGGTGTAGGTACGTATGTAAGCTGCGACTGTTTTCGCTTAGAGGTGGAACAGGACTTTACTTAGAGATACTTGTAAGACACTGAACGATTATTGTTTATGTGCTCGGCTAAGGAGGCTTTTTCTTCGTCGAATTATTTATGTGCGACCGAGGAATATATACTCTTGCAATATATTTGTATTCTTTAACCGAATGTGCGCATCGGTATGGAGATTTAACGACAAGGGAGTGCTTATTAAGGGAACTTAACGTTTTGTCGGTAGAAAAGTGTAGGAAAAGGTCGTATGCACGCGAAGCCTTTCCGATCGGTGTACTTTCAGTGTATATTAGTTCACCGATGCGGCATTAAATATAATTCGGACCTATTGTTTTGCGTCCCCGTGCTTCATCCATACTTTAGTAATCTCCCATTTGCAAGGATCAATAATTTAAAAATGCGAATAAAACATTATATAAATAGTCATTTATCTCGTATCTCCATTGTCCAACTTTATATTTACCAATTATCCATTATTTCGTAAGCGAAAATCGTTTTTAATATTTGCTCCATATAGTGAAAGTATTAAAATATGCGTTGCTTGCTTTTAATTTCAAACTAAGCTTCCGCATTATTATAGCAACATCCTGCCATGAAGTTTGTAGCACTTAATTAACTTCGACTTTTATTTTTGACATTTTTGCAATAAATATTTTTCCGTGCAGCTCCGAAAGATGAAAGAGGATAAAAATAAGGTAAATAAGGACAGCGACTGACTGATTGAATTTTATTTAATACCGTGGGGTATAGCCCTATACGGCTATGGGGCATAGAAATATATTGCAGGAGAGAGCGAGAGAGCGAGAGTGGAGAAAGAGTTGCATGTATAACTCAAGAGTTCTATAGGAGCAATAGAAGGACTCGCGGTTTCATTTTCTTTTTATTTTCCTTCCATTCATGAACAGAAAGCTCTATCTCTACACGAATCGTTCTACAGTTGTAAATAGATGTATACTAACCCCACCCCCCAACCCCACCCCGTGCCCGCCCATACACTGTAAAAACGAAATCTGTAAAATTACTCTTTTAGGAAGTAAAGTGACCTACATTCGATATACTGAATTTATAAGCCGAAAATGTAAACTCACATTTCCCGTTTCAAATTTTGGCGAAAACTAAAATTTATTTAATCACCGTACTCGCCTGCTTAACCCTTTTTATATTTCACATTTACTTTTCAGACCCGTATTTACTCAATTTAACGACAGAAGGCAAGCAACGACTTGTACTTTAAAAAAACCTTATGAGCTTTAATTTTGCGATTCATTTTTTGCACGATTCTCTAATCTTAAACGCTTTGAAGATTAAGCAATGGAACTGTTTGCACATGATGTTGGCGTATAAAGAGCCGAAAAGAGGAAAGACAAGGAAAGGAAAGGAAAGGAAGAAAGAAAACGAGAGGGGAGAAATACTTTGGGAACATTTACCCCCATTACACAACAAAACAAGGCACTCGTCTTCTCTTCGCTGAAAATCGAGGAAAAACTTTAAAATCACAAAATTCTTCTGCCATAAGTACCGCCTGCACTTTTCTCGACTTCATCCACTCGATATTGCAAGAAGCCCAGGGTCTCTGTAAACTCACCGCCTCGCCTTCAACTCCTAAACTTTCTTCCACTCCCCTCCGCGACTTTTTAAAACTCTCTCCCTTCATCGCATCTATACCGATTCGAGGTATCCTCGAGACCTGTACATACTCGAGTCGGGAGAGAAAGCGAAAAGTTGGTCGTCCGGAAGGAGTGAGACAGTTGGATAGATAGAGAGAGAGAGAGAGAGAGAGAGAGAGAGAGAGAGAGAGAAAGCAAACGAGGGATCGAGTGAGTAAAGTCTCGTCGAGGAGGGGATCTAATCGAATCGATGGCCAGGGCAAACGCGTTAACAAACCCTCGAGTTCCACTCCGGCACAACCCTTGTGTCATACACCAAAAGCGGGTGATCGCTTTTACCGATCTCGCGTACAACATGCGAATTCGCCCGGATGAAACTACTCGGCACGACTGCGCTACGAGGATTGCAAGCAAATCTCCCGGTGAGCGTCGTCACGTGATTCTAAGCAAATAGGGGCCACAGCAGCCTTTCTCGTCTATCCTCTTCGGCCAACCTATTATTTCGGCGTACCTGCATGTGAGCTGCGGGTAAACACGCGCCCGGGAGGAACGTCCAATCTACTCGGACAGAAAAACGTGCAGGAACTTGTATTCGTGTTTGGGACCGAAAGAGGAGTTGGCCCTCGAGGAGACTGTTCCAAGGGCTGTTCACTTCTCTCTCTCTCTCTCTCTCTCTCTCTCTCTCTCTCTCTCTCTCGTGCGCTCGATGAGATACTCAGACGAGTTCTTTTCTGGTCGAATACAGTCGAAGAATGTCGGATATTTATAACGTTTTCGGACCGACGGCGAGAGAAACGTTTTTTTAATGAAGCAACGTTTTGTTGTAGAGGCACATACGTTGGATTCGATATATCACGATAAAAAATATAAAGGTCTGTATAATCTCTGATGGAATCATTATCTGCGTTTGCGAGACATTTGTTAATTTAATAGGTTTACGCAGACAATGCATTTTCTGCTTTTACAAAAGAAGTTACGCTTCGTTCGTTTCCAGGTTCAACGAATTATCTCAGGACCAATAGCTGTACAGGAAATTCATTTTTTCCGAAATATAAAAAAAGCCACGGACGATCGCTTTAAATTGATTCGCTCGATTAAAAAATTGTTGATTTTGTTTGAAATGCAGGTATTCTTAATATCCCATGATGTTATCGTTGCAGGTGAGTGCGGCGTGCTCTAACATTTACTTATTCAATAAAAAAAAAAAAAAAAAAAAACCTGTCCAGCTCTGCTTACAAACTTCGAATTTCATTGCACGGAAACTCTTTTGAAGCTTGAAACAGTAGTACTTGAAAATTTCAAGTACTTGGGTGTAACGAGTAAGCGAACATTTCCCGATAACTGTTTCTTGTTTAATTTGCAGTACGTAATTATGAATTCGTTGGTATTCTTCGAAGTTTGTACAATCATTTCTAAGGTACTTCATCAGTATTGGACGGTGAATTATTAGAAACAGTATCGTATCGTTATTACAACCACTTCGAGTATTGTACCGCAAAAAATATTCCGTGGTACTTGAATGCGAGGAGAAAACATTTCCACGAAGAAGTTTGAAGAGCCGGATTCTTTGTCAACGAATAAGCTTCTGAAAAATGGAGGAAACAGGTTTACCCTTCGGTTGTCACGTCATGCTCCTTAACATTCTACTTTAATTTTGATTATTTTGTTCGCGAAGACTAGATGAGAAGTGTCAACATTGTTACGTAAAAGTGTTTTAAGAATTTCTCTTAGATCCCAGCGTTGCAAGTGGATTTAATCTCACTTATGTTTCAAGTAGTGTATACATTTTTTTTTAAGATAACGGAAACTGATAGCAGCGCGACATTTCTTTTGTTTGAGAAATAAGTATAATGATATAAGATTGTTTTTCTTCTACAAGTGATAAATATCCTAATTTATTCAAATACGTTTAATCTTATCGCACGCTATGCAGTCTAGAAATTTATAAGCCCTGAAAAGTCAACTTTTTTGTTATTCAACGTAAGAAATACTCTCACGTTACTAAATTGTAATTTCGAAATTCATAAATAAAAAGAATATATTAAGAACTGTCAGGACTAACGATTTATTAATTATTAGGTACCAATGCTTTTCGCTTTTTCAAAACGCTGCAGCCATTGTAACTGGACTGCTGTAAATATCGAGTAAATTATTAAAAAATATACATAAATTTGCTTGTGATTTATTCAAGAACATTAAATTATATACTAACCCTATATATGAAGCTTGGATTTGAGAAATCACGTATTTATTATGAGAGTGCTTTTATCGCATGTGAACCATTCAACTCTGTCTTAAAAAGTGAAAAAGAAAAGAAAGGAAAAAAAACTCAATCCACTCTTATCGGATTTTATAAATAAAAGTATTATTTTTATTTTCTCCATTTTAATAACGTTCTAACGCGAACTTTAAATTTGTGAATTTGGAGTATCGCAAGAAGTTCACAACAGTTTTTACGTTCTGTTGTTTACGAGTCTTTCCAGAAAAGTAAATTCAAATCAAAAATACCAATCGAGTGCCGCGCATTTATTGGAGTTCGAATACTGTGATTCGAACATTTCAACATTTCAACATTTCAACATTTCGAATAAAATATTTAGTTTCCTCAAGTATTTTAACACTCTAATAAGCAAAATATTTCTAATCCGTTGGAAATAGTGAAATATTTATTACGATGGAATTCGCAAATCTCATATTCGCGTTATATAATTTTAATATATTATCGACCACGAATGTAATATTCGTGGAAAAATTGTAATCTCATATCTCATCTCGCGTACTTGGATCCTTTAGGATTAAAAGTCGTAAGATCGATGAGAGTCGATCGATAAATGTGTGCAGTTAATCATAAATTTAACGGTAGCATTGCGATGAAACGCGTGCGATCTTTCCACATCGTTATATTTAACGAAACACGTCTGCTATCCGTCAGAATTGACTTCACAAAATAATACCAAAGTTTAAAAAGAGCATGTATTGCAACCTTGCAATAATGCACATTGCAAAAATCTACCTATGATTTTATCCAGTTTCGTTGGCTTTTAGAAAAGGAAACTAATGACATGTAATCGCATTTGATCTCCGTTTCAACAATCTCGACATCGCAATAGCAAAGGAAATGAATTGAGATCACGAACTCTCTCTCTCTCTCTCTCTCTCTCTCTCTCTCTCTCTTTCTCTCTCAAACAAACTAAGTATAATAATGCGAAATCCAAAAAGGCAAACCAAACAAACAAAAGTTTTATTTACAACGAGTTAACAATCGACATAACACATATCATCGGTTTACACTCTCAATTGTACATCTTATCTTTTATACACATTTACATAAGATATCGTAATTAAGAAAAGTTGAAAGATAATAGCCGATTGCAATTCAGTTATTCTTATACTTAACGATTCTCAAATGTCCATACAAGCCGAGAGCAGATTAACTTGCAGACTTTGTACAATCACTCAGATTTGTCGAATATACCAATTATGCAAATAGTAGCTTATTAGATGTCTAAGAAAAGCCTCTTGCAATTCATTTATACATTCCGTTTTATGATATTCGGCTTTAGTGCCTGTTTAAGAATTGTTGCGAAACTCCGTTCTACAAACTCGAATAAAAGCAAAATTGTAAATTTGCCCTGAAAGTTTATAAAATTCCGAATCAGAATTCAAAGCTTAAACATCTGCCGCGTTTCCAAAGGAAATACGTAAACGTTGACTCCCATTATAAAAGCATAATATACTTTCTTATCACGCGTGCTTATCTCCGGTGATGTACTCGGAATTATGAAAAATTCAGTTTACCCTTTCCTTGAGAATTCGCGCGTAATTCATCTCGTGGCAATTATTCAAATAAGATGTAACAGACGGGTTTGGTGGGTCGGGGGGTCGGGGGGTGTGCGGGGCTCATTGCCGCTTCCGAATATCAAGCTAAAATCTCGCGCTCGAATGATCAATGTAGAAATAAACCGTGAGCTTATAAAAGTAAGAGGGAAGAGCGTCCTGGGGTGAAACAAGAGGATAATACAAAATTGACGCGTATAATTGATTTTGCGTCGATAAAAGCAGCCAAAGAAATTTCATTCGGGTAAATAAAAGGGAAGGGAGGCGCAAGGGCCATCGAGCGACAAACGCGCAATAGCCGGGACAGTGGGGTTTGAAAGGAATAATGTATAAAGAGGCAACCGAGGACCTCGTGGACTCACCAAAATGGGCAGGGCGTCGTGTCCAGTCACGATGCATGCAAAGCAGCGTCGCGTGTTCCTCTCTCCTTTTCTCACCCCCGCCGTGGGCGCGGAAAATCACTTGTCACCAAGACCGGCCGAATTATATCACCACCGTAACAACTACGAACTAGCCAAAAAAGGCACACAACACACGTATATCTATTCGTATATTCCCTTGTCCCGATCCCGGCCCGACGGCGACGATGGTCAATCGGTCGTCGACAGTCGAGGCCAGTGCTCGGTCACTACGCGCGAGCCAATTTCACCGCTGTCTCTGGTCGCCGGGGCTCAGAGCCACGTCCTTCTCTGTTATTGATGCTACTTCTAGTGTTGCCGGTGGTGGTGGCGGTGGCGGTGGTGGTGGTGGTGGTGGTGGTGGTGGCGGTGGTGGCGGTGGCGGTGGTGCTGGTGCTGCTGCTGCTGCTGCTGCTGCTACTGCCGTCGCCTTCAACAATCAGAACATGCAAATCAACGTGATTGAGCGTCGGAGGTAAGCGACATACGTCCTAGTATCTAACGCGCGTGTACCAACGCACACAGGCACACGCCGAGAGAGCCGTCGAGGACGCGAGGTCTTGAATCTCGATTACGTCGACGGGGATAAAAATTTTGCTCGCTAAGAGAGGAGAATGCATTATGAGGTCGAGGAATCGTGGAGAGGTCCGATATTCGGAATTACGCTTTCGCATTGATCCTCGAGAATCGAGTTTTGAGAATTTTTGTGATTCGAATGTTAGAGATCTAATTTTAATTCTAAGCCTTTAATTTGGAGAATAAAAATAATTCTCTGCGACTCGAGCTGCAAACTCGAGTTCATCTCGAATGAACGAATGACGGGTAAAAGCTTGGAAATCTTTTTTCTTCGTTATTAGTATTGAAAAATGTTTATTTTCGTGAATTGGCGAATACGTTTTTGCTTGGTGCGTGCAACGAAAGTCGTACTTTTAAGTTGACCTTACATTACGCAGATAAAATTGTTAAGGAGCATTTTGTATTATCTTTCGTATTTTGAAAAAATGCGAACGATGTTACCCGCGTTGTGCTGAAAGTCGCCATTAAAAAACCTCGTTGGTTCGGTTTTTGTATTTATCTATTGGGTTATTGCATAATATATGGTAATCCTTGCCATATACTTATCTACGTAATGCATACTAAAATTTTTTAACCGTGAACTTTTTGTTAATACAATGTAAATACGCGTAGACGTTGAAATGTGTCTACTCGTTATTTTTTTAAGCGTACATTTTCTTAAAATTAAATTAGCTTATTTTCGCAATAGTTCGTTTGCGCATAGCTCAATTTAATTACTTGTGAATATTCGCGATCAGGATTCACGCAAATGTAAAAGTGGCCTTTATCAAAGCAAAGGTTAAAAATGAACGCAAAACTGAAAATGCAACTGAAAATAAAACCCGAACATTTTCCAAGTATGAATTATCTAAAGCTTAATTATTCTTTTATTGATCAGTCCGGCTATCATTTGTCATTCTTGATTATTTTCTTATTTTCACGAATCCGTACAGAATTTTTGAAATGCCTTTCATCGGACTGACGTTTCGAAAACCCTTTTTAGAATATTTCCTCTTTAATGACTGTTCGTAATGTGCCGTTTCTTATAATTCTTGTATATTTTGTGTTTCCATTTCCACTAATAAATATCGACAAACTTCGATGCATAAATATCGAAAAACGCGAATTTCCAGTGCAGTTAATTTAAATCTGAAATGAAAGGTTGGTTTTGATTTTGATGCGACATTTGGCACACGTGAACAAGTTTGAAGAACGCATATCGATGCCTTCAAAAACTTCCAATTAATTAGTTCGCCCAAATACATTTAAATCAACCTAATAATTCACTTGGTTTAAAGAGCTTGATTAAAAATGAAATAATAAATTATAAAGTGGTATAAGTGCTATATAAGACGGTCATGCGCAAGATAATAAGTAATAAGTTTCCATCGTTCGTTACTAGTAATCCCTTAAAAGAGCTGTAAATTAAAAATTCATCCTCAGAATTGTGATGCACAAACAAACTTCATCTCGATCGATAATGTAATTAATTTTTACGACAAAGCAAAGGCACACAACGAACGTAAACTTCATAACATTAATTTCGTACTTCGTACGCGTCTTCTCGTCTCTTTATTAAAATTCCATATACACTTCGGAGCTCTTGTGCTCGTTCGTATCAGTGCGCAAACTTTGTTTCGATCGTGAAACGCGAGAAATTACTCTCTTACGTAGAGCGACTCTAATGTAAACACACGAGACAAAAGTTTAAGCGTAATGTCGGATTAAAACTTTACTCCGGTGGACGAAATTTTCATTTAATAGTTACGAGCTGCTTCGTCCGGGTGAACTATTTTTTGCGTACGAGTGTTTTAACTGCGAATGCAAATCAGCGTCAAGGACACAAGAATCTGGGCAGGAATCTGGGCATCATTTTGCCTCTTTGGATTTTCAGCCCAAATCGCTTGGAACTGCTGCAAATGCGTTATTTCACGCAAACAACTCTTTTCGCGGGGAATATCAATTTCACACGATTCAAGAATATTAAAGATTGAAATTGTGGTTCCTAACGTAAAAAAAAAAAAAAAAAAAAAAACATTCGTCGATTTGATCTGTATAGAAATTTAAGACTTGCGTCACGATCACCGTAAACTTCCAAACTAATTAATTTTTACGCTTATTCTTTTCTTGTACTTCAGCAATTTGCCATTGCGGCGTACGTTAAATCGATTTCAAAATCAAACATAAAATCTAACATAATTACTGCACAACGACAATGAATTGCCTTCTTTAAACTAAGTTTTCGCGCAAAATGTACTCTCAAGCTTCATTTCCGATTTAAACAATCGCTCCGCAAAACCTGCGACATTTGCCGCTTTAATACTAATGCTGCAGCACTATTGATACAATAACGTTTAATTTAATATAAAAAAAAAAAAAAAAAAAAAAAAAAATCTCAAAATATTGAGCAACATTTTACACGCGTCGAGACAACCTCGTGCCTTTAAATGGAAGTCCCTAATTTAAGGGCGATTTAAGTAGCGCTAGAGATTGAAAATTCTACGGTCAATAGCCTTATACAAGAACCTAAGAATTTTTACTCTTACGTTAAAAATGTTGATTCAAGAAGAATATCGGCTTGGCCGTTGAGCACATAATCGGAACGCGCAATAAAAATCTGTGAAAAGGGGACGAAACATCTTACACGCGGAATAATACATAAAGTCTTTTGGTACATAAAGCCGAAACGTGTGAAACATCCACGAAAAAATTCTGACCTCGACCGTAAAACGCTCTCGTAAAACTTGACAAACTCCACCGGGTTCTACAAATTACGCATAAAATTTATCGCGAATTGAAGATTAATTTCGCCAGGAAACTCCCGTTGGACGACTACGGACAGGTCTTACCTTTTTCTACATAAATTATCGACCTAAGCATACGCGTGCGAGAGAAGTTGGACATTTGGTTAAACTGCGGTGGTGCAGCGCGACAATTCGGCTCCAACTGCAGGTGAAACGCGAAAACGTACATAAGTAATAAGGAGTACGCGCGTAAGGGGCCTCCTAATGGTTTACGAGTACTAAATTCGTCAACGATCGTCAGCCCCTTTCCCAGCGATCGATCCATCCCTCCGTACATCCTTCTTCCTCTTTGCCGCTGGTAATATCCTCGGAAATTACCAACGAACCAGTATGGCGCCGAGTGCTCCTTTTCCTCTCCTCTCGCATGTGCGTCTACGCGTTGAAAAAAACTCGCCCACGCGCGTCTCTTCTCGTTCGCCCGAGCCGACCGACGTCCCATACCCGAAGCCCATGAAATTCCGGAGCTCCGGTACGCGCACGAAACTTAACGTTCCCCGTGAGGCGGAGGCACTTGTTCGCTCGTGGCCCTTCACCAATTCCTTTTATACCCCCCTTTCACTCTTCGAGTACTTTCGAGCGAAGCCTCCTAAGGTAGTCGGCATCGCGGTAGCTTTCTCTCTCGATGTTTTCAACGAGTAAACCGTATCCCCACATTTAAGCCCCACACTCGCGGGCAAAGCGGAAATCTTTCGGCAGTTCGGCAAAGTGGACATTTACCTTGTGTATCTTCATAAACTTTGACCCTGAGAAGGCGGTAACTGGTGCAGAGCAAGTAGCAGAGCACGAGACTGAATCACGATTGCTTTGATGCGTTCGTACGCGAATCTGTTACTTCTGGCTCAAGCTCGTTGCCCCCGATCCGGCAGCGATAAACCGAAAAACACGGCGAGCACAAGGAACTGGACTTTAAGAACCGAGTCGACTTGTTACTACAATACAAAGGCAGAGCACTACATCGAAAGTTACGCCGCAGAACACGATAATAGCTTTGGTATACGATTGTAGTTAATTGAACAGACACTTGGACCGTATTCGTAACAAATTAAGCACCGAGAGAAATGCCTTTGTAGCATACGCGAGAAAAATGTACCGTCACAATGACAAGCTGATATCGCCTCTATAGAAATAATAAACCACCCGTAATGGAATAATTCCGACGTCTCATTCCACTTCGAGCGAGGTAAATTTTAGTATTCTTCCTTCTATCTTGGAATTCGTTGTTTCGTATAGGGGAAAAAATGAAGAAGAAAGTAAAAGTAAAAGAGGAGCAGGAAAGGGAAATTAAAGCAACGTCGGAATTCTTCCTGCAAAGAGTCTCAAAGGAAAAGAAAAGCAAACAAAGCACGAGTCCGGGATAGCAACGCGAAAGTGCCATGCACCGGGAAAACACGGACATTTCCGAATGAAAAAAGGACGAATCGTCGTAGACTTTGTGCTAAATACTTTATACACACGGGTATTCATTGAGAGTCCGCGAAGAGTCCGTGTAATACGCGTACGCGTAAAAATAAAGACCAGGAGGAGCGCGTTAATTGCGCTAACCGCCAAACTTAAAAAGACGAACTAACAACTTAACAATGCACGCGCGACTCCAATTTCATCGCAACTCTTTCCCTTTATTGCGAACATTCTCCTTCAAATTCTCCTAGTTTCGTCTTGGGGGACTTGCAACAAACGCAAGCCAGTCCCTCGCAAACCGGAAAAAAACGTTCGTGCTTCGACGCGGTACCCGACGTATTACAAGCATTTTCTTAAACAAGTTTGAAATATTACGAAAATCACGGCATTCGTCACTGGACTCGACGCAACGACCTCGGTCATAAAAGAATGCGGCCCGTGCGTTTTTATCGGCTATTCTTTGAAACAATTTTACGCGCATCGAGAATCACTTTCAAAATCGTCTCTTCAATTACGCGTCATGCGCGATACTACGTCTAACTCTGGAATCCAAATGAAAGCGAAAGAAAGGTAAAAACAGGTTGCTATCGAGTGGACCGTCTCCACCTACTTTTCCGAGAATTTAGTCTCCCGACGAAATCCCCGCCGCCGCTAACCCCCGCTATCGCCCTTATCCATTACCCCGCGCGACCAAAGGCATTCGGAAAATAATACGAAACGCGGCGGTTCAACGTACCTCGCACCTTTGCGTCCGTCGCTGTCACCTTTGTACTCTTTAAACGTAATCCGTTACCTCATCCCGACCGAGAGCCGAACTCATTATCGGACTCGATCGCTCCGATCGAAAGGCAATTTTCGCACACGTCGCCCCGTTCGTCAGCTTTACGGATAAAAGAAAAGACACGCGGTTCGGAGGAAAACGCGACCCCACCTACTTTTCCGAACCGCCGATCTCGAAACACCACAATAGAAAATGGAAACGGGCCCCGCGAACGTTCCCACGGAGTCGCGATCTGGATGCGATCGAAGCTCAAACATCCCTCCCCGCTCCAAGGAACCTAAACCCGGTATCCTGCCGCGGTCGCTCTCGTAGACGTCGCCGTCGACGGTGCCCTGCACCCGCTGATGCAGACAACCGGTGTGCGCGCGCAACGCCGTCGCGAGCTTACACTCCTCACTCTCTCTCTCTCTCTCTCTCTCTCGCGCGCGCGCACGCACGCACACGCACGCACACACACACCGAGGACGCTCCTCCAGGAAACGCTGCGCAAGGAGAAAAGCGAGTCCTCCAGAGCTACACGATCCTAACCTCTTTCCGTCTCCGTCTTCGGACGTCCTCCCTTGCGAGTGTGGCGCCTCTGCTCCGTCGTCCGTCTCTTGCTTGCTCGCTCGCTATCGCTCTCTCTCTCTCTCTCTCGCTCGCTCTCGCTCTCGCTCTCGCTCTCCGTATGCCGCTGAACGCTGTCACGGTCGCTCAGTGACGCAGGCGGACTTCGCCCCGAGGAAGGCGTTGGCTCGACTCCCGGTGAGCGCGGCGGACTTGCGCTGCTGCCACGGCGCTCCTGCTGCCGGCGACGTGCGCCGATTGGCCGCGCATTCCCGGCGTTAAAATGGCGATCGAACTGTCACGGGGCGAGCGAGAGGCGGTGAGCGCTGTTCGCTCGCTCTCGTACCCCCCCCGGTCGCTCGGCGCCGACGTTCCTCGAGCTGCTCCGGGTCCTCAGCCGCGAGATGACGGGCTCGCCTTACGGACTCCACGACACATCGAACTCGGGCCGCCCCGACGGAAAACAAACGATCGACTGTCACTCTACGCGCAGCCACGAACACCGCACGAGTGCAGCGCCTTGCTCTACCTTCTGGAGCGCCTGCAGATGCGATCTTTCGCCCTCCCTCTCTCTCTCTCTCTCTCTCTCTCTCTCTCTCTTGGCTGTTTGCAGCCTCTCGCACCACGAACGGAGAAGCGAACCTCCTTCCCGGACTCACGGGACTCGACTGGGCTGCTTCACCGGCTCGAGCCTCGACGCTAGCGCACAAGCCGCGACCTCGTCGCTCGTCTCTCTCTCTCTCTCTCTCTCCCTCTCTCTCTCTCGCCCTCTCGCCCTCTCGCTCTCACTCTCAGGCACAGGAGCCGCCGCACTCCACTACCACCTATGCGCGCGACCAAGATGGAGTGCGAGCGAGTGGGATGCAACAGCCCCCCCACCGACGACGCGCGGCGCGCCCCCTGTCAGTCCAGTGACGTACACGTCGGGCCCGGCACCCGTCCTTTTTTTATCTGCGCCGTTTAACGCTAATCGAGGGGCTTTTCCTTTTTTTGGCCTTTCAACTTGAACTTCCTGCAAAATTGCTTGGCGCGCGCTTTATTAGCCTCGCATGCGCTCCCCCGACCGATGTTTTGTCGAGGATGCGAGCATTTTTTTTTTCCTCCGGCTTTTATGTGGATCGGCGCGTTTGGGTTGAATTCGATTGTTAAACCCCCGCGAACTTGTTGTTTCGTGAAACATTTGCAACTATTGTTCTTCGTTTTTTAACCGGCACGTGCGACTTGCTTTACAAACAAAAAAGAAAAAAAGAAAAAAAGAAAAAAACACTGGAATTATTACGAACTTTGAAAAGTAATCATGGACGTTCGTAGGAAAAGCGAAGCTGATTTCTTGTATTGGTAAGGCTTCTTTTCAATAATTGTAAATGCTTCTTGCTTATCTGTAATTGTGACTTGTACATCTGCCGTTATAGGAAAGAGCAAATAAATTCGAAAGGTGTTTCTAGGCGTTAAATACAAATGCTTGCTTTTATCGAGAGCGTGCGCGAGCGCGCGAAAGAATTGTCAAGGTGTTCTTTTGCGCCTCCGTGATTATGAATTTGATATCGAATGCAAATTTTGCATTCGTCGAAGCTAATAAATATTTCAGAAACTCGAATTACAATGTTCACACGAGTAGTAAAAGCGTGCGTCAAACTACACACCGAATGTATTATTAAATTACCTACGAAAATATTGATATATCTTTGAAAAGTATCCAATTAATTATCATAATTAATTATCATAATTAATTATCTTAAATGATTTCGTTGATTACATAAAGCCTTTGTATGCGTACGGTCTCGCGTGATATATAGCGTATATTTGTCTTTGTAATTCAGCCAACGTTTTCATTTACAGAATTATTAATATTTTATCTGACCATTTTAAATGGGTAATAAAAATTTGTTTGCTTTTGAAAATTCATGCGAATTCAAGAGAAGTTTTCAATGAAATTTATGTGGAGGTACATTAATTTTCAACGGATAATTCGATCGTTGTTGGTCATTAATGATAATATTCAAGGAGTACGACGATTTCTCTTAAAACGAAGATATTTTTTAATAATTTTTAAAATCATCGAAAAAGTAATATACGAATATTTCATATTAAAGACGAGTGGCTTTTGTAACGTGTCACACTTATTTACAACGTAAATTCTTAACGATGTAAACGTAAAATTTTTATTTTTATTCTAATCTCATTAATCTTTGAAAATTATTCAAATTACAAAATGATCGCATAAATCACGATATCGGTATCGGTATCGGTATAAAAGTTAACATTTTTGCAATGGAAAAGTCTAAAAGCGTAAAAATAATCATCGTTATAAATGTTTTTGAACGTCGAAGTTTTACTGAAAATTAGTTTAAATTTGTTATGGCCGAGTGTCGATATTAAATAGCAACAACTAAAGCATAATCTTAAAGGCCAATTAGTTGATTTACATTCTGACCAATGACATTTTGTCGAAAAAATCATTGCTCTCCGTACACAATTAGTCTTTAATGCTATTATGCTTATGTTCCAGTCGATTCAATTAATGCATTTTTTTAATTCATCTCGTAATAATTTAAGCAAATACAAAAAGAGTAACCGCAACAAATATTCGCACGACAAAGTAAATTGTAAATGCTTTTTTTTTAATTTATCCGATATATTTTCAATATAAACTTTATTATTATCCATACGATATACATACGCTAAGAATGTACTACGTGATGGCGACAATAAGAACGAGGATGACAGTGATGATTGTGAGGATAATGACAACGACTGCGGCGACATTGCTAATGACGGCGATAAAAAATTATAATAGCAACATTAAAACGAACATTAAAAACTTTTACCATCGTATTAAATTCAAATATACTGAATTTCGTCTATGCTATAAACTTGTTTTTTTAATCGACAGACCCTTTTCTTAGCTACTTATTCGTATTGCTTAAATAATATAATAATTACAATAACTTACGGGAAAAGGACGTAAGTACACTTATATTATTAATATGATGTATCAATTATTGTTATTTAAGTTGCGTTAGAAATTCGTAAGTTTATCGCGTCATTAAGACAAGAAGGCTACTTTGTATCAAGAACTTTCCCATTTTGCCCCAAAACTATCCAGAATATGTGGTCATTCCATGCTTCTCTTGAATTCAATTTAATATTACCTTTCCATCTTTGTCTTTGTATACCTGAAAGTGTTTGACCTGCGCTTCAACAACTAAAATTCCACATTTTTTCATAACATTCTAACTACGTACAAAATTCATTTACTTAAGTATATCTAAGAATATATTTATAATAACTTTAAACAAGCCTGGAGAATTTTTGCATGATGTACGCCAAAGGAAATAAAAAAGGTACTAAAATACCGCTGTGAGCGTAAAAAAGTGTAATAATAATATAATATAATATTCAGAATGTTAACCGTTTCGATATCTCCGACTGGTTCGTAGATAATGGAGACAATTACAACTCGACACGGTTGTACGCAAATATATTTGCATGCGTTTCAACGTTGTCTCGGCAACTTGAAATAACTCATTTAATACTACAATAAATAATTGTAAATAATATTTTGACTTTTTGATGTTGCTTCTGCGAGAATAGCAGTGTCGATTAAATTTATAAAAATGAAATCAGTGGAAGTGTAATATTTTCAAGTTTCTTTCGTTTCTAACTCTCGTTATTAAAATACTCCCATAAGGAATGCAATTTTAATTTCTAATGATATTTTCTGGGCACTTAAAAACGTAATCAGTTATTGATGTCACTTAATTTCGAAATATTTCGTGGACATTTACTTGATACCTTACAAATTTATTGATCAGCGTGATATTGAGTTTTGTCGTTGAAAAACATTTTGAAAACTACTGCGACACATTATCGTAGAAATAACGTAATCTTAACTTGTAATTCTCATTTTCATTGTATTTTCATTTACTGAATATGATAATTAATTTTACGACCATTTCCAGATATTGAATACCTTATTTGAAAAATGAACGAATATAACACTACCATAGTTGAGAGCCAATTTCAGAAGAATTGCCCATAAAAAAGGATCACTTTTTATATAACCGTCATGAGATCGCTTACATGACTACATTATGCATATCACGTATTCCAGGCAATATGAATTGAAGCACATTTTCTCAAAAAATTTTTCGTACAATTTCATAAAGTACAAAAATGTTCACTGAATATGTGCCAGTAATTTATTTAACATTGTCGTATGCATTTTAATTAATACGTTTACAATTCTCTGTCTAGACGACTTTGATTATTATATCCGAATAAAAGATTAAGTAGCTAAGTGACAATTCCACACGAATTTTGTTAATAATAAATAAAATTCAGTTACGCTTAACGGCATTTAAGTAGGTTAGTACAGCTTTATCGACGTATTTGTAAATATTTATTTCCAAGAAATAATCTCAGTTGGATTAAAATTTCGTTTCCTAAATAGGCACTGCTTGTATAATTTATTACATTTTTAAAAATAAAATTATTTACGATCAACGTGCAATTTTTAATCGAGTTTATTGACAAAATTAATCATTAAGTGATATCCATTACACTATTATGAAAATTCAAATACGACGAACAGTGCCAAAAATCTGTATTATTGATGATTAATATTAAATATTTCAAAGAGCCAATACTGTTAACTTCTTTAACGTTAGGAATGTAACATGCGTAATCTGTTAGACGAGAAAATGAACCCCCTTAATTGTACCTGTCGAAAAGTAAGAAGCAACTTTTAAGCAATTTTTTGGTAATCAACCCAATTCGTAAAAAATCGCCTCCAGCAACGTTTGTTTGGAATTCTATCGCTTACTTAGAAGAAATGCTGTTTGTAGCAGAAAACTGTATTGTTCAGGAAATCCATATTACAAGGAGAACCATAATTGAAAGACATGGTTTCTTCTGGTGAAACGGTACATTGAAACAATCCAAAGATCGTAATCTGTAACCCGAAGATTGAATAAAAATTTTGTTTGTGAATAAATCTTCACTTTCACAAGGCACTACAAAATTTTTGTTTTCGTATCGAATTTCACGAATCACCGGTAAAGAAAGTACAAACGCTGTGTTACGACATGTTGACGTAATAATTCACGTCAGCTCGATGAAAACATAAATTAGAAACGTTTCTGTAGATTCGGTTAAGTGTCGGTGTTGTTTCCGATCAATTAAATAAAACTAGTAAAACTGAAATACTCGAAGGCATTATATTTTTTTACGTTAGTTCTAAAATTGTTTTGCGCAATCACTCTAGGCAAACGGCAAGCAAATTCCTTTTCTGCTTGCTAAACTACATTTATAGAGCGGGCATTCCATTTAAAAACATCGAACCCTTAATAATAAGAGACTGTTTTCAAGGCCATTATTACATTGACGTTGCTAGGAACGACCACCGATCGATGTTGCCGATTATCGGCAACACAATGACGTAATGTCATCCAGTTGAGAGAACCGAATCCAGCAGACTTCAGGTATAACCAATTGCAAAAGCCTGGGATAGCGTTGTTCGATAAGTTGTATTTACGAGAAAGCGAAAAGACGGCAATTTGCGCAAAGTGCACGCACGAGTGGTACGGGAACAGCGGATGCGCTGCGAAGGAGCAAAACATCCCCGTGGCTCGGCTGTTCCGTGATACGCGACTGATAAGGGGCTCCTCGTAGCCGTCGCCGTTGGCTTCTCACAGATGCTTTTCAGCAGTCCCCGGGAGAGGTACGGGGCATCGCCGGCGGAACTCCCACGCTCTTGGGGGTAGCCAATGGCAACCTTTGTTCTCTCATTCGAAGGTTCGAAATGAAGTTTTTCTCCCCCGCCGTATTTAGCCGTAGCCCCCTTTCGCCCTTCCTTTTGAGGGCTGGAGCCCCGCGCATTGTTGCTTACCTGTCAGGTGCGCCCGATCCTCGTCATTCTAAGGTCTCCGCGAGCTCTGTCTCTTTATGTTTCCGCTCCGCGGAGCCCGTCTGGTCTTAATTAGGAGTGCGTGGGGCTTATTAGCGGGTCAAGCCTGAGACTTACGATTTAATTTCTGCTGAATCGACCGCCACCCCCCCCCCGCCCCCTAAATCTTTCTCCCTAAATTTTTCCTCAAGTGCCAAAGTGCCAGGAATTATCAGTTCTTCAACGGATACTGTTAATGCGTATATTGTACGTCTAGTGGGGATGATTTTCTGTCGATTCGACGAACCCCTTATTTGCGAATTCGAACTCAGCTCAAGTTTTTCGGAAATTCTCAAAAATGTGCAGTTTGACAATTTTTTCGGAGCTACGACTACGGCGATTTACGCGCTTATTAGAACTTTTTAAATTATTGCTACGATTCTCTAGAAAACTTCGTAAAAGTTATTTGGGTCAATTAAATGCGCACTATTGACCAGTATTATTAAGCATTCGTGATTTATTCTCCAGTTGCGCCCACTTGGATCTCAATTGCATTTTTATTAAAAATACCACTTTTCAATTTGCAATAATTCAAATTGTAATTTTCCTTTTTATGAACGTACAGTGTGTACAGGAAGAGGAGCCAAACCGAGTTGGTCGGGGTGTTTTTCCCGAGCTTCTAGGCGTTCGGTCTCGAATCATCGAGCCGTCACAAGTTCATCATACTTTTTAATTTCAAAGCGACATTAACGTCGCGCGTACCAGTAAATTCTAAAGAACGAAAAATTAATATTATCTCAACTTTATCGCTGTACGAGTGCTCGTATACTTTAAATTAGTTCGATTTTGACTGGAACTGTTTGCGGAAACAAACTCTCTCGCAACTTCGAAATCGGATAAGTTAAATATTGCGTCGCTTTTTTTAGGGTTGCGACGAAAGCGTTTTAATAAATAAACAAAAAAAATGGGAAAAAATTTTTCAACGTTTTAATGTTGTCGAAAGTGTCGTCGCTTTGCATTGCGACGGAAAGTCAATGCTCCATTTTTTTGTTGAAAATAAATACTTTCTCGAATTTTTCCCAACGAACGGAGAGTAAATTGAAATTTCGAAATTGATTACTTTTACACGTACAGTATATGAAAAGAAAGATAGGCTGATTAATTACTTCGATTGATTGATCGATACGGTAAAAGGATAATTACTGCTTCTAGAATTGCTGAGTATTCAATGTGTAATAAGGTACATTCCTTGCTATATACCCACCTGTACGTACGCACAAGTAAAAAGTGTATTCTAACAGGAAGTGCCGCGAGCTCGCGAATCTAAGTAAATCATCGAGTCGTTGCGTTACGAATTGTTGAGTTGTCGCGAGTTCATAAGCCGTCGAATTCACCTCGACTTGTGCCAAAATTTTCGAGCACTTGCACTTAAAGCATAACAGTTGAAACATTTTCTAATTAAAATTAAGCTGATACGTTGAAGAATTGACGAGTACGAGGAATTTCATAATTGCAGAAATGCACTGGTATGTTTTATCGTGTACTGCAACACGATAAGACTACACGAAGAAAATGTTCTTCTCGATAATACTGATCCGAACATCTTGCTTTACTTTTTACATTAAAATACGCATGCAGAGAAGCTTTTACACCGTTTGCTACATTTCAATATAAGAACTATATTACATGGATTTAATTGTCAGACTAGTGCAGTAATAAATTCGAAATTACTTTTTCGAGAAGATGAATAGTCATTTCTGGAAATACGTTCACGTTCATGTACAAACTAAAATTTAATGGTAAGTTGCTAGGTAAATTAATTATTTAGTAATCGATGCGAAATAATTATTTCTACTAATTCATACTGACTTATTTCATTATTTATGATGAGTGCAAAATATCTCGATTGGATTTTCCTATGAATATTATGAAATACCATGAAATACTGTTTTTAAAATTCCAGCATCCATTTTTTAATATAAAACTATTATCATCTTTGCTGTTAATTATCCTTGATATACGTCGAGTTGTTTTTTTTTTTTTCTTTTTTCTTCTTCAAAATTTCACAAGCTAGAAAAATTTAATGAAAACAAGATTTCCGAGTTGTACAAAGTTTTTCAAGTATTAAATAAGATATTTACTGCTTTTTACAAGTACTTGTTTTGTGCAAATGCACCGAAAGAATATTTTGTATTATTTCGCAATGAATTCCGATAGAATAGAAATCACTGTCGGTATCCGAACATCCCTTAAGTGATTTTCAGACCCTTTAGTAGGGTTTAACGAGTAAGATTAGAGATAAAGTTGTAGTTGTGATCGTAAATTTTAATTTCGAGCATTGAAGACCTTGTGCCTTAACACTTTGAGATAGCGATAGCAAACTTTACTGCGTGTACAAGAATCGCACGACAATTTCTTTTTGGAAATTCTTCTATAAATTAACTGCCTGAAAATTTAAATAATAACGTTGGAATATGAAAAAGAATGAAATTGTTGGAAAATTGCTTTAAAAAATAAACTAATGTACGCTATTAGTCTGCTTTGTTATTCGCACGTTTGTCATCTTATTAACAAAGTTAGGTTCTCCTTTGCCCCACGTCTACTGTATTTTGAATGCTTGTTGATAACGTACTTCTCCAACATCTATCATGATATCACGTTTTCATCTATAGCTTTAGTACATTCAAGAACACGCCCTTTTCAAACTTCTTACTAAAATCCCGCATGCTTTTCTTTTATTTCCCATTTTAGTTGCAAAACCGGACCGACTTAACATGCGAGTTCTTTTATTACACGATTATGTGATTCTTTTTCTATTTCCATTCCGAGTACTTCTAGAATAAGTATTCTTAAATATATGAATTTTTTCAATTTATAAAGAACTACTGGTAATCAATTTTTATTACTTCGTGAAGTTTAACTTTTGAATCGGCTAATAATAATCAAAAGTTCAATAGTTTATTATCCGAATAGATGCCCGCATTTGCCAATTATAATTTTTACCGTATTTGTTCTTTTGATGTGTTTTCTTAATTAATTAACAGACTGACATATTTAGATAAATTTGTCCTTTCGAAATTTCATGAGAAATTTTAAATGATTTCCCTAATAAACTAGTTATGCCTTGCCAATCACTGCGATTATTGTTTTTCCTTTGCCGACTTATAATACTCGTTTTACATATTCGGTTTCAACGTTCTTACATTTAAGAAATAAAGATTTTAGCGTGATATAGATATCCTTCGTAAAATAAAAAGGATCTCCCCGAATTCGATTAAAAAGAATTAATATTAAGTACATTTACTTATTATAATCCATAATAGATTGAATTATTTCAATTCTTTCTTAATCGTGTTTGGTTAGGTTATAACTGAATATTCAATTAATGATATCTATTTAGTTAATAAGATTTTAAAGCAATTAAAACTGAACTAGAACTGAAATAATTGAGTTTCTTTAAGGAATCATATATTTTTTTCAAATTTATGACTTTATAAAAATTCATTTTTTACCTTGGAAACACGAGCTATAAATATTTGATCACTTATTATCTATCACTGCAATCCATATCGAAAAACTCCAATAATATTTTCACAATAACGGCAATTTTTTATAATAAAACGTTAAATAAAATTGCAATAAGCGAAGGCTAGAGTAGTACCTTTATATTTTACAGTTATATTGTCTATTTGTACTCGTTAAATGATAATTGTAAATAAGCTTATGGATATCGAGATGCAGTCGACTATTCCAAGCCAGGAAATTCATTTAACTATTAACTCCTCAATTCTTTCAAATGTTTCTTATATTATTTATTAATGTCAGTTAATGTTTCTTCAAAACTAGGCTTCCTCTTTATTAAATTACGCAGCTTAGATTCTTTGAGAAACCAATAAAATAGTAATATTGAAATCGATCAATTTATCTTTCGCCGATATTAACTTTACTTTTAAAAGTTTAACTAGATTAGTACATACTTTTCCAAAGTTTCTCGGCAAAAGAAAATAAAACATTCAAAGGTAAAAGTATTTTAAATTACTTATAATTCTTTTGTAGATTAATTCTCGAAATAACATGTTCTCTTTGGGGTGATCAATTCGTTATTCGTAAATTATCCATATTTTTATCGATTTAAACGATTTTTGAATATTGTTATCCAAATAACCAAAATTGAGATCATTAATGATCCACAAAAGTTTTTCAATGCGAAATTTCTAAGCTCATTAAAAAAAAATGATATTTCCCACTGAAAATTTTCAAATACACATTCGTTTTATAAATATTGGAAGAGCTTTTACTCAGTCGGCATAATATGCCTCAATTATCTACAGATAAAACTGACATCAAAATATATTTTTATCTTTAAAGGAATGGTTATAACGCGATAACAAAAAGAAGTATAAAACTTAATAGCCCTAGCGTTGTGTAGTGTACATATGCAACATATATTTCTGTAAATTCGTAACTTGCTACCGTTACACGTGGATATTATGCTCCAAGTTTTTTAAAGGTTATCGGAAACAAATTAATTCGAATGCGATAAAACGACTATAGTGATCAAATAAAATCACGTCGAAAACAATTACTTTTCTCGGTTTCTCATTTAATTACCTCATTATAGATCTCTTGATGCTTCCAGGAAAATATAAAATTTATACCGCATACATGTGTGTATTATTTTTCAATGTATTACGGTATTTGTTATTATAATTAGATGAAAAGAAAGAGCGAAATCAGAATGTTCATTAGAAACGTTTAAAGTATGAAATTCAACGTATAGACGCGCGTAAACGCGCGCACGCAAAAAATTAAACGAATTCAATAAAATTAACGGGAGCAATTAAGCATATTACGCAGATAAAAACCTATAAAAAGGAATATCAAGCGATCGGCAAAAGAACTGACATTTTTCTCGTAAAAAACACGTTAACTTTTTAGGTCGTAGATAATTTTCTATAACAATTGATAAATTTCACATCCTGACTTTTCCAAATATTTACGAATACGCGCCAATCAGCTTCAGAAGCTTTTCAATTAAAGCTTATTAATCATTCACGAAAAGTTGAAGATGAAAGAGACGCGTGCGTCTTTAAAGAAAAGAAAGCTAGTCCGGTGGATGTAAATCCGGTTGTACTCGTCCTTGGGATCGATGTGCCTAAAAACTCGCGAAATCCTGGCTCAGTGCATTCGCTCTCGATCATTGTGCCATTGCGTTATAGTCGAAGCCGTGCGTGGAACCAGGACGAAACGACTAACGCACGGCGATCGGCCACCACCCCTTAATCGCCACCCCATCCGCACGCGGATTATTATATTATATTATATTATAGGTGGCCTCTCTTGTCGCCGGGGCTTTTTAGTTAACGGCCACGATCCTCGTGTATTATTGTGTTTCGCGAATTTCCCGAACACCGCGGGGGTGCAGAAAAGCGAAACGCGCTCGACGATTGACTTTTGATGATGTCGCGGAGGTTGTCCGGGTGCACCGTTCCACCGCCTATTCCTTGTACGCGAATTCTCCCGTTTGTCGTCCTCCGGACACCGCCGGCAATTTATCTAGTCGGTGGCACCTCGCGAGTAGTCGAGCTTCCACCGGATATTGTACTTTCGGGCATTTCTTGCCGATAAACGCTTTATTCGACACTTTAATAGGCTCGCACGAGAGAAAGCTGTTGATGTAGCAGCTTCGATTCACGATTTCGCGTACAGTCGGCGATTACACGCTCTCGAATGCCAAGAATATTATTTACGTTCGTGAAGTGGAAAGAAATTGAAAATATCATTGGTTAAATGTCATAAAATTGGTAATGAAACCTTGTGCAATTACTTAAAATTGCTGTAAGATGTTCTGTAAGCTTTCAAGATTTCGCTCAAGTACTTTATTGCTTTAACAATAACATTTACGACGGTTTATTTTATCTTCCAGTTACACATTAGTGGAAAATGTGATAAATTTAAGGGTCGGATAGTGTTTACGTCTTCAAGGAGACGTTTTCAAAGCGTGTTTCTCGATAAATACGAAGAGTTCTTTTTCTTTTATGAAAAAGTTTGCACCGAATTTACGTTGCAATTTACTTGACTGTAAAAGAATGTCTCGAAAGAAAAGAATAAAGATGGTGAGAGAGAGAGAGAGAGAGAGAGAGAGAGAGAGAGCTTTATTGGAGTAGATGATATTAATATTAATAATAGTAATAATAATCTTTACGAGTAAGTTGTCATGAATGAAGAAACAACTCTAAGGAAGACTTCGATTTGAAATACGAATATAGTCGTTTTTATGGTCGTCTTTCTTTTAATCTTCGTCTTACACCATTGCGCAAAGCTGTAAGGCATTACTTTAATCGATCAAACATTTTTTTATTAATATTTCTCGAAATGCATATTTACACGAAACTTGGTGAAATGATGAATGGAAATTGTATTGAAATACGATCACCGTAATTTGCCAGTCAAATAATTTTTATTTCGCATTATTTTCAAATTTGCAGGCAGACATGTTTAAATAATATGAGCAAAATCATTTAGAAATGTATAACTTTACCCGTCTGTTCGGTATTGGTGTTTAAGTGTCATTTTGAAATTTTCGCAATAAAACGCAACTTTAAAATAAAACTTTAACTTTAAAATTTTTAATAGCTTCGTAAATGTGAATGTTTTCCCTTTCTTCTTCCCTTTAAATTCTATTCTGAAAATTCTGGCAGTTGAATGTTAAGCTTTATATTATATTAAGCTGGTGGGCATTGAAATCCGTTAAAAAATGCTTTACACGTGGGGAGCAGATTCGATATAAATTTGTAAAATTTACATCGAAACGTAGAACTTCTCATTTAGTCATTAAGACATTGTATTTATTATCATCAAATTTACTTCGATTCGGTACGATATTTTGTTGAGAGCCTTTTTGTCGATCGATGTCACTGCTTATTTAGAATAGAAAATTTACAGTTTGAGGATCGATCAAACGTCTCTATTTTCAAATTTACGTTATTATCACGTGATATTTAAAGTGTGTCTCAATAAATGATAGAGACCTAACGCGAATGCCAAAATCCGTTATTTAGTTTAGCCACGTTAAAATCTCAAGTGGTTCATTGACTTAAAGCGGCTTCCACGAAAATCGATTTTCAATTAAAACTTCTGTCTCTCCGAAGCACCTATCAATAAACACTCTTAATCACCGCGCTCGAAATCTTCATTGTACCAATATTATCTCGCTTGCCTAATTCTCATTCGTGGTAAGTTTCGACGTTAAGCCAACGTTGATCCAGCAAGACGCTTCCTTTGCTATTTTCAAAAATAGAGATGGCGAGAAGTGAGAAGATAACGGTATAAAGAGCCTTGCCAGCAAATTTATAATTTGGATGAAAATTAACTCTATTACGCGACTCGTTGTCGTGATTATCAATTTTTAATCACTCCGTACCGCGATTCTTGAGGAGAACGCAACGTCGTGAAGCGTTGGTTTCGGGGTCGATCGAACTTGTGAATAATGCATCGCATCCCTTTTCTCTTGCGGAATTAGCAATCTCCGGAACGAGAAAGTCCTCTTTCTCTCCCTTTCTCTATGCCAGGGTAACACGAGCAGCTCCAATTTTCCGTATATTTTCGTTTCTTACTCTCGACTAGGTTGTACGCGCAGCCGTTATGTTGAGGAGAGAATGTGATGTTCCGATGTCCATCTTTCGAGACATTTGAATTCAAACGTGATATCCGACGGCCTTTTGTTTTCCACTCTGCGCTACGAGGAAAACTTAAATTGTCAAATGGGTTCGAAAAGTTACACGTTCCATTTTACTCTTTTATTTGCGTATCGCTCTCCTCCATTCGTATCTTCTTTCTAATTGACCACGCTTTACAATCCCACTTAAACAACATTACTCTGATAATGTGAAACTCTCGATGGCATTTGCATTTCTTGCTTGTAAGTAGTTTGCTGCGCCAGCCATTACTTTGCACGTTTCGATATGCTTTTACATGATTTAGTTATTCAATTATGCGATGTGTGTCAGCATTAAGCAATTAAAATTCTGGCTCTATTATCATCAAAGTAGAATTTATTAATATTTGCCTTATCTAATAATGGACTTGGTGCGTACATTACAAAACAACGGGCATTTTCTGTCGACTGAATGGTAATGTTGATAACGCTCGACGATATTTCTTTTAGAACACATGGATTTATAATAAACAAACATTGGAGAGTAAAACTGAAGTTGGACGATTGCTATTTATAGAAAAGATCTCATAAACTATACTGACATCGTCACTATCCTTAATTTATTATATCGCGTGTAAAATCATTACGTACGCATTGATACAATCTTATTCGTAATTCACTGGTTCAAATGAAATTCGAAGAAAAATGTTATGATATATCCAAAGGCTTTAATCAGAACTTTTGATTCCAGTTCTTTTAGAAATTATTTATGTGAATTTTGTTGGATATTACAGTAACTTTTGTTACTTTGCATACGAAATATTAATACAGTCCCAGACAAAACTTTATAAGTTTAACGAACTTTGCATTTAGTATAAATTTTCACATTGTCTTAAAAGTTTCTTATTAAATCAGTGTCAGTTTTCTCTTCAACCAAAACATCCGTCTAAATAACAATGGTAAGCAGCGTAAAATATGTATTAATAATTAATGAAGTAATTATTAAAAATTTATTTATCTGAAGGTTTCAGTTCTTTGTATTAAGTATTTGAGCTTTTTTACCAATGGATTTAAATTATCATATAACAAATATATTCGCATGTAATAGTGGTTTTTGGCACAAAACTTTCAAGTGTCTGATAAAAAATCTTACTTGTATATCATATTTTCATTAAATTAATTCTATCTCTAGAATTGGTTTTTATGAATTATAGCTATCATTCGACTTTAACACTATTTAAAGCAATTTACGTTTTAAAGTTACAATATTAAAGTTAATGAATTACAATTTTAAATCAGTCTGCCTAGTATATTTTAATTTATTTTACCTAAAGTAAGAATGAAATTCAAATGGTGGGACAAACGAGTTTTAAGTAAATTTATATTTAAAAATATTATATTTTATTTTAAAAAATTTATTTACATCGAGTATGTATATATAATTATTTTTTTAATTCTAAAATAAAATTGAAAATTTTTTATGGCATTTTAATAGATTAACTATATAGTAATCACTGTACTGATGTCTTCATTTTATTATAATTTTTCAAAAAATATTTAAAACGATGTAAAAAATCTTCGGTTGTAACAACTTCAAGTATTAAATATTGCGAGTCTTTTGGATCAACCTCTGAATTTAAGACGGTACTTTCTTTACAAAGCCAGAAATATGGTTCACTACCAGATTCAACTCGTATCTTTGTTACAGATCTTCCTGTTTCCGATAGAATTAGTTCCTGAATACTATAACGTAAAGCATCTATACCTAGAAAATAAATAATACATATTATAATAAACTAAAACAAACACAAATTTGAAAAATAAAATATGAAAGAAATTTAACCGAATAAATTTAAAATTTATCGAAATAAAGTTTTTTGCTCGTTTGCTTTACCTAATTTTGCATTTTTATTTCCCATTTCATTACCAGTTAATTTCTACATACAATGGTAACCAGTCTATTTACTTGTTATGAAAGTTTAATATTCTTATGGAAAAAGTGAAATCAAAGAGTGAATTTTTCACTTTTCAGTTCATAAGCTTCCAAATATAAATCATTATATAAATGTACAATATTTAGGGTGCTTAAGGATTTATTAATGTAGTAAATCAGTTTTTTTTTTTTTTAATATTTACATAATTTAACATACGATAACAATTTTGCAATTCAAGAAATAAGTCTGTATGCAGCAATTCTGAATCACGAGAAAACTCTCTTATTAATGTGTATAACAGATTTCAGTTATAAAATAATATTATAAGTAAGTAATTATCTTTTACAAGAATTTTAAAATTGTACACACTATTCACATTTTTATATTATAAATATTCAATTTGAATTTGAATCCTTTAAATGTGTTATAACTATATAGGCATCTTAAAAAGATCAAAATCTTCTGAATAATGCGTTTAAAAAGAAATTCTTAAATAAATAAGATATTAGGTTCACAGAGGGACGTCCAACATTTAAGTTAAATATTTTTTTGCCCTGCGGTTGTTTGCCCATGTTTTGATAAATAATGAAAATAATCTGTTAGAAATTTTTATTTTCTATAATTCTTTTATTTAATAATTTCAATCAATATTTATTCATAATACAATCATTTACGGTTGATTTATCTTCAAGGCAATCGAAATAAGGGTATGTGACCAAAATCATAAGTCAGAAAACATATTTTTAATAAAGTCTTAATAAAAGAAACATAAAATAAAAAACTGTTTGTTAAAATCTTGAATGGACTTTATGTAAAATAAGAAAGAATAATGCCCTTGGGCTAATGAAAAAATGAACCTTTGAGTTGTTAATACAAACTAAATAATTATATAAATTTTTAATTGAAAGAAATTATTAGAACCTTCTTAAATTTGTTCATAAATATTTCTCTTTTGATTATTTAAACCGATTGTTATTCGTAAAATAAGATTTACCAGTTAATTGTGTTGCTGAAATCCCAAATGTGTCGCTTGGTAACGTTTCTAATTTAATTAAATCACATTTATTAGCAATTTCAAGCAATGGCCGATTTCCATCTATTAATGATTTTAATGTTTTTCGAACATAATCGATTTGTGCTTCCTTGTCTGGATGACTTACATCGTAAATATGTATTATAACATCCTACGGATCATAGTTTTACATAATTATAAATGTTTTTCATTTTTTCCAAAATAAGATTGAAATTTCTTTTGAACTAAGATCTTACAGCAAACATTGCATCTTCTAATGTAGTAATAAATGGCGCTAATAGCGATTCTGGAACATCTTGTATAAAACCAATTGTGTCGATATACAGAATCTTCATTTTACAAGGTAGAAACCCCTCGTATGCAGTTGTATCAAGTGTTGCAAATAGATAATTTTTTGGTTGTAATACTTCATTATTGGTTAATGCTGTAATTTATTTACTTATTCAGATTACTGATTATACCATGAAATGTTCAATTAAGCAATCCAAATGCATGAAAATTCAATAAAATTAATAAAATTTAATAAAAATTTGAAATAAATAAAGAATAATAGGTCTAAAGTTGAATGAAAAAATACAAGCTTTTTTTTCAAAACAAACTGTTGGACATATTAATTGAATTTTACCTTTAATTACTGACGTTTTTCCTGCATTCGTATATCCAACAAGAGCAACAGTGGCAAATCCATGATTTTTTCTTCTATTACGAATTATTTCCCGCTGTTTTCTAAGTTTCTCCAATGCTTCTTTAAGCTTTGATTCCCGAGCTTGCAAACATAATTTACGTTTCTCTAATAAATTTATTCTTCCATTTACTTCACTCATTTTTTGATAAATATATGGTAGTTCAGCCATTGCTACTTGAATCTTTGCTTCTGGGCTCTTGGCATGAATTCTAAATATGTGTATCACAAGGGAGTATCTGTCATAAACAGGTAAACGAAATATTTTTTGAAGTTCCAGAATTTGTTGATGTCTCAAAGTATTTATACTGATAAAAACTGCAGTAACATTATTTGCGCATGTTATTTTGTTTTTTAGCATTTGAAGATTACCTTTACCAAATACTTGTAATTGATTTAAATCCAATAAGGGAATACAAATCTTATCAACTACTGTCCAGTAGGGTAAAGTTTTGACTAAAGCAATAGCTTCATCAAGTTGTAAGTCTTTATTAGTATTTTTCTTTTTATGAAATCCCCATTTAACGTATGGCTGAATTACAAAAGTTCGATGGCCTTTAGCTATGACATTAAGATATTCGTTTGAAATTTCAAGATAATCTGAATCTAATAAGTCTCTTTCTTCTTCTTTGAAAGAATATCTATCTTCATGTTTGAATCGTGCAACCAAAAATGACGTTTCTTTACATAAGGATTGTTTTTTTAGCAGTAATTCTGTTTTAGCAAACGATGCTATTCTTCCAAAAAGTTTGTTCATTTTAAAATTGTTATTTTTTATTTAGTAAAAAACTAAGTTAAATCATTTTTTTTCTTTAATTTCAAATAAAATAAATAATCTTTGTAGGTTAAATTCCGCTAATTTGTAATTTTATATTTCTCAATGTGGATAACATTTTTAAAAAGAGTAAAACTAATTATTCCTGAAAAAAAAGTGTTACTTAGAATATTTTACGATACAAATATTAAATTTTGTTATATTTATTGATTATATAAATACAATATATTCATTGCATAAGAAAGGATAAAAATGGTATTTTATCAACTCACGTTTGCATAAAAAATAAATCTAATTCAAACATTAACATAGTTAAGAACGACTTAAGAGTTGGAATAAACATATTTAAAAATATGTAATTAAAATTTTTTCATTTTTTATTACTAAATTACTTCTATTAATTAATCTTTGAATCTTTAAGTAGACCGGTAACAATTATAAAATACGTAATTATACATAAGAATTTATATGAAAAGTATAAAGCAGTATTTATTCATTTTGACATGCATTGTATTTAATATATGACTGATATAAAATTTTTCATTATAACAATAAAAAGATCTTTAAATGTACAAAACAATTAATTTAATAAAGACCATAAAAACATAAATTTTCATTGTAGTACTAAATAAAAATGCTAGTTTAAAAATACTTTTGTTAATGTGTATAACACAGAGCTTAAAAAGGTAAGTTTAAATATAACTTTATAGACAATATTTCATTTTATAGTGCATTTGAAAAATCTTCTCACCATCTTAAGAAACGATAAAATCCAATTGTTTGTGCTATCGCAAATTGATTTTGTAAAAGTATTAATATCGACTTGTATTTTAAAAATTGTTGTAATTATTTCTCTTGCCATTACCAAAGCTTGTTTGAATTTTCTTAAAAACTTAAACTATCATTATTTTAAATGATATGGTTGAAAACAATTGTTCATATCACTGACTTATTTGACTCTTTTAATGATGGAAATGACTTGGAGAAGAAACAGACTCGTAATCAAATAGAATTTAATCTAATGCTTCAAGTTTCCATTTTTCAACTGTGAGACTTGTATCTACATTGTTACAGTTTTATTCTCTGCATAACCTCGTGGAAAGAATAAATAGTACGAGAGTTTCGACTAGAAGGTAAGGTAGACTAACGTAAGACTAACTTGTGCCAACTTTGATTCTGCGCAGTAAAAATTTTGCCTTGATGTCTTGGCAGCATTTTTATTTTCCGTAAATTTCTTTGAATAAAATTTTTTCTATATTTTACTTCATATTATTTAAAATCATCGATAATTTTTTTATGCCGAATAATCGGTAATCTAAGGTTTGAGATAAGCTCTATTGAAAAAATTATTTCAATGCTATAAGATTTTAAATATTTGAGAGGGAAAAGGTTAATTATATTTTATAGTGCGCGATAGTTTAAACGCATTAAATACTCATGACATCTTTCACAACCCCTTATTGCACATACAGGAGTATATTGTATAGGATGATTTTGAAATTAGGAAACCGAGAGTTTTATGAACGTTACAATGTTTATTCGATATTCAGTCCGAACGATACTCGTACTTTATTTATTGTAATCTTTGGCGTAAACGAAATTTAATTAATAATTTACGAGAAAAATAAGCGGGTACAAAAGTAATCTATAAAAAAACTATTAATTGGTAAATTTCAAAATCAATGCACGTATTTTTATATAGGAATTGTCGCTTTCTCTCGTTATTTATGACTTGAAGATTACCTTCAAATATATCCATTGTTATGCGAATAACGTACCTTCATAGAAGTTTAATATTAGACAGCACTCAAGAAATATCATACTGAAAAATAGTTTTATTTTTCTATTTCTTTTTCTTTTTCTTTTCTTTAGTTTCTTTTAGTAAAACGTTTTCGATGAATAACAGTAAATTTTATAAAGTTTAATTAAATTCTGATTCTCTTCCAACTGTTATTTCCAGCTGAAATATTGTCAACGATTTTCCTTATTTTAGTAGTAAGTGCATCGATTAAATTTGCCAGATATGTAAGGATACTGAGCAACCGGAGCATGTTATTGGTCCCTTGTAACTACGTTAATTCAATTTAAGGGAAGTGTTGCTGCGCAATATTAATCTAAAGCGAGTGACGCACAAATAACCTGAAGATACGTTGGAAATATAATCGTTAATGGAAAAGCTGCTAATAGATTTACTTAGGGAGACCATTATATTACATACGCCAACTTTTCGAAATTTTACAACAGGACTTGCATTATTATTTTCTCAATTTTAATCCATTAACGATGTATCTTTCAATACAACTGCGCGATCCTGTATTCTAGATGAGTTCCGGGTCACTTAACCAGTTATATGTATAAGAGAGATACGGTGGCAAGAAGTAGATCAATATAAAAATGCATAGGCAATTGAGAAAGAAATAAATCTAAACCGGTTAATTACCATTGAAACTCTTAAGTGATCGTGCCATCAATGATGTAAAGAGTAACGAGAGGAGAAACGAACGAGATACTGAGTATGAGATTGAGAAAAGTATCTTACAAACACTCTTAAAAAATGTTTAAGATTTAATATAAACATGTTCAAATGTATGATAAATATGCCTGAACAAATAGCATTAATTGCACAAATATTGGAAGATGCAAAGGAGAAGAAGAAAGTACTAGAGAATTTATTCGAATCAGTGTCTAACTCACCAGTTCAAAAGGTTGTGATATTATAAGTCTGTTGGAGATGAGGGGTCATTAAGAGCCGATCTTGTAGACTTGTTTGATATTAACCAAAAAGCAAATACGAACAAAGTATATACTATTCAAAGCTCAATACTAGAATTCCCTCGTTAGAGTCGGTAGACGATAAATTAACAGAAATGATAGTTGATTGGAACGGATTATTAAAGGAATTGAAAACGAAGATTCAATTATAGAGTTGAAACTCTTAAAATACTGTACTTTCGAAACCTGTAGAAGAAATTTAAGTACCTACATTAATTAAAAAGATAACTACCTATAGTACTGCAATCATCAAAACTATTGCTCGAGAAATACTGGCTCATAAACTCATTGAAAAAACACCATTGATTCTAAGTGATATTAGACCACAAAAGCATCTATTTCCAGATATACAGAATGCTCGCCAAAACTTCCTGCTATTGATACAATCAGGATAGTGTCCGAGAAAATATGACTCTCTACAACTCTGAGTCGATTCATACGTAAAATCTCAAAGTGATTTGGTAGTTGATATTAATAATAAGGGCAATAACGATATAAACATACTTTTGCTACTATGGCCGGAAGCTGAGTTCATAAATATGTCATTTAGAAAGATTTAACTCGATCTGATTGTACTGGTTCCATCTTCGCTTACAAGCGTATATTTTTGGTCCATTGTTCTGGATTAGCGACCGATGAGTGATCTTGTTTACAAAAAATGCAACAGACGAATCAGCGATCAAAAGGAAACGTTACGATCCATAAGAGCATCCGTAAGGAAGTGCTGCAAGTCGCGCAAACAATGTGAACAGATTAGCAATCTAAGCTACTCAATCTGTCGCTACTCAAAGATTTTATCAATCATAACTGAATAAATAGCTGCGATAAATGAATGAGCAGAGATCATCGCGGCTTACAAAAATGGCACCTCGCGAACAGTCAATTTACGTAATCAACGTCGCTTCAGTTGTCTCAGCACGTTGCTTGTCATATTCTTCTTTCATTTACTCTATAAAAATCTAATTTCGATTCAAAATGACCAACTCGCTACTCAGGTATTTAGTTTAAAAGCATGAAACTATTAAGAATAAATTTATCAATGTCCAAAAATTTATATTAGATTCGAAGATTATTATTTAGACTCGATTACCAAATGCTAATGTGTACTGGAAATTCTTAAAGTACAACGTTTTTTATCCAAAGTTGATTTTTTTCTAATGTCAGTACTTCACGGCAATTATTTATCATAAACACGCAAGTATCGATTATTTATTGTCATCGTTCAAACGAAAGTAATTGCGTAATTAAGCGTACAAGATGCATTCAAAGAATTATCAACTAGTCCTGGACAAAAAACGGACCCTCCTTTGATACGATAAGGAGTAAGTAAAGCACGAGCGGTGGCATAGAAACATCTTGGCCTTAGTATCGTGAAAACGTTATCGAGATTCGAATCCACTGTCACCGAGAGTTGTCAATAGATTAATGTGTAATATCCATTTACTTATTTTCATGTTTATTGCAATCTTCTTGAATTTCATAATGAACATGTTAAACTATCACAAGTCAGAAGAATAATTTTTTTATCTAGTAGATATTAATGAATGTAACGCTTGTTAGTGGTAGGGATCGTTAATTAAGTAAATGCAGAACGTTATTGATAATTATTTATTTGAAAATTTTTTCCCCATGTCTTTCTTTTATGTGAATAGCGGCCTAACGCGATATACCAAAACCTGAACCGACTGAAGCTTCCAGGCTAACCATTTTGATTTCCTTTAAGGGATAAATACAGTTTTCCAACCTTTTACAAACTTCGAGCAAAGAAAGGAATGCGATTATTTAATTAGTTAGCAAATCTTATCTTGGGCGAAAGCTTCCTGAACAGAGATCTTGCCGATTACTCTGTTGCTTTACCTCGCTCAAAGTATTTTCTACTTTTAAGAACTACGCCGTACATTGCTAGAAATACACTAATAAAAAGGGTTAAATCTATCAGATCGATATCTCTGAAATAAGGCAAATACATAAAGGCAAAATACTGCATACAATATCAATTACGTAACTGTTTCGTTTCTATATCATAGAAACTTATTACGAGATACGATAGATTATACGATAGATTCTGGTACAGAATAATCGATGGAAATTTTGTAAAAGATTTGATCATTTCATTTTACTCATCAGTTTTCTTTATAAGGATCAAAACTATGTGATAACGAGCACTGGGTTAAAGAAGTTAAACGTAACGTATTCTTTTCAAAACACTACATTCGACATCCTTAACGTGTACAATAAGAATTATCCTTCTTCATATTAGCTGCTACATTAAGCAAAATTAGCAGATGATATATACTTTATTACATCACAAGCCAGATCATGTAAAGCTACGGAATAACAATTATATTTAATATTAAGCATGTGGAATATGAGTTTTACAAAGACCTTTAATATATTTTTGTTGTACCCGACAAAAAGCAGAGCACAAGTACCACTGAATATATTATAATGCTCAGTTGCGATTATGTGAGAGCAGTCTACACCTCAGAAAATGGTGACTGTTTCTTATAACAGTTTTATTTACAAGGTAACATTATTTCCGTATATTTACGTGATAGTTAGTATCCTTTAGATTTTTTAAAAGTCTTAAGAATCCCTTTCAAATGATACCCTTTCAAGGGATTAACCAAATTGATGTAATATTCATTGTAATTGCTGCAGCAGAAGCTTTCTAAAAAATACTATTTTCATTCAATAAAAATGTATTGTGAAAAGGCAATACGTAATATTAAGATCAATTTCTATGCTTGTGAACTATTAGTTACAATTCTTCAACTAGATAGACTTTGATCATTATCCTAATATCTAATACTATGTATCAGAAGCTTAAACTTTTAGCTGAATTTTTAAGCGAAATTAGGATAAATTACACTAAATTATTGAATTAGATTTTTTTCTTCGTTATAAAAAAATATATACTATTTATACAATACTAAAAATTACTTTATTTACTTATATTGGTTCAAACTATATCCACAGAAAGTTATAGATCAAAACCTGATACTACATAAATACTTTGGAAGTTTCATCACAAGAGTTGTATAAAATCTATACTAAAATCTATACTACTGAGATCTCAGCCAATTACTAAATAATATCAATAAATCAATGAGAGTAAAAATAGAGTCTGACTTAAATAAATGGTCAAGAATAAGTGGTAAAGGAAAAAAACGCAGGAGTAAACTGAATATTAAATAAGATATCCTTCAGTATTTACTTTTAAAACCATTTTATAGTGATAAATTATATTTTTTTGAAGTTCAATCCCACAATGAGAATCTGATGTGCATTTATTTCCGCACAATTGTATCCAAAGCTTAATAAATGGATTTTTCAATTAGATCACATTCTTTTATCAAAGAATTTAGATACATGAATTTTAAGGTGTCATTTAAAATAACCTCATCATTTATTAATATTTTTGTCCTTAATTTTGTTAAGTAATTGTTACATAAACAAATTCATTTTGTTTCATGAACTATCTTGAAGTATCATGTACATATTATTCTAATGTTAATTTCAGTTATCCATTATTATATCTGCATGTTTCTAATATTTATTTACCCAACTCGTGCATCCTCAATACATATGTAACATATGAAACTAATCTCATGGTATAGTTCCTAAACATATGTATAAGATATGATAATGTAAATCACATATTTTCTCACCTTTAAAAACATTACTTGTTTCGAAATATTTATAAAAATTCGCAGTAACATTCCTTTTATACTTTATTTTTACATTAACATTATTAACTCATTTTTAAATAATATCGTAATGTCATGATTAAACATTAACTTGAAAAGGCTGAAATTTATGATGTATTTTTTCTTTCTTTCTTTTATCAATATAAGACTAAATTACAAATGTTACATCATACTTAACCACGATATCATAATATTTGTAAGAGATATTATAATATGCCACTTTAAACAGCTTTACTTTCATTTATACCCAAAGATGATATTTATCCTTTTATTTCCAAGTTCTTTCGACATAAAGCTTTAGCAAATTTTATAGCATAATACAACATAATTACAGATGAGAATCAGTTAATTAATAATCTATATTGGATACTCATTAGGTAACGATATTTGAATTTACTCAATAAAATTGGAAGTATTACAATTCCTGAAAAAATAATATTATTCAGCGCTGATCTAAAAATACTTCAACGATAACATAATACACATATTAGTCAAATATATTTTACAATAAGTAAATGTAATTGAAAAATTAGGTTAATATTTAAGTCAACTTGTTTTCTGAATTAAAATTTTCATTAAAGTAGTAAAATTTGTGTTAATATTTGCTTGTGTTTTCAGATCTTCTATAGAAACATTAAATTTTATTATTAAATTCATTATTAAATTGTTTTCAATTTATCTACGGTAAATTTTTGAAAATCTGCTCCTTTTATTCAATCATTATAATGATATTAAATTAACTGATCTACATTATATAAGATATAAATGATGTCTGTAAGTTTCTTAAAAAATATATACACAATTTATATACAAATAGTTTTGTATTCGATATCCTCCTCCTTTTACCGTCAATATTTATGCCGTTTCAAGATGTAAACTTTAAGAGCAATAATTAACCTCTCATGCGCTACACAACCAATCACAAAAATAAAATATATACTGCAATTTATTGCCGGAATTAAAAAGGGAAAGCGCTGATACTTATAGATGGAGTGGCATACGCATCGCGCACAATCTGCCCAACAGCTTCACGTTTATTGGCTGTAGTATGCGCGCGAATTTTAATTACATACGAGCAACTGGTTAAATGAGCAAAAAACACGTGTAATATCCAATATTCAAATAAACATTCTTAAAAAATGAAATACATAAGAAATAAATGTAAATTAATACAATGTAAAGTCGTTGTAAATAATAAAAGTTACTTTCAAAATGTCACTAAAACAGTATTTTTAAATGGTACATGAATTTAATATTAATTGCTACTTAGGTATTATATCGTTAAATAAAACGATGTACGTACAAATTTAAAAGTTAACAAATTGATTGTTGTGAATCCTCGTAATACTTCACCTCGTGTACTGTTGCTGTACACAACATTTTTATCTCACGTAAATTTATAATCAATCAGGAATTTCTTTTTTAAATTATAGTTTTCTGTGTCATTCTGTAGGCGCTTAAGAGTATTGTCGTGTACGAATTAGATTTTTAAGAGGCAACTTCGACTAATTTTACGTCATGAAAAAAGTATTACAAATATTTCTCACATAACAGAATTATTTCGAGAAATTATTCGAGAAAATCTTCGTCTTTTATCATAATTTCTCATAATTTACTTAACTCAAGCTTACTTCCTTTAAACTAATGATCCATATTTGCAGCATTACAATAATTTTTATCGAATGCGTAGCAAACGACGCATTATGCAATCACATCCATGATTAAAACCACAATAAAAATCATTACGATTGGTTTTAATACGTCGGCTTCAACGTCCGGCGAAATGATAATTCTCTGTGCTTCCGCTGAAACGATGCAGTAAAAGGCGGCCTACTTGCACTAATGCAATGTCTTATTATTTGCGAAGACGAGGAGAAAATGTCACTTCCTTGGTGCAATAAGGCAAAACGAACTTGTGCTCTTAGCTACGGAGGCGTCGATGATCCACTAACGCTATCGTCAGTTACTTTGAAATGTTCTCCGATGCAGCCCATTAGTTTTGTTATCAGTGACGAATGCATTTCGGTATCGCCTGATCTTACGTATCGTAATTCCAATATCTGTTTGGTATTTATGAATAAATTATTAAAACTTATTACAGGCGTTGTCACAAAGTGCAAATTGTATTTCACAACCTTGTAAGAATAAGTTAAAGTTACTTGAAACAGTTGTGACTACCTAACTATCGATATACGTGGTTACAACCTTACTGTTTTACTCGCATTTGTGTAATTAAATGGTTTTGTAGAAGTAATAGGTTACAGAGTCTATAATCCATTCATACGGTTTTGATCGATGATTAATTATAAAACACTTTATATCGTGCGAACTTGATCAATAAATAGTTATTATTGAAGAAAATCTTCTTCTTCGCTGCCTAATTCTTAGGCTCAAAGGATCCGAGTATAGGCGGCATAAAGCAATCAAATATCTTAAAAGAAATGGAGAATATTTTCTTTCGAGATAGTCTTGAATTTATTTTAAAAAAGACTTTAATGTCGATTGAAGACAAGTAACGAGCTCAAATGTATGCTTAAATTATTGATACATGTTACAATTCTTACTTCTTCATTTAGAAATGTTCACGCTAAATATCAACGTCACAAAAAATTGTTTATTTTTAAAAAAGAAGGCCGCCATCTTTACTGTGCCACACGTGTACATGATACTACGACAAAACCCGGTCTAGTTAATCTGCATAATGAAAAAGTAGTGACTAATAGTATTAGATCTGATGCTTTGCAAGCGCCAGAGTCCACATTTTGAATAACAGCAAATCTACAGTGCCTGGGTGTGTATGAAAAATTTGTTTTTCAAAGAAGCTTAGCATCTTCTTCTCGCAACTGTTTTCTGGTTGCCGTTCCACGTTCATTTTCTGTCAAGCATTTCGATAAAGAAGATTACTTCTTCGCGGTGCTTTCTCTGCTTTATGCGCTTCTCCTAACTTGGAAGCTGTTATCCCTTCCCGCGTTAGCACCGCGACTCTCACCCGCTTTGTCCGCGATTCCGGATTGATTTTGTTCGGCTCTCTCCGACATCACGGACTCTGCAGCTACTTTCGCGCATTTAAGCACCGTTTGGCATCTCCGTGATGACGCTCGGGCTGCGAACCTCATTGCCTTCCAGGAGGTTATACCTCGACGTTTGCTTCTCTGCACAGCGCGTTTCGTTACAATTTGTACGTGTACGGCGTGTTTTTCTGCTTAATTGCCTGAAAGCTTCGATAGCAATCATCATTGTGACGCCACTTTTAGCGTTCTTGAAAAAAGGGCTCGTATACGATTCCGGATTCTTTACAACACATTTATATCAGTCAAATCAATTGTTATTTTACACTTTGCGCACGAACACCAAATTTCTAACAACTTACGAAGATTTGCCTTAAAGACGTTTGCGAAGGTCCAATACGTTAAATTTTTTACAAGCTAATTTATTTTCCTGGAGAATAATGCGCGTTCGAATCAAATTACGCTATATTCAAGATTTAAGGAGGGTTGCACAATATTAAGTTAGAAAATTTTTTTTTACAAAGCTGTGTACTCTAAATTACAAGCGCAATGTTTTCATACAAATTCATTCTTACAGTGATTAAAATCAGTCTTCTATGTTTCAAATGTGCTCTTCTTCAAGAAATTAAAGTCGGGAGGAGTAAGATTTTTCCCATTGGGTAATATTGTACTGTTCAAAAACCAATCGCATTTGACCTGTCTTTTATTTTTTTCCAATCTTGACCTTCATTTATTTATCTTTTCGATTGCCGTTTTTAAAGACTTGCATATTCTCCGAATTCTTGAAATTTATTAGTTCTTGGCTCCATTGTGTGCGACACGCTCAAATCGTGATTAGTTAATTTATAACTTTATCATAATTTCGGCTTAACTACTTTTTAATGAAGTATTTTTGAATAAAGTTCCGTTTTTAAATATTGTATTCCTGGAATGTATTGAAGTTGAACCATTGCATGTTCTTATAAAATGTATACATTCGTGTAGACAACGAGCATAATCACAAAATTATGTCTTTCATGAATGAAAGAATAAGCGATAAGACGTCTACGAGATCGCTAATAATTTAATGCACAGCATTACAAAATTACGTGATAAATATGATCTTAAAATGTATAAAAGTAATTTCACATTTTAAGTAACCTTTTTGTGCTATGAATTTATATAATTATTTAATAACTTTGTAAAATTTTGTCAGATGTACGAACCAAAATGCATAAATTTGAAATATTTTTATATAAACTTGGATTCTATGAACGGTCAGGCACTTTATTTAGCAATTGACGAGAATTAATGGGATGAATTGATGTACTGTTATTAAATATGTACATGCATACGTAATCTTATATTTACGTATTTTCCGATCGAATTCTAAAAACTTTACAAAATAAGGAACCAATATTCTAGATGTACAGTAATGATATCAAAGGGTAGTTATAGAAAAGGTAAGTGTTTAAGACGAATAATTGATTATCGAATAAATGACTATCAAGTGCGACGTCGATGGTAAAACTGAGGTTGAGTCAAGGTATCCAAACAGCAATAACGATTCGTACACTCAAATGGTGGATTTGACGAGATTTCTCCGTTTTACTCGATAACTACCAATTTCCTCTATTTAGTTTTTTAGGATATTAATGATCTTAGAATACAGCTTCTTTACAATGAAGCTAATTGCGACTTCTATTCTGTCATTCAGCCCGATTATATTAGTTCGGCTTTTAACTAATTGTCAAGGCTGTTTGTATTCTATAGGTTTTTGAGATCTATCAAGAGTATTAAAAGAAAATGATCTTAAGTATTATTATCGTAAGCAGGAGTCATTTTTCCTTTCGAAATTTTCGTGTAGCGTATTCAATACAGGTTGTCATTTTTTTTTAAAAAACACTATTAATTTAAAGGTTTGATTTTCCCTCTATTTACAGTTAATCCTTTTGATCATTTTCATTAAAAAATGTAATTGTACAGGTTTGAATGTACAATTTTAATATTTATGTTAAATACTCGTACTTTTTTAATTATTGAATTATTCGTGCTCGCTTATTCAACCTTAATTTAATACATCAGTGCATATTACTTAGACGCTCTTCAAATTACGTGCCCGCAACTGCTGAAAGTCATTTGATGCATTAATAAATAATATAATTACTAGTCGTCGTTTTCGAGCAAAAGATACACGTTCAAATTGGTTTAACCTTTATCCAGTTGGGATAGAATACACTGACAGAATGATAAACCAATTTTCCTTCTTCTATAAGCACAATCTATTTTAATTTGTATTTTAATACACATGACACTAAAATAAAAATGGAAGCTACTTAAGAAAGAAAAAACAAAAACATACACACACACACACACACACACACATATATATATATATATCAATATTACAAACTTTTAAATGGATACGAGCATATTAAAATAGATGAGTTGATGGTTTAAATAATAATAAGTGTAGTCGCATCAATATTTACATAGCAGTTATCGAGATGAATAAAAAAAGAACTACTCAATACTCGATGTTTTTAAATTTACAAAAAAAGTAACCTCAGAATATGCCGGCTTTTTTATTCTAGATAATAGAATCCCTGTCTTATCGTATCCACGCGAATTGTCACTACTAAAAGAAATCTGGCAACATTGCCATACTCGTCCACACAAGCACACGCACGTTGCCAAAATTCAAAACATCGCTCCACTTAATCTTCAATACCAAATTGAACAAATAAAAGATTCAAAATATTCGAGTACAATAAAAGCCCCTAATTGAATCTGAAACAATCATCATACGATAACATTTCTTAAAGTACGTCCTCGAACGAGTTAAAAAAGTTGCTTACAACGTTGATAACCAATAAGAAAATTCTTATGCAAATATTATGCGTATTTTTGACGGCGATGCTCCCTTTACTCTTGCCCTTTAATTACCAAGTCTGCATCGTTTTCATAAATGTGCAACACGAGGGTGTTGTATGTGCCGAAGTTGCACGTAAAGCGCTCGAATATGCTCGGAGGATCGCGTTAGCCGCACCGATCAGGTTTTCCCAACAAAGAAAGCAAAGACAATATTTTAAATTGAAATAACAGGATAAAAGGGTTATCCATGAATACGATCGGTCGCACAATGGACAAAGGCAAATTGTATGCACGGAAGAAGGTACGTCTGCACTTACGCGTACTCACGTGTTACCCGCGCACTCACACACGCTCGCAAAAATATTCCCTTAAATTGGGTTAGCAGTTTGATATGTACGCCATTAATGCCAGAGGCTGTGCAGGTTTACTCTGCCTCGAGTAAATCTCTCCTGTCAAAAGTACTTGAAAGTTACTTAATGCGATGTAAAAAAATGACGTAAGAAATATTCGTCAATTGGAGGCGCGGCCAAAAATATAGACTCGACATACGCGGTACGCCATAGTGGACCGAGCATACATATTAAGGACAAAACACGAGTGCAGAAGCGTAAGTACTTTCTAAGAGCTCCAGCGGAGCTTTCAAGTATTTCAGCACCGGAAGGACAAAGCGAGAGCCGTAAATGCTTTGTCTCTTTTCCTCTCCACGGTCTTTCGTGCGGTTCGCGCGAGGAGAGAGTTGAAACGAAAGTACGTAATAATTAATATCAGTTTGTCGACTTGCCGAGTGTCGTGTCGCGTCTTGTTGTAGCTCCGTTTGTACGTACGTCGTGCCCGATAACCCGAAAATGCGATCTCGGCATTCGGACTAAAATAAAGTGCTCGCGACGCGTCTAATCTCGAGCCTCCGTAGGTACGAGCGGTCGCGCGGTCTCTCGTAGCGTTGAGAGAGCGCGAGAGTGCGAGAGTGCGAGAGGGCGAGAGGAGGAAGGCGAGTAACGCCTGCGAGTCGAGAAAACCGCGTCTTGATAGAGCGCAGAACGTGTGTGCGGGGGACTCTGCGTTCGCGGTGTAGTCGTCCCTCGTCGTCCCTCGTCGTCCCTCGTCGTCCCTCGTCGTCTCTCGTCGTCTCTCGTCGTCTCTCGTCGTCTCTCTCTATTGTCCATCTGTCTCCCTTTACACACGAAGGCATGCTTTCTCGGGACGACGGCGAGTCTTTGGTTAGCGAAGAGTGAGCGAGTGCGACGCGCCAATCCGTTAAGAGGTTCGGCTCGACGTTAGCAGCGGCCCAGCAGATATGGACGAGAGGTACCCGCGCAAGTGCAAGGATTCGAGGAGACTCGACCGCATCGCCGAGGAGAGCTTCGAGGTCGCTCGCTGCTAAGTAAGAGAGAGAGAGAGAGAGAGAGCGAGAAAGGGCGACGAGTACGCGGGCGAGTGCGCTCGACGTTCCGCGACTATTCTCCTCGGTGGTTCACGTTCGCCGTTTGCGTTCGAGGTTATATCTCGGAGCGGAGCTGCGCCTGGTCTTTTCGTCCTCGGCTTCGGCAGCAGCGGCCCAAGTATCGCGCGCTATCAATGGACGCGGCCATGTTTTCTCCCAGCAGAAATCATTGCTCGCTGGAATAGTGGTGTGCGTGTGTAAGAGAGAGAATTGGATAATCGCGAGAAGCGAGGCACGCGCGTGCGTTCGCACCAGGAGGCGGCGAGAGCACCTCGAGAACGGAGAAAGCAAGGCCAAAGCTCGGAGTGACTCTGCGAGGTGTGGCATACAGGATGCCGAAATGCGACGCGAGAATGAAGTATCTTCCGGCCACCTTCGCCTGGGCCCTTCTTCTCAGCACGACGACGCTCTTCTTCTACTTCCCGTGAGTACTTGTTTTTTATTCGAGTGCTGAGTCTAAATTCCGGTGAGTTCACTGACTGGGATCCGATGCTTTGGAACCAACTGTTTGTTGACGAATGGCAATCGTGCTTTGCTACCCTTGAGCATTGGAGGTTGATTAGGAATCGTTGCAACTAAACAATTTAAGGCTTCTGTGCAATTGATTTTCATTTTCATTTTCATTTTCATTTTCACAAGCGCAGATAAATTACGAATACACGTTGAAACCTGTGTGTAAAATATCTCTTAAAGTTCAGAGATATTTTACAAACAAGAAAATACGACTGATAAAAACATCAGTATAAACAAATTTTTTAGCGATTCTTTATTCTTTTAAATAGTTAATTGTGAAATTTGTTTTGACATAATTTTGTTTCATTTTTAAACAATTTTATATTATTTATAAATACTTAATAAATGCAACCCAACATATCTATTTTAATAGCCCATTAATGAAATAGAGCATTTATTTCTTTTTCACTCAATAGTGTAGAAAGTACAATGGTGTGTGTGAAAGGAAATTGGTTTTGATTAGTAGAAACATTGCTTATGATACGAGTATTATGAGACGGATGAGTCAGTGCGATGGTATTATTCTCAACTATACCTTTAATATTCCAATGAAAGCAAGCTAAACAACAAACTATAACGTATTCTAGATAAGAGAGTCGTCAACTATTTGTAATCAAGAATAAAATAGGCAAGATTAATTATTTCAACTCTTCTTACCCATATACTTTTGTTATAGATTATCTTTCATTGATTGTCAAATATCGAATACTTAAATTATTTATCGTACATTTTTCTGATATATTTAATTACTTTATAAGTCTACATCCTTGTTCATTAATCTATGATTTTATTATTAGGTGCCAGTACTACGTTCCTCGATATCCATGGGTTCCAGCGCTTCAAGCGGTCATTACGTTCTTCGTGCTGGCAAACTTTACGCTGGCCACTTTTATGGATCCTGGAGTAATACCAAAGGGTAATAAAAATTTGTCGAAATCTACGCATTATTAAGTGAATTGTACGAGTAAAAACTGTTTTTTATATTAGCACCCTCGGATGAAGATAGGGAAGATGATTTTAGAGCACCGTTATATAAGAACGTTGAAATTAATGGAATTACCGTTCGAATGAAGTGGTGCGTCACCTGCAAGTTTTATCGTCCACCAAGATGCTCGCACTGCAGTGTTTGCAATCATTGTATAGAGGTATGGTATTTGTATTTGTAACCGTATAAATTTAGCATTTACCATAACTAATGCTTTTCAGACTTTTGACCACCACTGTCCATGGGTTAATAATTGCATTGGGAGGAGAAACTATCGTTTCTTCTTTTTCTTCCTTGTCTCGTTAAGCATGCACATGCTCAGTATATTTGGATTATGCTTATATTTCGTCTTAGAGCATAAACAGAAGCTGGCCGAAGTGCAAACCATCATAGCGTATCCTTTTATAATTGTATAAAGTCACGACATACTTAGCACAGAATCATTAATTTTCATTTACGTGGAAATTTTATTTTCGATCAAAAATGCTTCTGTAATAATCAGTTTTCTTAACGCTTGTATTAGTATGGTACTCATGGGAGTTGTGACCCTCCTTTTTATTCCAATTTTCGGATTAACGGGTTTCCACGCAGTGTTGGTATTACGAGGTCGTACGACAAATGAACAAGTAACGGGAAAATTCAATGGAGGCTATAATCCTTTCTCGCGAGGTTGCCTGCACAACTGTTGCTATATACAGTTCGGACCACAGTATCCAAGGTATTTGATTTAATTTTTCAAAATGTTTCCATGCTTTTGTAATTTTCTGGTGATCCAATTAATCATGTCCTTAGCTCTTCAGTGTCCGTAACAGAGAGAGAGAGAGAGAGAGAGAGAGAGAGAGAGAGAGAGAGAGAGAGAGAAATAAAGATATTTTTAATTCATAAGAGTAAGATCTCTCGTAAATTGAATTCATATTTTCATTTCTAATATTTCAGCCTAATTAAGCCTGAAAAGTATTCGGGAAAACGGCGCGGAGCTTGCACGTCTGAAATTTCAACGATAGACAGCGAGAACCAGGTAAAAACCTACATGGATAGCAGCAATGGTGTTAGAAATGCCAGTTCAAATGCTTACAATAAGGTAAGAGCTAGTGGCGAGTCACGCTTTGAATCAAAAATATCCAATATTCCTCACGCAGTAACGTACGCTTTCAACGCTTTGCGCGTCTGTATTGTTTTTTAAAAGTACAACTGTTTGCAACTTTTTCATCGAGCACTCAAATCCCCTGTTTTTCAACACTTGATAAGTGTGCTTTTAACTTATAATTACAAATACGAAGTCTACTAAGGTAATTAATTCCAAATTCTATCTAATAATCGTATTTTTACTCAGACCAACGATACCTCGTCCGAAGTTTCCTTTAAAGTCTCAAGGTACTACTTTTGAGACTTCCAATATCCTTACACTTTACCAATCCTACAAACGGTAATATATTACAAATCAATTTTCAAGTACGCGTAAGCACTGTGTTATTATTTGCTAATTGAATATCTTTTTGCGTTGGCAATTTTAGTTATCACCTGGTAGAGACGGCTCCGATACAGACATGGAGCCCACTGCTTCCCAATCAGCAGACTGCGAACCCACTCCGCCGTTGCAGAGACATGGTTCGAAAAACAACTTCTTCCTGCCACCTGTGGAGAATAACGAATCTCCCAGGCATCCTCCACAATCACAACATCGTCACCCCATACATTATCCCCGAGTTAGTCCGCATCCCAAGCCAAGGTAGAAATTGTGTGTTTTTTTTTCTTTTCTTTTCTTTTCTTTTCTTTTCAAACTTAGTTTAGAAATGATGATCATATTTTTCATGACTCATTTTCACTTTATCGAAGACGCGTAGATGTGTAATCGAAGTACATTAAGTCTAAAGAGTAAGCACACTAAAATAAGCTTTAAATTCTAGATAGTCTAGAATGTCATTCTTGTCTGTGAGTTCATGTTTATTGTTACAAGACAAAATTAAAAGTCTCGTTCTAAATTGCAGGCAGTTAAGTTTCACATATTTTTATCAGGAGCCTCTCGGTTTGAATGTATCCGTCATTAGAAGGAGACGTGTGAAATATTTTTGGAGGACCCAGAATTATAATATCCTTCGTGTCTTATATATGAGAAAAAAAAAACAAATATTAAACAAATGTTTTTTTCTTCTTTTTAAACGTGTTAATTGTATTACTGTTGTTACAGAGCAGACAAAAAGATTTTTCTCGTACATGACATTCAAAAGTCTTCTGGCAGGTTTTTATGTCAAAGCACTTGCTTGTAATAAAAATAGACACGAAAGTATGAAAACTTATTTTTTAATTTTTAAATAGAATTTTTTCAAAGTAAGAACAAAATGACTTATAAAAAAAATTTGTATTTAATACTCTGTTATTGATTAGATATCCCGTTATAATAGTAAAATTGTTACAGTAGAAAAAAACAATTTTTATTTTATAACTTTTATAGAATTCTTCGGGAAAACTTCGTGCTATTTTTTACCATTTTTTTTATTTGGAATTCTTGATGAATATTTGAAATGAAATTTCAAACTAGTTTTATTTTAACAAAGCATAACTAACAAATTAGACCTTTTATGAAATGTATGCAAGACTTTAATTGAAGGTTTGTCATCTTTATGCGTAACAATCGAACTTCCGTTTTGTTTTTTGTTATCTACGAGGACATTAATATTTTCTAAATGATACTGACTTTTGTGACAAAAAAAAAAAAACAACAACAAGTTGAAAACGCGATAAATATTATTATCCTACTTTAATTTAAATTCTCAATTAAAGTTTGATTTAAGCCAAATAAAAACTTTTTCAATTATAAATTTCATAATCGGGAAATTCAGATCCAATCGTACAATCATCGACAATAACTAACCACTTTAGAGTTTCATTATAAGGTTTTTTGTCGTAAAAACCACGTTGCGTGACGGAGTTCTTGCGTTCTAATTACCGATTTGTTAGATCTAATGAATTAAACATTACGTTCGGTCAGTTACTCGTAAAAGTATGATTGGCATGAATGAAAAAGTCATTACATAATCTAGCATCGAAGTATGAAAAAAAGCAGGTCTTGAAAAGAATCGTAATGTAAGAAAAAAAAATCCTTGCCACGTAGAAAATTATGTTTATTTATTTTTTTCAAATTTCTATACGTGATAATTTTATTATCACGTATTAAGAGGGTAAATGTAAAGAAACTCATGATTGTTAATACCGTACCGGGAATGGACCAGCAATTTAATACTCTGCCTTGTTATTATATACCTTGTGGCACTGCATATCTATTCTTATATAATTTTAATAAACATGATATTAAATTGCCTTTAACCATTGATATTAATTAATTTCCATTTCGGTATTGAATGTTGGTGTACAGGTATAAACAATAAGTCCTATTCATACACACCTCAAATTACATATTTAATTTCCATTGACATCAATAGTCAGAGAATTCTTTAAAGCATTTTGGTTTTGATGAACATTCATTTTGACGTGAAATAATTCGAGACTAGCATTTTTAAATGCAGCGGTTATAACATGTGGTTGACTTTTTCAAGGATTAACAATTAATCCTAACACCGTAAAATTTTCTCGAAGTTCGTAATCTTATTCCGCGACATCACAACTAAAGTTACAATTTATCCGTCGCGGATGGCTAAGTTGTAAGCGGTAATGTCACAATTTTGTTACATTATGTTACATTATGATATCGTGTGTTTCTTTTGTCTCCATTAGCAGCAGATGGTGCGCGTTCAAGTCACCTGCTTTGGGGTATAGAGCAGCGGACGCTCGAGAGGGAAAGAGATCGATCTCTCAGGGTTACAAAGAGGCTCGGCGACTAAATAATTGCTTTTTGTCCCTGTATTTTGTTCTACCGTCTTTGCCTTTTGTACTCGACGTAATTTGATATTTTACTTAATCCTGCTGCCTGATCTATATCGAGCAGAGTGACACACAACACTAATTTGACGATTACCTTGTCCTTGATTGCGTTGGCTATTTATAAAAAGAGTCACCACATGTTATATCGTGCATAGTTTTCTTTTAGAGTTTGTAATTTATAGTTTAAATACGAATTTTATTCATACATTTCCTAACGCCTACGTATACTATTGTAATAATTAATTGGAGTGCTAAGTCGTAAGATCATTTTTGTTAATAAACACATTTTGATAGGCAAGTCCGTTAGTTGCGCGAAAATTAAAGAAGCGTAAGAAGAAATTGTAAAAAGTATTACCAATAGTAGATATACATTGAGAATGAAAAAAAAGAAAATTCGATCCGAAGACAAGATCTTTTTACGTAGCTCAGGCTCAGGTAGCTCATAAACGATAAATAAATAAGTAATTTATAAAGACGGATCGACTACGGATGAAATGTAAAGCGCTATTAATAATAAGGCGACTCAAACATGACTTGGATGTAAACGCTAATAATTTATTATAACCACTTAGAGGTATGAACGGCTCTCGGAGTCACACGCCAGATCCACTGGCGGAGTCCAGCAGCACGCCGGCAACGGGTCCGAGTGGCAGTCGCCAGGGTGGCCCGAGTCCAACGATGCAACAGAGAATCAAAGCCATCGGCGTACCGACGCCACTCGCGATATCCAGTCCCATTCGCAGGTATGCCTCGCGCGCGCCAAACTCTTATTACATAACGCGCGCGTGCACAGCACACACACCCTCTTACACGTACACGTTGTGAAGCTGAAACCTGAACACAAAACTAATCACCATTCCAATATTGATTATATATAGCATATATATATATATATCGATGTTGTCTTTCGATGTACCTCGAGCGCGCACCAAGCTAACTCTGTCTTTATTCTACCGTTTTTTTTTTTTTTACTTTTACTTTCATTTTAAAAATCAAATATAATTAAATGAACGTACACGAAGCACCTTATTTTCATTAGAGGAAATGCATTTTTATTTATTAATTTTTTCTCTTCTTCCCCCCCCCCACCCACCCCACACAAGCAATGGATTATGTGTATATTGCATCTTTAAGCGTGTAATTAAGCGAATGAAATGCGTCTCTGATCAATATTAATCTAATCGTTCAGAAAGCCTTTGTAACCCTCCAACTTGCCAGTACTACCTTTATTATATTTATCGTTGTCGTGAATAATACTTTGTATTCGACACCTTTGCTCATGCTGACACTTTTGCCTCTGTCTTTCTAAATCCCTACTTATTCTCACGCCGAAAGCCAGCACAGATAAAGGGAAGCAGTCATGAACTGCATTTAATGTACTGCAATATTTATTTATAATTTTTTATTTCATCGATTCAGCGGTTGAAAATCGATCGACAGCTTTTCCTTTCACTCGAATCGACCGGATTGATCGAACAGTACCAGCAGCGGATCGCACAAATAGAATGAATGTTTACCAATAATTTTTCACGATTGTACTCTGTCGTATTTCCATCGAGAATTTTCGACACACGTCAGGATAAAAATAGAAATTCGAGAAATGCGAAAAAATGCGCGCCTGGCAACAAGCTCGATACGCCGAAATATTTGTTTGCGTGGACCTTGTCGAGCTTCTCCCTAGTTCCGACGAAAATGTCAACATCTAAAATAGGACGATATTACAAGAGTGTAAAATACTTTGTCTGCTTCGTTAAAATTACACAGGGAATATACTATGACATTTAATTTTGCTGTGGTAATCGTTTGTAAACCGATGTAAACCAATGAAGGCTTGAGATTTACTTGTTTAATTGGAGAAGCGGTTACATTAGTATTGCGATTGTTACGTGAAACGATTGATTGTCTTTTATATGAATCTTTCTTTGTAATAATTATCTACGACCGTGCAAAATACCGAAGCGTCTTCTCTTATCTAGGGATAAAGATTATTTTATATTTTGGAAAATGATCATTATGGTACAGTGGCTGTCATTGGATAATTATTTCATGGAAGTCGCGTACGGAATCGCCAACATAATAATAATAATAATAATAATAATAATAATAATAATAATAATAATAATAATAATAATAATAATAATAATAATAATACCGAACATTAAGAGATGGAAATGCATCTTGGGCGTTTCTTCGGTAAAATAGCACTTATTGCGAGAAACATAAGGGTAATTAAGGGAGAAGCATCGGACGATGATCACGCGGTAGAAGGAAAGCTAGCTTGCACGTAAATCTGGAAGAGATTATGTGGTATATAGATAAGTTTGTGTCCCACTGCAGGGGGTGGTAACTGCAAGGAGCTGCTTTCGGCCAGTCACATGTTGCGACCTACTGCAGGTAAAACACGGACTTTGTTCTGCAAGGACGCCTTTAATCAGTAGTTTATTCTTTTCTTTCTTTCATTTTTCATTTTTTTTCTTTTTCAAGTCGTTATCACTACTAATTGTTGCGCTGCTTTTCTCTTGCATAATACATACATCTTTTGTGCGTGCGTGCGTGCGTGCGTGTAATATGTTCCACTTGTTTTTTATGCCAAGAGCACATTGAGTATAATGTATTACATGTACATCGTATGATATATTTTTAACACGTATAATTGTTGATTGCGTCATCGCTCATTTACAATTCGTCATACAATCATCGTTAACATTTAGCCTTGCAGTCACTTCATGGCTTTGACTATCTCTTGCTATACTACCATTGCCAACTTCTTATTATTCATATAGTCGCTAAGAATGATAGCTGTATTTTATAATCTTTTTTTCTATGTAATCTTCCTATGTAATTATCTATGTTCATCCTTTTTTCTCATTGATGGTGTTTTATTACTTAAGACAATTATAAATTCGTTCCGAAGCTACTTGTCTTAAATTGAATGTTACGAATAATAATTCTAACTTTTTGTCTTGCTGACAAACGTAAAAATGCATATTTACAAGTAAAACCAGCCCTTAACATTCATTGCAGTGAGTATTAAACCAAGTCACCAATTATTTATTTTAACAGTAAATACACAAAGAAAAATATGGCACGATATAATCAAATTAAATACTGCACAATTTAAAGCTGTTATAAAAATGAAAAAATACGTGTAAAATATAAAAAATACAAAAAACAGCATCTTCGATACAAAATTGCCAAGCACAGTTCATAACGTTGATCGTCAACCACATTTTTCTTACGTAATGCCAATAGAATCATCGCCCATTCGATTAATCCTTATCATATTTTAATTTAATGAAGTGTTATTTATAAGTGCTCGAAAGTACATTATGATCATAGTGTAAAACGTCACCAAGTATCGATTATATCGCCTGTCGCCTATCATCATTTATTATTTTCACGGACCGAAATTCTAAATATTAGAATAGTAATGCTAATTATTCATTGCTTAAAAGTAAAATTTATTTTAGCTGAGCTAAGAATTACTTCACACGACGCTATCATTTGATCAAATAAAATTGCGTTATTATCAATAAATGCAGAAACATGGTTTTCATTGAATGATGGGTTTCAGTGCATGAAACTATATAGCACTGTACCACATCGCACTATCAGTTATTCTTGATTGCTTCTTGCGCACTGGTACTTTTAATACCATTCGTTTCGTATTAAAATGTAAACGATATTGTCTTTCATTGTTAATTACAAAGTTAATATACTTTTTTTTATTGAAGATTATATTGAAAATTAAAAGGTAAGAGTCGAAGCATTGAGTCATAGCTTTATATTATATAATTATAATTGAATTATTTTTAATAAGATTTAGCATACAGCTCTTTATTTATAAAAGTAGGTTGTATCCAATAAACCTCGGATTTCAGAGTTACAATAAATTACGTTTCATAAGATATTTCTTTGGAATTTAAATATAGAAATAATTAATAAAGTTTTTTAAAACAGCCTCAAAAAATCTAATGTTTCTTACGTAAGATTTGTCGAAAACGTTTTCTAGTTTTACAAATAGTATTTCAGATAAATGAATCGATAAAATTTAGAAATAAAAAATACCGGATAGTAGAACATCGGCAACGACAGCAATAATAACAATAATAGTAATAGTTGATTTCCAATGCACCTAACGTGAGTGGACTAATAAGATAGTTTTTATCAAAATATATTAACAAGTATTGCTATAAAGTACCAGTACAGATATGCGAACTTAGTATTATTTGAATGGCATATTTCTGTTCTCATAAGTGCGCTTTGCTTAAGCGCTGTGCTCATTTTTACTTTTTTTTACTTCTCTCTCTCTCTCTCTCTCTCTCTCTCTTCCTCTGTGATGCCTGTCCATGTGAGCTTTAGCTAAAAAGAGCCAAGCCCGGTTAGTAACATGCGTCCATTCCCATCGACCTCCATTAGTCACCAACTCGACTACGAAGCATTCCAAATGAGGATACCTCTGTTCACAGATCTAATCCGGGGACTCCGACGCAGGTTCGTCGGCCAGACTTCATCGGTGTATCCGAGCACCAGCAGCAGCAGCAGCAGCAGCAGCAACAGCAACAGCAGTTCGGAACCGGCAAGTACTACGAGGTTCAGCACGGATCTCAGACCGGCCAGCAAAGCTCCGGTTACAGTCCCCAGCGACGGTTCCTCTCCGAGGGTGAACTCGTGCGCCAGGCAAACGAGCATCCCTACGCCCGCACCAACAACACCGTCGATAACATAAGGGAGCTCGCGGGCTCGCCGCAGCGCGGCGTCTACACGTGGGACACTTCCCCGGGTGGCGGATATACGCCCAGTGGTCCAACCTCCACCGTGGCCGCCCTTGCGGCCGCCCATCAGCAGCACCAGGCCTCCGTGGTTAGTTGAGCAGCAGAGCAACGCATTGCCAATTCAATTGCCTTTTTCTCACTTGCGATTTGCCGCCAAGCTTATTCGAACATGAAGGATTCCCTCTTGTTACACGTCACGACTTCCAAACATGTCATTCTTTTTCTTTAAATATCGATTTGTCCACGACTGGTTACCAGTCGATAAAATCGATCGCGTCTCTTCATTTTATAAAAAGAAAAGAATAGTTCGAATGCTTTTTTCATCTTACTTCTTCTCGCGTACTTTCAAGTTTCACGTTGGCTCCAAGTTTTCATAAAATTATTAAGACTTAAAGAGAAATCCTGACATTATATATAAACTGCACAATTGATAAGTAATAATATTAACTGACATATAAATGAGTATTTATGTACATGTGATATAAATTTATCGATGCGCCTTAAAAATAGTGAACAACTAATTACGCATTCGCAAGTATAAATTTTGGAAAATTAAATGGTATTACTAACTGTCGTTGACATTAAACAAGAAGTAAATGTCGAAAACGGTCAATAGTTCGAAACAAGAAGAAGAATTGCTGTGATTATCGGACGATTTTTTAAATCTAAATTAACGAGTAGAAGTGATTTATGGGACGTTGAAACGATGTTGAATGTTATTCCGATTAAAAGATCAAATGTCGTGTACAATAGTAATTTGATTAGTTTATAGGTCATAAAGATTAAGGGGATGAGCAATACCAATGTTTACGATGCAGCGTGCCACGTCAATACTACTCTAATAAATTAATAATTGTTCTTACGATTAATTTTAAGGGTATTATTGATTGTTTGCCAGAGACTTTAGACTTGAATCGCTTATCGCACTACGAGGGAGCAGAGGATTACATTTATTTACGAATTAAAGTACTTTCCTTAATTATCACTGTTTATTGAGTTGCGATCTAAAAGACGCTTAGTAAAATTCTTTTTGTATACCCTCTCGAAAAGCAATATAAACTATAGAAAAATAAATTTTTAATTTTATTCAGCTAATCAAAGCACTAGCTTAGCAAGTTAAACGTGAATAATCAAAATACCAAGACAATTCAATAGGATTTGAACACAAAATTTGGAATTAACGAGTATTGCTCAGCGTTACAGTTACAAATATTTCGAACATCCAAGTCTTGCGGGGAACAGGATTTTCCCGTTGAAATGATTATTATCTAACACTTTGTAAATTTGTAAAAATCCACCATCCAGGTTGGTCCAGGCTCGCAGCGACCGCCTTTGCCCTACGACTACTACCGCTCGAACCCGACGAGTCCGACGCAGCAGCCGTACGCGGCGGCGCCCAGGGCGGCATATCACCCAGTGCTCCGCGGCGGTGTGCCCGTCTTCCCGCCTCACCAGTCGCCCCAAGTGAAGCGGAAGACCGGCATGGCGACGCCGACGACGCCCACCTCCTCGGCCACGACGGCGGGCGTCATCACCGGGGACAACCGACGCCGGCCCATGTCCTTCGTCCGGGCGCTCGAGATCACCGACTCGATGGAGATGGTGCCGGCTTCCGGGGCCAGCGGCCCGATATCAGCCAGCGATCAGCGGACCCCGAGCCAGAGACCGACGACGCCGACGCCCGACCGCGCTAGCGTCTACGACATGAACTACGAAATATCCGTATAGCGCAGCTGTTACGTCTCCCCGCCGATATGCGGCTGGAGGGAGATGAGGCGCAACTCGCCCAACCTTTTTCACTTCAACGCCAAGGACATAAACAGCTCGATGACGAGAACAACAACGACCAGGTGTACAGCGACGACAACGACGACTACGACGACGACGATGACGATGACGACGACGATGACGATGACGACGACGATGACGCCGACGACGGCGACGACGACGACCACGATGATGACAAAGGCAAAAGCAAAAGCGCAGGCGCACGGGTGTCAGGTTTCCGTCTAATGAAAGCGTTCGGGCCCTTTCTTTCCGACTGTGAGTGCATACGAGGACTGTTCGACTGTGCAAGTGATAGTCGTATGAGAACGAAAGAGAGGATGATTCCGATGAAATCGGAACAACTCTTAGTTTCCTGTAGTATTTTGTAATTAACTCACTATTGAAAGTGATGTTCTGTGTATTGTTCACGTACTAAGCCATAATTTGTATACATTTTATAGTCTTTGTGGGGCTTATTATGCCGATGATACATCGCGAACGAATATAAGATGCAACTACATAAAAGGGACAGATATGAACTTGTATTTAATAGTGCTCCTCCTCATAGCGAGCCCAACATGCACGAAAGTACTGTAAGAAATTGATAGTTTTTCAATAGTGGGTACTTACTACTAGGACAATCGTGTGGTTTTCTTCTGAGTAAAGAGAGACCGATACAATACGTTTTAAAGCCATTTTTTCAACAAAAATGTGCAATAGACTGGTGGAGATACACGTATGCTGTGGTTGATGGTTGAAGACTGAGGTACATTTTTTTGATACAGGAAGTGGGACAGATGTTTCGACGAATATAATAAACTGGTTGCGTTTGACTTCTCGTTATTCGAACTCTTTCACTGTACTCTTTTTACTCGGCGACAGGAATGCCTGTGTACCCCATTTTGTTTTATAGTAAATGCGTGTTAAGGTCAGTTTAGATTTTTATACAGTGTTGTTATCGAGACTTGGTTTTTTTTATTACTTTTTCCTGTTGCAAAATGCGCGACAAACTTGATGAGCAGCGTGATGTATATATATATGTATGTATATATATATATATATATAAATTTAACGTTTGCAGTATACAACTTATAACATGCATCCTTAGGTTATTATAGGCAATCATCATTCAGTATAATTTAGCGTGTAACGTAAATTAAGAGAAAGATCCGTCTAGAATTTTCTAAGTACTGTAATTTTTTCTTATTTATTTGTGATATTATCGAAAATATCTTTAAAGTCAACGAGTGGTATAAATTTTTTTATTCGTTATTGGTTGTTTTTGTTCAAAGCAGTTTTATATGAATATTGGTTATAGTGTAAAAGTACAATGTGCAAGATAAGTATAAAAATAAAAATTTTAGAAAATGGACTAATGATACCAATTATCATTATTGTTATAAATTGTATAATGTACAATGTTTACAAATTTATGATCATCCTGCTTAATTTATATCTTTTTTCTACATAATTGTTAAGCAAAATGCATTTATACCTGAATAAAAGAAGAAAAGGAATGTCCGATGTCCATTAACAGAGTTACTTAACCGAGATAAGTCATCGTGAAGCTAGATTAATGAATATTGTGTAAAATAATTGTGAATTGTGTAGTAAATTTTTAATATTCATGCAACTATTTAATGAGAAAAATATTTATACATTAAACATGGCAGATCAGAAATATTCTTGTACGATTTTGCCCGTTTTGGTTATGGACAATGGTTTTATCGATGTGTCCTGTAATTAACACGATAATCTTCAAGAGCGTATAAGTAAACGAGCATGCGTGGCTGTTTAATGCGAGATAGGCAAAAGAACAGAACTTTAGCCATACGAAAGTATAGGATTACAAACTGCCACGAATGTAGTTTATCGGCAGTAAATGATGCAAATGACACGAAACATTACAATTTTTGTTAAACGGAGAATAAAAAATTTGTAATACATAAAGATATAAAAATTAATTATATGATTAACCTAATGCATGCAGACTATTGGAATGCATTCATGGATTCTAGTTTTTTATGTGTAAACTTACATGAATAATCGAAGCTTCTGGAATTCTTAAGTCTCGAATTACGGAAAAGACTAAATCATTTACATTACAGCACTTCTTTAGCTCCGACCTCTCATAGTGAACCGTGCCAAACAAAATACTATGTGATTATTTACAATTATGTATATTTTCAATAAAATCAAACGTTTTTTCATAATTCTATTCTTGGAAATTTACAATTGAAACTAAAGTCTTGAGATAGCTTCGATGCGTACGATCGAGATAACAAAGAAAGCAAAGAAATAAACATAATAAATCAGTGACGAGATAAATGAATGGTACAAGATGCGACGAACGTTTTAGTGTTTGTAATTTGGTGTACTTGTACATAATGCCCGATATCGGTAAACTTCGATGTAAATACGTATATTTCGGTACTTTGCGTATCGCCATTATTCTATAAAAATAAAAAAGACGTGTAATTAGAGTTTCTTTTTTGCCTTATTATCCGCAAACTTTATGCTAAAGTGCTTTGATAAACTGTGTAAATGAGAATATGTTTTTTTATAAGTATATTTTTGGTAGCTAGAGGTACAAGTTGAGTACACATTTATCGTTTAATTCCTCACATTAAAAGTGACGAGAGTTTCAGATATTTTTGTTTGGTGTGATTTTTTTTACTAAAAAAACACAGTGTATAGTAAAAAAATTCAGTGTTTTATTTAATGAACATTATATATATATATATATATATATATATATATATATATATATATATATGTATATGTATATGTATAAATATAATAAATTTGTTTTTTAAAAATTATTTTAATTTTATTTAATTTTCCTCTTTTTTTGTGTTGTTTTTTCGTGGAACCATTTTTCACGCGCTCATTACTCCGCAGCTGCTTACTCCGCACTTTTTTCATACAATTACCTACAATCGAGTTAATGAACGAGAAAAAAAATGAAAATACTTTATATTCCCTTTCTAAAGGATATTTCATACGATCCCTCTACCCTTATTAACCAACAACTCTGTTTATTTTGATAAATACTTGCATTGCCGATAAAATACAAGGCTAAGCTTATAAGGCATTCTTCGATGTCATTGATTACGTTACTCAAAATGTACATCCAAGGAACGCCGAATCATTGATTTTTTGCAAGAACGAATGCCCGAAGAATAAATACATCGGTATTGCGATTCATTTTTCAAGTGTAGGGACCTCGAGTGGACGGGCAACATAAAGGCCCGAAAAGTTGTTTTAACTTTAATTTTAGTCGGTTGGTGAAAGTGGAATGGCGGCACACGTTAGAGCACCACGCAGATGAAAAGATCAAGGAGGCGGCTTCGAAGCACTTTAGCGCTGTGGTCGCCATATTTATACACACGGCATTACACGCACAAGTACAGGAACTTTATTAATTCAGAAGTCGCCGGAATTTCGTCGAGGCGGGTAGGCGATCGAGAACCGTCAATTGCCAGTCATGTATGTGAATTTTTATCTTTTTATATTTCGGACTATTTTTTATTATACTTGCGTCTTTCACGAATAATATTTACTTCGATAATGATGCAAAATAACCAAACTTTAGGGCACGAAGCCGGAAAGATAGTACTGGTAAGAGTGACTCTGAAACCACCGATAAAGAGAACAAAAGAGCTAGAGAAAGGAAGAAGAGGTCGGCGTCATCGTCGAGTACTGGGAGCAGGTACGAGCCAATTCCAAAAATTACTAATTTTAAGTGAATCGATATTTTGTACAATAAGCTTCTTTTCTGATACAAGGTCTCGTATATTCGGTCACTGCTTATCTTGTGCTACTGGCTGCTGTTGGCCAATATTAACGTTTCACTTATAAAATTTCTATAAAAATTTTACATTTCCTATGCGATAATCGAGCACAAGTGTCCCATGCCTTTGTGGATAGTTAACAGCAATCAGTGATACGACATAACTAATTTAAGAAATAAAGCTACCTACTCCACTTGTTATTTTAGTTCTTCCGACAGTAGCTCTGCATCTTCGAGCTCGAGCAGCAGTGGCAGCTCAAGATCTAGTTCATCCTCTAGTTCTTCTTCGAGTAGCTCGGGGAGCTCTTCAACCAGCTCTCGAGACAGAGGTCGTAAACGCAGCAGGAGCAAAAGCACAGATGTCAGAAGACATGAGAATAAAGAGAAAGAGAGGGACAGAGACAAGGAAAGAGACAAAGAAAAGGAGAGAGAAAGGGAACGGGAACGAGAAAGGGAAAGAGAACGAGACAGGGACAGAGACAGGGACCGAGAAAGAGATAGGGACAGGGACAGGGACAGAGACAGGGAACGAGAAAGGGAGAGAGAAAGGGAACGAGAGAGAGAGAAAAAGAAACCTAATTCAGTTCCAGAGAAGCCTAAACCAAAGCCTCGATCCAGGTATGAATTTTTAAAAACTTATTAATGTTAATTTACCTTCTGACTAAAATGAACACATTGTACGTGAAAATGTGTTAAGACTTCTTAAATTTTAATGCATATTATCACTGCACTTTTTTCAAAATTATATTGTACACGATAATGATCGATGTTTGAATGTTTTATTATTGTATTTTATTATTTTAAAAAGTTAAGGAAAAATTAGATGTACAAAACTTCAATTCCTGAATTAATTTTGTATCGAGTCACTGCAGTGCGGCGAAAAGCCCAAAGCTTATTTGATATTTGTTCATTGGTTAATAAAAATGCTGTAGCTACCGCATTAAAATAGTGGTATTGAATTATACGTGGGTTAACATTAATAATTAATATATATTTTTCAAATTCTTCAAATGCATAACATTATTTAAAAGAGTTCATAAGAATGGTTTGAGAAAAATTTAGATTAGAAAGGCTTGTTTTCAAGATTTTAAAAAAGAAGAAAATGTTGGTAAAGTAAACGATCAACGCATATACCATAAAAATTAATTTAAAAGATTACTAATTACATTTGCGCATAATCTAGGACTCCTTCTCCTCGTCGAAAACGCAGAGAAAGATCACCCATACCAAGACCGACAAAAATTCACATTGGCCACTTGACGCGAAATGTTACAAAGGAACATATAATGGAGATCTTTTCAACATATGGAAATATCAAATTAGTTGATTTTCCTCTTGACAAATTGCATCCTACTCATGGAAGAGGTTTCGCCTACGTTGAATTTGAAACAGCAGACGAAGCAGAAAACGCCATGAAACATATGGATGGAGGTAAGTTAATCTTGATAAGAAATTAATTTATTGAACATAGTTTGAAGGTATATTTTACAGCATTTACCTTTTGCTCGAATAAAATGTTCTCGAATATTCTTCTCCGTTCGTGTCCGTCAATTAGAGAATTCAAATTTAATAAACATCTATTTAATCAGCTTTAAGAATTTTATCATTTGTTAATCTTAAAATATTTTGATCATTCTATGCAATTATTCTATCTCTTATCGGTATTGTAAGAAAATTACTAAGACGAAATTCCAAAAAATTACACAAACAGTATGAATGATTGTAAGTACAATTATTCCAACACCTAACACAATATTAATTTTCAATTCGTGTGCATTAAAAAATTTTTTTTACATATAAATAGTTTGAATTTGATAGGCTACAGGTTAATGCTTTAAACGAATAATGAAATAAAAAAATACATGTTCTTATATTAGCAATGCAAAATAATGTGATCAAAAAGCATTTTTAGTTTAAGATCAGTATGAAATTATGCATTATTTGATTATTTAAAAAAAATAAGGGTCTGAAAGCTGTTGATCGAAATTTTTGTTCAATATTCGATTGTATTATGGATAAGATGTTATTATTTGTTTGACATGTATCGAGAAAATAATTTGTAGCTCATGTTTGAAAAGATCCGAATCGAAATTGGTATAAAAATTTTAATTTCAATTCTCTCGTTATATTGAACATTAAGATTAGAATGCTTGTAACGCGATAAATTTCATTAAAAACGAACCACACGGCGGCGGCGGCGGCGGCGGCGGCACATGAAAAAATTACATTGTTACTATAATTGAAAGTTGGATGAAAGAAATGTCGTAAATTATCGTAAAAATAATGCAAACGATTGAAAATGGTTTGTAGGCTGTTCCTTTCATTTCTTCTTCTCCTTTATTTTTTCTTTCTTTTTTTTCTTTTTACAAAGTTTATGCACATGTCGATTTAAGTTCTAAAATAAAGTCCACAAGAGAAACACTTGACAACTAGAATCTTTGGATGCAATTTAATGTATTTTCTACGCGGATTGTAGCCGCGTGAGTTAAAAGCATTACTGAGGTCGTCAAGGGGAGCATAACGAAATGGCGAAATACTGCAATGCGAGAATCGCCCTTTGAAAATGTTGCAGGTCAAATCGACGGCCAGGAGATAACGGCGGCACCGGTGCTGATGCCCAAGGCCCGACCGCCACCGATCCGGCGAATGTCGCCGATGATGAATCGTCGGGGTCCACCCCTGGGTAGATGGGGCGGGGGCGGTGGCGGAGGCGGTGGCGGGGGCGGCGGCAACAGAAACTCGCCGCCGCGCTACCGGCGACGCTCGCCCCCGATGAACCGACGCGGCCGCAGCCCGGCGAGGCCGCCCCGTCGCCGTCCAAGGTCACGCTCCAGATCGCCGGTGAATAACCCGAGGCGAGACAGACACCGGCGCTACACGAGGTCCAGCTCGAGCAGCTCGCGATAGCGGGCCCGGACCGAGTGCCGCCTATCTTCTTTATAAGAATTTATTTTCACGATTCACAAATTGCGACGATTTTTCACAATGAGCACTTGAGTGTGTCTATACGCGGAAGTGAAACTTTTTCTTTGTTCTATGTAAAGGGTTTGACATTGTTTCTGGTGTGCTTTTCGGACGAGTAATTAAATCGCGATAAAAATGACTTTTAATCGGATCCGCTCTGTAATTGGAACTGCATAACTTTCAATTCTCGTTGACTGTTTAGGTTAAGAGTTTAATGTCTACGTTAAGAGTTACGTTTCTAGCGTTTTCTCCGATGATTGGAATTACCTGGAATTACCGTATAAGTCACCTGACCCTTTTAAACGCCAATGCTAATAGAGAGGTAATACTTAAATTGATTTGATCTTTCAACCGTGATCGTTCGATCGATTATTTAAAAAGTTCTTTTATTTTTATTTTTTTGTCGTTGTTGTTCCGCTTGGCTTCATTGTGTGTTTCTATAACTTATCGAATATTATCGATTATATTATATTATTCATATGTACTATACGTAAGTCATTTTTATATTAGAAAAGCACATCATAAACGAGCAAATGGCATTTGATTTAAATTAACGAAAGTCATTTAGTCTGCAGTGACTGGAACTCAAATGGAGCTCGTTCGCGAGTGAAAAGGGTCAATGCTTTGACACCCTCTTAACGCAATATTTGAAAGATACGACTTTACGTTATAAATATACACCATATATATATATATATATATATATACTTGAAACAAATTCACGTCTTTTCTTTGTTTTACACATAATTTGTCATGATTGGTGTTTTGGTATTAGTAATATTTTAAAAAATACAAGTATTCAATGAAGATATCTGTTTTACATTCAAAGACACTGGTTACTTTAGCGTATATTCCACAATATGTAAGAAAGACTGTATCAACAGCTGTTTAAGAATTTAAAAATAGTACATTTTTTTAGTTTTAACCGTAATGTGAGTTCTCGTGTGTATATTTTCTTCGCATTTTTTCGTGTAACGTTAAAACCAACTTTAACTATAAAATGCAACAAAAAAACTAAACGGAAAATGATGTATGAAAGAAAGGGTGAAATTGTAATTTTTGTTAGATTACTTAAAGAGAACTTATAAAAAAATAAATTTGTAAACTTGACTCATTTCTAATAAGCTTCATTATTTACAAAAAAAACTTAAACATTATAATAATGTTCTGAAAAACATTCGAGGAAAGGTATTATACAAAAGACATTCAGCTCCTACTTTGATAGAAACTATGATTATTCGACCCTTTTACAAAGAATCATCGATTTTTAGAAAAAACCTATTCACACAAAACTTCCTCTATACTTCGTCGCATCCTCTCGGTATCTACAAAAACAAAACCATTGCATCGCATTGCAATTCATTTTCTCATTATTTTATTTATCAGTTTCAGCTGCATCGATGAAAAATATCTACAGTTCTTCGAATGACGCACATTGTTCGGTTCGCAAATCGTTGTGAAAAATAATATAAACAATTGCACCCCGAACATTCTCTCGTCGCTCGCACGAAATTTACAACTGTATTTATCTTTTTTGTTCCATTGTTTTTTTTACTTTTATTTATTTTTTTGTTTTTTTAATAAGTTCTGCGAGTCGGAGAAAATGGGGAGGAAAATAAAAGATATTATCCGAGTGACTGCGCTTAATCGCCGGTTGATGATGGCACACGCAGGAAGAATTTCTCCGGCTAAATGTCTCCCACGTACACAGATCAAAGGGCAAAATCGAAGGAATCAGATAGAACCAGTAGAATAAATGGCATACAATTACGCCCCGTTTTCTTTCGCGATAAAACAAAAGTTATTTCCGCAAAATACGTATGAGGAACTAATAAAGCACATAATAACTGTAAGTTAATAAACGTAATATTAATCAAGTTGATAAACAAATATACAAGCAATCGAAATAATCACATCTTGTATCATTTCACAATTTTATATATATATATACACCCGTGTACGGATACACATATATATTATTTTCGTTCGTTTTTTGTTTGTTTAATTATTATTTTTTTTTTTTTTGCTTAGATCGTTTAGGAAAGAAAATTTATATAAGTGCATATAGTTAAAAAGACAAAATTTGTAAACGATCAGAGATATTTTATACGTTGGCTCGACCGACCAACATATACCGACGTTAGAAAAGGTGAATAAAAATAGGATTTAGTCCGTATCTACAAGTGTAAATACCACGGCACATCAATGATAATGCCTGTCTTTAATGGCGGACTGGGTCGCGAATATTCAGTGAATTATATATAATTTGTACATAAAATATATATAAATTTTTCTTCCCGAAATATCTCTTGTTTATTTTCTGAACGGTAGTACAAAGAAATACCAGGTACAAAGTATATGGGAATTCCTTCAATAAAATTCTTGTGTTATGAATATCGATGTGTCGCCGATGAATTGCCGTTGACTTTTACAAATGTAGAGCAACCGTACGCAAGTCATCGGCAAATCAAAGGCAAAATCTTGGTAGTGTGGATTCTATCTGGTACGGTTGAAGCGATCAAAGAGAAAGTCTACAGTCTCCAAAACGAATTTTTCACGATTCAAACGATCGTTGATCGTCACCTCGTACGTACTTATACCCCTTAATTCTTTTCGCTTAAATATATCACAGGAAATTGTCCAGAACTCTCTTTGAATCTATCGCTCGCAACTTCCTTCTGAATTTTGCCCTGTTCCATCCCCTCCATATTCGCTCCGCTATCTTCGGCGAAAATTGAGTCTTGTCTATATCGAAACATAAAATTTGCCTATTACAATTTATATTACATCAACGAAACGAGAGCCAATGCCATACCGATCGAGCTCCCTTTCCTCTCCACATTGTTTCACGTTCTATATCTTTTCATCTAGACGCGCCAACGATGTACAGAGATTTGAATAATCGTCGTATTCGATGCCTGGTAATAAATAAATAATTAAATAAATTCGTCTTTCGTCCTTTCTTTCTAGAATTCTTTCCTTTTGGACGCTTTCGTTCTACAAACATTTTCACGCGCATTTTCTCCCTCTTTTGCATTTCAGTTTCTCTCTCTCTCTCTCTCTCTCTCTCTCTCTCTTTCATATCTCAACTTCTCGAGTTCTCGAATGACGCGCCAGAAACTGAAGTGTGTAATTGCTTCGACGAAAACTTGCATTTGAATCAATTTTCATTCTCCGATCAGTCCATTATTCTTCATTGTATTTTTCTAGAATTCAATATAGGCGCGCGCTCTCCATCGAGGAAAACAAAATGTTTTCACAGCAGCGTTTCTCAACCTTACATACCTCGCGCATGACGTCTTGTTACTTATTTTTTGTTTCTACGTTAATTAATTAATATTACACACGATATTTATAACTGTACGCAGATAGTTATCATCGTTTACGAATAAAGTTTATAATCGCTATAGACAGACAAACAGTTTTTTGCGGAGCATCGCTAGCGGACAGCGAGAGCCGTTGCGCTGATTCCTGTTGTTATTCTTTGTATTTCTCTAAAAATCACGTTGCTCCGTGTACATCGTTTCTTCATTTTTACGTCACACGGTAAAATATTCAAGTCTTTTTTTCCATGTTTTCATTTGTTAATTAATTTGCTTGTTTCTTGTTTCGCGTTTGGAATTGGCTTTATCTTAAGAGAGACGAAATTTCAAAGTAAAAGCACGAATTCCTTTCATTCGGTCACTGAATTCGAAATGAAAGACGAAAAATATCACTTACACTTTACGTAGTCCTCCGTGATAAGAGAAGAACGTACTTTTCTTTTATAATACTTAAAAAAAAGTATGACGTCCGCTCTATGCGCGATCACTTCTAAACGCTGTTTTTCTTTAAATTAAGACGCGTGTGTCTCGTAATTTGTAACAACAAAATTCGAAATCAGTGACTACAAAGTCCGAAAAATCACATGAAGCAACGACTGGTCATTGCTTAAATTACTAATTAGTATTGGCTACTTAATTCATCGAATTTCCTATCAATTGCCAATTGTAACGCGAATGAACAAAATTTAATTTATTATTTGGCATTTACATAAAGCAAGTCACATTCGATAATTTTTATTTTATTCACGGTTAATTAGCTGTAGAGGTCATTTATTTGATTTTATTTTACTTTCTAATATTATAAAATGTCAGAAAAGAATCCACTAGAAGTATTGTTTTAATATTTCAATGATTTCAATAAATGAAGGCAAATTAATCATACACATTGAAGAAATTCAATGTGAATATATTTGGACAATTCATTTTTCATTAATTCGTAGTCATATTTTAACAGTACTGAAAGTAAAGCTAACATATCACTTTGCAGTTATGCAAACGTATAAAGAATATCCATTTATTATGCAAAATAGATAAGCTTTATATGTTAAGAAATACCGCTTTTATGTATAAAATTAACTTCAATAATAAAAATATCTTTACAAGTACGTGAAATGTCACGTGATTATGTTATTTTCCGTAAATTTCCAGTCAAACGAACGCGCTGTTTTAAACGATGCGAATATTTATACGTCGATGCAAATGTCAAGGTAAGAACGTTGATAATAGCTAATGAACGAAGTTGACAGATCCTCCAATTTACTTATTTACGTCATATATTTATGTCTATTATTAGGAAGTTTTAAATAAAGTTCAAACCTTTTAATGCTTTATTTTATAAATATTGAGTTTATATTAGTCCTTTACGGGGTACTGATCCCAGTCGTAACAATATATACACTTGAATTAATTATTTATAATTAAAATTTCAATTACACATTTTATCTCAAATTTGAAAGTACAAAGAGTCGTCATAATATAATTCAGTCCGAAGTATTATTAGCTTCCCAACGAAATTAGGAAGCATTCCGTTCTTTATTTGAAATCAATGATTCGAAAAGACTGCATAATAAATAAATTGAGAAAAACAGAACGATCAAATTAATGTTTAGCCTTTTTACATTTTCAAACTGCTTCCTTACTACAAAAACATTTTTGATAATAAAAACACTATAGACGTGAAAGGAAATTCTGTTTTCTATTTTTCTTTTCTTTTCTTCTTCTTCTTTTTTTTTGTAATAAATAATTTGTTAGCAATACAAAGACTATCCTCACATTACAAGGCAGTTTTCATGTATATGGGGACTATGATCTATACAAAATTACTACTATAAAATCACAACAATGTACTATAAGATATCATACATGCAGAACTGTAATAAATATATGAACAAAATTTACAGTGAAATATTATATTTCACTATAAGCTGATACGAGTAAAATGAGGTTCAAATTACCGATTCTTCACATTTTCTTAACGCACTTAAATTAATGAATTAATTATCTAAAAGAGCACGAAGCACATTATTTTAGTTTAGGATCGAAGCACCGAAAAATAACACTCGACAACAAGTGCCTCGCACGGTGTTTAAAATGAAAAATCAGCTTACGGAAAAACATGTTTCTGGACAAAAGGAACCTTTTTCACTCAAACCTCATTCGGATATAAATACAGTTGCTGTAAATAATGTTGACAGTAAAAAATTACAGTACATGTTTAGAAACTTTAGCGTAGCAATATGCAATCTAACATCGAATGAACGAAGCTTTGAATGCGACTTATTTCATGCAACTGCCAAAAAGAAGCAGGATGCGCAACCATATACACACTCGTACATTATCTATTTCGGAAAATACACGCTCTCGAAACGTTCCGTGATTTGTTTTTGCTCGGTCTCTCTCTCTCTCTCTCTCTCTCGTTCTTCAAATTCCATTTTGTCGCACCACTAGTATCAGCAGAGTTTCATGACGAAAAACGAAACACAAAAGAAATGTACCGCACGACTCTATAAATATGAGCAATATATGGTAGTCCTTTATGTACAACGATGTAAGCGCGAGGTGGTGGGACGCAGTGTCCGTCATTCCGACCTTTCCCGGCTCATCGGATTGGGGCCTCAAGGCTCGAGCAGCCTCGATCCCCGGCAGCATCATCGCGACTGCGAGGCGTCCTCCTTTTTGTGCAGGTCCGCGGCGTTGTGCAGCATAGTCTGGGGTTGACCGCCAGGCACTGGACCAGGCGCACCGGGTCCGGGGCCCGCGCGGTGGTGCATATGCAGATTGCTCAAAGGTCCAGGACTGGGGTCCTTGGCCCTCAGGCCGCCCACGGCCGAAGGCGGCGCCGGATATCCAGCCGCGTACAGTTTGGCCCGCTCCTCTTCCTCCTGAGCTCGGTAAGCGGCCGCCGCCATCAGGGGGTTGTAACGCAACTGTTGCAGCGGGTCGTACCTGTAGGGGTCGCGGAACGGGTCGCCAGGCCAGGCGGGTGGACCCGGGGCCTGGGCCGTAGCTGCCGATGGGGGCGGCGGCGGCGGGGCGAAGTGCTGCATGGGGTGCGTTAGTCCCGGTAGACCCGGCATCGCGCGGGCCATCGTGTGGGGTGCTGGCACGCCATGCGGGTGGCGGCCCTGCAGGTAGGCGTGCGGATGCGTGTGGTGATACCTGTTGGATGGAGTCGAAGGTTAGTGGAGGGTGTTTCCGATCGGTTGGATGTGTGCGAACAAGTGAAAAGCTGGAAAGTTGCTGTTTAGTGCTGTTTGGTGCAAACTTTCGCCCTTTTTCGTATCTCGTTTGTATTAACATTTCCCGCGAGTTTAACTTTAACATTACAAACGTGTTCATTGATAATTTATGAATACAATAATTGTCTTTAGAATACTTCGAATTAAATTACTTTCTGTTTTAATTTATTTACATAAATCAACTGTGAAACAATGATACATTTTTAATTATACGTAAAACATAGATCGAAATAAAACAAAATATTTATTATGAATCAAATAAGAAAACGATGAGATATGTTTTAATTTATAAACCGATCGATATAAAAGTAAAATACAGTTATTAAGGTTTACATTATTTTATTAATAATTTATTATACCTTATCCACTTTTCAGTGTCTTGTAACATGTTTTGCAGCTCCACACGGTCATTGCGTAATTCGTACTTTTCTCTGTATTGTAAAGCAAAAGAAAAAACAAATATGTGAAACGGGAACATTAAAAAATGAAATGAATTCAGTGAGTATTGAAGTGCTTTCAAAAATTCTGATTGATAGAATATTATAAATTAGTCATAAATATAAACCTATTAATTACTGGAATTATGTTGATTATCAGTAGTTGTGAAAAACGGTTTGAGGTCAATATTCGCGTAATTTTCAAGATCAATAAGAATTTGCGTCGTTCCAAAAAGTAATTAAAATTACCATGGAAGAATAGAAATCAATATTTAAAGGTATTAAATAAGAGAGAGAAAAAACGCTTTATTCCGAGACTAGTAAATTATATACCTTGGATCTGGCAAGGCGTTAGGCTGCGGTCCGGTCGCTTGCGGTGGCGCCCTCGTTAACATAACGACATCGTCATCCTTATTCCTCGGCTCCTCCTTGACCCTGACCATCGGCGTAGCGTCCATGGGATTCGCTCCGTTCCTCAGCGGGGATCTGTCCCTTCCCACGACGACGTGTTGCTGGCGACTCTGTTGCTGTTGCTGTTGCTGCTGCTGCTGCTGCTGTTGCTGGTGATGCTGTTGCAGGAGCCTTTCGCGCTCCATCTCTCGCCTCTCCATCTCCCTACGCTCCTTTTCTCGCCTTTCGCGCTCCCGCTCGGCCGCCGCCTCCTGTTGCTTCCGCTTCTCCTCCTTCTCGCGCTCTCTTCGCTCCCGCTCGCGCTGCTCCTCTCTTTCGCGCTCCCGCTCTCGCCTTATTCGCTCGCGCTCGCGCTCTCGTTCTCGTTCTCGTTCGCGTTCGCGTTCCCGTTCGCGTTCGCGCTCTCGCTCGCGTTCGCGCTCACGTTCCTCGAGCTCGGCTCGCCTCGTGTCGATGCTCGCCGGTTCTGGCTTCAGGCTCCAGGCAACGGTAGTCGGTGGAAAACCTCCAGAGGCGCGCTGCAATCTGTTAACATTTAAACAACCAAATTGACGTTTCGTATTCGTGGAGCGTCTATTATTACTGTGCGCAATAATTTGTTTAATCATTTTACACTTCGTAAGGGCAGTGTGCGAAAGTAAATTTTTGCCGCTACTGTAATCCAACTCGATGCTATTCAGTATCGAAATTTTGCTTTTATAAAACTTACCCTCTCCAAGGATCATGAACGGAACTCATTCCAGGCAGCGGTGGAATATCTCTCGCTGGTGGAAAACCTGATAAACCCGGAAAGTTTGGATTTGCAGCAGCGAAGCTTGGTGGATACCTTCCGAATGGTGACATTCCTGCCCCTAAAAATACAATAAATTAGCGAATGACATCCCTAAAGAAATACTACGTTTAGATATCACAGGTGAATACAATATAAAACAAAAAGTTGCACGATTAAATCTCGTCTAATCTCTGAAATATATTAAGATAAATCTCAAAGATCGAATGATTAATCAATAAAATTCCTGATAAATATCTTAATTGTACTGTATTATTATTTAATTAGTTATTTAATTGTAATACAATGGAAAGTATCGATTGATCAAGTACAAGATTGCAAAGTACCTAAATGTGAAGATGGCGCGGACAGAAAGCCCACGGTGTGCGATACCGGAGGACCTGGTGGATGCGTTTGCATGGCCGAGGAAAACGGTGGAGCAAGTTGTTGCGCGCTCATACCCAAAGCACCGGTTGGTCCCGTCGGAAAAAGATGACCCGGCGGTCTCAGTAATTCCGTTTTCGTATTCACGCCACCAGCTTTGGCCTCCGCCTGTTGCTTCTGCTGGTGATGGTAAATCTCCCAAGCTATACGGACATGCATTGCGTTCCACTTGCCAGTCTTCTGTAAATTTCAAGACATGATTTCATTATTTGCTCTTTGATTACGCGCTTGAGATTCGAGTTTTGATGAGTAACGATATTAATTGTAAATTCTCTACAAATTTTTGCAAGTCGAATGTTTTGATTGATCGTGACACGATTTAGATATATAAAGAGCGAGTTTAATCGATTTAATGGATAATGCACTTTTGTAATATCACGATGACGTTTGGTAACATCGTTTTCATTAGATTGCCATAACAATACTCCGAAATTAAGGTGTCACATTGATACATAACATTAATAAAATTTGTCTTTTACACTTATGGTATGGAATTTGAAATTACCGTAGGTGCGTAGGAGGTTACATGACTTGGTGGTACAAATGGGGTCGAGGGGGGTCCTATACCAGGATGAAGGAGACCAGCGTTGAAACCCGAGTAGTTGCCGAGGTTGAGATTCCCACGAAAAAATGGAGAGTCCACTCCACCCAGCTTTGGAATGTCCTTGAACTGTAAACATTAATGAAAATGTTAATAACTTGAATACAATATTATCTTCCAATAATAAAATTCCACTAAATTTATATTTTAATTGAAATTATTTTAACTTTTGTTTACTTTTAACGCAATCGATCTTTTTAGTAATGCACTTTAGTTTGAATCAGCGTCAAAGAAATACGGAAAAGAAACTCAATATCAGTACGCTATCAAATAAATTAAAAATTAGATTCAACATATTATGAAAAATTTGATGTCGAGTTTTTTCGCAGTTTATAAACAGCGGTGAAATACTTAAACAATAACAGCAATTATATCGACACGATGCATTAAAATCTGCCCTCTACAAACGTAATAAAAAGTAATTGTTTCTGAAAAAAGATCACATTTTTAATTTATAAATACGCGATGTTTCGCATTATTGGAGCAAAATATTTATGCTTTTGTACAAAGGATTATGTAAAGTATGTATATATTCATATGCATTCAAATAAACACAATTGCTTTGGCTCGTTGTAGAAATAACGTAAAACTAAAATAATCGAGCAATTTGTGTAGGTGACGATATTCGAACTGCCGACTATTCTCAATGTTTGCAAGAAATGAAAATGAAAATAATATCCAAGCAACTGTTTTCGCGAATGTACAACATAAAACTTACAATCGGTGGTGGAAAAAGCGACGATGCCGTTGGCGGCGGTAGTATGGGTGTCGTATGCTGATGGACGTGCGTGTGCTGATGCTGATGGTGGTGCATCTCCGTCCTGAGATAAGGTGGTGGGCCAAGATTGCCCACGCTTCTATCCTGCGAGGCTAGGAACCGATTGTCCAGCTCGCGTCGTAATAGGTCCGTCTGTCCCGATACGTGGCTCACACCTATTTTTGATTCTTCATTTCAAAATAGTAATAGGTTTCATTTGTGGCAAGAGATGAGACAGTTACAATTCTATTCTCGATAGCCGCGGTAAGAAGTAAAGCAGTAAAGGATGGTTGAGTCGTGATATTACATTTTTATTCATTTATAGCGTGTGACATTACGATTATCTTTAATGGTATATTTCCTGGTATATTTCCTTGAAACAACGACTCACACGCTCGACAAAAGAAAAGAAAGGGCAGGTATCCGATGAAGCAAATTTTAACTGGCCCATCTGTACTTCAAGTAACGGGACTTGGCTAACGAAATCGGCTTACTTGTTTGAAACAGCGACTCCGCGGAGAAGGGATTGGGATTCGAGGTGGGCGGAGGAAGCGAAGGCAAGGAAGTGTGCGGACTCGAGCTGGAGACTGGCGGTGGCAGCGGCGCTGCGAACATCGGCGGTGGAAACGTGTGCAGGCTCAGCGGCACCGGTGGGGGAGTCGGTCGTGGAACTGACGTTGCCGTCGCTGGTGACAATTGTGACGATGTGTTGCTGCTAAGACGACCATTTCAAATCTTGTTAGTAATCATCGAAATTATCATAATAATAATAACTCGTGCAAATCACGCTCCGGTGTAATGTAACGTCATATTCTTCGTTCGTTTTTTTTTTTATAATCACTATTTTATTACTTCAAATTTCTTTAATTTATACAGTAAAGAAACAAAAGTAAAAAAAAGTATAATTTTTTTACTTTAAATTATCCTGGGCATAATTCAAAACACAGTGCATATTTAGCGCTAATAATAGCACTACTAAGCCACGATTTATGATTTATACGTATTACTTTACATCGAATTACAAAATACTTATCGAAACTGTAAATGTCATATTTAATCTTAATAAATTATTGCACTTATTTGTTAGAATGAACAAGTTTAAAATTCTTTTAATTATCATTTATCAATCGAGAATACAAACACACTGAAATAAAGTGCACGAGATCCATCGAGTTTGCTGATTATCTCAACCTCTCTCATAAATTAATTTTTATCGCAAACGAAAAAATCAACGTCAATTCCTACCCGATCCACCCTTGAGCCTTTGAGTACGCAGGTAGACTAGAATTGGCCGGGGAGGAAGTGTTTGGCACGCTAACCGGTGTTATACTACTTCTACTGAGGCTGCTCACGTTACTGCTGTAACAAAAAGTTTTATTGCATTGTCAACCTGTATTTGTAGTGTATCGTTCATGTACATCCACATTTAAGATCGCTGAGAAATAACAATCATTAAAAATATTCCATGCAGCATTCGAAGTATAAAAAACCATAAAATGAAGCTGCGCGCTTTTCGATTATTACTTTTATCGTAGAACGTCAAACGAATTGAAATCTAACTTTCTTCAGATTTTTGGAAAGTACGATATAATATTATGATAAAATAGCCTTATTTGAAATGATTAAACAAAAAGAATAAAAATCGGTGTAAATGAGTTTATTTGTCGGTCAAAATCAGTAAAAATTATGTGGGCGACAGAGATCTATGAAAAATGAATAAATAAATTATGTTTACTATCGTATGATTTAATGACTAATCAAAAAATGTTCTATTATAATGTTAAATACAAGAAATACTAACACCTTACATTCTCATTAAGCGTGTTAGGAAAAGCTGAGCAGATTGAGATAAAATTAATAATGAAATAATATGAAATTTTTTATTCTTTCGTTTTATTTTTCATGATCATATCATAGATTTATATTTGCAACACATATTCATGCGTATTTTCACAACTTTCAATTAGACCATAACAAATTTTTAACGACATTTGTTATTGCTTGGATAAAAAAATAACGATTTTTCAGATATCCAGTTATAACTATGTTTACTTAGTTTTCTTTAAATATAGATTAAAGTTGAAATATATAATTTACTAACTTCTATATCACAGTCTGGTACAAATCTACATAAAAATTTATATAAATTTATGTGAGAATAACAAAATATATTTTTTAAAGGAATAACACAAATAAAAGATATTTGTTAAAAAATTAATAGTTACTACGGATACAGTTCAGTTCAATGTTCGTTGCAATACTTAAAAATGTGTGCATTTAAAACAATAACTTTTAAAGATTGTTTGGAAAGCGAACTAGGCATTAATATTATTATCATAAGAATCGATAAAATATACGTAAAATATGCAAATAAACATTAGACGGTAATATTTTTCGCAATTTTCAGAATTAGTGTCTAATAACTTTATTGCTCTTATCACGTTCTCGTGATAAGAATTTGCAATTGAATAAATCGATGTAAGTTTACATTTTAAGTCTCATGAACAAAATTTACCTATAGCTATCCCGTTCTCGATTTGGACTGTGTCCTCTCGGAGAGTTATTGTTCCTGCTAGCCAAACTGCAGGCAACGATATCTCTATGTGCAATTGCATTGGCCGTTGTTACGGTATTCGTTACCGTCGAGATGCAGGTCGTCGTCGTCGCACTCAGCGGTGTACTGCTGTTGTTGATACCGCTGTGATTGTTTGTCGCGACGCTACCTATCGTTGACTTACTCAGGTTTGTACAAGGAGACACTCTGCTGCTTCGCTGTGAATGAAATTTGATTACATTCAAAATTACTTTTTTACGTAACTGAAAATAGTGCACGCAATTTTGTCGTAAATAGTCTGATATTTCAAAGCATTTTCAGACTCATTTAAATTATTATCTGAAGCAAAGATGCGACCCATTTGACTTCTTTTACTAATATAACAAATTGAAAAACAAAGCTTTGATAAAAAATCAGCGTCAGTAAATTAGAATATATTTTCTGAAATAATGTTCTATATTTAGTAATCCTCGGTAAATCAAAAGTAAGGGGAAAACGTCACTTTTGCATTTTAAAACATAGAATTATTTGTGATTAAAATCAAGAATCATTTTGTGCAATGAATCGAAAAGCCCTTTAAAACTCTTTTTGTTGTAAAACACTAATTATAAACATGCCAAAAAAATTTTAAATAGCAGATATGGAAGTATTTACGAATCATTTAATTTCTTACAAAATAAGCTTTAGAATGCAGCAATGTCCAAAACACTTTCATAGATAATTTCATTAAAAATTTTACTCGAAATATTCTTTTAAATAATGAAATTATAATTACGTGATGCAGATTATTTAACTTATATTTTCAGAATAATATTGTTACTAACATGATGCATTAATTTAATTTAGCATCAGATTATATGATATCGATGAAAACCAATCATACAAATTGGTACTTAATAAAATCATTTATTAGATAATATTGGCGAAATTTTAGTAGATGAACATTTATTTCATTAAGATTTTATGCCGGATTATTATTAATTATTAATTAGAAATTATTTCCGGAAAAAATGTATTTTTAATTTTTCATTTACCAGTTGGGTAAACTCCTATTTTTATAAAATAGTATTTCACCGCTTAAAGAACGTTACAAGAGAAAGTACGGCAAATAAATTTACAGTTTATCCTAAAATCATAAGATATTACTCTAAAAGACAAAAGTTAAAAACGATCTGTGTAACTAAATTATAACGTATAATACAAGTACAAGTATTATTATAAACATTTTATAATAATATAATAATTATTTTACAGGTATTATTATACATTAGAAGCTGTAAGGATTAAATGTGCAATAAGCTTCCACATCAATTTTTACGAAATTTGAATTTGTTGGCAAACATTTTTTACATTTTTACACAATGTTACAGATTTGAAAAAAAAGGAGAGAAAAACTTATTAGAAAGTGCGACAAACGTTTGTCTCCTGCATCGATTCTAAGTAATAAAATACACTAAATGAATTAATTCTCTGAATCCGAAAGAGTAATAATCACACCCAATCCAATCAATCAAAATAACAACTCTCGTATTTGATAAGAATGAATTATACGAATAATAATCTACCGAAAAAAAAGAGAGTTCCACTCTATCGATTGACATTAGAGGTGCCTGTTACTCCTTCAGAGGCTCTGCACTCTTGACGGATGCAGTGGACGATAAAAAAAAAACGAAGAAGTTAAATCTAGAAAAGCGAAAATGGGACTCACGATATCGGTGCGCGACGAGGCTGAATGCGAAGGCGAGGGCACCGCGGGCGGCAGGTACGGGCTGTGATTCAAGGCAGTATAGGGCGTGTAAAGTGGGGGATAGGACGGGTGGGTCTGAGGATACGCGGCCATGGGCACGGGCGGTGGGTAGGTGGTGGTCGCAGCGCCGTTCGACGGAGCGGCGGGGGCTACGCCGAGGCTAGCGACCGCAGGAGACGTCGTGTGCGACGACGAGGAAACGAGCGGCACGTTGGGCGGATGCAGGGCGGGTATCGACGTGTGCGGCTGCGGCAGCTGCTGCTGCTGCTGCTGCTGCTGCTGTTGCTGCTGCAGGGGCTGCTGTTGCTGCTGCTGCTGCTGCTGCTGCGGTGGCAACTGCTGGCACTGTTGCTGCGACGATGTCTGGTGGAGCTGGTGCGGGAGCTGTTGTTGTTGCTGCTGCTGCTGCTGTTGCTGCTGCTGTTGCTGGCACAGAGAGGGCGGAGGCAGGGCCGGGGAGACCGGCCGCTGCTGCGGGGCTATTGCACGTGGATTCGCTGCTAGCGGACTAGTCATCTGCAAGACGAAAGGAAAGCACGGTTAGCGTTATGATACTTGGTGTATTGTACCGCGATAACGTCTTGCTAAACGCATTGTTTGTCTATTTATTAACTTTAGCAACGATTATCGCTTTTTGCTCACTCTTCCTCTTTCAACGGAACAACGCTCTATTGTTATTGTTATATCGGAAGATAATACGTGTAGCGGGAATTCTCATTACGAAGGACATAATTTTCTATTTCCAACGTCAGAACGGAGACACGGTTCACGACGCCGCGAAATTTATACGCGTATGTGTTAATTTTTCTCCTGTAACTTAAAGTTTGTCCTACGCTTACGTGGCAACTTTTATCGCGATGATTTATGAAAAACGTGCTCATAACCAACGTTCAAATACAAGAAATTTTTAATTTATTACATCACGAATGGATTATTGAACAGTCTGTGGTTTAATCGTTATTTTCTAGACCATAATGTACAAAATCGTGATGATAAATACTTATAACATTTCTTTTGAGTACTAGTGAAGTTGTACATTTAAAATATCTGAAAAAGTGATGCAAACGGAACAATACGATTTTCCAATCATTTTTAAGAGTTTCTTTACAAACGGAAGTGTAATAACTAAAAATATCGAAAATGTTCCAACTAAACATATTCAAAATAATATCCGAATATATAATACATGCCAAAGTACTCATTAGGAGAGGTTTTTATTATAGTATGTAATTTCTTAGTTCATCAATTGATGGTAATTAAAAAGCAATTAATAATGATCGAGCTATTAACTTATAATTAAATTAAACCGCTAGTGCGACGTTAATTTTAATTATATTCTGACATCTTGAGATAATTAATGTTACACAACGAAATTTTACGTGCAATATACTGGCGGACGAAAAAATAAACTCTCTTTGCATAAATAAATCGCTTTATGCGTACAAATTGTCCTTGAGCCAATTTTTCAAAAATAATTACATCAGTTTCCAATTTATTATTAATAAAAAAAAAAAAAAAAAACACCTGAAATTTAAAAATACCTTTATTAATCTTTAAGAAAAAAGTTAGATATTACATACAAGAATAAAAAGTATTTTAACACGAGCTTCATGAGTTTACACGCGCATAAATACTAAACATAAATATCAATGTTTATGATGGATGTCCATATGACAATATACAACATGTAATAGTATTTAAAGTTTACAGTCGGTATAGAAGCCTTTTAAAAAAATTGTATTAATATCTTAGTACTTCTTTTGGAGCACAGCCTTTTTTTTTTTATAAAACCGTAATTAAACAGGTATTCCAAAATCATAAATTATAACTTTTTAAAAAACTGTAGTTGACGCATTGAAGTTGCGCTCTCTGTAAATAATGGCACACTTTCGAAACAAATTGCAAACTTTATCGTGGTTTCAAATAACGGATGATTAAGATCGAATTTAAAAGGAAAAAAAAATCTACAAATCGCTCATCTTAACAACCGAAATTTGAGTATTTACTACCTCATTTAAAAAGCTCTGCGATCAAAACTGACGAGGGATCTTTTAAATTTTATCGTTGAGTTACAGCCGACTCTTAATATTCCATTTAAAAAAAAAAGAAAAAAAAAGAAAGAAAAAAAAAACAAACAAACAAAAAAACAAAAAAAGAGAGAGAGAGAGAGAGAGAGAGAGAGAGAGAGGAAAGTAGAAATAAAACAAAAAATTACCCAAACTCTTGAGGATGCTCAACGAAATAGCCAATTTAATGTATACTCACGGGTGGTTGGGATATGTGTGGAGGTAACGTAGGACTTGGAGGACTGGGCGCCGTTGGGACTGGCGCGGTGGCAGGCACAGGAGGAGGAATCGGCGCCGGGGCATCTGTCGCAGGATTCGAGATCTGGCCCCCGGTATCTGGTGGCGATCCTCCCGCCCCGTTCGCCGGAGGCAGCACGTGTGGTGAAGAAGATGGCAACTCGTCTAAGCATAAGCGTACAATTTTTTTCGTCGTTACGTTCGGGTTAATAGTCTTGGTAACATTCGGAATAACGATAAGCTTAATTCATTGCTTCAGGAGTTCGTACGCGGGTGTTTTCGTTGAGTACTGCATAGAACAAAATTGATAACTAGTTCATGAACTTGTACGTGATCAGAATATGGAAAGAAGCTACGTTTTAAAAGTTTTTCATATTGTGCTTAAGCTGGAGACATTTAACCGCGTAAAAGTTTATTCTTACTTATCTTTGTATTCCAAAAAAATTAGAGTCACGAATTTTTTTTTGCGCACTCTTACACCCGACTTTGATTAATTTAAAATTTCAATAGGTATTTTTGCAGAGCACTTGTTTAAATAGTGTCGCTCGTTCTCGTTGCATGACGTCTTTAAGAGTTTCGTTTCAACAGGTGTAAACGTTGGTATCGATTTATTATTCCGAATCAATGGGATTGAAATAGATAAAAAAGAAGTTTACATTTACGTGCAAGGGGTGGTGGGGTAGAAGATTCAAAGAGTATCGATTCTGCATCCGAGTTCTGCAATGTAAATAAAAAGAGTGTTTAATTTATTGCGATTGTGCGATTGAGAGAAAAAGGACGAAGTACTCGATGAAAAATCCTTACCTTATCGTCTTCTCCTTCACTATCACACTGTGAAATGAAATATGTACCGTTAATACAAGTATTAATTCCTGTATTTCGCTTCTATTATATTAGTAACTAAAGGTGGCTTTTCCAGAAAAGAAAACGAAAATACTTACGATATAACCTTTACCCGAACTGCAATGACTGCTAGCCTGTGAAGCAAAATTTTCATGCTCTTTACGTATACGCAGTGACCATTAAGAATTATCGTTAAAGTACTTCATTATCAACAGTGCTTGTTTCTCTTTTAAGAAGTTGCTTTTATACATTCGCTAAAAAGCACGCTATTGTGCTTATATTATCGAAATGTGTTATGTATATGTCCGAAATATTGAATTTGTAATGAAAAGAACGTAACACGTTGTATCGAGCATCGTAGAGGATAGACGTTGACTTTTCTGTTTTTGAAAAATTTTGATAATGCTGATTGTCTCCTAAAGTATACATGTACAATGTTGATATATGTACAGTGATCAATGAAATGACAATTGAATGCAAGTGAATGACAACTAAACATGGATGCGTGCTTTTTTTATTGCTCGCTGATTCGATCGATTGGTGCGAGCGATTGTGCTTTCTATTTTAGTTATCACATTTTTTCCGTATGTGCAATACGCGTTGCATTTTGCAAAATGCCTTCGATAACTGAAGCTTACTTAACGAGCATCGCGAGAATAAAGAAAGTAACGCGCGTAGAACGTGCGAATTGTCGGGTGAAAAAATTAATAATTAAATCGACGTGGTTCAAAAGTCCATACTATTTACGGATAATTTCTACTTAGATCAAGGAACATCGATGCGTTAAAGTACAGAAACTCAAAGATAATCCAAGGTATACGATATCGCTTTGTTATGCATCGTATACGTTACGTACTAAAAGTACACAGCAAAATGCCAATAAGTTGGACACCCGTGGCTGACGATAAAAACCGAGGCAAATGGAAAAAAAAAGAAAAAGAAAAAGAAAAAGAAAAAGAAAAAGAAAAAGAAAAAAAAAAAACGAATAATTTAATCGCGGAGCACTTTGTGGTTATTTAACACAAATATTTATAAAATTAAGAATATTACCCGCAACGCATGACCGTAAAGCGCACAATAATGGCCAGTTCGTCTCCTCCCGCTTTATTATTCACACTCTGTATTACGAAAGTGGTACTACTCTCCGTATACACTTGTATTACTAAAATTAAAAATTCTAAATGTGTCACTTTTAACTCTAATCCCTTGAGCCTCTTAAATACGCTAAAATAAGACGTTAAATATATCTCCTCGGAAATAACGCACACGCAAAGAATCTTAGAATCTATTTGCGTATCCAGAGGAATACAGTGTTTGGGAAGATTTGCGAATTTACGAGGAAGTACGACAACGATGATAAATGAATTGTCAATTGCATGCGAGCGAATGAAATGTGAGCATGAACGTGTGGTGAAACTTTGGTCGTTTCTATCTTCGTACAACAATAATCCAATCTGCTACTTACATCGCTGAGATGGTCCCTGGAACTGTCGGCGTCCTGGCTATCCCTCGGGATGCCAGAACCGTGCAACTGCTCGGAAGCTCTTCCGCTGTCGTCACTCGTGCCTGCATCTAGGCCCTGCGACAGAGAAAAATCCATTATAAGCTTGACTCGCGTGCTACGTCGGTTCCTTTGAAAATCAACGGGGGGATCTCGACAAATCGTTCGGCATTTAAACGAACGATCGTACGCTAAAAGCTTGACCCACTGTTATTAGCTCGTTTTAATTGCGCTCGATTATTTCCATAGTCTCCCTCTTGTGAACCACATCATCAAGACGTTATAAATAAAATGGAATACTAGATTTCCATCTTTTCCCCCTTTTCTTTCTTTCTTTATTCTTTATCGTTTATTACCTTTAATTCGCGCGCAAGTCTGTCGTTCGCTCGCAGACGGAAAATAAAAACTGATATTCGTTATTTTGATACTTTTGATGCAGAGCGTCTCGGTGACACTTAATGGCTTATAATACCGAAGGAGAGGCCGGCGTTATTGGATTGAAAGTGTCTTTTTACTCTTACGGAGTAAAAAATGGTGCCTCGCGTGGAAGGCACAGCGAGTAGTTTTTTTTTTTTTTTTTTTTTTTAAAGCGATTTTTAAGATTTTTACGAGCTAAGAGCTTTAGGCCGCCTTTTATTTATCAAAACGCATTACGTGTTACAGTCTTGAGGCGCGAGCACAAGTCACGGCTTATAACGTAATTTCAGTGCAAACTGAAATTCCATGAAGGGAGTACGATACAAGGGAGTACAATACAAGGGAGTACCGGGCACTGTGATTTTCATACGTGATTTTCGATGCGAAAGCCCGCCGTGAATTTCACTGCGAGTACACGTTGGCGTTTAAAAATAGGAGAAGAAGAATTACGATAAAAAGATCTCGTATCGTTCCTTGGTAAAAGAATTATGCAAAGAAAAGAAAAATACCGAGGAGCAAGATTGCCAAAGGCGATACGTAGTCGGCGTTACTGGTACTTTGCTTTAAGTTTGATGTTCCCGACGGGTAGCGACTGCACTTGATAGAAAAAGAGTATTACCTGGTTTAGCGTCGAGGGTGTCAGTATGGAATTATGCGTGTTGTAATGGTTGTGCTTAAAGTGGTTTTTAATGTGGTGGTCGTTATGCCGGTTATTCTGTCCCGTGTCCACCTTCGGTTTCTCGTCCGCTATTGACAGTAACGAATGCAGCTTCTTGAAGTTATTTTTGCCGGCTAATTTTATTGCACTCTGTAATCACGCAAAACAAATGCGCTCACGTTAGTTTATATATTATTGATAAAAATGAAGATTACTAATTTATGCATGACGCAACCATGGAATTAAGTTTCGAAACCAGTCTTATCTATTGTAACGTATACGTTGACCATGTAAAATGAATTTCAAGTAAATTTTCCTTTGATAGGATAGGCTTGAGGCTTCGCATCATAATCGGATATCCCACGATAATTAAACTCCTTGAATGATGATAATAATAATGATGATGATGATGATGACGACGACGATGACGATGACGACGACGACGACGACGACGACGACGACGACGACGACGACAACAACGACAACAACAATAATGATAATGATAATGATAATGCTGATATAATATTTACAGGCTAGACGAATTAAGGTACGAGAAGAAAATATGTATTTCGCGTTGCGGTAAAGGTTCATGAATATTCATCGGCAGAGAAGACATCGTTTCTCCGCGCCTATGGAATTATGAAAACTTTTATTCAATAAATACTTATTCGCTTGTTTTGCAATAAATATTTATCAAGTATCCTCTCAAACTGATTAAATGAGATTAAAATAGGATTAAGAGGACGAGCAGGAGGGAGAAACAAATTTTCTTATAACCGTTTAATTGCATTGCCATTTCCGCGAAAAGAGCGAATATCCGCAGAGATACACGGCAAATCTTCGACTTTAATCATATTAGGATCGCGTGCCATTCCATCTTGAGAGAGACTCGGAGCGCAAATTTACTCGCCTTATTAATCGAATAGCATTATTTATTTCAACAGCCGAGCCCCAATGTACAAGTCAACTCGATAATCGAAATAATGCTAATGGGGCCCAGAATAAGGATAATTTAAAAAGACGAAGGTACAAATTGGCCTCTAAATCCGACGATGAAACCTGTTTGCTCCAGCGCGGCCATAATGTCCTAATGTCCTAATGTCCTAATGTCCTAATGCAACAGTCTCCTCGATGAGCGATGATGCATCATCGACTCCGAGCGAAAAAAGTGCGTTAACGTGCTCGAGTGCGCAGCCGCCAGTAGCAGCAATTGAACAATCGTTCAAACTAGCAACGCAACGCGCGTATTGTTTTAGTTGGATGCGCTTACTTAAATATAGATCGAGCTAAGGACTTGGGTCGCACAAGTCCAATAACCGCAGTCTTAAATATTAAATATAAGCCGGTGGTGAACTTTGCATCGCCTTGGGCGGGTAAGTTTGAACGACGCGCAACTCTCGTCGACCTTATATCGACGATATCGCCAGATTTAGAAAAGTTGCAACCGCTCTTAACGAAGGTTCTCTTACCGAAGCCGCTCGGTAATTAAATCTCCATTACAATTGAGCATGAAACTCGAAGAGCGATGAAAAAGCGAATCCTCGTACTCCATTCAAAGTCCCCCTCGACACGTGTTTCGTCTTCGAGGAGGTCGAGCATGAAAAAACCACGCATTATTAGAAATATTAAATAGAGGGTGCACGTGAACCGTGTGAATACAAATTTATTGCAAAGTATTCGGGGTATCGCAGCGAAGCGAAAGAGCGAAGGGACAAGAGCATAAAAGCGATAAAAGAGGAGAGCTTAAAGAGAAGGCGCACACGAGCAGCGCGACACAGCGCCTATACATATGGTAAGGCAGTCATCGATTTTTTTCATCGACTTTTTTCTCCGTGTAATGTTTTTTATCGCCGCCAACGGAAAATACGCGGCCGTTTCCGCCGAGGCCAAGCGCCCGAGACAATATTTAATCGTGCGCCGATAATTCCATCTCTCAAAATGGCTATTATGTCCTTAAGCACGTGCGGAGCGTTGGCATCGAGGGTGAGCCGAGGTAAAGCGAGGTGAAGCGAGGTGAAGCGAGGTAAGGCGAGGCGTAGCGAGGCACAGCGAGGCACAGCGAGGCACAGCGAGGCACAGCGAGGCACAGCGAGCCAGAGCGAGGCGCTGCTCCTTTGTATTTGTAAAGCGAAAGCGATGCAGGTTATCGCGCGAAACGAGCCAACGGCGGCAGCTCGATATCGCGCGCCAAGTGCATTACAAAAGAAGAAAATCTCATTCGTGGCATACTTACGTGCGTGATTTACGCTCGGCAAGCACGAATCTATCCGCAACGGCCGAATAGGATCCTCCGAGAGAATAGATCGCTCGGCTCGGGCCCCTCGATATCGACTCGATTTATCTCGCACACACACACAACTCCCTCCTGTCGGCGAGGAAAGGGAAGCAGAGGCCGCCGCGGCACTAACGATCGCCCGGACGCCTAAAAAATCGGGCGCTCGGTGGCGTCGCCTCGGCGTTTCGCGAAGCTTCGTCGCTCGGGACTGAAAATCAGCCGGCGGTCCGGCGAAAAGGAGGTGGCCCTCGCCGCAGCCGCCGCCACCGCCGCCGTCGCCGTCGCCGTCGCCACCACCGCCGCCGCCGGGACAAAAAGCGCCGAGTGCAACGGTCGAGAGGAGAGCGACGTGTCCCGTCAAGGTGTGCGCGCGAGGAGCGCATCCGTCGTGAATGCGCGGCCGGCTGCGCCGCCGTCGGTTTCTCCCTCCCCTCCGCGCGAATAAAAGAGAGAAACAGGCGGCGGCGGCAGCCGGTGCGTGTGCGAGTCGACGACGAGGACGACGACGACGACGACGACGACGACGACGACGACGACGACGGTGGCGGTGGTGGCAACGACGGCGGCGGCGGCGGTGGCGGCGGCGACACCGGTACCGCTCGAGAGAGAGAGAGAGAGAGAGAGAGAGAGAGAGAAAGCGCGAGAGAGCGACGAGAGGGGGATGATATCGAGCCTTGGCAAGACAGAGAACGAGAGGGATCGAAAAAGAGCGCCGAGAGGAAGGGAGGGAGCCGGAGAAGGGAGAAAGAAGACATTGACCGAAGAAACGCGCGACGCAAGGCCTTCTGCTCTCCCCTCTCTCTCTCTCTCTCTCTCTCTCCCTCTCTCCCTCCTCGACGTCTACCCTACAGCTGGAGAGATATTTCGCTCTCGCTCCCCACTCGAGTGATTGCTCGAATTCTTTTTTCGGTTTCGTTCTCGCAGGAGCAGCGCTTTTTTCGTCTTCCATTTCCTTTTTCTCGCGGGACTCGGCACTGCGGATTTTCTTTTTGCGCGCCTCGGGAATGCCGGGAAAATGTAATACATTTTGGGCTAATTTATCGCGGCTAATGCGCGAGAGCGTTGCGCAAGCGTAGGACCGCGCGCTTCTTTATTTTCTACAAGCCTCGAGGTTTTCCGCAGAAGCGGAGATGCCGTAGGAGACGAGCTCGACGCACATTTTATGAGAGCGCAGTGCGCCTGATGTACGGAAACCATAGTTTCCCGTATGCAGCCCGTCAGTCTGGATGACGTTTTACCCGAGCGACGGGGTGGAAAACCTCGACGTTTCCGCTCTCTTACGAGCGTGATTCGTTCGTCGCTCGGAAATTCGCCGAGGTGATCGTCGCTTAGGCCTGAGATGTTTCGAGTTTGATTTCGAGTTCGCCGCATCGCTCGAGAAAAGTACGACTTGCAACAGTCGCTTTTCTTGCCTCGTTTCACTCGGTGTTTTCATTCAAAATTCAAAAGATCGCCACGTCCTCGCTCTCTCGACTCGCTCGATAATGCGTGCATTTTTTTCGCTCGTGCCTTGTACGCGTGCATCGCCCTGATGAAGCGATAAAGTACTGCCGGATCGCAACCCAAGGCTTTCCAAGTTGTGAAAAATTTACGACAAGCGGATGAATATCGATGCCTCCGTGCACCCGCCCAACGATAGAGATTTTTAGTGGGCGATTTAGCAGTGATTTTGACAATTGGTTAATCAACGGCGAATTCGCGATATTGTCCCGAGCAATGCTTCCTTTATCAACCCTCGAGGAGATTTCATATCGATATTCGTCGCTTGTGACGTCGCTTGTGACGTCGCTTATGCTAATTCTATCTTATTCTAAAGCAATGACAAAAAAAAAACATATCTTTCGCGAGCAGTTTCGTTGAGAATATTAGCTAAATTTCGTTAGAATTCATCCGGTTTTAATATTAACGTAGAGTTGTAAATTCGCGTACTTTAAATAATTTAAGACACTGGCTCAACGAACGAGCTTTCGCGTTAATAATCGCGTCGTCCAACCGACCCATTATATCATTGCGCAAACGCAGATTTTCTTAATGCGCAAAGAGTTTGCAGTTGTAATTTTGCACACATAATTTTGTACATCCGTTTAATTAGTTTTTCTCGCATAACGTTGCATTACAGCGTGTAGCAGCGCGAATAACGCGAGTACATTTATGCAACGTCTTTCTTAGTTTTCTCTTGGCTTACCGGACACAAAAGGATCATCGTCGCGAGGGATTTCTTTGGCGCGACCTGGTAATTTTGGGATTTTCTAAGCGAGGCCGGAGGAGAAAAATCGCGGTAGTCGCTCTCCTCGAGCGACACCGAGTTTTAATTTGTGGCCCGTACGTGCAAATATCGAGTGCGCGACCGTCATAAATAAAAAGCGTAACGGGAACGGAGAAGTGATCGAAAGGGAGCAGGAGGGTTTGAAAACAATACCGGACTGCAACGCACCAATCCATCAATCAACGTTCGTGAAAATCAGATTAAGTAATACGGTTTAACGGTCACGTTTATCAGATTCGAGGATGCAGGCACGATGGGTGAAAGAGAAGGATGTAACGCTATTGTGAAACTCGTTCGATGCTGCGGACGAGTGGAATTGGCGTTTTCTCGCGTAAAAAACAAAGATAAGCTTAGCACCGCGTCATTATCTAGTTCGTTAAGACGCTGCTGTAGTAGCGCGAAAAGTTAATCGCGTACAATGACATAACAATGGAAACGCGAGTCTTATCACTCGTCGTACCTTTCCTTTCTGTTCCGACTGCTGCTTTGATTTTCAAGCACAGCAGCCTAATTCTGGGTAATTCTGGGTCGAATCAACGCCTCGGCGCCAATAAAATCGAGGCAGCCTCAGCGGACGTCCTATACGCGTAGAGGACGACGTCGGTCCGACTTCTCCGGGAGAAACGGCTAATTCGAGATAACAGCTGGAAATTCATCGTAAGAAAATGCCCCGACTAATGCGAGGCATCGACACTGGATAAAAACCGAGCGCTCAAAGTTCATTTTTCGATTGCATTACGAGCGTGAGAGGAGTCGCCTCGATAAGTATTTATGCGCGTTTATCGAAGCCCCATAAAAACAATCGGATCGACAGGTATAAGCACTCGAGTCGAAAACAAAGCCGACAGCTGCGCGCACTCGAAAGCAAAACAGCTCTCGTTCACGCGGAGAAGAGCGCAAAAAGAGTACTCGCGAGCATCCTTCTATTTTGGATTATCAATCACCTGATCGTGTCGCCCTCGCCCCCGCGGCGTCTGGCGGGCGGGAGGGGGGAGGGGGGAGGGGAGAGAGAGAGAGAGAGAGAGAGAGAAGGCCGTGCGCCCCTCGCAAAAACAGCCGCTCAAGAGAGCAGAAAATCAATATAGCGAAAATCGACGTGGGTATACGTATATGCGTTAAAAAAGGAATGGAAAAAAGGAAGCAGGCGCGTAAAGTGCAAATTTCCCCGATATGGAATCCAGGAAAAACGGCTCCTGGGCCACGTAGGGCGAGTGCTTTTCCACCCAGCGCACCCAATAGGACGCCGCCAATAGGACCAGGAACCGTAGTAGTTTAAGGGTCGTAACGACGCGGCGCGGTGCGGAACGAGGAAAAGCTCGCGTGCCCGTGCACAGAGACGTGTACAGTGTAGTTTGTACCCCGACGACGAGTCCGAGAGAGAGAGAGAGAGAGAGAGAGAGAGAGAGAGAGAGAGTGAGTGAGTGAGTGAGTGAGTGAGTGAGAGAGAGAGTGAGAGTGAGAGAGAGAGTGAGTGAGAACAGGCAGACGAAAAAGGGGGGAAGGCAGAGAGACGACGAGGAGGCTTTGCGGCTACTAAACTCTCGCGCACGTGCAGCGTTGCCACGTCTATCAACTCCTCTCTCTCGCTCTCTCTCTCGCCCTCTCGCACCAGCCGCCGATGTATTATCCGTTCCTCTTTAATTTAGCGGGTCATTTTTTCGGCGAGGAGAGGCGAACGCGCCTTCAGCGGTGCATCCCCAAAATGCGAGGCTCGCGGGCGTCGTGCGCTACTGCGCGGCACACGTTCTACCGAAGAATCGCGCGCGCGCGCGTGTGCGTGAGAGACGGCGTCGCACCGAAGAGCGACACGCGTATGCACGAGCATCGGACGAACCAACCAGCCGCGACTGCTCCACTTTCTTTTCGCCATGCGATTTTTTTCGAGTCGTCCGACTATCTCTCTCCCCTCCCGCACCCCGCATGCAACTCCAACGACCGACCATCGCCGCGATTTCTCGCTCTTTTTGCGTCGAGATTTTGTATCGCGCGCGCGCGCGCGCGCCTCCGCGTACCGACGGGGAAGCTCGGAAATGCGCCTGCAATTCCTGCCGGCTCTCGTTGCTCGTGTCGCTCGCGGTTTACGGCCGCGCAATACCCAAACGGAACTTTACAGCCGCCGCCGCCGCCGCAAACGTACTCATGTAATAATGGCTACTCAATTTTATTAGCGGCGCGTCGAAAGGACGAGATTGCGCGACAAAATGTTGCGGGCGACGTCCCTTCGGAGGATACATTTTCGGCTCGGAGGAAATTGCGGGGGTCTGGACTGAATATTGATGTTGCTCGGAGCACTTTTAACACCCCCACTCCGACGCGACGCGACGAGCGAAGATGCTCATTGTAATTACAAAAATTAATCATTTTCCTGGCTAACCTCGTTCGCCTTACCTTCGCTTCCGCTCTCGGAGTCGCGTACACTGACGATCTCGTCGAGAAAGATTAATATTTCTGATTAATCAACCTCACTCTGAAAGGCTATTTAGATTATCAATACTGCACTCCAACGAGTCCGATACGACTTTTTCTTCACGGTACATTTTATCATACTGGATTGCATATTTTAAATCAGGTTGAAACGATTTTGCTCATTCGCTGCCCAAGTTCCGATCGAGGATGCGCGAGTAAAATGAAAAAATTTGACCTTAAATTCGACGAGACTGCACTGGTGCACGATGCGTAATTTCGTAATGCGTAAGTCTCGCGTAATCCAACGATTTAAATCGCGTTCGCAATGCCATTTTCTTTGGACGACGGTCTTCGTTACGAGTCAAACGTCGCGAGCGCTTTGAAAATGTACTCCTCCGCTGTACACGTGGAATGAAAAAACGTAGGCTGTCTCTCTTCGCTCGAGTTGAACTATTGCCAATTGAAACGAAAACGCGCGCAGCCATATAGAGCGACGTACTGCATAGGCAGCAATGAATGTACCGCTTTACGCCGTTGTCCATCGAAGTGGACGAAATTGACTCGAGTTGCGTCGCGAGTGTGATCTTTGCGCAAATAATGGCTGCGCGGATAAGGATTTTGGTAGAGAATAAAGAAAATCGCGGTGGCTTAACGGACTCTATAAATATTTGCGCGACGCCGTCCCCACGGATTTATAAGGGCATGAATGAAAAATACCGTACGAATATCGTCGGTGTTGCGCTTTTTCACTTCTTTCACCGTCTGCTGAAAAAACGTAAATAATAATTCGATGGAACGGAAGGAAGAAGCCCGGGAAAAAAATTGTTTCGCGAAACAGGTTTGCACAGCTGTGCCGGGACTCGCTTTACAAACGAGAGCAATGAACGTTTGTTCCCTGATAACGAATAGATTATCGCTAGACGCGAATAATATCGTAAAGGCCATCAAGCCCTCAAAGAGATTTCTCTGAAAAAAGGCGATCGCACACTCGCGCATTTCCAACCCCCACGTCGGCATCAATAGACCGTCACGTCCATTTCCCTCAACTATTTTCGCCGGCTTTTTTGCCAGCTTTCGGGGCCGTTTGATCGCACGAGGATTTGCCGACTCGACGGCCGTGGCCAGTGCGGGGGACACGCAGAGGGAGAGGGAGATAGAGATAGAGACAGATAGAGAGAGAGAGAGAGAGAGAGAGTTTCGATCGATCGCTGTCCGCACACAACTCGGGGGAGTGGAGGTGGTGGCGGCACCGCCGCGCGAGTTGCCTAATTTGTCCGGCTATTTGTCCAATTAGGCTTATCGCGTGTGTTAGACCGTCGAAGTGGCGCCCGATGCTTCTTCCGGTTCGATTCTCCTTTCTCGTAAGTTTGTTCCTTCGCGACCCTCTGCGGTCTATTTTTGCCGCAGAGTCTTCGAGGCGTTCGTCCGACGTCCGATGAGATTCGCGATCCGCTCCCGGATGTTCCCGCGTCTTCGGCGTCCTGGTCGTTGCGCTACGACGCAGCCGCTACCGTTCGGCCAAGTTTCTTGGCAGAGTTGAGACCGAGAGTCGCGGTTTAACCTCCTAATCCGCGCATCCGCTATCGCGTGAAAAAAAACTTCTTTTTCCTTTTTCTCCTCTTCCTTGGGCTGGGTTACGAGCGACGACACGAGCGACGACACGAGCGACGACACGAGCGACGACACGAGCGACGACACGAGCGACGACACGAGCGACGACACGAGCGACGACACGAGCGACGACACGAGCGACGACCCGAGCTCTCGCATCCTCGAATCGGAAAGAGTTGCTTCTTGTAAGAACGCTTTATTTCTTTGCGTTGTATTACGAATTAGTCGAGTGTCGGAACCGCGCTGTACTCGACAAACTAATTAATATTACGAAGCAGTGAACTCCATTTTCTCGACGCGCGCCCGTAATTCACGACTTGTATCCAATTCGAGTACACGCGTGCGTACGATAAATAAACTTTTTTGCATATTTACTAATCCGACAATTCGCATGAGCTTGAGGTTTAGCGAAGAGTCGACATCGTTTCTTTTCTATTTTCCAACAACGATACACCCGCGCGCCTATCAAAGTACAGATACACACGTTCATCGTATTTAACGCGATTCACGCTCGAGAAGATTAAGATCTATAACTTATCTGTTCAGGAGACGCGTGTTTTATGAAAATTGAGGCTCGACTAGATAATTCGTAGCTATCGAACACTGTTGTTTGCAATCGCTCGGTTGATACGAATCTTTTGCATTTCAATTCGATCGTTTGTTCCTTTCTCGGGTAATAATAATGCACCTCTCGACAAAGATCAAATATTTGATTTTTTAGGCAAAGCATTTATATTAGACATCGCGCAAGCTTGATAAAACTGATAAATAATTCAATACGAATTTTTTTCTATATAGCGACGCGGTTCCCCTTTAAAATTCAATGTCATTTTAAAGCACTCGCGTCGAATAAAATTGAACGCGCTTCTTTGAAGTCATGAACGGCTTTGCGTGCTTTTCGCGCAATCGTTACACAAATTAATACTCGTCGTAATAAATAAATTAAACGTTATTTCCCAGCAATGTTCTCAAACTAGAAAGCAATATTTTCTTCGGCAACGTCCTTCTTCAAGATCCATTAAATCTCAAATGCGTTCAGCAGCCTATTAAAGTTTATTATTGTAAAAAACGAAGCTCCCTAACTTGCGTTTCATTAGGACCATCCGCTCAAAGTCTCGCTACGAAAGATTTGACAATTTCGCTAGCGGAATCACTAGCGCATCATCGACGCTAGAATTCACGAATTATTCCGATTCGCTTTGCATATCGCTACAACCGGAGCCAACGTCCGCGTATTCGTCTGGTCGGCGGAAAAAGTGGACCAACCAGTGGACGATACCAGTTCATTCCGAATGATCCTAGGGTGCACCGCTGCACGCCTGTAAGACTTCCGACGTTTGGCCGATACTTTGCACAAAGCGCGAGTCGAAATTCTTGTGGAGCGTTTCGGAGCGTTTCGGAGCGTTTCGGAGCGTTTCGGAGCGTTTCGGAGCGTTCGGTTTTTCAAGGGCTCGTGCGAGGATAAAGGAAAGCGCTCGAGCGACTCGCGGAAAGTCGTGGCGTGCACACGTCACCTTATCGTCCTTATGGGTTTACAGCCGACGATAGCGGCAATGCACCGATGTCACGCGCGTTAGCACCTCGAAAATATTGCTAATTTAGCGCAGCGAGTTATCCAACGGTTCGTTCTTATCTCGCTGCGTTAGATAGACGTGGGGAGCTACTTTGCTCGTTGTGTACGTTCGCCTTTCCAATCGTACCGTAAACAAAGTAAGCGGTTTAAACGCTTGTTTACGCGCAAACCGAACACAGAGACGAGCTGTTAAACCGTTGAAACGTAAATACGCGAATTTGAGCAAATCGTTATATTGGAGAGACGCGCTTCGAGGAGAGACGGACACGCAATTGCCGCGACAACCTAATGCAGTCGTTCGAGCGACGTTTTCAACGCTTTCGCCGCTCGTTCTAATATAAACGCGCGAACGAACGGAATTAGGCAAGCGAACGCTTATTAAAGGGCCACGCGACAAAGTTCACCGTGACGCGTCTGCGCCGAAACTCCAAGTTCGGTAGGTCGCCAGCATCGATACATTACAATACAGAGGCCATTCGCCTCGTATTACGCCGTGCGAAGGCTTTGGACAAAAGGGATCAGGTTTCGTTTAAACAGTTTCGCCAACTGGCCGGTGTTGGTCGTACTTTTAAATTGCAATATTGATGGCTGGAGAGAGTATTACGTTTAATGAGATTGCGCGTCCTCGTTACAACCGGACCAGAACTCTACTACTTACGTAGACGCCCGCAGCAGATCGACGCTTATCGATCCTAAATATAATGTGCTAAATTGCAAAGTAGCCGAGACTGATCTCGTGGCACGCACACTAGAACACGATTTCCGTGCCGCGGGCGGAATGTACTTTCATTGCCGTTTTTAACATCGCTCTAGCTTAAGGCGTCGCTTGAAAGCAGAGTCCAAGTGTTCGAGCGTCAAAATGTAGAAAACAAGCGAATAATTGATTCGCCAGCAGACGTCCACGGTTGTTCCCCGTTGTTCACCCTGGAATACGCCCTGACAGCCATTCGAGAAGGTCGAGAGACGACCCGCGCGGAGGTTGGACCTCCTTGGGCCTTTTCGCGATTAAAGCGCGATTAAAGCGCGATTAAAGCGCGATTAAAGCGCGATTAAAGCGCGATTAAACGTCGTCGCGACCCCGGGAAAGAGCAAAGGATCGGCGTTCGTCCGCGCCTCGCCGCTTTGTTACGTGGACCGGCAGTCGACGTGGCGCGACTCGACCGGATACTTAATTATAAATAATCTAGCGCTGCGTAGTGCGGAAGTTGCGAGGTGGTGGTAATTAGACGAGAATTATTCGATTTCTTCGTTTAGTACGAATTGTTTAGTAGAAATTGGCGGCTCGTTCAACGGCTGCATAACGGCGCTTGATTAGATGATCAAGCCGACCGACATCGATACGTCGTTTTCACTAATACCTAAATCCTTACCAATGTAATAATTAAACGATTGGTGATTATTTAAATAATTAATAATTAAATAACTGCCAGTGGTACGGGATAATTATGAAGCATACGAATTTGTGATAAACATTGTTATCATGCATAATCCGTTTATTCGGCGAATGAAACGGATGATTAAATAACAAACTTCGTTCAAGTAGCCCTCGTTAATTACCAGTTAATAATATTTCAACACTTCTGATAGTGCGTAGATGGCACGAATGCTTACTCCTTTAATACTTATTAGCAAAAGACGGATTAAAATTAAAACGGAGTTGTAATAATTGGATGCACTATCTTGGTACGACCCTCGTTATTATTCCAAAGCTTGGGATATAAATATTACTTTGCACGTGAGAAATCCAAGCAACGCCTTATCAATGTTTGAAGTAAAAAAGAAACGCGTTAGAGTGATTAGCGATCGATTGCACGTAACAACGATTGATGAAAATTCTTAAAGCCGATGAAAAAAAGAGCATTTTATCCGTACGATGCGCGAATACCTTTAGCGCGCGTATTACCGGGGGTTCCGTTGTTGTTAATGCTACTTTCGCACTTATATCGCTATTGTTTTCACACAATGTTTACACGTGTCATCAATATAATCCCACTTAAAAAAAGAAGCTCTCGAATAAGTTTCGCATACAGAGAGAAAACGCGTTCGTGCGCGGTACTCGTCAAAAGCGAACATGTCAGGCTCGTTATCGGAAGCGTTATCGCGCGTTCATCGAGCGCGTCGATCTCTCTCTCGCTCTCTCTCTCTCTCTCTCTCGCTCTCTCTCTCTCTCTCTCTCTCTCCACCTCCCTCATCCTCTCATTCCCTATCTGTACTCTCGGCTTATCGCGAGCGATCAACGCACTCGCGCTCGCCGGCGAAACTGCCCGCCTCTCCTGCCTGTCGTCGCTTAATTCGATTTCAAGTTCCGTGAATAAAGTGCGCGCTGTCGCTGTTATCGTCGCATTTTAGCGGTAATTTAGGAAGCTCCAATCGTTCATTATATACGAGTTAAATTGAAGTGGCTTCTTTTTGCTCCTTCTTGCGGGTACGTGGTTAAAATTGCGCGTGCTCGGGTTACAAATTGATTGGATGCACGGAGCTTTATGTAATTGTACGTTTCGTTTTGCTTCTGAATCCCTTATAATGGGATGGGCATTAATTTATGGTAAACCTTGTAAGCGATTTTTCTTTTTGCAAATTTCATGCCAAGGAAAAATTGTAAAATGTTACAGCGAGGCATACACGGCAAATTGGTAATTGCACGAATTGCGTAAAAAAATAAGCCATTTATTATGTTTTTATTCGATTTTGGATTAATTAATTGTAATTGCCGGGCTTTGTATTTGGCCAAAATGAATTTTTAAGATAATAATTGTGATTATTACTTATTTTTTAGTCGTACTTCGTTCGGAGCTAGCGATGTTTTCAATCATTTTGAAAGTCGAGAAAACATGTGCATGTATTTGGTTTGAGCTTCGAGTCAGTGAAAGAGAAATCGAACGAGCTTGGCATTGTCCGTTATAGCTCTAGATATTAATAACCGGCGCTCAACTTTAGATACCTCGTTATTTTTGCGCTGCTTGTATATCACGTAGAGTGAGTTATTTTGTCAAAAACATACGATACGTTGCGAATTGGCGTTGAAAGGTATATCGAAGTCACGCGTCGAGTTAACCATTTGTTAATTCGCTTGTACATCATTGAAATGCTGCGGGGCGGCGGTGGGGAATTGTGTCATCAATTCGAGTTTTTAATTTTACATTAATCGCATATAGATTGCGATACAAGCCGATAATGTACCCGAATCAAATGTAATTGATAAAAATCTTCATTTCTGCATTGCGTCATTTAATATTTGAATTAGCAATCGTTATTTAATAACACTCACTTCTAGCAACGTTAGCCGACCTCTTTTTTGCCTACCATAAACTAATCTTTTCTGATTACGTACTTATCCTAATTAAAGATGATATAACGATGTTGATATCAACCATCAACGCTAAGAGGGAATCGTAGTCACAATCGGTATGTCGTAGTTAAGTATTCGGTTACTTTGCGATCAGGCAATCTAGTCAATGACTAAAAAGGAGCAGAATTCTAAATAAGGAAAGAATTTCAAGACTTTTGTTTAAATCATATTGCAAGCTAGAAGGCTATATTTTCTTAAAGCCGGCAAGTAATTATAAATTACGAGAACTTTTGCGTCGGAAAATAATTTTATTAATTTTTTATTAATTAATTTCATTAATTTTGTCATTATATAACGAATTTGGCTTCGTTATATTAAATAACGTCTATTATTTTCCTCTTCCATTTTGAATAATTAACAGAGAAATAGATTATTTGTGAGCCAAGTAATTAATTTGAACACCAGGGACATGTCGTCCCGACATTGGCTGATCTGTGGACAAATCAATCGCATGAAACCAACAACCAAACTGTACACACGATTGACCGCTACGGATACCTTGTACCTGTTGGATTTGCCGGTATAAAAAGACCGAGAACGCACTGAAATATATCTACAACCCCTTAGATCAATCTTGTCTTGTTAGGTGACGTTTAATTAACTTTCACCGAAGGCTCAACCACCGCTTATAGACCACACGGCACTCGTAACTGTTAATCATTTAAAGAACCGAATCCATCATAATCAATTGTTAGAACAAATCAATTGTTTCATTATCAGGTAGGAAAGGAACTTTTGGAGTCTTTTATTTTTCTATCGTTCGCGCGATAATTAATTTAACTAATTGAAACAAAGTTGCCTCTAAGCAAGTGCGCATTTCAGGAAAGTTACTCGGGGCATCTCTGCATCGCAAAATGATCTCCGGTAAAATGAAGGTAAAATTATCATAAATAAAAATACGTTCATTGCTGGCGCATTAGTGCCGTTATCTTAATTAACCGAAGCATTAAAATCCTTGTTTTACATTCTCCTTCGGTAGCTTTGAATTGGAGTTTTGGAGCTAACCTTCAACTCATCGACATTCCATTTGCTGCAAAATGCAATTTTATCTTCACTAGCCATAACAAACGTGCGTTCGAGACGAAGTGAACTCAATACTTTGTAGAACTTTCAGTTTTTTAAAGGGATATTAAAGAGGATCGCATTATTTAATGCAACAGTTCTTCGCGTTGAACGGCAACATTAAAAATCTTAAATTTATTGATCTGCAGAGTAAGTTATTATTAGTTTGTTGTTGTTGTTGTTGTTGTTGTTGTTGTTGTTGTAAGATAAATAGCTTCTTGAAACTTTGTATACGATGTTACGCGTTAGAAAATGCCTATCGCTAGAAATGCAGTTTTATGCAAAACATATTTGCTTTATCGATATTTGACCCTCAATATCCTGTAAAATAAATAATAAATTGTGGCACTGACTATTTTGTTTCACAAATGTCTACCATAAGTGGTATCGCACATTTTCTTTGACAAGAGTACACAATCTATATTTTTCTCCAAAAATTTAAAGGAACGTTGATAGCCCAATAATAAACACGAACTTAAAACGCATTATTTAATCGAGACATTTCGAAAAGTTTTACGCAGATAAAATAAATCGTTAAATAATAAATTTAACGCAAATGGCTCGAATCCAACAAATTTTAAAAGTACAAGATTATCGTATTAATCTTTCAGACTTTTTTAATTAACTTAATCTAACTATCGCGAGATTAATGTATTACATGGGAATTAAATGCTTTATTAGAGAATGTAAAACCTCGTTAAAATAGTTATAGGTCAAACTTGATTCAATTTGAATTATTATTTATATTGCAAGATTATTTTTCCATTTTATTCGCCAATATAAGGCTACAGAGTAATAAAATTTAAGGACCTTACCAATCTATTAAAGCGTCTTTATATCAATGTACTTATAAATATTTCGTTTATGCTCTATCCTATAATAAAATTGCTCAGTTAGAAAAAAATTAAGGAACCAAATAAATTAATCGCAACTTTTCTTTTATGTACGCTTGTGAAGAATCGCAATTTGTAAAATGGAGAAGACATCGGCCCAATTGCGTTTGATCATTTTTATCACGCGTGAAGAAGTTGCGTGAAGAAGAGAAAAAAATCAATTCATTAGTCTTGCTCATTTTTCAATACACATATTTATGCTCTCGTACATTTTCCGTGCATCCTGAATAAACTGACTTAATTTATATTTTTTGATAGACTCTCATGATTATTATTCATTAAACTTTTCCATGTGTCTATAAAATAAAATTTTAATATTAAATCTGATGATAAATAGAGAGAGAGAGAGAGAGAGAGAGAGAAAGAGTCATTCGTTTTATTATGTAACTTTGACATTAATAGATTTTATCTTGATTGGATAAATATGATTTGATTAACATAAAATTAATATTTTAATATTAAGAAATTTTAGATCACTGAGAATAATCGTGTTTTTAACTCGAGAATATATTTGGCATTAATATCATAAATAATTTAATATCGCATACAATTTGTTTTTATGTTAACTGTTGTACTATAATTATTATTTGGCTTATCGGTCATTGAGTCACATTAACATTTTCTGATGTAATAATTTATTGCAAACAATAAATTACAATTATCAAAATAGAATTTATTATAATGCGGTTAATCAATGAAAAATTTACATTTGAAAATATAATGTTTTTAATGACGCACATGAAATTAGTTGTAATTATAATATATATATATATATATATATTTGGGAAATGTAAAGAAATAAGTAACAATGACAAGTTTTCCATAATAAATGTATATCAATCAGTCAAAAAATACTCCAAAGATAAGAAATAAAAGCGGACAAATGAGAAACGCTGACTACTTATAAAATATATCTTATTGAATAACCCGAAGAAATATGACTATTCAAGTAGGAAATAAAAAAAAGAATTTTTATTCAAATGGCGCAATGACACAATATCGAGTAAAAACAAATGTACTTTATTGTAATACGAGAGCTGCCATTAATTTTCTTGTTAACTCGGGGTCAGATTTCTATAATAAAATCATTACGCTATGAACATGGGCAGCAAATAATTTACCTAAACATAATCAGCAATTGATATATATGAAATCAAACAACTGGACGCGTTGATATTAAATCTTTGAAATATATCCCGAAAATTATAGCCGATTTGTAAATATTTATTTTTAAAGACGTACACTAGCATCTGTAGAGGTTTTCTAAATTGCAATTTTAAAAATCTAGGTAATTACCATCACGCAAACAAAAAATTTCAATCGTGTCATAATGTAGTCTCTAACGACTAGTTGATTACGAATAGCGTAATGTTTATTTTGAAATGCGTATTAAGTTTCGTATGTAGATTTCTGGCAAATAATCATTGCTATTATGCGTTTGAAAAGGGATTAAAAATTATTTATTAAAGATTTGTTGCAATAACAAGATATGCCCAAGTTCCGTGCAGCATCTTGACACATTATTTTATTAGCGATTATTTTTAAAGTCACCGAATACAGCGCGATAATGCAACGCAAATAATTGAAAAAAATCTTGAAGTTTTGCGTGTCTACATGTAACAAAACATTTACTAACATTACGAAAGAAAAGGAAAAAAGAAACTTTAGCATACTTTACGAGATAAGTTAAGAACGTTGAAAAATGTAAGTTGAAGTGGATATCAAGAAGATAATAACGTACTTATTTTAGTAAAATCCCGTTATGCTGTATTTATTTGTGATTAAGCGCCTATAACTTTCTTTGCATTATTTATTCGCTCGTAGATATAAAATTGTTTCTTTTGTAATGTACTCCAAGATTCGTAATCATAATTGAAAACACAAGAAGATACTCGAGAACGTATCTTTAAGCAATGAAAACGAATTCAACATACATTTATGACAAAATATTTATCCAAGTAAAGGTGAAAATGTTTAGAAGAGTTTCCTTAAATACACACGAGATCAAACAGAAGCCCGAAGAAAGGAGAACGACGTGGGCGGCGGGGGCAGGGGTCGGGGGGGGGGGCGAGAGAGAGCGAGAGAGAGCGAGAGAGAGCGAGAGAGACATCTCGCGTATATTCAAACGTTTTTGACTTACGGACACGACGTCCATGGGATGTAGGCCAGAGTAAATTGCGCACAGGTGCACGTCGTGGCATTGGTATGTAGATACATGCACATAGAGAGGTTAACGTTGGTTCTGCGGCATCTCACTCTCGCGATGAATCAATTTTCGAGAGACTCACCGGTTGGTTCGTCACTCCGACGAGAGATTCGATGCAACGTTGTCGAAGCGTACGTACGGGAGATAGTAAAGTCCACCGGTTATTGACACGTTTATCGCGATCCGCGTAAGCGATAATTCTCTCCACAACTGAAGATTCTTTTTAAAACAATTTCCTAATAGAACCGCATCGACAGTGGCAATTGGTGGCCCGTTGATTTATTTTTAAATGATGAATTTTACACACGCAAATCATGGTTCATTAAATATGTATATTCGCGTGAACGTACGCGTCCGTTCATCGTATCGAGCAATTGCTTATTGAAAAAATTGTGCGTTTAATCGGGGTGTGATGGACACTCGAGAGAAGTAGTAGTGACCACATCTCCAGGGACCGTAAACGTCCGTTACAAAGGAAGACACAACGAAAAACGAATATCCTAGCGTGCCAGTCGGGGAATAGTTTAAAAGAAAGAGTGGGAATATACACGGATTAATCAATATAATCAATAGATTCGACGAACCTTGATAACTGCAAAAAAGTCCGTAAACCAGAGCCAGTGAGAAGTCAATCCGCTGGCATTTCACAGCGAAAGGAATGGAGAATCCGAGGAAGTAACGGTACGATCGATCGTTTCATTGCGGCAGTAAGGTTACCGGTTACACGCGGCCACCGTCATCAAAGGCATGCCTAATTTTTTCATTCGCACAGAACAATGGCATATTACAACTCTGTTGTGATATTACAACAGGGACCCAAGGGGGAGAATAAAAGGAGCCCATTGCGCACGTATGCGACGGTTCCGTACAAAGTGCCGTCCACTGGCTGCATATGCGCGTCTTTCAACTCCCCCGGACCGGCGCTCGTGGTGCCTCTTTCTAGAGCCTAGCGAGCACTTGGTTCAGGGCTTTCCGGACAAACTCGCTCGCTGCCTAGTCCTGGGCTACGAGCACAAGTGCCAAGAGTCGCACTTGACTCGCTTCGCTTCCTGCTCCGAGACGGGCACGTTGATAAAACGGAGTGGAAGAGAGAGAGAGAGAGAGAGAGAGACTGAGAGAGAGAGAGACTGAGAGGGAGAGAGGGAGAGGGAGAGGGAGAGAGAGAGGGAGAGGGAGAGAGAGAGGGGAGAAAAAATGAGTCGCTTCCTGCCTGTCTCTCTCTCTCTCTCTCTCTCTCTCTCTCTCTCGCTCCTCTTACAAACTCTGTACCTTCTATCCGTCACGAGTTCTATATAGAAAAGGTACAACGTCTAAGTAAGATTACTCGCTTTTTTGCACTTTTTCGTTAGTCGTCGCACTGAGTTGTAAAGCCTTTTTTTTGGACTTGGAAAGCTTTGCTTTGCCGGGAGTTCCTTCTTTTGTTTCGTTTTCTCCACAATTTTGTCCGGCATTTATTTTTATATATCTTAATGTACCGTGTTTTTCGTAGCGGAAGTGATTGTTTGTGCCCGCGCCCGAGGGATCTCGCGTTTCTTTGATACAATCAAAACTTTACAAAATTGAATGATTTTAAATGCCGTATTTGCTCGCAAACTTTATACGATTATTATTATAATAATTGTTGTCGATAAATCCTGTAACTGCTTCTTAACATTTGAGGCGGCAAAAGATAGGGAAATTGGTAATTTTCTGCTCAATTAATTTTACAGTCGACTAGCAATTTCTGCCGAAGCTTGCGATGGAATTTAATTGGAATTATTATCATCATTATCATCATTATCATCATTATAATTATAATTTTCACTATTTTTCACTTGTTCACTTGTTCACTTGTTCACTTGTTCACTTGTTCACTTGTTCGGTTGATCGAGCAGCTGCAGAAATGTCAATTACTTTCGGGCATAACGTACTTGTTGTAACTCTTATGCGCTTAGCATTTAACACGAATATTTTCGACCGGAATTATAAATAACACTTTTGCGGTCTATTTTTACACGCCGACTCGTCGCAATACCTCGTTTACGGGATGTTCGATCGATAAGATATACAAAGCACTAATCCGCAGTCCTCCTCGCCCCCGCTCGTGCACTATATAACCTGGAACACAGAAGTAGTAGGAGACAGAAAAACGCCAATCGTCGAGATGTCCGGAGCGATTGATTAGGAAAACAGAAATGCTCGGGATATTGGTGCTCTGGACACGACGCTAAAAGAATCTAAAGTATACGCACGTAGTTATTCATCGACGCGATAAATGCAGGAAGTGTAAAGTGCTATACTCAACTGCACGAAACCATTATGGAGCATTTTCGTCAGCGCGATGC